>WIQG01000008.1:0-1200000 GCA_014925785.1 Mycena galopus ATCC 62051 | reverse complement strand
CAGTAGCTTGCTGGTTCAACCTGGGAATTGATTATTTTGGCAGTCTGGTTTCTGGCCTGTCTTCCGCCGCCAGTCCTACAACTGCCCTCGCTCGACCCCGGACATTCACGTGACTGCTCACGTGCTGATTCACATGTATAAACAAAGGTGTCGCGACGCATCTTGTAGGCCTTTTTAGATGTACCCCCACGTAATTAGGTGTGAGACAATGGATAGGAGTATGAAAAGGGTTGAATGAACATATAAAAGACCTTCAAGTGTTACGATCTGATGGAAGTGATCGTGTACGATAGAACATCGCGTTAGCAGTTGACTGCTCCCACGTCGTCGGTGCAGCAGACCGCGTCGAATTCTTTGGACACAATCCGCTCGATCCAAATTTTGAGGTCGTCTTCTTTGGCCCAAAGCAACAATGGGATCCCATTTCACCAACACAACTGGCCTTTGGATTAATTGTTCGTCGCTTGTGTGCCGGCGGGAATCCGTGTCGCCCCTCTTCCACTCACTGACAGCAGGGCCCTGAGAGGACACATACTTTTAAAATACATCAATGTTCATTTCAATCACAGGGCGTCCACCCCTCCGTCTCCCCTTCAGCGCGTTCCATCTCTGCAACATTGCACAACTCCCACGTGGGCATGAGCGTTGGCGTCACCGGACGGAGGACCATCTCGTCGCCGTGAATGGCGCGCTCACGCCGGGTGATGCGCACCATCGCCCAAAAGACTGAAAATTTCGCATTTAATGCAAGTATTGTCAATCGTGCAGCGATGGAGGTACGCAGGTGTCGTGAGGACGGCCATGGGTAACGCCATGTCCAGCGCCATCGGGACACAGCGCGCGTTCATGAACCTCTGCAAAGCACGGAGCGAGCACGGTGGGTGTACCCCGCCCGACAAGGAAGCCAATGCCGAAAGCCACTACGACCCGTCAGTTCACGGAGACGGAACAAATGAAGCCAAGTGTGAATATCTATCTACATACCACCAAATATCGAGATGGCCATCAAGAAAGAAATGAACTGAATGTGGCTATCGACGCATGCGAGGCGGTGTTCAGGGCGCCGTGTGAGTTGTACCCTGCCTATGTGTATTCTCAGTGAAAGCCATAGCACGGGTTGTGGGAGCCAGACAGTCGATGAGCTAGCACGAGGGTTGATCTCGCGGCCTTCGCTAAGAAAAGCTGTGACTCTCCTGCATATTCCACAATTTAAAGTCAACTGCAGGACAGGATACTGTAGAATTTCATTCAATTTGGCATAGGGTGTGACCCATGACCGAAAATATCGATTCGGCACTTCGGCACCTAACAAAATTTGGCGTGATGCCTACAAAATTCCGGCATTCAAGACAGAAAGTTTTCGAAATTCTGCCTTTTTTGCAAGTCCAAGAGAGATTTGGCCTTGGTGTCACAAATTTTACATTTGGCACTGGGTGCCGTGACCCATGACCAAGACAAAAATTTGTTGCGGCACAGAGGGTGCGTGATGCGTGACTGCCGAATTGAATGAAATTGTACAGTAATAGGGAAACAACCCATGCACCTGTGTTGGCCAATCCAAAGTAACGAATGGTCAAAACACCAGAGACAAACTGGAACAGACAGAGGATGCATACTAGCCCTGCAGCAGCAAAATCAGTGGTCGGATGAAAGGAGGGCAACACGGGACAGACGGTAGAGGTTTGCGAGCAAGGGAGGGTCATGGTGGTCAAAATAAGAAAGGCAGGGCAGTTGCTCCACAAGGCTTTGTGGGAATCCCCACTGCCGACATCAACCGCGCCACCGCTTACTAATGATAACACATCACTTTCGGCCGAAAACTGAGGTTCTTTGAGCGGCCCTTGATCGCTGGAAAGTAGCCCGCAGGGATCGATCGGCACACGAGAAGCAGACCCGGCAGAGCTTAATTTGGATTAGGATGGACGTCTAGAAATAAGCATGGGAGAAAAACAGACCCAAAGTGGTGGGTTTGGATCCAACGCTGAAGAAGAGATGGCAGTTGAGAAGAAACTGATAAATCGAGGTGATCGCAAACATGCTTACACTGATATGAGGCATCTGCTTGATACACGAGGAGGTATAACATCCCATTGACATCCCGCGTGTGTCATGCGTGTTACAATGGTTATATAGCTGGGTTTATCATGATGCATTCTCGCCTTCTCAAACTACAACCACCATGTCCAAGATGTAAGTTTCGCACGTGCCCTTTCATCTGTCAACATATCAATAACTGTTTTGCCAACAGTCTTCATCTTCATGGTGAGCCTGTTTTATTTGCAAGCCCGCCGTGTATTTATTGAGTATTTTTAGACGTTCAAATCAGATCACTGTCCAATCCACATCCCGACCTTCCACCGGGCATGCCGATGTTTGCACAGCTTATTGTAGATGGAATCATGGTCAAGGAAACCCTACCTGTGAACTTGGAAGATGCCCAGGATCAGCTCAGCTGGAAAGTGAAGTTTGATTGTGAAGTGTTTGTTTTTCCTTTGACATGTTGTTATTTGAAGGCCTCATTCCTATTGCCATCACAGTCCTCCGCAAGGACAGACCCTCCAGATAGCAGTCTTACACAAAAAAAAACGAGGATTTCAACTTCTAGGTTCCATTGAAATTGCACATGAGGAAGCTCTTTCATGTAGTGAGCAACAGAAGTGTATGTCCATCCTTATTCTGGAGATCCATATCTAAGCGGAGTACAGCCTTCTACCTACACCTGTCCAAAGTAAACCTTGATGGACCTTCTCTAGATTTGACAGGGACTATGTCAATCTTGGAACTAATCATAGAGGGATCAGGTGGCAGCATAAGCGATATCCAAGGAATCCAAAGTAGGATATGCCTTCCTTGAATTTACAAGAAAATGTGTTCTGAGCTTTCTTTAGTTGGTGCTGTGACAGATAAATCCATAGCTGCTCATCTGGTGCAGATGGCAACAGATACCGAAAATGGAACCCAGCTGAAGGAACTTTGGGTGATGCATGAAAGAATCCTCTTCCTCTCACCTACAAATGAACTCCGGGGCAAGTTTCTCCAACTACTGGGTCACATTTGTTGGCAACAGTGGAACACCTTCCATATGTCAGATATGTTGGACGTGGCAATCTATGCATATGACAATGCAATGCGGGATGGCTCAGCAGATGCATGCTCTCTTGAAGCACTTGGAACTTCCCTGTTGTTCCGATTTCAGCAATTTGCAGATATTGAAGACATCACCAAGTGTGTTCCTGTGATGGAAACCATGGTCCAGCTCACTTCAGACAACGACCCAGCCAAACCTTCGCGTTTGAACAATCTTGGAAGTGCTCTCTTTGAGCACTTTAGGAACTTTGGCAACCTTACTGACCTCAACAAATCAGTGTTGCTCCAAGAGGATGCTATCCGCTTGACTCCAGAAGGCCATCCTGAAAAGGGATCACGATTGCAGAACCTTGGGAATACTCTCTTCTGTCGATTTGAGCAGCTTGGTGATCTCAGGGACCTCAATAAATCAGTGCTTATACGAGAGGATGCTGTTAATTTGATTCCGGAGGACCACCCAAATAAGCCATTACTGTTAAGCAATATTGGCAGCTCCCTCACTAGTCGGTTTCAACGACTTGGTAATCCAGATGACATCAACAAGTCTGTGTCAATGCAAAAATATGCTGTTCAGTTGATCAAAGTGGGCAACCCACACAAAGCATTGATATTGAACAGTCTTGGAAATTCTCTTTATCGCCGCTTTACCCACCTTGGTAACCTTGATGACCTTAACAAATCAGTACAGATGCAAGAGAAAGCAGTTGGCTCAACTCCAGATGGGCATCCAAGCAAGTCATCATTCTTAAACAATCTTGGAAATTCTCTTGCTTCTCGTTTTGAGCGTCTTGGTGACCCTGCTGATCTCAACAAGGCTGTTTTGATGCAAGCTGATGCTGTCCACTTAATTCCGGAAGGCCACCCAGACAAGCCAGTACTGTTGAACAGTCTGGGAATGTCTCTCCTCACGCGCTTTGCAAGCCTTAGTGACCATGATGATCTCATCAAATCAGTGTCAATACAAGAGGATGCTGTCCATCTGAGTCCAGAGGGCCACCCTAACAAGCCAGCACTAATGAACACTCTTGGAAATTCACTGTTTTATCGCTTTAAGCACTTGGGTGATTTGACTGACCTCAATAAGTCAGTGTCAATGCATGAGCATGCTCTTAATTTGATTCCAGAAGGCCATCCTGACAAGACAAAATTCTTAACCAATCTTGGAAATTCTCTTCACCATCGCTTTAAGCACCTTGGTGGCCTTGATGATCTCAACAAATCAGTGTCAGTACAAGAGGATGCAGTTGGCTTGACCCTAGAGAGCAACCCTGACAAGCCATTGCAGTTGAACAATCTTGGCAGTTCCCTCCTGAGTCGTTTTAAGCGCCTTGGTAACATTGCTGATCTAAACAAATCAGTATCAATGCGAGAAGATGCTGTTCACTTGACTCCAGATGGCCACCTTGACAAGCGATTATGGGTGAACAATCTTGCAAATTCCCTCCGGCGTCGCTTTGAACACCTTGGTGACATTGATGACCTGAATAGATCTGTGTTGCTGCTGGAGGATGTCATTCATTTGACCCCAGAGGACCACCCTGACAAGCCATTAGTGTTAGCGAATTTTGGAAATTCTCTCCTTGCTCGCTTTGAGCACCTTGGCGACCTTGATAACCTCAACAAATCTGTGTCAATGCTAAATGATGCTGTCTGTTTGACTCCAGATGGCCACCCTGACAAGCCATCACAGTTGATTCATCTTGGGAATGCACTTTTCCATCGGTTTCAGGAACTTAGCATTGAGTCTGACTTGGACAATGCAATTCTCCACTTTTCTGTTGCTGCCTGTTCAAACACAGGTCCTACTCATGTCCGATTTCATGCTTGCACCATTTGGGCCCAATCCAAAAGAATCCAGGAGGACTTTGCCACAGCTATGGATGCTTATCGCGTAGCCATGAACCTTGTTCCTGAACTTGCATGGCTTGGTTTATCTGTTTCTGACCGGCATCATCACCTTCTTGAGGCAAGTGAGATAGTGAGAGATGCTGCTGCAGTTGCTATCATCTCTGGCCACTATTCACAGGCAGTAGAGTGGTTGGAACAAGGTCGTTCAGTTATCTGGAATCAGGTTCTTAACCTCCGCACACCTACAGATTTTCTCAAAAAAAGTCACCCTAGGCTTGCTGATCAGCTTCTCTCTCTTTCCTTCAAACTAGATCAATCTGGAACTCGTACAGCTGATCTAGAATCAACTAAAGATAGTCAGCTACAGTCTCTTCAGTCAATTGCAGATCAAGCCCACCAGAATGCACTTGCCCGAGAGAAACTCATAAAACAGATCCAAAGGCTGGAAGGCTTTGAGAGGTTTTTGCTGCCTAAGAACATTTCTGAGCTTTATCAAGCAGCACAAAAAGGGCCTGTAGTCATGCTGAATAGTACTGAAACTCGATGTGATGCTCTAATCCTCAAACCTGGCCATAATAATGAGGTCATTCATATTCCTCTCACCAATTTCCAGTCAAAAGATGTGAACCGTATAGCACAGTCACTTGATTATCTTGTCAGAGAAGATGACAGACTAGGAGCAAGGAGGGAAGGACAGCTGAGACCAGATGATGAATTTACGCAACACCTTTCTGAGCTCTGGACAGGAATTGTTAAACCAGTTCTTGAAGGACTTGCAATACAGGTAAGCTATCTAATCACTTTTGACACACATACTTTGACTTAAATGTCTCAGAAACCATCTGCAATTGACCTTCCACGTATCTGGTGGTGTCCAACAGGACCTTTTGCTTTTCTTCCCATTCATGCAGCAGGTCTTTATTGAAAAAGATGACATCTTTGGTGCAAAACTATCTGACTATGTCATTTCTTCCTACATACCATCATTGACTGCTCTGATTGAAGGCTTTCGTCCTTCTTTGAAGCCAGAGAAAAGGATGCAGCTTCTTGCTGTTGCACAACCAGCAGCATCTGGCCAGCCTTACATTCCTGGGACCAAAGAAGAAATTGATCAAATTCAGCGACTTGCCATCGGAAAGCTTTCTACAGTGAAATTGGAGGGACATATGGCAACATTAGATAGTGTGAAGCAGAAAATGAGAGATTCTAGCTGGGTGCATTTCGCATGCCATGGTGTGCAAGATGTCCTCCATCCAACTCAAAGTGCACTTCTCCTTGCTGGAGGCTCAAAGTTAACCCTCTCAAACATCATCCAGCTTGCCCTTCCCCATGCTGAGCTTGCTTTTCTTTCTGCATGCCAGACTGCAATGGGGGACAAACCTCTCCAAGAAGAGTCAGTTCATCTTGCAGCTGGGATGTTGTCTGCAGGCTATCACAGAGTTATTGCAACCATGTGGACAATCGGAGACCAGGACGCACCACAGGTTGCCAGTGATGTTTATGAACATCTTTTCAGAACTTCACCACCTGACGCAACCAAGGCTGCAGAGGCATTGCACCTAGCTGTTCAGAAGCTTCAAAAGGGACCAAACAAAAAAGGTTTCCATTGTTGGGTGCCATTTATTCATTTTGGTGTTTAATATAGAGTCGCAATTTTGATTATACAATGCTTGTAAAGATGTTGTATTATAAAATTCAGATACTCTACTGCACAGAATCTCAGAAAATTTGTGAGTAAGAATGGTCACCCAAGCCCATATTCCGTGAAGAACTGTCAGAGTTTGAGGCCATATGTTTTTGCCATCAAAAATGTTCAAACAATTTACCCTTGTTTGCAGCATGATTTAGTCCTCTTCTCCTCACGTGCTTCACTGAATGAATAATTGCTCGCTTCGCTTGCAACGAGCTTTCACACTGGGGTTGTCAAACTATATGGGTTTCACACAGCAGGCACATGAATTTGAGGATCATGCACAATCCGTGTGAAAGCATTTTCATGCACTTCCGAATTCATGTACCTGATTGATATACTTTGCATAGGGTTCCCAGAAGGCAGAAAAGTCACACTGAAAGTTAGGAATTTTTCAGTTCAAAATACTATGGATACCAAGAGACTGCAACACAACGGAACCCGGTGTTGCAGAACGGAGTTCGAGGCTGGTAGCCAGAATGGTGGGTCGGAATTCCGGTAAATGGGGTGTAAGCAGAAAGTCGGCAAAAGGTCCTGGAAATGTTGTAGATGCGTGGAATGAAATCAGATGTGAAAAGGGGGTAAATGCCGTGTGGGCGTAGAGTACAGTTCCGGCTCGAAAGTGCTCGGGAGGCGCTATAATGTGGGGTAGGGATGAAAGAGCTTCACTGGCGACGTGCTCGCATTGGAGCACTCTGTTCACTGGTCACGGCAATTGTGGTGGTTTGGGATCAAAAGAGAGGTTCCTGAAAAATGTACGTACAAAACTAATATACAGTCCGAAGGCCAGTGTATCGTGAAGTACGTACGGAGATATAAAATAGTGGCAGGCGACCAGCAGTGCATCCCACCCTTCCGCACCGGTGGACTGAACAAGGCACAGAACTCAGGTAGCGTCCTTGGAATGTGATTTTTATATGTAACTCTGGTAGTTCAGTAAATCAGCAAATTAGCTATTTTATTACACAAGGAGGATAATCAATTTTGTACTGGCCAACCATGGGAAAAACATGGAGAACCAATTTACAATGCCTTTTGAATAGTTGCTAGTTCATTATTCGAAAGATATTCAAAATGCTTTCTCCCTGACTTGGATATCTTCTGCATGATGTTGGGTATGCAGAACATATTTTGAACACATTTTACATGCAGTTCCATGAAAAATATGGAGCATATTGTAAATTGGTTCTCAATGTTTTTTCCATGTTTGGCCAGTACAAAATTGCTTATCCTCCTTGTGTTAGTAGTGAATGAAACATGTAGCTTGAGCTTGTGAAGCTCTTGCAAGAGGGGGTAATGTTTTTGACAAATTTGTGCAGAAATCGTAATGAATTTCATATTAATTCCATGTGCAAGGCACCTTTGAACCAAGTGAATGCAGGGTATGAAATGTTACATAGGACAGCAGCAGGAAGTATGTATAAAGTCCATAGACACAGTTCAGGGAAAAAGGCATGCGAGACGGAAACAGTGAAAAAGCAAGGCCAAGGGTTCACCAGGCCAAGGTACGAGATAAATTTGGTTGAAGCATCTGCCTGCGAGAGACTAAGGGCTACAGAGAGCGTTATCTATGAAGCACCGAAGCTAATACAGGTCCAAGACAGGGATGGAAGTGGTCGCGGAGGATAAAAGACGCCAAGGATGCGAGGCGAGCGCAAACGCAAGCGAGCGGACAATTAGTGTAGACGAGTGGCGAGGATGACATGTGGCGGTGAGTCTGAAGCCGTCGGCACCCTAGACTAACAAGGCCAAACACGCTCTATTTCCTTTTTCGACTTCCGACGAGTATTTCGATGGGTGGGCCAGCGTATGCAGTACCGGGAATCGGAAAATAGGGACCGCACCGCTTTTTCACCCTCGGACGGATCGCATGAAGGAGGAGAGTCCGTTGAGAGTCCGTCTAATGGGTGAATTTTGCATCATCTTTTGAATGGCTCCAGGCTAACAGAAGGTCTATCAGACTGGTATCAGTTCTTGTGCCGCGACTATGCAAAGACGGAGAACGTACGAGCCATCTCTGCCGTACAAGCTTGATGGTATCGTTCCGGACCGAGAACGCGTACCGCACGCAAGGTGACAGCAGGTACTGGAGAAATCCCAATCGTGAGCAACGGCGTCCTGTCGCAAGAGGAGGTAGAAATCCCCGGGCCCATCCCACTCCAGCGCGCAGGACGCAGTGTCCCCAAAGTCTACCCGCCCGCGCGCGACGGGGTCGCCGCTCGTCCATCCCGCTGCGCGCCGTACTCGAAGAGGATTGCAGGTCGAAGACGAACGGCACGGCGAGAACAATGCGCCCATCGCGCCGATTGACATCCACTGGGACCGGACCCGCGGCTCATGTAGACTCTAAGCAATGTCGACATCCGCGGTGGTGCATACGGACGCAGCAGCACCCCCAAGGCTCTGCATCTTATCCGTCCACTGGAACTGATTCGGAGACGTACGTCCCATCTCCCTCTCCCTCTCCTCTCGCACCTCGCAGTCCAGGGCACTCGCCCACCTTTCCGCAGCCTCGACAAAAACGCACAAGAACGCGCGGAGAGGGCTACCTACTCGCGGGAGGATGTACGAAGCATCATCCGCAGCCCGCAGACAGACCCCGCCACGGGGATGGACGAGTGTGGGGAGAGAATGGGGAAACGGAAAGGACAAAAGACGCGGGGCGTCTTCAGGGCGTGCAGGCATCGGTGGACAGGGAGGAAGGGGCGTGTTCGGGTACCGATGGATGTGGGATGACGGGAGCGGGATCCACGAGTCGAAATCGATGCCCGCGGCAAGCCAGGAGGGTACCTCCGCAATGCTGGCGATGAGATTCTTCCCGTACTGTATGGCTCATGCCAGTGAACGACGCCCCCGTGGCTACCCTGCTTTGGCTTCCATCTGTGGGTGCAGATGCTCGGCTGCTGCGTGACGCCGACGCCGCATGCCCTTCCGACGCCCACTTGGTCTTTACATCCCCCAGCACGGTAGGGCGACGCCGGGGGAGTAGTGCAGAAGGAGGAATGGGAGAGCGCAGGTGGTGTGCGGAGGCGTTGCTAGCGGAGCGGGAGGCCAGAGGTGCTTCAGCACGGCGAGGCGAGGGGCAGCGTCGATTCCCTGACCCACATAATCAGCGCAAGCACAAAGGGAAGTGAAAGGGAACGTACCGCGCCTTCCTCTCCACAGCACGGCCATCTTCTCATTCCACCGAGCGCTACGCTCCAGCCAGGCCGATATCGAGGTACTGGGACGATCGCGCGGTGTTCCCGGGGCCAGGGAGGGTAGAGAGCTTGCGAAAAGAGGTATGCTCGACGGCCGACACGCGTCGTACATCTCCGCTACGATGGGCGGCCTCCACGAGTCGCCACCCTCACCCACCACACGGCGTGACTCGCGTCCCCAATGCACCAAAGGCCTAGCTGCAGCCCCGCGAACGCTGTGGGGTGAAGATGCATAAGGAGTGACGTAGCGCGAAGGCGCTCCATGCCGTTCAGGTATATCGATGACATCGGCAATGCGACGCGGGCGGGGGACGATGCGGAGAGTGAGCTGTAGCCGCGATACCCCTCCGGGTATGCGCCGTCTCCGAGGGAGAAGCGTTGCTATAGCTGCAGTTCGGAGGCTCTCGTGTGGCGGGCGTACGCAGCGGGAGCGCTACTGGTGAACGCAGCTCCAGACAGGAAACGTCGGGAAAAAACAGCAGCGGCAGGTGGCGGATCCGTCTCCCAAGTGCACCGCGCCGACGAATGGTAGTGGTGGTTGTACGCCCGCCGATAGCGGAGCTCGTACCGCAGGTGGTGGCCATCAATCTTGAAATGAGGAGGAGACGGAGCGGATACGAGAGGAGAGGCGGCTGATGCACGGGCCAAACTGCTCGTAGAGGTTTGGGAGAGCCGCTCAGACTGCGAGGAAAATCAAGTGGACATGATGAACAAGCCAACGCTCGTATGCACCGCTGTTATCGTGCGGAGCGATGGCTTTTACGGTACGAGACGGTATCTGCGCGTGGGGGAGACGTTCCATGGTGGGAGAAAACTGAGTCGGCGAGAGACAAGCGAAACGTGGTAGAGATCAGGACGAGCGAGTCCTATGTCCTAGTGCGCAAGGGACGTTATTTTTCCCGTACAAGACTGAGAACACGAATGTACCTCTGTAACCAATCTGTAACGGTGAAACACAGACTCTCCACCGCATGTATCGGGACATGCCCAGTCGCTGCAACCGAAAACTGGGAATGACTGTTAGAAATCAATATGTGGCAGATGTCTCGAGGTCAACGCACTCTCCGTGGATATCACCCTGGGCAGGTTAGACAGTAAGGCATCGATGTGCGATGGAAGTGCCGTGGACAGTAATGCCGGAGTTCGCTCCGAAGGCGTTCAGGTACTAGTACGAGTTGTTCGCGAAGCCACCGGTCAAGGGAGGCGCAGGGAGGCGGGATATGCAAGGAGAGCGAGGAATCAGGAATCTGGGTAGAGGCGTTTCTGGACTAGCACAGAACTAAGCGTTGTAGTGTAATACCGTCCCAAATTCATGGTTCAGGCACGCAAAAGTTTGGATGAAGACGTGATGAAGACGTACTTAGTCGAAAGAGACAGTGTGGCTGTGTTGATCGGCAGGCGGATCAACTGCCTTGCTCTTCCCGTCCATCTTCCTCTCTCCAGTCCGACGCGTGGAGCCTATGTCTCGCTCAGCAGTCGCATTTCTAGTACATCTCCTCGAACGTATTCCCTCCGGGTTTCCCTACTCCTCAGGTTTGGACCATTGACCCGTCGTTCCGCGCTTCCTTCTAAGTTCTGCGCCGAAACGCATCCAACGCCGATATCACCCGGCCCTACGGATTATCCCATGGGAACTGGACTTGAATTGGCCAGATGAATGATACCGCCGTCCTTGTATGGTGCTCTCTGCAGTTTCGTGGGTTTCTCTGCTGCGCAAATGCGGTGATCAAACGCAAACGAGCGCCAAATCTCTTGAATGTCACCAACAAGTGACCACATTGTCTTTGCATCGTCTGCCACAGTTGCATGTGAATGAACGCGGTATGCTGCACATAATAGTGATATTGATGTGAGTGTACCGCATCTGTGTGCTGTGTTCGCCGCGTCTGGTGAATTCTGCTACAAAAACGGTGGAACTCAAGGCAGCTGCACAGTCTGAATCAGTAACACCGGCGGGCCAAACGCCTTGAAGGTAACGGCAAAGTTACAGCTTGTTCCCTACCACCGCCAGCTCATCGCTTGTTGTCTTCTTCCTAATTTGTATGTCTCGCTCCCCCTCGAATACCGCCCTGGCTGACCCTGCCCGCCCCCCATCCGCCTCGATCGTCCAAAAATCGACTTGGTCGCCCTGAATTGCCTTTACCCCGATCTTTTGCCATTCCAATCGATTCATAGCCTTTCGCATTCTTGCTCGAAATGGTTTTGAGGCGCATTAACAGAGTATGTCTTGTTCTTGTCTCTCCGCAGTCGTCCTGTGGCGGTCTCCATAGGGGCTGCTTTGCTGACCGCAGTTCCCGCTCATCCAGGAATTAATTGATCTTGGACGTGACCCACTAGAATCGTGCAGCGCAGGACCTACGGGAGAGAACATGTTCCGATGGCAGGCGACAATTATGGTTCCGGTATGTCCTTATCTGCGCAAGCTTTCGTCCGACCAGGATCGTGAGCGCTTTTCGGCTCTCTTCCAGGGTGAATCTCCGTATGCGGGCGGCGTGTTCTTTCTATCCATCAGCTTCCCCGTTAACTACCCGTTCATACCGCCCAAGGTCAGCTTTACGACCAAGATCTATCATTCGAACATCAACGCCGACGGGTCCGTATGCCTGGACATCCTGAAAAATCAATGGGCCCCATCATTGATCATTTCAAAAGGTCTGCCTGTGTCCCCCGTCGGTTCCCGAAGCTGGCTCATCTGTGACTCAGTGCTGCTTTCAATCTGCTCGATGCTGACTGAGCCCAACCCGGACGACTCGCTCGTCCCAGACATCGCGCATCTTTACAAGACGGACCGGGCCAGCTACGAAGCCAACGCTCGGGAGTGGACATTGAAGTACGTTTTGCGCTTTGACCACCTCCTCGTGTGCCCACTTTAAACCCCGCTTTAGGTATGCGATGTAACATGTATCTACCGCGACGCGACGGCGATCCTGCTGTAGAATATGTACGCCCTCTTGTACTTTTCCCTACCGCAACAATCCATCGGTCCAATTCTTTGACTGCGTAACATCTGACGCTGAGGCTGTGTAACATATCACCGCTGGCGGCACAGATTTCAGGGTTTCTTTCACACAGCGACACCGCCGTTCTACGATTGTTGGATCCTTGGTTGATCTATCTTCTGTCTTCCTCTGCCATTCCTCTGGCTCGCTCTGGACCACGATTGGATCTTGTAAAGGCTTCTTCCTCTTGTATTTCGCCAATGGAATTTCCTCCAGTTTCTGTTCTTGCAATTATCTTCTCGGAAGTCCGAAAAACGATCCTGAAGCTTATACGAGCATTCAAATTTCCGGCTGGTAGATATCATGGACCCTGACCAAACCTAGAGTTCACCGCGGTACCACTGGGCCTACGAAGTCTGACTGCGTCGACATTTAGCGATATTATTTCAGTCTGACGCGCGGCCATTTTTTCTAAACGTGTATTTTGCATTGCACGAGCGCCTAGGCGCGCCTCCCTCCCGCCCGCCCGCCGTGCCGATAATATTGTGGCCAACCCTGACCTAACGCTGTGCTATGTGTTGTTTTGTTCTAGTTTTATCACAACACAGGCTGATTCCTTGAGAGAGTTCTCCGCGTGCCCATGGACCTCTCGGGAAGCCCGTAGCAAAGATCAGCATTGCAGGCGCAATGAGGAGAAAGGAGGATTGCCACAGGCGGACCTCCAAATTTGCTCGGGCAACATCGCCGGCCAATGGGTTCGCTTAACGGCACGTTAAAATTACCTCTCTGATCGAAAAACAGTCAAGTCAAAGCGGTCTTGGAAGGCTCGCCGCACGCGGTATGACCAGGCCGGTCAGAATAACTGCTCTCAGCCGAACTCGCAGTAAGTCAGACACTGGATCAGATTCGTCCTGCCTAGAGCTAGCCTTGGCAAGGGGGATCAAAGATAAGGAAAAACGACATCACCTACAACCATTTTTTTTTCAAGGTTGGCTGGACCCCCCCCCCCCCCTCCCCGTGTGAAATTGCCTTATCAAGTAGCAATTTCCCACCCCTGTGCCCGGACCAATCCAGCCGGCGTGCTTGGCGGTTGCTTGGCAGTTGCCTGATCAAGCCTGCTTGAATCTGCTGCATCGCAGAGGAAGCGCAGGGCAGCGCCCAATGTCATAGCCATATTTGTGATAACCCAATATATTCCATATAAGTTCCCGTGAGATTGGGGAATAAATACGCCAAGTGTATCAAAGTTGCGTTGGGGATCATTGAAACAAGAATTACTTCTTTTAGCTTGGAAGAAGAACGAGATGGGATTTTATTTATTTGGTGGATGAAGGATCCTAAAACAACAACGGTGCTACTGGAAAATGCAAACAAGCAAGAGTGTCGGGCTGGTTGCGCCGGAATGCCGAGATTGATCAATGGAAGTTAGTCGAGTTTGACTCCACCGAACTCGACTCTCGGGAATTACTGTAGGGTGAACAGACAGCACACCTGCTAATTCCTGGTCTAATACATAGTATAAGGTGTACAGGATGCATTTAAGTGATTTAGGCAGCCCCAGTACCAATTTCTGAGCGAAAAATGTTTGACCACAAACTTTTTTTTTTCGAGGCTGGCTGACCCCCCCCCCTACCTGATGTCGGCTAATATTATCTTTGATCCCCCTTGAGCCTTGGGTTCCAGAGTGCCACCAGACAACGGTACTCTGAATCTGGACGCCCGTGTAATCTTTCTCCCGCGCACAAACGAGTTTTTACTCTAACACAACTGCCCGGACTACACCGATACATCCAGGGAAAGACCAAAAGCATTCATCGAATTTCCTCGTTGCTTTTGTTTCAGACGAAATGGCAACCTCCTCCGGAAGAGACGCGCTGTTCCTTGCGTCCCATGAATCAGGTAATGTGTCAGGATTAGTGCTGGCCAAAAATACAATATGGAAAAATATATTTTGAATATATTCAAATACACATGAATATGATACGGCCTTGGACCCTCCCACTGAATATGAATATGGGTGAATATGAATATGATATGATATGGATATAATACAATATGGTGGTCAGCATATTCAAATATATCTGGATACGGATATACACCACCAAGGTCGACGTGGGTGCCAGTTCCAATTCCAGTACCATCACCGTGCAAAATACGATCTTTGCGACAGCCATGGCTCTGAAAGCCACGCCTGCTTTACCAAAAGTCACGGCGGCCGTTGACGGGAAGGATGAAGTTGATTTGTATTACGGAAACGTCTCTCACGTTGCGCCGGACTTTGATGATCCTCTGAAGTGGTGGAAGGTCAGTTTTTTCCCCCTTCTTCCCACTGTTCCCAGGATACGGTGTTGAATTTTTCTGGCAGGAGAATTCAGGCACATTGAAATACATGGGGCACGTCGCACGGGATATTCTCGCCATTCCCGGTGTCAGCATCTCGTTGAGCGCCTCTTTTCGACGCTCGGTCGTCCATGACCGCGGAAACAGCGTCCGTGGATATCGTTACAAAGGAGTGGTTGAAGTCGGGGCTTGTGGAGGGGGTGAACTACACGGATTTCACCAAAATTCACGAGAAGTAGAATATATTTGAATATATTCATATCATATTCATATTCAATGGCCTCAATATGAATATGATTCACTAAGAATATGATATGGGGCCCTCATAGTGAATATGATACGGATATGAATATGATACGGAATTTTCGTATTCATATCATATTTTGGCCAGCACTAGTCAGGATCTCATCGCAGGGGCTCTTGCACACCGTAAATATTTGCCGCATAATTTTATGTTGCAACAGTCCAATCAGTCTAGAACTATTACTATTCTGAATATCCGAATACGCGCTAGTTAAACTCCAGGCGCAAACCTTGGTAAGATCTGCCGCTTCCGAGGCACCTGACTGCAATTACTCACACCTCAGGCTCAACTACTTGCCAAAAGCCTCAGTTTCATTTTAAGAGGAAATTGAACGAAATCATCTTCGGAACTGACTTGTTTGCTTTTGTTACGAGTGGACTGTGTTTTTGTAACCTCAGGTACCATATGAGCTCAGACACCTTTACTATCGATATTCCTCCTTTGGGCTGATGTGGATAAAAATCCGTATTTTCCGGTATGTTAGCGAGAAAGGATTAACGAAATCTAGGAACAGATGCGTACTTGCTGAGCCGACATTCTGGTTGTCAGCGGGTTAGCCCGAGTCAGTGTCTCGCTTGAGGCAGGCACTACATCTTCTGGAATGATCTATAACTTAGTGTGCCGGCATATTCGGGACTCTGCTCTTCCCACGTCGACCATGGATCCCCCCGTTGCCTATCTGCGCCTCCTGCCCGTGGAGGTGTGGATAGCATGTTGGACGCTGTGCTCCATTCGCCAAATACGCCGACTGTCGCTTGTGTGCCACCTCTTTCGATCAATCTGCTTCCCGCTTTTGCTCCAGGACCAAACCTTCGACATGGCGGCATTGAGGGACAGCATCGACCAAGACAACTGGATGAACCACGTCCGACATCTCCATCGGACCGCGGTTCGGTTGGATAAATTGGCTGAAGCTCCCTTTGCTCAGTTTGTTCTGACCTGGAAAGTTACTCTACAACGTACCAACTTTCCGATAACTGTCGAACACCCCCGTTTCCTTAACATACACCTTTTCGACGCCATGGCCAGCCGCGTGGCGACATCCTTCCGGACGACCCTCGAACTTTACAAGAATCTCTCTTCCCTTCATCTCCAGTACTTCGCAGTCGATCGTGCCTTGAAAAAAAACGTGCTAGAATCCCTACCGAAACTGGTCACCCTTGCGTTAGTCGAATGCACGATCGACGCGCATGCACAGGATGGGTTCCTCAATCTCGGAAGTCTTACGATTTCACACCGGATCTGGCCAACCAGTCACAATTTCCTTGAGCTGGCTTTCCCTGACAGCCTACTCTCCCTTCATTCCGGCACGACAGATTTCCCTGCCCCACTCATCGCCCGGTTAAGGCATAGCAGGCCCCTCCACATCCTTCATTTATCGATTGAGGCTGTACACAGCGTCAATGCGTTGTTCGATTTCCTTGTGTATTGTCCCCTACTTGAATCACTTTCGGTGCCGGAGCTCTACCGGGAATCGATTTCATTTGGTGGCCATCCCAATACCACGGTGAACCCGGTCTTACACACGATCACGGGACCTCCGAAGCTAATCCAACTACTGGCAGCCCATCGCCCAATCCGTCACGTAACGATCATGGACCATTTCCGCAGGGTCGATGCGGAATACCTCTTCCCGCTCTGCCTGGTCATTTCCCAGAGCCCTACTCCGCTTTACTCCCTCACTCTCCCCATCTCCTTCCCATCACTCGAGCTTCTCGAATCAATCCTGTCACTGTTCCCTGAACTTCGGGAATTTTCCATAGAGATCACGGACGGATTGCGAGACTTTCATTTCCATGTCCCCGAATCTCTCCCCACGGGGCGAGAAGATCGCACCAGTACCGCCGTGCTGTCCATGGACACACGCTCGCTCGATCTCAACGATGAGCATGCGTTCGACGAGCCGCCTGCGGATGATATCTCCGACGCCGAGGAAGACGAGCTAAACACACGTGTTATTGGCGACCACGCAACGGTAGCGCATATCCTTGAAGTAGATCAACATACTTATCTCACGATTTATCTAGGGAATTTTGTACTGGATATTTGAGCACCAGTTGGCGCTGCCTCCCAACATTGAGGTCTTGCGCCTCGGTGTGAAAGGTTGGCCCCTGTTGGGCCGAGAGGAAGAGCGCCGGGCCATTGCCTCTCTCGCCGATCTTCATCCGCTCCTGCGCGAGGTGAGCCTCGGCTCGGGCGGGTGGAAGCGCATTGGCAATGTGTGGAAATGGAAAGCGGAGGGAGAATAGATCTAGACGGGCACGGATATTTCGCCGCGTCCCCAAATTTGCGCCGCATCACCGCCGCGTCACATGGTGACATCGCCGCGTCCCAATTCAACATCGCCGCTTCCTCACTGAGCACTGCCGCGTCGTGTACCACCATCGCCGCGGCCCTGCCGCATCCGTGCCGCAGACTCAATAACGATGCAGGAATCGATCTTTCCTGCGCCGTACACCTCCGGTCGCCGTCCCTACTCCCCACGGGCCACACTCATGTTAATTAATCGGACCACTCCCTCAAGTACACTTGTCGTAGAGAGAAGAATATATAGATCCTTGTCTTGACCCAAACAGATATCAGTGGCAGGTTCAACGGCTCTTCTGGTTGAAGTACGTCCATTACGATCAAATACAACAACCTCTTTCGTCACACAACAGATCTCCATACGCCGACGCAGCGCCACACCACAGGAATAATGAATGAACTAATATCTGCTGTATATAACAGCGTCAACAGTTCGGGAGTAAACTAAAGCAAGACGGTATTGTTTGACTGTCATCTTCGGTTTATCCAGACTCATCCATCTCAACCGTAACCCACCCTCGTCCTTTTGCCACCACCTTACCTTTTGGAGACGTTTTGCGAGCTTTGCGCGACTTGTTATCCCGCGATCGAAGCTGCCTTATGGGCGCTCTTCGTGTTGCACGTCGCTTGGAAGGAGGGCCGGGGCTCTCTTCGTCCTCGTCGTCTCTGTTGTGTCGGGTGCGAATGGTCCCTATAAAACCGGCTTCCACTGGAGACTCATTGCGAATATCGATCATAATCACTGGGCGTCGACTCTCCCGTGGCCCAAGGCGGACGTAGGTTATCGGTCGGAACGCAGGGTCGAAGATGAGGTGAGTACTTCGAAAATTGAGCAGAGCCTCGCCGAATGCCTTCTTATCCCAATGCTTTTTGTGAGTCAGCTGTCTGGTTTTTGTTGCTAGGAACATAGCACGTCCGCATTCTTCATGCTCCAAGCGGAATCGTATGATTTCCAGCTCGACAACATCTTCAAACAGGTCACCATTCAGATTGAACGGTTCCTCAAGTTCGTGTTGGATGGCCAAAATATGCAGCATAGCTCGCCCCACATTCAAGACACGCTGGTGGCGTTCTTCGTATGGGAGCGAAACCATCTAATCCAAGAGTTTTGCAGCGGGTGGCCGCAACAGGGAAACAAACTCGGCGTCGGGGGCATCAAAGGCCACCAGAAGCCAGCTAGATGCCCTGCTCTTAGTTCCAACGTGAGCTGCCATGTAGGAGTTGTATGCACTGATAACTGGATGATCCTCAGGCCAGGAAAGGAGGAGTTTAGCCAAAGGAGCAACTGCGGCATCGAAAATCTTCACAAGCGGATGATCCGGTGGGTTAGATGCGGAGTTGGCAGCCAGACGAATGTTCCTAATCTACGTTTATGATTGAATGCACTGGAATATTATCGACTAAGCCTACCCACCCGGCCCGGCCCCAGCAAAACGTTCAAGATAGCCTTGCAGAAAGCTTTGTCTCGGCTGACTGTTGAAGGTGGTATGAAGTAGTTGTTGTGCGCTTGAGGCCACTGGATGCAGTCGGAGAACCGGAATTCAAACTGCCTCGCTGGATCACGGGTGTTTTGATGATCTTTGACGAAACGAGCAGGATACCACTGTATACCCTCATCTTGCCAGTTTTCAGCTCGAGGATCCGGCAACATGACAATTTCTCGAAAAAAAAACCTGCCGACACCCATTAGTGCAGGGAAATCATCTTCGGAATGGGCTGACGGACAGTTCATCTGGAAGTCTGGGCTTGCATCCTTGACAGGTAAAAACCACATTTGTGCTGCTCCAGTCCACGTCCTCGGCCTCCGGCTGACACTGGAAATGAGACCAGAACTTGCAGCGGAAACACTGCACTTGGTTTAGGTCACTGTAGCCGCTCGAGACCTCGCCGCAACCGTAGCAATTGATGGGGCTTGGGGTAACAGAACTTGTTGAGTCGCTGCTAGCATGGCTGCTGATGCTGAGTCGCCGCGTCTGAGCTGGAATCACAGAGCAATCGTGTCCATTAGAGTGTTATCGAGTGAATTCTCATCGTCAGAGTGCTCGAGGTTGATGAATGCCGGGCGACCCTTGTTCGTGTCTGTCACCGTGTCCTTGTGCGAGTGCTCTTCGCTGACTTCAGTGCGGCTGTATTCAACCGCCTCCCTTCGGTGTCTCGTGCTTGTCCACTGCTCGCGCTCACGATCGGCCATCTGCTCCAGGTGTGGTTGAGTAAGCTGAGCGAACCGGGCGAAGTCGGTGCTGTTTATATCAACATCAAGACTCAGACCCCAGGGCGCTGCCTTCCGTCGGTCCGTATAGAACACTCGCTGATCTTCCTCGCCGCCTTCAAGATTATATATGATGGCGGCAAGCCGATAACCATCCGGGATATCCTTGAGCTTATGGGACGGTCCAGAAAGCCATCCGGGCAGTTTTGTGCCGTCCGTACACTTGGCGTACCCGGAGTGCCGCATCCCGTCGTAATCAAAAATCTTCGTCCCGTTCGAACAATCCAGGTAGCGCGAGATAAAGTGAGCGATGGACCCCTGCACGGTGGTGGAATCGGTGTGGATGTGGCTCGCGATATTATATTTCACGCCGCCTTTTCGTGCAGCCAAGAACCCCTTTCCCAGGGGCAAGAGGCTCGCCGGTACTGTCCACGAGCTTCCAACCGAATCACCAAGATCAATGATCAAGACTGTGGGGATGCTGAGGATGTACTCTTTGCTTCGGGCGTTGCCGATACAAAACGGGTTAGAATCCCACTGCCGCCAGCACGCCGCAGACTCCCACTTCGAGGGATCCAAGAACCAGTCGAGCCACTTTGAAATGTTGCCTTCAAAGATGTGATGCATGGTGCGGGAGAGTTGAAACTGGGCTCGCCACAGTGGATGGGACAATTTCCGATGCTCCAGTGGCGCAAGTTGGGA
Source organism: Mycena galopus ATCC 62051 (assembly GCA_014925785.1). Lineage (NCBI taxonomy): Eukaryota > Fungi > Basidiomycota > Agaricomycetes > Agaricales > Mycenaceae > Mycena > Mycena galopus. Next base: position 1,179,374 of record WIQG01000008.1, on the reverse strand, counting down.
CCCACTGCATTGACAGAGTACGCTCGGAAGAAGGAAATAGCACGCTGAATGGCAGAATCAGGGGCCGGCTTGATCACGATTAACTTGGCAAATATTTGGTTCAGCCATCCCTGGGTTGAGTTCGAATGGGTGGCTGTCCCGAAAGGTACTTAGGACCGAATACTCACAAACATTGCGTCAGTTGAACCAACGGCTGGGGTCAATTTGGCTTGGGCAAGTTTATTACGGAAGTCCTCGCGCATTTCCGTCAACACACGACATCCGCCGTCCTGTAGGCCTGGGAGCGCTGCCTGCTCGGTATGTTTTGCTACAAGTTCCAGCAATTGTAGCAAGATATGACCCTGGGGTAGCGCGGCAAAGATTTTTAAGCAACAGGTGTCCGTACAATGAATGCTTGTGGCTTGAGTGCCTTCTTCTTCGACATAGGAAGCAGGTGTGTGTATGGCGAGTGATCATGGGAGCCACTATTCTCGAAGACCGCTCCATCTCGATAAAATACAACTGACCATTCCACCTTGCAAACACGATGTCGGAGAGGAGAACCACAGGCACAGAGCACCTCTGTTTGCCTTGCAACACCCTTTCCGGGCGCAATCTGCACGGTGCATACAGCAGCCTTGCACTCAATAATGCCAGCACATCGGTAACGGAAGAGCTTTCCTTTATCGGCCATCAGAGCGTCCAGCGACCCGCGGCGACCAGGCGGTTTGTCAGAGACCCAGTAAACCGCTAGCTGCGATGTGTCTTCTACTTGTTGGCGGGAAAAGTGACACCAAAATTGCCTGTCCGGAAACTCATCCCAGATGCGCAGTGTGAGAGTGGGGTGCGCTTCACTGATTTGTGGTGGCACCACTGGCATCGAAATACGAGGTGGGGGAGGACTAGAGCGGACACGCGATCGATGGAAGCCACCCTGCGGGTGAGACACATGTAATACTTGTCAAGGTGAGTGTTGCCCTATCAATTGCTACCAAACACTGCACCATTTGTGTCTGAATCATTTTGGGTTTCTCGTATCCAGCCTTGGAGTTGCCTTAGGAGAAAGATATCTTGGGAGGGATTAGAAATAAGGATCAGCGTACCATCGCTATCATAATAAGGCACTAGGCGATTCCTGCGGCGTTTTCGAGCTGAATCATAGCGGATGCTCAGAGCATGCACCGCAAAGAGCAGATATATAAGCACGACACCGTAGAGCGCTAGAATGGCTGGTGTAGTGACCCAGAGTGAGCCCCGAATCCCTTCATAAGCTGTTGAAACAACAATTCTAAAATTGGCCAAATGTTTGAGAGGGCGGTGAATGAGTTTCTGACTGGGCCTCTGGTGATAGCCACTCTTTTGCTTTTTTTGGTTGATTTTGGAGAAGAGGAGGTTGCAAAGCATTGTTACTATACCGAATATTATCTTCAACAAATATGGCGGACTAGCTACATGTGAACCTCTGAAATGTCGGTTCGCATACAATGGAGTGAATCTCGATAAATGCTGAAACCTCGGCTTTTCTGTCAAGCAATTTCGATATGTCTGATTTCCGTCTTGGTCAAGATTACTCCTTCTCAAAACTACATTTTGTTCAGTTCTCCACCACGTGTTGTAGAATATGCCTTCAGGGGTGGCTGTGCATTTAGCCCACAACCTGAGAAAACACTCACAGAATCACATTCCGTGCCCCAGTGAAGACCTGGAGTTGTATACTGATGTTTTTTGGTGAGTCGAATATATTCAGCAGAGATTCCTGCCTCAAGGAGCCATAGTAGCGGCTTAACAGGTGACGCGGCGCCATCAGAGACTTCGCCGCGTCCATCAGATAGTTCGCCGCGTCGCGCCGTTTGCGTCCTATTGATGTTATTCTTGTTCATATACTGAATTTGTTAGCCTGTGTATTAACTTCGTGTAAAAGGTTTGTGGAACATTGTAGTTTGCTCAAAAATACACACTCAAGGATAGGATTTTCCGGTGGTGGCGGTGCATGCTGTTCAACTCTCGAAACGCCTCAAGTTCGCTTTGTTTTGTGTGGGCATGAATTCATGACAGTTTTGAAGAGAAGTTCCACCTAAATTTAGGATACAGGCCAGGTGAGTAGAATTTCTGGCTCACAGCAAAGACCAAGGGCCAATAGGGCGACGCGGTGCCATCAGAGACTTCGCCGCGTCCATCAGATAGTTCTCCGTGTCGCGCTAGTCTGTTGTTTACCGCGGGGGTCCGATCGGAGTGCACTGTTATTATGTAATTCGGAGCTTGCCGGGGCACGTGCTTCTGTTCTCTTGCCATCGACGACGCGTTTTCTCGCCCTCCACATGAGAAAATCTCATTCTGATTTCGGTTCCACGCGCTTTAACACAACAGGATTCTGTGGGACCGAAATTTGGCACCCAAACAGCGTGAATTCCATCCTGGTCGACGGGCTTGCCAAATTTGCTAACTGAGTATACCGTATCATTTCAATCAAATCAACAGTCACGCGTCACGCACCCCGGTGTCGATGTCGAAATTTGGTGGGGGTCACGCATCACGCGGGCCATTGTCGAACCTCCCGAGCGTGACCTCGGCCCAAAAGGTGGTCCCAGAACGCGAAAAAGGCAAAATTTTTGAAATTTTCCTGTCCAATTGTCGAAAATTTTGGGAGTGTCACACAAAATTTTGGCCTCTGTCAAAATGTCGAATAGCTAAATTTCGTCACGCGTCACAACCTCTGTCGATTTGATTGTAATGATACGGTACTTCGCAATTTTCTGGGGCACTCAGTCGAATTTGATATATCCTGGTAGTTAAACTCATCATACAGTTGGCCTATCCTCATTGCGATGGTGGTATGGGTGTAAGGATGCCATCCTCACACGTGCAGCTTACCAGTAACCTGGTTCTTCACATGACTACTTACACAGCCACATCCTCTTTTGTATATATAGCCACCATTTACTTTACCTACTACACCACGTACACCCGACATCACCCCCGTTCCTCTCGATTGCTTGTAGCCTGGAGTCTCGCCAGTGGAATATACCGTGGTCCTGTCAACGTGTGTGTGACCGGACCTGCTTCGCTCGTTAGTGTCTGTCGAGAGAACGACAGCCTTTCACTTTTTTTTTGACAGGACAGCCTTTCAATGGGAGACGGACACGTCCAAGAGAACGGACGCGCCTGAAGACACGAGTTGCACGTGATTCGGCAAGTTCCGAATTACATAATAACACTGCACTCCGATCGGACCCCCGCGGTAAACAACAGACTTTATATAGCGAGGTACGAGCATTTATAAAGTGTCTGTCTACGAGAGACTAGTGTCACGCCGCGGACGTCCGCCGCTCATATTTTCTACTCAGGTCTTGCTGCAAAGTGAAGCAGCACCTGACAGGAGTACTCTGACAGAGTCTCATCCACTGGAAGTCTCTGGAAGGTTCACTGGATACCAGGCTTCTGTTCATATCACCTTAGTAGCACAAGCGTGGGTTGACTGAGAATAATTGGAAATCAGGGAATCTAGATGCATGACTGCAGCAGTGACAATTCATTGAGGTGTCGCTTCAGCGCCGCGTCTCTGTACCGCAGTCAACTTTTGAGTGGGCCGCTTCACCGCCGCCTCACCGCCGCGTCCACGGGGGTGAGCGCCGCGTCATGTTGGATTCGCGCCGCGTCCCATTTTGTGTGCGCCGCGTCCTAGGAGTTTGACTGCCGCTGCCAGCCGCGTGACGCGGTGGTATCGCCGCGTTTTTTAAGTTGGACGCGGCGAAATCTTGAAGAGTTCGCCGCGTCACGCCGCATCACCGCCGCGTCCAAGTTGGTGTTCGAGGTTTTTTCGAGGGCCCAACGCAAGGTAGACCCGAGAGGGTGTCAAACTCTCTGCGGGGCCCAATGCGGTCATGAAATACAAGGCTTGTGCGCGATATGGCTTTCCACCACTTGCTTCAGAACATGTGTAATAAAGGTATAGATTTTCGACCGCCGCGTCATGCGCCGCTTCACCGCCGCATCATCGCCGCGTCCCTGCCGCGCCAAGTGGACGCGGCGAAATATTCTTGCCCCCCAAACACATTGGCCGGAAATGCACAAGGAACACACAAAACATTCAACTACTCCGCGTCACTGCCTCTTCCGAATCCAAATCTTTCCTTTCGCATTCGGCATCCTGAGTAGTCCGAAGCACAGATCTGGCGGCCTGACGCCCTCCGTTTCCGCTTTGACATCGTAGTTCACCAGAATATGAGCCAGCATCGCTTTAAGCTCCATCGCGGCAAAGAACCTGTGGCTCTCGTCAATGCATAACGACAGGATCATGAGAGGGCCAGAAGATATACCGTCCGGGACAGACATGGCGCCCGTGGCCGAAAGGGAGGTGGTCGTGCGCCGTGGAGACCATCTTGCGGTTGAAGACACCGGTGCGTTCGCCGGAATGGTCGTTGCCGACGCCCTCAAACTCCTCGCGCATGCGCGAAAAACGAAAGCCGTCGAATACGTCGGCGCGATCGTAGTTCGCTGTAGGGATATCAAGCAATGATTAGGTATTCAAATGTTGGGGTTGCATACTAACCTGGGTCGAAGTGCACGGTGGCCGCCACGCTGAGGAATGAGCCGTGCGGAATCGTGGTCCCATCGGAGAACGTGAAGCCGTCGTTGGCTACAACGATGCGCGGCAGCGTGACTGTTGAAGTAGAAGCCAGCCCTCCATGAAATTACCTTGAAGGAGTTTACTACTCACTGGGCCCGTTGTTGTTGAGGCGCTGCGACTCGCGGAGGAAGCTGTCGATCTTGTGCATCCTGCCGAGCGCCGCCTTCGTCCAGCCCTCCTCGGCGACGACGCACTCTGCCTCCTCTCGCATGGAGAGGATGTACTCGGGGTGAACCACTAAATCGTACAGCGCGGCGGCTATAGCCTAAGGCAGGGCCGTATTAAGGCGAGGGTTTTAAATAGTTGAAAAAGTTGGTCACCGTAGATGACGTATGGATCGCCGACATGTTGACGAAGAGGACGCGCAAAGCCAGGGCTGGAGTTGTGCGTTCAGCACCTTCCGCGAAGTCAAGGAGCCAGGAGATAAGATCATTCTAATTGCCCGTCAACGGGGACGTGACAGAAGGAATAAACTTACTGGTCTGTCTGGCCAATCACGACCATGTTCGTTTTCCTTCGCCAGCCGGTCATCAATCAGGGGTCCGAGGTATTTCAGGGCGTGGCGGAGGGAACTCTTCCGCGTAGAAAGGAGGGGCCCAAAAATTCTAGATAAAAGAACTCGTCATTTGCCATGGCAGGAAGAAGGGTGCAAGCACGAACTGACGGTTTGACAAAGCCGGGAAGGAGGTTGATCATGAGGCCGCGCACGAAAACCGCGAAAGCGTAGTCAATGTTCAGTTGGAGGTATCCAGGCTCTCTGCCTAAGTAATTGTCAGCAGTTATGCGGTTTCCGCTATCACAGTTGAGTTACAGAGCGGGAGGCCCACGAAGAGACGGTTGCTGGTACGCGCTACGACTTGCACGGCGGTCGGCAGGACCTGTATCAGTCGCCATTCTGAGACGCAATCAATGAGTAATTGAGATGAGAAAACAGGAAGACAGACCCTTGTCGACCGACCCCAGAACATGGTCAAACGCATGAACAATCTCGTCCCACACCGCTGGGAAGCAGCGGCCCAGGTTTCGCGTCAGGGGCCCCCGTACCACTGATACATGGTACGGGTTCTTCGTAATCTGCTCGCCCACAGTATAGTCTGTAGCCAGATTCTGAGAGGTGTTTCAGATATGTTACATTAGACCGACGAGGCTAACACACATCCGCGACACTTTCTTCAAAGGACAGGACATGTTCGGGTGCAGAAGCCACCTCCTCGATTCGCTTCCGTCCGTTGGCAACGTAGTCCCATCTTAAGAGCGTCGGCACCAGGAAGACGCCCTTGGGGTACTCGCGGTATCCCTGGTTGATCACGTCCGTTGCGTTGTAGAGAAAGTGCAGCGCGGCAACATAAGACGAGATGAGGCCCTTGGAGCCCACAACTGCGGGAATGGCACTCTACACTTCGGTCAGTGTCCCGAGAATCACTGCAGTTCACCGATGTGCACCTTCTTCCGATATCCAAACCAAGAGATCAAAACCGCTGTCGCGAGCCCGTACAGTAACAATATCTTGCTATCTGGGATGAACATAGTGTACGGCGATGGGCAAGAACGGTTCTCCGCATTGACGCCGTTATATATGGCGGGGCACAGAAGATAGAACATTTTTTCCCAGCCGGTGATAGCACATAGGCCAATAAAAGCTGGCTGCCGTACGTGTGGGAGACTCGTTGGAAGTCGAAAATAAAATAAAAGTTTGTTAGCTGCGCCCGGTCTTCGGGTCTCTGACAGATTCTAAGAGATTTGGGGGTGGTGTCCAATCGAATCTGAAAGGGTTACAAGAATATTGCCCGTGCCTTCGTCATGGAGAGACGCCACGCAAAGTGGATTCCCAGTTCACCCACAGACGGCAGATTCCGAGCTCGTGCGCACATGGCGGATTCTGAGCAGCGCCGCACTGCCGCTCGCTAACGCTCGCGGCGCGCGGCGCCAAGGGGCTGTCGGGATTCGAAAAACGGATAGGGGGTCGAAAAGATTTTTAAGGACCTCCCTCAGACCCCCCCCCCCCTCCCCCCCTATATAGGGAAGGAGTTTCCCACGGGTAGCGGCGGACCGGCGCTCCGGGTCATGTGCACATGCATCGCCACCTGATGCCGACTTCCCGGCCAACGCAAAATATATTCTGCGCACATCTCTTTGCATGTATATTAACCATTGGACATGGTATTTGAAGTCACAAACAGTTCAAATATGTACTTTGAATAATTTCTGGTACCCTTTTAAAGTCCTCCAATTGCAAAAATATTTTTGCACAGGCTATCAAGGCTAGTGGTAGGTTCTGAGCACCTCTGGGAACCTAAAACATGTCTTACAGAGCCTTCCATGGGTCCAAATGTGCTTCAAACATGATTCTGGCCAAGTTTGAAATCTACTATGAAAAGATTTTTAAGACCTTGGTCGGGACCCCCCCCCCCCCCACCCCCTATCCGAAATTCGAATCCCGACAGCCCCTTGCGCGGCGCCTTTCCGGGGGTAATATCACATGATAAACGTGACTTTCACGTGCAGTCCCGTGACCTAGACATTGTCTTTTTATGTATAGGACAACACATGTTTCTACCATCATGTCGCTCTTCGGCACCTGCGTTGAGGGACACAGGAATTGTCCTCGGGGTATCCAGGCACCGCCCGGCAGACTCATAAGCGGTCTGGACCCTGTGATACTGCCCGATTTGTAATTGATAATGCCCTCTGGGCACCCCTGGTACCGCTGACCTCGAACTACTGGGGTATTTCATTCAAATCGACAGTCACGCGTCACGCACCCCCCCGTCGAACACGAATTTTGCTCGTGGTCACATGTCACTCGGAGCTCTGTCGAACCTCCAAACTGTCACGCAGGCTCAAAACTGCCTGAAAACTGCAAAAAAACTTTTCCGTGAGAATGTCGAAATTTGAGGGGTGTCACGCGAAAAATCGGCGGCTGTCGAAATGTCGAATAGGTATTTTCGGTCACCATCACTAGTGCTGGCAAGGTTCGGTTCGGTTCAGGTTCAGGGCTTTTCGCCCTGAACGCCGAACTTGAACGCGGCGTTCGGTTCGAGCAATTCCCGAACCTTGAACCTGAACGTGCGTTCAGGTCCAGTTCGGCGTTCGAACGCGTTCGAACCTACGGCACTTCGGGGATCTCGGGGATCTCGGGCGGTCTAAATCTCCCTGAAAATATCACTTACCGAGATTTTCCAGTGCTCCAATGGTTGTAACGGGGTTCTCACATGCCTTTTCTAGTGCCGACACACCTATGAACGATAAATTATGCTCGCGCAAGTTTGCTAGAAAATTACGTGACAACAAACAGTCATCAACTACCATCGAAATTGCTTGGAATTTGTCCCGGAGAGAAGGTTGAGGTGTGCTCTGCGATTGATAAATACTCGGGCTGTGCAGTGTGAGGTAAACCAAGCCTGAACAGTGAGAAACTCTTGTAGAAATCACACACCTGACCAATTTATAGGTTCGGTGTTCGAACGCGTCTGCTCTTCGCCGAACGCTGAACCGAACCTTCGGTTCAGGTTCAAGTATTTACTGAACCTGAACGCCGAACGCGCGTCCGGTTCAGGTTCGGTTCAGGTTCGGACCGCTGTCCGAACCGAACCTTGCCACCACTAACCTGGTCCATCACACCCCCTGTCGATTTGAATGAAATAACCCAGTATACCAGTCCCTCTGGAATGCCCTTCAAACTCCTATAGTCAGGTGGTAGGTCAGACCAGCAAAGAAAGAAAACATTGAAACAAACACACTGTAGAATTTTGTTCAATTCGATACAAGGCGTGATGCGTGACACACTCGGAACAATTCGACAATTCAATAGCAGCCGCAATTTTGCGTGACACCCCCAAAATTTCGATAATCTTACGGGAAGTTTGATTATTGTTGCCACTGGGAGGGGGGTCGTGAAGGTTCAGACATTCAATAAGGTTCCCCGTGATGTGTGACATCGACCATATTTCAATACCAATAGAGAGGTGCGTGATGCGTGACTTCCGAATTGAATGTAATTGTATGGCATTTGCATCATAGTTTTCGGTTATCAGGCTTCGGTATTCGAGATTCGAGCTCAGAAAACACCGTGACTCAGAGGCGAGACCATGCAACGCCAAGACTGATCAGGGAAGTACCCAAGGCCAGGCTAGTGTCCCATAGTCCAGGATTCAACATTAGAAAGCTGGAGGTACAGTTGCCATATGTAAAGGAGCCAGGCCAGCTGATCAATTCCAGACCCGAAGCGAAACAAAGGTAAGCACAGAACTAAGCACGTGAAGGGAAATTTTCAACTTGGGAGACTTAAACAAGAATTAAAAAATGATTCCGCTGTTTGCTCATTTGTCCCGGTCAAGTGTGAGAAGAGGTTGAAATAGGGTGGTCCTCATTCGCAGCCATAATTATATGGGGAGAAAACCGCAGCGGGGGCTCCACGCAGGTTCCTACGCAGCCACGGTTTCGAGGAGAACAATCCTTAGCGTGAATACAGAGAAATGACTTCCGGGAAATTCGGACCGTGTGATGTGTGACATATGTGACTTTAAAGTTGGGGGTTATCCTCTCCACGGCGGCTGCCTGATAACATCTACAAATAACATAGCCACAAATGCGATCAATTTGAGAGAAATTTCAACCACGCTTTTCAACGTCGTAGATAAAATTTAATGCGTGGTTAAGAACATGTATTTTCGGTATATGTGTACGGATACCTGAAGCTTGGACCAAATGAGCACCCCCTTGATACACACTTCAGCCAATATTGTCAAAACACGGCAACTCATCCTACAGCATACAAAGGATGGAGAGCTAAAACCGGGAATGCGTCCAGAAACCTTTCTATATGCCTAAGCATTTAATTACTTGTAGAAGATAATTATTTTTTTGTCATTAGAGAGGCCATGTTGAATTTTTCTTGAATTGCTTACAAATGTGGCTATGTTGTTTGTAGATGTTATCGGGCAGCCGCCGTGGAGAGGATAGCCCCCAACTTTAAAGTCACATATGTCACACATCACACGGTCCGAATTTCCCGGAATTCATTTCTCTGTATTTACTTGAATTAACGCTATAAGGATTGTTATCCTCGAAACTGCGGCTGCGTAGGAACCTGGGCTCCACGGTGTTCTTCTTGCTCATTGACGACTTTGATGGTGACTAGTAGTGCCATGCTTGTAGGAGGGAGGGAGGTTAAGGGGACAATTGGGGAAGGAGGGTGGCAGAGAACCAGTGGGTAGGTAGGTAAGTAGTATTACCTGGCCGGTCCCGCTTGGGAAGCACCGGCCCCAGGAATTGACCCTATATAAACGCACTACTAAAGCTACATCATCATCCCTGGACCCCTCTGCACTCCCGTAGCCGAGCTCACGGTCGCAATTGATTCTTGGAATCTTGCTCGCCGAGGTAGAACTATTTGAACACAAAAGAGCAAAGTCGAAATTAGCACCAGAACCGGAACACCGTTCAAGCATCCCACCGAAATACTGGGACCAAATAAAATACCTCCAGGACTTTAAACATGAACTTAGCCACCAGCGCAATTGTTGATCTAGGGTAAATGATAGCCCTAAGTAACTCAACATTAGAGAGTACGGCCATCTGTCCTTGCATATCTGGCAAAGCACTGAATAGTATACCCGAGCCTAGACTCGTTACCAGCTCTATGTTGAGTAACAAGACATAGTAGTAGTCCGCACTTTATTTTAAGTGAATCCGATAAAAATTGAGGGAGAAAAAAAAAAAGCATACTGGGTTACTGTAGCATTTGATTCAATTCGTACCCCCCTGTGACCTGTGACCGCACCGTACGAAATCGGTAGCGGCGGCAAACCACCGGTCCCCTACTCTACCTTTGCATGCAGTAACCCTAGGAGTTTCGCTTAATCAATCCCTGTTGAGACACTAATCCCGGATTTAATCAGAGATTAATTAATCAGTGATCTGAACCCCAGTGCAAGTGGATAGAAAAAAGAACTACACTGGGAATCGAACTCACGTCAGCCATGGAAAATCCAGGCATGACTACCACTCTGCCATCCAAGTCATAACTATACATCATTATCATAGTGGTAGGAGGGCATGCTAGATTTCAGAAATTATATTGCAATCTTCCTCTTGTAAATTCAGATGAGTTGAATTGACAAAGATATGAAGTGTTTAAACTGCTTTAAACCAGTTGAATAACCTGAACCAATAAAGTTGGATTAATGATCAGATGAATCCTTGAAGATTAATAACACCTCAGATTAAATGTCTACCTGAACTTGGAGAAAGATTAACAGACTAGGATAGGAGATCAATAAAGTCATTGACTACACAACAATGATGAATCACGGATGAAAAGATTAATGTTTAATCGGCCCAACATGAATAATAAAAGGTAGAACTAAGTTGAAATTGATGGGGTGGTGAATAATAACAAACAGAAGATAGAGACACAAATGTACACATGTCATACCACAATGTACCTCAAGTTATGGTCTCCTTGGTGCAGTTGGTAACAAGGCCTGCGTTCTTGTCGAATGTTCCAGTGGCTCTGTGTTCGATCCCTGCAAGTTGCGTCCTTTTTGTTGGGTGAACCACGATTAATCTCTGTTTAATCCCTCCAGCGGATTAATTCATCACTGATTTAATCCAGGATTAGTGTCTCAACCGGGATTGATTAAGCGAAACTCCTGGGGCTTTATTTGCATGTGGTCATAATCCTAGTGATTTGTGAGTTTGTAATTCAATTCAAGTTTATAGTTACACATGTGCTTTAATTGACAGGAAGTGAGTGAAAAGGTAGGCATAAGTACTCCCTGTACAAAAAAAAACTGATAGCAAAAGTTTTGGTCGAAATACCTCAGCGACTCCTTGAAGGTATGTTTTAAATTTTGAATCAATTGAGAATTTCAATGTGCAATGTATGGGAACTTTGGTGTTGATGAGTGAAAAGGTAGGCATAAGTACTGCTTATACAAAAAAAAAAAACTGATAGCAAAAGCGCAGGTTTTGGTTGGGATTCCTCAACAACATTTTGGCTGAATGTTTTAAATATTAAATCAATTTAGAATTTCTGTGTGCAATGAAAATCCAATATGGGGAACTTTGGTGTTGATGAGTGAAAAGGTAGGCATAAGTACTGTTTGTACAAATAAAACTGATGGCAAAAGCGCCAGTTTTGGGCGAGATCACTCAACAACGTTTTGGCAATCTGTAAATAGAGAGCTTGCGCAAAAGCCGCATGAGCCGCATGCGGCTTTTTGGCATTGCACAAAGCCGCCGGAAAAATTAGGGTTCTCAGAGAAATAATTGAATGATACCAGACCAGAAGTCACCAAAGGGGCACCTGGAGGAGATGAAGCATGCCAAACACCCCCACTACCCTGTCCCAAACCCAATTATTTGGTCAACAAAATTTGATGCCCTCATTGATGTCCCGGGAATCAAGCTTACTATCCTTAATCATCAGAAGTATTCTGGTTTTCACAATCAAATACAGGGATAGAAAGGCACTGGGCACTATTGAGCACAAAAAATCTGAAGGAAAGGTCAAGAAAGCCCGCGGCTTTGCGCAATGCGAAAAAGCCGCATGCGGCTCGTGCGGCTTCTGTGCAAGCTTTCTAATATTGAATCAATTTAGAATTTTGGTGTGCAATGAAGATCCAATATGGGGAACTTTGGTGTTGATGAGTGAAAAGGTAGGCATAAGTACACCTCATACAAAAAAAACGGATAGTAAAAGCGCAGGTTTTGGTTGAGATTCCTCAACAACATTTTGGCGGTATGTTTTAAATTTTGAATCAATCGAGAATTTTGGTGTGCCATGAAGATCCAATATGGGGAACTTTGGTATTGATGAGGGAAAAGGTAGGCACAAGTACAAAGCAGTTGAAAAAAAATGAAATGCAGCAAGTTCTGATCCATCAGGCTCAGCAAGATATTTAGCACAAAGGTTATCAAAAGAAGCAAGGACTGTGTGGATTGTCCTTTAGTGTGACGAACTGTTTACGTGCTACCTTTCGTAGCTCATCCAGAGATAATAATGACAAAGATTTCCGCCTTTGACCATGCCAAATTTTGAGCGACACAGGACATTTCTGAAAAGATGTGGCAGGTGTCAAAAGATTCAGTGAATGCTGCATATCTGTGTTGGGGACCAAATCTTTCAGCGGGTGCTGTTTGTTTGTGGCGGGGGCCATATCTTTCAGCAGGTGCTGTTCATTTGTATTGGGCGCCAAATCCTTTGGCAGAAACTGTTTGTTGACAGTAACAAGTATCCTGGTATTCAGTGACAACTTATCATTCATAGGCCGACTGAATGAGGTTTTGTAGGACATGGCGGAGTGAGGCAAGAGATATACAAATAGTTATCAAGAGACATGTCATATAACGGCATTTAATACTTGAGTGATTTCATTGATCACACGGTTACAGCCATTTCGAAAATGGTATACATTTTTTGGCGCGTGCTCCACCTTTGTTTTCTGGTGAGTCTGCTTCTGCTCCACATTTTGCATCATAGCTTGTTTTGATGCCTCGGCTGGTCTCGGGTGTGGAGCCGGAGCAACCAACGAGAGGATGTGGAGCAGAAGGAGACTCACCACCAAACAGAAGTAAGCAGAAACGATGGTGGGGTGCTAGTCAAAAAGAGTACACTATTTTCGAAACAGCTATATCAAAACGTAGCCATCACGATTAACGCGGTCCGAGATGGAGTTCCTGGAACCTTTAGGTTACAGGTCTCCGCAAAGACTTTTTGGAAATCCTGTCCCGATATGGCAATTGAAAGTTTCCTTAAATGGGCATAACGCTATTCTGGCTCTACCACACGTGCCGTTTCGTCCTCATCACTCAAAACGTTGCTTTTTCAAAATGCTGTCCCAAAATGACAATATACCGTTTCCCAATCAGGACAGTGTATGTAATGGTCCCAACGCATCAGCCGAAGCAAGTATGGTACTGCATGGTGGGGTGCCTCAGGTTCCAGGGGTGCCCGGAGGGCTATGTTGAATGTTACATTGTACATATACGTAATCAATTTGCCGCGTGGAATCTGGTTTCATCCTAGTGATTTCGAAGTTCACGGGGTTATCAAAATGTAGCCATCACAACTAACGCGATCCGAGGAGTGTTACGTTGTATGTCATGTGCACTGTAGGGAAAGGCGCCTCGAAATTGAGGTGGACTGGACAGCGGTATGAGCAGACTACCTGTGTCAATTCGTCACTCGTGATCCTGGTCAGTGGTGCGGCCAGTCGGGCCGGAGTCCGCCGGGCCGAAACTCTGTCCGCCTCATTTCGCCCCGACTTTTGGATCGAACTGGAAGATGCGGCGGCGCGCGGGAGAAAAAGCGCTGGCAGAATCGAACGCGGGGCCGCGTGATTGCCGTGGCAGGAAGCGCTTTGACCCGCTGCGCCATGCGCCCGACGTCAGGTACGGCTCTGGCGGCATAAAGGGTGAACCAGGGCGCGGGGCCGTCGTGGTCGGCGTCGTAGACGGTGTCAAAGCAGCATCCCTGTTTGATCGATGGCCTCATCCCGACCCTGTCAAATTTGTTATAGTCTCTGGAACTAAAAATCGAAAATCGGCCACCGCTACCTCCGACGGCCAGCCCCGGTAGTACTGTGTCGCAGAGGAAGGAAGATAACGTTCCGAGTCGGAAATTAGCTGGCGACATTCGACGAATGTCAAGGGTACCGTTTTGTCCTTGTAAGCGAATCACGACATGACGCCACTAGTCGGAGGCGGACGACGCGCTGAGCTATTGCTGGACAAGCCGGCAGGCGCGCCGTCTGATATCGAGGATGGCGCCCGTTCGCTGGCTTCGCCAGTCGTGAGCGCGCGTGGGAGGCATGTAGGGCCACTCTTGGAGAATCAGCTGGGTGGGATGCAATGTGTGAGCGCGCGCTGAAATTAGCGACGAAATGCAGAGACAATCGGGCTGATGCCAGTGCGAGGTAGTTGACGCCGGGTGGTGGAAGACGACAGCATTGGACGCAAATACCATGGACGCATGTGCGATGGAACACAGCCGTGCAGTGGGAAGACGCGACGTCGCGGTGTTTGATGTGGGCCCACGATCACGCGACGGCGGCTGGCTCGGACGCGGCGCAACACGCACGACGCTGTCCCGGAATTCGTCGCAGTCACGCTGTGCATGACTCGGCCCGGCCCCATAATTTCAGCGGCCCGGCCCCTTAATTTCAGTGTGCGGGTGAACTTTCACAGAAAATCATCGGAAGTAATGAACTTTCCCTATCCTTATGCGATCAAAGTGACGAGGTTTTGTGAAAATAAGCAAAATAAGCGAAGTGACGAAGATGGCTACTACCCGTGTATTTTGGGTCAGAAGAGTAGACTATTCTACCACCATTCACACCTCGCACCCCTTCGGTGCGCGAAGTGGTTCCTCCTCATCCTCGAAATATAACTAACTTTGCAGAGGCCAAAGGCCCGACACTGTAAAAAGCGGGGACACTGAATATTAGTACCTGCCCACCCCTGAAAATTAGTGCCCGAATGCACTGGAATCCGGTACCTGGGCACTGAATTCTAGTGCCTAAAAGCACTAATATATAGTGCAATAGGCTCGTTTTTTCACTGATATGCAGTGCTTTTAACACTATAAATCAGTGCATTGAGGCACTGATTTTCAGGGGTGGCCGCGCACTGATTTCCAGTGCTTTGAGTACTGATTTTCGGTCCTAGCTCAATTTGGACGCGTATGTAGCGTACTTAGGTGTATATAGGACTGGATTGAAGGTACCCAGATACTCACCGCCGTGCTCCATATCGACAGCGCCATCTACAGCAGTTCGATCAGGATGAACGGGAATATGGAAATGGAAATAATCAAGTACCAGCTGCTGGCCATTTCCAACTCGGGTCGTGCGTTGTCGAACAGCGTTTTCAAAATAATCAACAATACAAAGTCAAAAACGAATCTAGTGTTATCGCGCGCAAGACACCCGCTGGTAGGATGCATAGAGATCAGAGTAAGAGCAGGAAGGGAGGAAAGTCACCACTAGATAAGCGACGGGAAAAGACCAAAATGCTCACAAAGGAAGACCTACGACGTTCGGATATGGAGTTTGACTTCTTACCATTCTGCAGTGCCAAGAGTGTCGCTGAGGATGGGACTAGAAATGAAGAGGAAGGAGTCAGAATGGGATGAGGACAAATAGAGACAGGAGAAACAACCAAGACAAAGTCGAAGATTCAAATACTGGGCCAGGTAAATGATGATATAATGATGTGCCTGAGAAGACCACAAACGACGGATCACAATAATGGAAGAGACGACACGAACCAGCACCGATCTCCATACGAGACTCACTACGCATCCGTATGAGAGGAAATTACCAGGAAGGATCCGAGTACGAGCTAAAAGCCCAAGAGTCAACAGAAAGAATAGAGAAATAAAGCTAGGAGTCATCACACCGAATATTAGCGCGAAGTCGGAGTACGCGAAGCGGTGTCGTTGTGATTCACAAAGCATTTTGACAAGTTCAAGAATTGCGTTGTAGAGAAAAAGAGTGTGCCGTGTCAAAGATTTCTTGTTTCGCTTACCGGTACCTGTAGACAAAGCTTATGTTGAATTTAGTGAACGCAGGCAGGAAAAGGAATATAACGAGTCTCGCCCGAAGATGCCCAGGGAGGAAGGATGGACCGGGACGGCGTGCAGAAGAAGATCGAGAGTTAGCAATTACTGGGACAAAAGGCGGTTTGCACCCCATTACACAAACTTACACTGACAATGGGAATGTTCGCTGCAGTTACCCTGTATGTTACGAATCAAGAATGAGTGGATTACTGATCAGATGTAACTAAGAGCGACGACGCTTGCGACATGAAGTGAAAACCAATCAGTTCGGCACACAAAGGGTGACAGAAGAGGCGCACCTGGAGCGATTCTGATGATGAAGATCGTCTTAGGTTTTCAGCGGAACCCAGTGAACAAATCTAAGCGACAGAAGAAAACATACCTCAGGCTGCGGTACTGCAATGTTCTCGAAGGCCGCGAGGTCCATGCTTTGGGTTTGCGCCGAACCCGTCGGATTCGAGCCTAAACGAGAAGCAATGGTTAATATTAAGATTTAGAACATAGGAGGGGCAGAATGAGCCCTACATTTGAGTCGCGTATCGGGTTTACGGGTCTGGAAGATGTACTCTGCTCATCACAAGCCGAGAAAGCAATCAAGGTAAAAAGCCAATTGCCAACACACATGATGCCTGGATTCGTTCGCAGTCGTGGAAGAATCCGTGAACAAAAATCGAAGACGGTGGTCCTTCGGAGAGAGGTTACGGGCGCGCCAAGGTCACCGGACCGGCCGTCAGTCCCGGCGGCAGAGTCTGGTGGAGAATTAGTTAGCATTGCGAGCCAGAAAATGGTCACACCTTAATAGCGCGGTCGAAGCCCGGTTTGGATTGTCGCCGTGATCTGTCGACGTAGTGCTTTGGAATACTGGACAGTATACTGCACACAGCACTAAAATACGCGAAGGTGTGGGATGGGTATGAAGCAGAAAAAGCGACGAGAGTCATGAGGGATTGAAGACTACCCTTCGACTCTGCAAGGGAAAAGGAGATGGATGGGGAAGGAGTGAAAACCGAGGACTCACCCTTCAGTGTGTTTCTACATTTCGATGGAATCACCGGAAAGCCGGCTTGGCCGCGTCCGCGACAAAGCGTGGACCGTGAAGACCATTTGGTTTATTACCTGTGTGAGTGAGCATGAGTTATGAGAAGGAAGGACGAGTAAACACATTATCCAGCCAGCATATACTTCTGCAGAGGGCTTCAGAGAGCTATAAGGTATGAAATAGTGTTAGCAATCAAATTTCGCTGAGACAAAACTAAGGCTCCAACCGTTTAGTTTTCGTTTACAAGGGCCCGTAAACTAAACGGTAAACGGTTCGAAAACGTTTACAAACGTTTACAAACGTTTAAAAACGATAGATTTGAGCCAGATAAATTTGATAGATGGTAGGTGTAAATAATACTATAGTTACGACTGTTTTGGCCTGAATAACCCAGCCGTAATCCACATCCTCGCATTTTGCGAAAGCAGGGGATGCTTCCATTCACGCAAAAAAGTGTCAGCTTTTTAAAGCGGTCTTGGGTGGTCCGTGCGAGGCCCGGCACATGATATGGAAGGTATTGGGAGGGAGCTTTGTGGCAGACGAGATGGTCGGACTCCGATTCGGAGACGAGCAACGGAATTATCAAGTGATAAATATCCGCGCCATCACTAGGATCAGGCGGAACAATGACTCATATAACTTACGCGTACAACCTTCCTTATCAACCGTTTAAACCGTTTTTTTACCTTTTTTTTACCTTTTACAGGGGTCTGTAAACAAAACGGATTATTAATCCGTTTACAAACGTTTAGAAACGTTTAAAAACGAAAAAGGTTGGAGCCTTAGACAAAACATAAACACTTGGCACTTACTTATCGGTACCCACACGCTCCCGGCCCTGAGCCATGGGCGGTCTGAGAGGCTGACAAGTGACCGTGAAAGTAAGATAGGATGGCTTACTATGGCTCTAGTACGTTTCCGAGAGTTCATGGCTTGCCACTGTCCGTCGTCGCGGCCTTCTTGTGGAGACCGCCAAAAATAGTGTATCAGGGCTTTGAGGAGGCCTTGGCGGGCTGATTGTATCCAAAATAGCATTTACGTTTTTTTCAGTCCTACGTGCACTGAGGAGGGGCTGGCCGCAGAGTATGGGAGAGAAAAGCGCAGGGAACGATGGTGGCAAATGAGCAACACGTGATAGTCACGTCACATGACATGTGTCACGTTCCAAGGCTTTATTCAACTTGAAGTTTATTGGCATGAACGGTGCGGTGCATGCATCGTCTTCATACAATGTAAGTGAAAGAAAAATTTGCAGATCCGAGACAAAGCATAAATAGGTAAAACAACTTTTTTATACTGAGACAGCATTCTATGACGGTCTATCCGTCACATTATTCACTTCCAAAAAAAAAAATTGAGACCCAAGAAAAAAAAACCCTCAAAGCTCAGAATACCTCAGGTACGGTCGGCGGGAAGGCCATGGTTGATTTGAAATTTTCCATTTCGGGAATCATGACAGGTCGGTCAAGATGTCCGATCAGAATGATCCAAATACCCTCTTGACTCTTGACTCCCATGTCATCTATTCAAAAATCCTTTTGCGAGTAAAATATCAAGATATATTACAAGACCTCGATAACGTCAATCAATTTGCTAAAAGCCGATCAAGCTCAGTGAGCTCGTCTGCCAAGAGTGAGCGACTAACAAGGTCAGTTTAATGTCATTCATGGCTTCGATAGTACAAATACTTACCGAAGTTCTTACTGAATTGCTCTCATGATGCCAGTCTCGGTGCTGCCATCAAAAGTAAGCTGAACCGGCATTTCTGCAACGCAAAGCTGAGTCCTTAAATGCCAGACAAGAATGTCACCCACCGCCAGTTGCCTCAACGAAGTCAAGATATATATGACCGATGGATTCCTCATGATGATCATTGGGTACAACAGTTAAATAGAGGACCATGCCAATATGATCGTGGAACCCATTGATGGGGATGCCCACTGGACCATTCACAGCGCTTTTGAGCCGAGCTTCTCATGGCCATCACAATGGACTTCTTCCATAGGGCCAACAGCTTTGAGATGACTGCGAACCTTGAAAGGTGTCTTTTTTCCTGGAAAGCGCAGTTCCGCTCCCTCTGGATCAATTGTATGTGCTATGCCACAGACCATATCACTGCAGTTGAATGAATTAGTTGTTGAGTCAACAGAACTTCCAAAAACTCACCAAGGAAGCGGTATGAAATTTTCTCTAGTGATTTGACATTGGATTGTTGTTGGACCATGGTGACGACTGGTGTCCTCAAACATCTTTTGCGCAACTAGGGCCGTGCACACCGGGAGAGGAGGCGGTTTGCGAACATTCGGTACTTCGAACTTAATGTTGAGCTCGATTTCCTTGGCGACAAGTCAGTAAGTTGCTGCGAAAAAAATATAGGCGAGTAAACTCACTTAATGAAATAGCCATAGAGCCGGCCAAGCTCCACAAGACGGTCAAGGATTGAGAGCTGACAGCGTGCAAAATCATGAAGTGTTTTCTTGAGCACTTTGTCCACTGGTCCTGGATTAAAACAGTGAGCACCGTTCTCAGACTCTTTTAGCAGAACATACAGTCTTACTTGTACCATTGTCTACGCCATTACTCCCAGCATTGTTTACCATGTTCCACAGTTGAGATGAGATAAAAGCAAGGCAGAAGGTTGTGTAGTTTGCAGCCACAGACATATACAGTGCTAAATCCGAAGGCTTGGGACTGGAGGGTTTGGAGGAGCTAGAGGATGAGAATGATGATGAGTAGGGAACATGTCCACATTGTACACGATTTAATTTAGCTTCTCAATTCTCTTACTCCCTTACTAGCACTCCCTCTTCCACTTGCCGATTTGTGCTGATCCAGTACACAATTAATAATGCTTCAATGCATCTCCCTTGTTCTCCCGAGCCACTGTGGTCCTCATATTCCCGTTGCTGAGTCCCTGGCCCGGATAAGTTCAAAGTTCTCACTGTCGAGGGAAATTTTCTCATGGTCAAGGGAACATTTCTCACAAAGTGCTTCTTTTATGATGCTCTGCTGGAAAGGTTGATGAATATTATAGCTTGTGACCAAATTTCAAGGCAACAATACCATAGTATTCTCTTATTTGGAACAACAGTGTTGTCTCAATTGATCTAATTATTTAATTTGTTCCTGTAACCTCACAATGCAAGGCAAAGGCAGCTCATGGACAAGACAAACTGAAAGTGATAGCTCCGCGGATCGGACATCTCGACATGCCATCATTCCTGAAATGTAAATTTTCAAATCAACCGTGGCCTTCCCGCCGACCGTACTACTCAGGACTGCATATATATATATACTACATGGATGCTATCTTATGATGGTCAATCTACTTTTTTTTTTCCAAAAAAAAAAACTCGAGTCTCAAAAAAAAAACCTTTGAGTCTCAAAAAAAAAAAAAAAATTAGAATCTCAGAATATCTTGATATCAGATTGCTGCATACATAGGCAGTGTGTTATACTCAATCTCAAAGGAACAGGGTGACATTTGAGCGGATCGGGCGCAGGATACAACTTCGGTCCAATTCCCGACATCGCACAGCCACTATGTCAACAATTTGATCAGGTGCCTTTCTTCCAGAGGGGGTTGAAAATCCGCATTTGTGAAGCGTCAATCGTCGCCACGTCCACCGGATCATATCTGCAGAATACCCGCGGATTTCTGGGTACGCGGCAATCGGAAATCTAAACCAACCATGTTTGCATTCGCTCTCCGCCAACTTCAGTACATAATTTTTTTGGTCTGCCAATAATTTCCAGATTGAAATTGCTTAGCCTGACAAACTTGGAGGCAGGCGGCGAGAGGCGGGAACAAGGCGGGACCAACTTGAAGTCAAAGGCGCCCGATCAAATTGTTGACATGGTGGCTGTGTGATGTCGGCAATTGGTACAAAATTGTATTCTGTGCCCGATCCACTCAAATGTTGCCCTGTTCCTTCGAGGTTGACCATAACACATTGCCTGGGTATGCAGCAATCCGATATCAAAGTATTCTGAGATTTCAAAGTTTTTTTTTTTTACTCAAGTTTTTTTTTTTTGGAAACGAATAATGTGACGGATAGACCGTCATAGCATTCCCCTTCGTGAGTAAAGTTCTTTTTGCGCCAGTTGTCTCAGTTCCAGTTTTCCAGTTATTACATGTTTCAGCACAGCTCTGGCTGTTCTCTTATCTTATGCTGATATTTTTCTAGAGTTTGACGAGTGCGCACCTAATCCAATGAGAGAGCACGCCAACCTTTCACTTGGTTTGGGTGGAGTAGTCATTCACTGCATTCCGGGGCCAAATCAGCAGAGGCTCGACCGAGACGGCTCGGTATAGGTCGGTCGACCCCGTGTCGACAGAGCCTGCCTACCTTGGTCGTTCTGGTCGAATCCGTTATTGGTCTAGCACGTGGCAACTTGGCGCCACAGCTCGGGTGCAAATACCGGCTTTAAATCTTCGCCAATCAAGGCACTTACCACATCTAATTCAAGCCAGACACCCCACAAACACTATCGGATGCACAGAAGAATATTTGAGACAGGTTACGAACAGGGTCGAGGTCGGCAGAGGGGAGATCGGCAGAGCTCTGCACAGCTCGGTCGAGCACACGTCGGCAGACCTTACCGAGGCGGATCGGCAGAGCTCGGCAAACATCTGCACAGCTCGGTAGGGTCGGTCGATTCGGCTCCGGAATGCAGTGATTTCTTGGACCCGAAGCTTTCAAGATGTCGACTGATCACATTCCATTCCTGTCAACCCCATGATTCTTGTGAAAGCTAGGCAGCCTATGTTTCCAGGCCAGAGCCTATACAAGAATGAGTCCATTGAATCAGTGGAGAGGGTCATTTGGTATTCAGATCCGAGGAATTAGATTCAAGAGCGGAATGATCAAAAACTACCAGCTGGTCGAGGGTTGCCCGGGCACGAAGGCAATGATAGGTGAAGCAAGCATGGATATAAATATGGGATTCCACCCATACAGGTGATGGTTTTCGTGGTAGGGAAGTTAAGATATCAGCGTATACTGCAGACTCGCCCCCAAGGCCAGGTCAGGAAAATCCGGGGCTTCGTTATGTGCGAGATTGAAGCACAAGTTGGACGCCTTGAAATGGATGGGGAGTGATCTTGATTTAGAGTAATACAGGTGCATGTACAGCACCAGTTAAAAAGGACAATCCGAAATCATTGGTTACTGAAATAAAATTGCACAAGTAGCAGGAAACTAGCGGAAAGGAAGAGTTAAACTCGTTTGGTAACGATCTCAACCGTACAAATTTAAAGCGAAAATCACTCGGCGTCGACAAGTAAAGCATTCTAAGATTTCAGACAAGTGGCTAGTAGAGCGCTGCAGTTGCCGGCATGTCTAGAGTGCCAAGTGAAGCCCGCGCGAATTGAACAGAGTGGCAACAATACATACGACCTTTAGATCCTCATGCTTTCTGTGGAGTCCTGCATTCGATCTTTCCACGCCGGATGCGTGCGCAGACAAAGTCTCGAGTTCTGTTCGCAATTGTGCCATAGTCTACGGGCAAAGATAATGGTTTGAGGTTAAAGGTGATATAACTACAGGAATGGGATTGTGGACTCATATTCTTGCCTTCCTCTAGGACGAGACGGCTCTTCTCGCGGGTCTAGAAACGCGTTTTCATCGGGTTTTGATCTGGAAAAACTAAGCTGGAAATTCCCCGGCGCGAGCTCCTTCTGATTCTCGCGTCTCATTTTCAATACAACGACTTGCTGCGCGGGCAATCAAATATTTGATCAACGCCCAAATTGCAATGCAGAATGTTTCTGCTCCAAGCATGTCAAGTGAGGATATAAAAGCCGGGAAATGAAGATACGTCTCGGTACATTATCTAACGCAACATTCATTGCCACACGCATCTGCTTCATTCAGTCGACGAGGCGTTATTTTGCGACTATCCGGCATTTGGAAAGTGGGTAATTCACTGTCTCCTACATGTAGTGCAATTGCGGGTGCCGAAGAACAGTTGAAATTACCCGGTTCACCCCAAATACTCAGGTCCTCCCGAAAGAGGTGTTTTCTCGGACACGGCCCGAGAACGTACACAGAAAACAAGACGGGCGGTCAAAATCCAAGGCAATTGACCGAGATTGCGGGGGAATAAGGGCACGGAAGTTGAGGTAGGGTGAAATTCGGGCCCTATGCACAAAGGACGGGGGCTGAGGGGTTCTGTTTGCTCCTGAACTATCACCAATAGAGGGCCTCAAGAACCAAAATATGCATTAGAAGTTGGGTGGAAGTTGAGTTGACGCTGAAGTTGAAGAACATCGAAAACGGGCAAAATTTGGGCAAAATACGACCAACAGGCGCATGTACCATCACCGAATAGCTAACGAGATGCAAATAGGAGGTGAAAGTAGTCGCACACTAATATGAAGTGTTTTAAAAATCAGCACCTCAAAGGCACTAATTTAAAGTGGTTGAAAAAGCACTAATTTCCAAGGTACTGAATATCAGGATCGAAATCAAGAAATCAGTGCCTAGGCACTATAATCCAGTGATTTTACTTTCTACAGTGACTATCAAGATAGTGGGTGCATTGAGTCTGTAAATTGACAGTCAGGTGTGGTATATATCATGACGTTGAACACACAGAACTCCGTCCAAATCCAACAGTAGACCGTTTGTTCTTCTAGTGGAGATAGCATCTGCAATCTGAAATTCGAGGGTGAACACTGTCATCACCCAGAGTTCAGGCGCATACCGGATCCGTTCCTGGAGGAGGAAACACGTATGGCACTCGTGCCGGGAGGTTGTCGTCTCGTTTTCCCATGGTATGTCCACGAGGTTTGGAGTCGACTTCCCCAAGTGCGAGAGTTACGAGAGTTACGATAAAGCAGAGCAGGGCTAAGGTGAAAGGCTTGAGCGTAACCATAGCGCAATGTATAAAAGCATTTTTCACCGAAAATTGCGTGCACGCTAGGCCGTGGTTTCTGGTGTGCAGTGCCATGCTCGGATATCCGTGTTCGTACTCATATCCGTACTTGCTGTCCCCTGCTCGTGCTCCCTTCCGAACACCATTCCCGTACTCTGTGGAGCTCTTTGCCATAGTTGGTTTAGGTGGGCGGTCGTACACTGTGAATCGTGCACCATGCGCGCAAGGTACTTAGCTCCGAACAGACACCTCGGTCATTCGGCTTGAATCAACCATCACTTTGAACCATCAGCCCATCATTTACCAGCCGAAGACCCATCAACCGACAGAAACAGCCGAGAAATACCATCAAGATCGTAGTCCCTACATTCAGAAAGCTGGCCCATTTTCATGAAGAGTGAATATATGAGGCTTTACTGAATGCATCGGGCTTATTTGCCGGTTCGACATGACAAGCACGACACTTTCCAGCGGACATCAACATTTGACGCTCCGTCATTAGGCCTGACGTCTGAGGCTTGAGGTGGTTCACTGCACCCTAAAAATTGGACATGTTCAAGAATTTTTGTAGCTGATTCTCCATTATCATGTTCTGGCACGATTGGCCATCTCATTGGACAAGTTCGAGATGCCCGAGATGCTCGAGGCCATTACGGATTTAGCTGAATCCAAGTTTGAATAATCAATGGCATTACATTTTCGGATGTGCACTTGAGTTCGAACATGGAAAATCATAGAATATTTGTCCTGTAGTCTACAGCTTGAGCCTTGCAGTGCAACAGGAAGAGTGGATTTATTGATCTACCAAGGAGATCAGCTGGATCATATTTTGGGAGGGGAAATTCCGAAGAACCGTGATGTCTACCTATTTAGATGATACTCAGGAGATTTGTGGCACGAGAATAGATCTGGAGGCAATCATGGTTGGTGACTAGTGGACAACTTGACATGCTTTGGACACATCAATGTGTCTGCTTGGGGAACGAGGGTAGTCGGGCTTCATCGAAATGCGTAATTTACGAGGCCCTTCACGCATAGGAGGTATAAAAGGCACTCAAACTTGTAGTAGCCTAGTAGTAGAAGAATATACGCCACGCCCAGGTACACCACCTGTGATTTACTCTCACTCTCAAACCTTACGGCATTTGGAACTTGGAACATTACGGGAACATTACAGAAACAGGAACAAAACTATTGTCAATTTTGGAACAAAACTTGTTTGACTCCGTCTTTTAACCACATGCTATCTGCTTACCTATTTGTTATTTGAATTCACATGCGCTGTATACTTTGGCATGAACCCTCAAACCCGCTAAAGGATTTATCACGAAGATTAGATTTGGGTTAGGCTTTTGGATTAAAGCATTACACACATTGAACCGTCTTCTTGCCTTTCATGGCACTTGTTTGTCCGGCAGTTACACCGTGCAAACCGGGCAGGCCATCCGCCCTAAGAGATGTGTCCTATTCAGAAAACTTGCTTGGGTGGTATCACATTGATTCAACACGAAACATGGGTCCCTGCAAGTCATTTGAACCCAGGAACGGAATGAGCGGAAATAGTTGCACTTGTTTGTCCGACAGTTACACCGCGCGAGCCGGGCAGGCCATCCGCCCTAAGAAATGTGTCCTACCCAGAAAACTTGCTTTGGTAGTATCACATCAATTCAACACGAAACACAGGGCGCCCAAATTAATTTCAGGAAAGGGGGTCGAAAACAACTCTGGTGTGTGCTCGGGATAGATACACGTGTATATGTATTCTATTGGAGCAACTGCTACAAGAGGTTTTCCGTCGTGGATCGCGATCACGTGAGGTTTTTGATGGACATCACAAGATGCAACTTTGCGGCTACTCCACAGGCTATTTCACACGTAAAATGCCATGAACTTATACATATAGCGACAGTTCATGCAGTGAGTAGATTTTTGCAGTCTTCGATACCTAAACTGTGGTACTGAATTCTAGACAACTACAGAGAGCTGGTCACGGCTTCAAGTACCTGTGGTTGGATGGCAGAATGCAGTGATATCAGTAGATAGGATTAATTTTTTACACGAAATTGTACATCATGAAGATTAATTTTCTCCATGTTTTTGTATGGCTTACGAAAAGTACCATATTTGGATGTAGTGGATGAAAATTTAATTTTCGGGGAGATTAAATCTGTTCAAAGTGGAAATCAAAAAGTGCGCTCTTGCAGAGTTGAACTTGAGACAGCAAGATACCCATGATTTAATCTCAGAGACAATGAACAGCCTATTACCACTAGACCAGCAGGACTATACCCATTCCTGATGGAGTCACCATATCAATGTAACTGAGGCCAGGGAAACCAATGAAGTTCAATCTGAGAGGATTTAATCTTCTTTAAAAATCTAATCTTTGAAGATTTAATCTTTATCAAGAGTTCATTCTAGAGTCAGAATTTCGCATTCTTTGGTCTATTGCAGCCCCAAAACATCAAATCCACTGTCACTAGTGGCTGAAGTGTTCAGTTCAGCATGTTGCATCACACATTGCCTGGAAACTTGGTCAAATAGTGCAGTAGTGCAATTACGAAGACTCTCCACAACATGAACTGGACTTGTACAGAATTTCCCTTTGTTCTGTCCAGAATGCTTGATATACAGAGCATTTGTATCGATATAGGGGCCATTCACAACTGGTTTACCATGTGCAGTTTGGCGTAGTGGCTAAACTATGTACTCAGTCCAGTGTTCTTCTCTTACCTTGCGGGGTTGTGGGTTCAAACACCCTCGTTGGTATTTCTTTTGCTGCTTTTACTACTGAAATTAATCTCCTCATAATTTAATCTTGCCAGATCCATCTTCAATGAGTCACGTTTCAATTAAATTTCAGACTACTGAGAAGATTATATTCTTACGAGGCACAGCTGCTGTCAGTAGGAGAAGATTAACTTTTTTATGCTATATGAAAGCTGGGAAAATTAACTTATAAGATTAATCTTGGTCGCGGTGGAGATTCCATTTTGGGTAGCTGGGAAGTGCATAGCAAATCGTGTAAAAGATTAATTTTGATGATGTACGATTTCGTGCAAAAAATTAATCCTAGCTGCTGCGACCGTTGCAGAATGGTAGAAAGAAATGGAATCAGAACATTCTTCATGATGTAATCATTGGGTAAGATGATACTGACTACATATTTGAGGACCTTTAGCCAGGAATACCGAAACTGGTGGCGGAGGGAAACATGATCACACCATCATTTGCTTTCACACAGTTTGAACCAAATTCACCACGCGAATGCGGAGTCATAAGTCTCTGAATATCTCGAAAGAGAATGCCAAATGGTTCTATTCCAGATCCCAATAATGAAAGTGGGACCTTAATAATAAATTAGGAGAAAGTGGGACGGAGGAAGTGGGTGCTGCGCCACGCCAAAATTGATTCACAGCTCGAGCAGCTTCGCAAGGAGCCTTTGGAAGGCATACACATCAATGGTAGACGTCCAACTGATCGTCCGCTTCAGGCCACCTCAGATATTGGTATTTTTAACTCTGCTATTGTGACCGCTTGCTCATTATTTCCCAGATCTGGCGGAACCCGTAGTACACATTGGTGGTCAATTTTCGGTCACCAATCAAGATCAGTCCGACAATGGGGTTGGTAAGTCACTTTATATTCCGTGCTTGAACCTGAAGCTGATTTTCGACCAGCTCTGGACACAAATCTTCACAACAGACTCCTCAATACAAATGGAGTTTCAAATTTTGCCTTGGCTGGCATTGCAGCTGATGGTAAGGTTTGAATATTTCGACAACAAGATTACTTATATCATATGTGAACAGCACTGCCGCCCGATGCACTTTACCACTCAACTCAAGGGCATGCCATGGTTGACAATGGTGAATTTGGTCAATCTCCATCTGAGGCAAGTGTTAACAACTCCAGGGGCAAATCTTTGGGATGGAACTCACTTTTTTGGTGATTCCAATTTCAACCTCGCCAGTACCACGACTCAATTCGAGGACTCGGGATCCCAACTTCAAGTTGGGGCAACCCACTCCTTGGTGAATTTCTTCTTTTGGATGAGAATTTCGACAACTCCATTACAGATTCAGACTTCAATTTTCCTAGTTCAACTTCAATGGAGGACAATGTTGGAATGTTTGGTGTGTTTCATTCGTCTGGAAGTACCTCAACAACTGAGTTCAAAATAGATGGCTTCAATGGGTTTGATCCAACTTATGATGCTTTGATATTCAACCCCCACACCAGTTAGAGTAATCTTGTAACCTGGGTCAAAACCTTAGCCAAAAGTAGATAGGTTGAGAGCAGAGAGAAAAAATCACAATAGTTGATGACTTAATTTGGTCTGAAAGCAACCCCAAGGAGCAACAATCAAGTCTTGTTTCAGAAGTGCCAAATCTTGCTTTGTTAGCAGCAGTTGAAAGAACTTTTGAGAGATGAGCTCTCAAGAGCTCTTTCAACAAGAAAGAAAGACCATATTTTGAAACTAACCAAAAGGGGTACTGAAAAAGAATCTTTCAGCGCACCTTTCAGCCATATAACAACTAATACTTTCTTTGCTTTTGGAGAGAAAGTTCTAGTTTTGTGTGGCTGAAAGGTGTGCTGAAATAACTTATTCCAGTGCATGATCTGACTGCTTCCAAAACATTAGGTTTCCTCCTCGTTGGAATCAGCTCTGAGAATTCATCTCTCAGTAGTTGTTTTGTCACTTGCTAACAATGCAAGATTGTGCGGCTTTGAAAACCATGTTTGATTGCGGCTCTTTTGGGGTTGGTTTGAGACCAAGTTGAAACATCAAGTATTTTATTTTATTTATTCCGCTCTTAACTCACCCACTTCTGGCTAATGTTTTGACCCAGGATATAAGATTCCTCTAACAGGTGTGCCCCGATTTGACCGACCCAAATTGCGCGGGAATCTCAGCATGGGCACCGATCACTTCAACCCTGCAGGAACCGATCAGATGGACAGCTTGCCCCCGCTTTCTATGCCGGCTTTGACACCGCCCTCCATCGTGTGCTCTACCTTGTCCATTGAGCCAGAAATACAGCTACAGAGGGAAAAACGGGCAAGAGAGCCTGAAGTCAACCAAGCTAACATCATTGAGGGTGCTCGTCTGAGGAACAAATCCCGTCGGGCTCGTGGGCAGGCATAGATAGTTGCAAATGAATTTTGGACTTTCAGACTCTTAGAAGTTTTTGCTATGCCCACCCTGCTTTGTGACATGATATATTGATTCTCATTCACTGAAGCGCGCCACATCTTCGATGCGCGATGATCATGTGATCGTGGCGAACTTAGTATTTGGTCCGCAAGAAAAAGTGCCTTTCGGCACCCTAGGCCTCCGGGATTGTTACCATCAAGGCCATCAGCTGGCAAGAGCCACCTGAGTCCCACTTTTTTTACATCAGTCCCACTGTTTGGTGCGAAAAAGTGGGACTGGGCAGTGATTAGTGGGATCCGACAAGTCCCATCCCATGAATGTTATATATACTCAACAGCCTTGGGCTTGGGTAATCCGTGAGCCACACATGTAACCGTGGTCTGGATGATGGTCCAGTAGAACTGGTCGGGGGAGAGGCAAGCGAGAGGTGATGGTCCGGGTGATGGTATGGACTCGGCTACAGGCTCTGATGGTTTGATCTCGGCCTGATCCCCGCTCCGGCTAGCAGCTGTTTTTAGACATGAGTACAACCTTGGGGCTCAATGCAGGCTTAAGGTCGACCATCAAACATGGAGTACGGCAGTACCTCGGTATGATCAAAGAGAACGGTTGGCCGAACATTTGAATACAGATTTACCCACGGTTCATGGTCCAAATCGCACAGTTATGGCTACGGTTAACGACCGTGCACTATGGTGCAGCACGCACGTAATATTCAGTGGTAAATACTGTCATAGCAATGCCGAACACAGGCGAGAGAAGAGCTTTATATTGGCGAAGGGAGTGTGCTATTCTCCTAGGTTTTCGGAAATGTGAACCGTTGTCTTTAGTCGAGAAGAGAATCCAGGAACCAACGTCGACATGTCGAATGGAAGGGATTGTGGCCGGTGCGCTCGGACTCGGTGAAAGTATCTTTATTAGGGCCGGTAGCCCATCTTCAAGAATTCGGCGCTAGCCTGTCCTCAAACGAATTCAGAAGAGTTAGCACTCTAACATGTATTTTTTCTCGTATCGTGCTACTGGCCTGCTAGTTCAATATTCAATCGTGAACATACGTAATTATAAACACTTCTGGAAAAGGTTAAATTGCCCGAATTCATAACGACCTTCCGTCGGCGGCCGCACCGCAGGAAGTAAATTCGTTGCATTGCCCGGCGTCTACGGCATTTCCCTACGACCCACTTTTCGCGGACTGTCTCGCTTCCGGAAATTCGGGTGTCCACGCGCACGAACACCTCGAATATTTTTGGAACAAGCTTCAAAGATATGAATGGCCCATCAAGAGATACGCTCAAACGGTGAATCCCGCGACTGAATATTCAATTCGTTCTTTTCTAGTGTTGGACAAGAAGTTGTGGACCGCTTAGTTGCATTAGCACCCCGAGGATCAGGTCACTGTGAGTGCTTGGAAATCCTACACAGTAAAGGACTATGGTACTAAGTAATTTTCGATGGGGGAATGGCAAACATAAAAAGAAAGAAAAAGTCTCAACATATCAAGTGTCCAACCATAACCGCAGCTAGCGCGAGTCCAATGCCCGGTACACTCCTCGTTGCTCCAGCCGTTGGCGGAAGACGTACTCGATTTTGTGTTTAAAGTCGAGGATATTCCTGGCGGCGTCATGCTGGACGTCTTGCTGGGACCGGCAGCCGCACTACTGGATGTCGCGCTGGTAGAACTGCCGCCCGAATTCGGTGAAGACGTTTTGCCGGAAGCAGGATCAGAGTCGGACCCTAGCTCTCCAATCCTGGAATGTGGCGCCACATTCTCGGAATGACACGGCTTACTGAGAATGTAGGAGTAAAAAAGGGATATATTCAAATACCAGTACGTCGGTATGGTCGGTACGGAGAATGATGGAGCGCAGCGGTGAACGTGGAGCGAGTGGGAAGAAGAAGGAATGTGGCTGCCTCGTGCATGGATCTCGGCTGCCGGATTTCGAAGCTGAGTGGCTTTCTCGACATCCCGACACTTGGGTGGGACCAAAGTGGGGCATTCAACATCTCGGCGGCTCTTGGAGACCAAATGACCTCAGTGGAATGGGTTTCTCGAGACAAAAGGTCCAGCAACCAATCAGGTTATGTGGTCAAAGTCAAACCTCGTTTGTTTCTTATATAGATGTAATGCGCACCCACCTTGACAGATCCAGAGAGAGGAACTTGACGAGAAAGGGCGTAGGTCAGAAAAATGTTTCAGAGAAAACCCAGGCTCCAGGTGAACACCCATTGGCAGATGAACATGATGAAGATGGGAGCTTGCACATCAGCTGAGCAGAGAGAGAGGTTGCAGAAGACATTAATCGAAGTGTTGGGTGTGTGGGCAGGCACAGCAGTGGTAAAGATGTA
Source organism: Mycena galopus ATCC 62051 (assembly GCA_014925785.1). Lineage (NCBI taxonomy): Eukaryota > Fungi > Basidiomycota > Agaricomycetes > Agaricales > Mycenaceae > Mycena > Mycena galopus. The sequence goes on along the minus strand of WIQG01000008.1, from coordinate 1,147,780 downwards.
GAGCCATAAACGAGCCGTTCCTGGCGTCTCGAGAGCCAAGTTCACGCACCGATCACGAGGGCAAGAAAGATCAGGGCTAGGTAACACACCTATTTAAAAAGCAATCAATGTACGGTTCCGGCAAAAAAACTTGCCGGACTCCAATAGGGAATAGGTAGATATTTGGGGTGAGATGAAATTGTTTTCAGCTTTTAGGCTGTTCTAGGAGATTTTTAGCAGTCACCAGTGAATCAATAAAATATTACTTGAATCTTCTTCCATGATAATCCCTTAGAAAATGGACAAATTCTAGAGAAAACAAATTAACAAGTTGGAAGATTGCATTTTTAGGTGTGCAAGTAGCGCAGCCACGTGAAGAAGCGGTTGATCACGAGCGTAGGTTTGGAGGCGGGCGCCGGGGTGGTGCGAACGGAGCACGGACGTGACAAATGTCTCGCCCAAAAAGGAAATCTTAATTCTTTTAGGCTGCCTTCCTTCCTTGCTATTTTGGCATAACAGCCTTCTTCGCGCGCGGAACAACTTTTTCGCGCGTAGGACGAACATGTTCGGGCGGCGGCCATTTTCATTTATTAATACAAACTTGAAGGAACCCTCATATCCCCTCCTTTCTAACAACCTGACTACTGCCAGACACACACACCAACATGGTGAACACTGCACTGACACGGCAGTTCACCTGGCCTAGCTTCTTCACCTGCTATGTGATATCCTTGGGTCAAATCGCGTTTGGATACCCTGCAGCGTAAGTTCCAAAGCCCCAGGGTTGTAGTCCGTTTGTAAGCGCGGGGCTCTGATCAGAGTAGACCCTTATTATGTAATCACGTTTGAAGCCCTTGCCCCCAGTTCTTGAACCTCGAATACATCTTCAGAAGAGAAATGAAGATGTTTTCTCTGTGTGCAAATATTTTCGGATTTTTTGTGTACCATGGGCCGAAGCTGTTGAAGAGGCAAGTTGACAACTATTTGTCACATCACATTCAAGCCCGAGTTACAACAGCATTTCAAGTCCAATTCTGCAAAGTCTGAAGAGGCAGATTGTGGTAAATAAGGTTCGAAAATCCATTTACCATGCAAGAATTGTCAGAAAATGTGCCCTGCAGCTAAAACAGCGTGAAAAGAGGTCAAATTGAAACTCCGACACTTACGTAACAAGATTCTACTCTGATCGGACCCCCGCGCTTAATAACAGACTTCAATACGATCGAGGTACGAGATACAACCGTATTGAAGTGTCTGTCTGAGAGAGACTACCAGGGTTGTACGCAGTAGCACAGGAGACTTCTCGCTGAACGCACATAGCATCATCGGCTCGGTGTTGGCGATGTCATCCTTCCTGAAGTACATGAAGCTCACAGACTCTGCTGGACTGGTCTCTGCTGAAGGTAATCAGCTCATTGGAGCGATCAATGGAGTTTTCCAGGTCAGTACTACCTACTCGAGGTTGGCTTTCGTGGAGCACTGACTGACTGCTCCCTGTAGGCTGGCGCCGTCTTGGGCGTTATCCTGAACTGCTGGGTGATGGAAAAATGGGGACGAAGAGCCAGCCTCGTCTACTGCTCCGTGCTGGGTCTCTTTGGTGGTGCCCTCATCTGTGGAGCCCGGAACATCGCCATGTTCATCGTCGGTCGTTTCTTTGCTGGTGCAGGGAGTTGGAGTTTCTTGGCCGTCAGTGAGTTCAGCGCCCACTGTGTCAACGTGAATGTATGATGATGTGCTGACTTGGATTGAAGCTCCCATCTACACATCCGAAATGAGCCCGCCTGCCCTCCGTGGGCTATTTTCGGGCATGAACGGCATCCACATCGCGCTGGGATACGCTCTTGCCTCATACATGGGCTTGGCTTTCTACTTCGCCAAAGATCCGGCGACGCAGTGGCGCGGCTGCCTGGGGATTGGACTGCTCTGCCCCGCCGTCATGCTTGTCATCACCTACTTCATCCCCGAATCGCCACGCTGGCTGCTGATGAAGGGCCGGGTTGAGGAAGCACGTTCAACGGTGCTCATACTGCACTCGTCCAAGGCCGACCCGGAACAAGAGTTCGCTTGCCAGGAGTTCTCTCAGATGAAAACGCAGGCCGACTTGGACAAGACGCTGAATCCATCCTGGTCGGAGATGGTCCGTCGTGCTTCCTACCGCAAGCGCGTCCTCATAGCTGCTGGTTTCGCGATCATTGGGCAAAGCACTGCTGTCCTGGTCATCAACAACTACGGTCAGACTCTGTACAAATCCCTCGGCTTTGACACCAAGGACCAACTGGCGTTGCAGTGCGGCTGGCTCACTGTCTCGATCTTCGGCAACTTCTTCGGTGCTGTTGTCCTGGATTACTTTGGCCGACGCCGCTCATGCTCACCGGCTTGGCTGGATGCGTTGTTGCGCTGAGCATCGAAGCGGCCATCGTTGCCGAGTTTTTCCCGCCAGGTACAAATAAGGCTGCGTCGGTTGGCGGTGTTTTCGCTTTATACCTTTTCATTGTGGTATATGCAGTTGGTGTCGATGTTGCCGGTGTCACTTTTTACAGCGAGGTAAGTCCCGGTGAGCGGACAATGATCAGAGAGAGGTGCCTATCGTTGACCACCCCATAGATTTTTCCAAACTTATCACATCCGAGCAAAGGGAGTCGGCATCACCATCGTTGCTCTCTCGTTGACAGATCTCGCCTATCTTCAAGCAAGCGCAACGGCGTTCGCCAACATTGGCTGGAAATACTTTCTCGTAAGTGCTACTCCGGGCTCCCGACCGCCATTTGTTTTGTTTTGACCGCAGATCGCCAACACACCTCACAGCTATTCATCGTCATCACCTCGATCGGGTTTGTTATCATGTGTTTTGTACTACTGGATTATTTCGTTCAAATCGACAGGGGGCGGGGGCCCCTTGTTCCGAACCACCACGATGGTCGGATTTCCCACGCCGCTGGGAAGGGTGCGCACACCCGCTGGACGATGAAGGCGACGCCTGCTGGTCGTCCGAGTCTGGTATGGATGCGTAGACCACGTTCACCCCCAAGATGCCATTAGTGCATCGGGCATCACACCGCCATCCGTCGCGGGGACGAGCCTCAAATCCTGTACATGGGATAGGAAATATATTATATATCTCGAAGGCACAGAGTGCCATCGGATGTCGAGCATTCCACAGACTGTAATATACAGAAAATCGGACTCACCAAAGTCGCCTCGGGGGGCATAGCGTCCGACGCAAGCACGACGAGTGGCTCTTTGACTCTTTGAGCCACTCCCCCCTGCCCCGCTGACACACGCGTCACCTACTCCGGTGACCGCTTAGAAGCCTATCACAACGTGGATACGACAAACTCACACAGCATGTCAAGAAGCACGTCATGACGTGTTTTCTCTCATCTTCTTTATTCTCACCGCGTCCACATCTCCCGCACCTCGTCCCCTCATCGTCGACGACTACGACCCACGCCATCATCGCCGCGTCCGAAGACACCAGCCGCACTGCCGCGGCCAAGGCCAAAGACATGATGCGCGCAAACACTTTCCACGACACTAATGGCTCCCACGCGCGTCCGGGCACCGGGCGGAACCAGGGTGTATCCGGTTCCAAACCCCGTAAGGACAGGAAGTGGAAGAAGGGCGGAGATTTCAAGGGAAAGGGGAAGCGCCGTGAGCGCGATGACTTCGTCTAAGTATCCCTCGTACAAACGTCTGCTGTCTCGACAGATTACGATCCCGTCGCTACAATATTATGTTGTCCTACTCACGAATACTCATGATCAACATCTCATCTTGCCTTTTCTCTCTGTGAAGAGACTTGAGTACACCTAAGAGTCCAAATCCCGAAGAGTGACCTCGCCTTTAGAATGGGAGCTAGGTCGCTACTTACGCAAGACGTGCTCGCCATCGAGCCCAAACTCCTATTCTAATATCACCTTGACAAACCATGACTACACAACAATTAAATGCAAACTACAGCGCCACGGACCCTCCTGGTACGCGGGAGGGTTTTGGGGATCAGGCGCATCCTCCTCGTCAGTGCCCGCAGGCTACGAGAATAAATAATGAATCCAGCGGGAGCCGGGGCGACCGGGGGCCTAGCCCCGGCTACTCTCAACGAGACCCCCCCTGCAGCAGCTCCACCGTTGCTTTGGCTGATGCAGAGACTGGCGAAGAGCGACGAAACCCAAACATGCGCATACACACGCGTCGTAACGGCAACGGCGATGCTACTGAAAATCTGGGCACGCCGCCCGGGAGATCAGGTTTGCCATCCCGCCCGCAAGTGACTAGCAGCACAAGGGTCAACCAAAATGCAGCTAGAGACCGAACGGGAGGGACCGCACCTGGCTCCAGCGCTCCTACGGGAGCAGATACCCAAACACCGGGTGGACAACCAAACTCCAGACACCGGCACCCACCGAGGGGATGTCCTCAGGATGAGGACCACGCGCCTGCTTTCTTTAATCAGAAAAGAGCCTCACAGCAAAGAGGAAATCCTCGCATCGCTCGAAACACAAGGGCCGAATTAAAACTAAGTGCCCTTAACATTAACGGTGTTACAGCGACCTCACTGTCCCAGGAAAGCCACAAATGGCATGGCATCCACCGTATGCTGCGTGAGGAAAAATTTGGTGTTATGATTGTTACTGAAACACATATGTCTGCTGCCCAAGCCCTCGAGATAGAAAATAGTTTCATGAGCAAACGCTTGAAGCTTTTCAATTCCGAGTACCCGACTAGTGCCTCTAAGGGCGTGGCTATAGTCCTGAACCGGGAAATTACAAACATTGAAGGTGTGAAGATCCACTACCTCATACCTGGTAGAGCAATCCTCGCAGTTCTTCCGTGGCACGGAACACAAACAATGACGGTACTAGGCATATATGCCCCTGCAGGATCCTCAGGAGAGAAAGTGGAATTTTGGAATGAGATGTGTAACCTTTGGCTCACAACGAACCTACCGGTGCCAGATGCCATTGGTGGTGATCTCAACCTAGTAGCAGACCCAATTGACAGACTGCCACACAAAACCGATGCCGACGCGGCTGTTGCGGCATACCTACGGTTTGTCCGTCTGATGGAGGTCAAGGATGGCTGGAGACAGACCAACCCAGATACTAAAGCATACACTCACATGAGTACCAACGGGACGTCTTTGTCTCGCCTAGACCGCATCCTGGTCTCACCCACCCTTATGAAAAACTGCCGCCATTGGAAGATCGAGGACGTTGTGGGGGGCCTCGCTGACCACAAGTTGGTCTCTGTAACAATATCGGCCCCCGGGGCTGCCTTTATTGGTAAGGGTCGGTGGTCTATGCCAGCGTTCCTCCTGTATGACAGGGAGTTTATGAACACAGCCACAGTGGAGGCTGTTAAGCTCGAGGATTCAATGAAGGAGGCACGTACCGAGCTCTCCAATGCCCAAGTTAGGCTCCAAAGGTTTGATGATACCATCTTAGAGTGTGCTAAAAAAAGAGCGAGGACAGCGGTCGGCGCATCAGCCAAGAAGAAGAAGGCACTAATAGACGAACGTGAGGCCTTACTGGGAAATTCGGTGCCAGCAACCCAAGCCCAAGAGGGAATCACGGGCCCCAGCCCTAGTGCGGGTGAAGATACGCTGGAACCTGAAAGGGGGATCCACAGTCCTGGGGAGAGAAAGTCGCCAGAGGAAATAGCCGAGCTGGTGGCAACAATCGAGAGAAAGATTGACGACTTGGTCGACCGACAAAGGGAGAGGAAACGCCTTGAGACTAGGGTGCGAGGTTACACCGAATTAAACCACATAACAAAATATGCTGTTAGCCTCAGTACAGATACAAAACCGAGGGATACAATAACATTCCTGCGTAGAACAGACATTACGCCCGAGCGGAGTAGCCGACGGTCCTCAGAGATGGCAGAAATCGCCCGTGACTATCATAATGACCTCCAGTCCGACGGGGGGGATGTTGCCCAGGAATTACGCGACGAAGCGATGAGGGCAGCCCTAAGCTCGCTACCCGAGTTAGAAGACGAAGTAGATATGGCGCCGCTATCTGAAAAGCTTACTGAAGAAGATGTTAGGCAAGCCCTCAAGGGTGCAGCACCTGGGAAAGCGGCCGGGATAAATGGCCTTGCGACGGAGTTCTGGCAACGGTTAGACTCAATCAATAAGGAAGCTGCTAGAGAAGGAGGTGACGATACCTCCCGGAAGAGGACTTGTGATATTGTCAAGGTGCTCACCTGGGTATATAATGACATTGAGGAATACGGCATGGTCGAAGGGACTGAATTTGCCTTGGGCTGGATGTGCCCCCTCTTCGAGAAGAAAGACCGTACCGATATCGCAAACTACCGGCCTATTACAGTGTTAAACTCCGAATACAAAATATTCACAAAAGCATTAGCGAATAAATTGAGTAGAGTGGCTCCGCACCTCATCCATAAGGATCAGTCCGGCTTCATGAAGGGCCGGAAAATAACAGATGCTATTTACCTCGCCATGGAGGTAGTGGAATATTCCGATGAGGACCTGCAGAATGGGGTCATTGTGGCTCTTGACCAAGAAAAAGCATATGACAAAACTTTGCACCCATACCTATGGGAAACCCTCAGACAGCACGGCATTCCGGAGCGCTTTATAAACACCGTGAAATCACTATACAAGTATGCTGACACGCAAGTAATTGTCAATGGGGAGATAAGCTCGGCCTTCCGAGTGGTGAGAGGGGTCCGCCAGGGCGACCCGTTGTCGTGCCTGCTATTCAACTTGGCCATTGAACCACTAGCTGCAATGCTTCGGGGCTCCGGCCTCAGAGGATACTCTATACCTGGGGTAGCTGAAAAGGCAGTGGTCCAGCTTTTCGCAGATGACACCACAGCCTATCTAAGCGAACACGATAGCTTTGATGACCTAAAGAAGGTACTGGATAAGTGGTGTCTCGCGTCTGGGGCACGCTTCAATGTCACCAAAACTGAAATCATTCCATTTGGAACCCCAGCGTTCAGAACGCGCCTCATTGATACAAGGCAACTCCATCCTGGCGACAGCCAGATACCTCCCAATGTCCACATAGCAACGGAAGGAGAAGCAGTCCGGATACTCGGCAGTTTCATTGGAAATGGGGTGGATGCCTTTGGAGTGTGGACACCGGTCCTGGAAAAAATTGACTCAGATTACGAACGTTGGGCGAGCCTAAACCCGACCTTGATGATGAAGAAGAACATTGATCAAATAGTTGCTGGCTCCAGATCGCAATACCTAGCCCAAGTCAATGGCATGCCAGCAGCAGCAACAAAACACATACTCAAGGCACAACATGATTTCATCAACGACGCGAAATCCGCTATGGTCTCCCGGGACATGCTAATGGCCCCGAGGGAGATGGGCGGCATCGGGATGCTAGATCTGGAGGCTCGAAATGATGCACTCCTAATGCAAAAAGCCGCGGCACTCGCGGAGACTGACCCACAGAAACGAGCGCACTGGGCATCCCTGGCGCTCCACGGCCTGTCACAACACATTGTTAAGACCTCATCGGTGGCGGACGACGCGAAAACAAACCTTATGGTCCAGAACCTCAAGGTGAACCAGCGGAATCCCCCAGCGCTGCACAGGTCTCTAATAAAATGCATAAATAAGTACGGCACGGGGTTTGCCATGGTACTCCCGTCCACCGAGATCCTGAGAGAAATGCCGTTGTGGCATCACCCAGGAGAAGACCCCCAGAAAAGGCAGGAAAATAATGGCAAAAAGGCCAAATGCCTGCGGGGGAAACACGCTGCATTGAACATAGGACATGCCCTAGACCTTGCCCAACGCCTGCATGACCCGCTACACAGCTCACGCGCCTCGTGTGTCTGCGATAAATGTGATGATGACCGAATGGACAGAGGCTGCCCAAACCCACATGCATGCGCCACGGCGGCTGCATCGCGCCTGGGCCAAATACTACCCAGGTGGATCCCAACAGAGGAAAGGGTAGGGAGACCAGCACCATCAGTGCTGCCCACGAGCCAGGGCGACGAATCCGGACGCTTTGTGCCCCCAAAGGACATCACCAGCCTGGCTCAAGGCCTCCGCACTCTAACACGCCGCGCTGATGAGCCAAGAGAACGTGCAAACCCACGAGTGCGGCGACATGCCGCAGTAATGCAACCCTCAGTAGCCGTGACAGTCTACATTGCGGGGGCGGTACATACGCCGACACGTGCGAAAGCAACTGCAGCAGTAGGTATCTTCATGAAAGACGAGAAAGACCGCTGCAAGGGCAAATGTATACCGACCTCAGGAGATCAATCCCAGTATGCGGCTGAGTTCTTTGCAACATTAGAAGCAATTAGGGGAGTACGGAAAGATGCCGAGCTCACTATAGTCAGTACTCAGAGCTACGTCCATGACGCAATGAACAAAAAGCTCCCCAGGTGGGAGCATGAGGGCTGGATCGGGGTGAAACACCGTGATATACTGCGATGCGTGGCAGCGGAGTTAAAAGCCCGGTCAGCACCAACCTTCCTCAAAACTGCAGAACCTGGCTCACCTTCGAGGATACTATGCCGGCAGGCCGCAATACTCGTGAAAAGGGCAGTGAGAAGCCCTACGAATGAAACATGGGACCTTACCATACCCCTAGACATGGGCCTCCCCGGCCTGAGCCTACAGGAAAATCGTCAACGGATACTCTACCGTGGGATACGAGAGGAGAAGCTGGGGAAGCTGCTCCCAAGGGCCTCAACGGCAATTAAACTCGATACGGTGCGCGACGCAGTGCGTGATGCATTCGGGAAAGTTGTATCAGATGCGGACATCTGGAAAGCCGTGGCAGTAAAAGAAATTCTGCCGCGGACAGCACAGTTTCTCTGGAAGGGGATCCACAATGCCCACAGAGTAGGGAAATACTGGACTCACATTCCGGAATGTGGAGATCGCGCTATATGTAAAGAGTGCGACGTGGTAGAGGATCTCGACCATATACTAACCCAGTGTAAAGGCCCGGGACAAGAGATCGTCTGGAAGGCGGCTGAGACGCTGTGGCTAGAGAGAGAGTCTTCCTGGCCGGTGGTGTCCTTAGGCACGATACTAGGGTGTGGGCTCGCCGAATTCCGTGGTGACAAGGGCAAGGCAAAACATGGGGCACAACGGCTATACCGGATCTTGATGTCCGAGTCTGCATACCTTATCTGGAGGCTCCGAAATGAACGGGTTATATCCCGTGCCGGTGAGCCAGCAACAGCGGATGAAATAATGAACAAGTGGAAGTATGTGATAAATCAAAGACTGCAGATGGACAGGATATTGGCAAATAGGCCACTCCGTGGGAAACGCCCAGCGTTGGCCCGGAGACTGGTCCTCGAGACCTGGTCTGGCACCCTAGATAATGGGAGCAGCTTATTGGCCGATTGGTTGCGGGAGCCCAGAGTTTTAGTGGGTAGTCGCGCATTCACACAGACCCAGTTCCAGCGAAATAGCCGCGGAGTTGGGTAGCGCAATAGTCCCACACTGCCCCTTGGGCGTGCGGAATGCATTTATCTGGGTGGTGGAAACCACTCCCTCTGGAGCCAACACTCCAACCTTTACAATCCAGCTGGGCTAACCAATCGTTAGTTGCTACTGGATCACGTACCACCAAAAAAAAAAAAAAGAAAAAAAAAAAAAAAAAAACGACAGGGGGCGTGACGCGTGACCCGTTTGACCTATTCGACATTTCGACAGGCCCCCCAACTGAGCGTGACCGGGACAAAAAATTCGAAATTCAGCGGAAATGGTACTATTCCATTGGCCAAGAGCCCTAGTACATTCTAAGAATATTTGGATCCCATTCACCTTACCTTCTTAATTTTTTTCTGTTTGTTTTCCTCTGGCCTGAATTTGGGCCAGAACACAGTGGTTTGGCACGGAAAGACTCCATGGAGGCTAAAAATGACAGAAACTGTGGGCTTTTGGTGTTCTGAAGACACTGAGCACTGTACAGATTTATTTTTGAATTTATACCGATTTTTCAGCCATTTTCGTGACATTTGACCAATTCGACACTCGCCTGCGTGACGTGTGACCACGACCAAAATTCGGGATCGACACGGGGGTGCGTGACGCGTGACTGTCGATTTGAAGGAAATAATCCAGTACCCGAAACCGAAAAGTAAGTTCAAATTCTATGTGTCAACGTCAATACCGATCATCATCTCGTGCTGGACTTGGATCACAGGATTCCTCTCGAAGAGATGGCCAAGATATTTGGGGATACAGAGGATATCTTGATATATGCAGCGGAGGACGTAGAACATGGACCCACCCTCCACGCTCTTGGGCACAACAAGGCAAAGTCGGATGAGAGGATGGCTGGAGAGCACGTCAAGAAGGTTTGAAGTCCCTTTGACTAGTGCAGGGTCAAAAATGTTTGTATAAATTACAACACCGAAAATTGCATATAAAATACATGCCGCATTCCGTCCCATATACCGATGATTTCCTATTTGTCTTGGGCTCAGTTCTGTGGGCAGACTGGTAGCTGTACACTCTGGAGAATGGTCGACTTTCGGTAAGCCTAGAAAATTCCCGTCAGGACCCCATCGGGCTCAGATCTTAGAATATTTGCGACCCTCGTCAATTGTTATTCTGGAGGGGGGGGGTCGCTACTCCCTCTTCAGATTATCAGCCTCTCGGATAAATGGATTCGTGCGTTCTCGTCCTTTTGCGTTGCCTCTCATCAGTAAAACAGAAATTCTCTGGCACGCATGGCGCCATCTGGCTACATCTGGTCCGTATGGTTGGTATGGCAGCCATACAAGCCAGACGCCCGATATCCCGCCAGGTTTTCACGTTGCCATTTTCTCAAATGTCATTTCATATCGGCAGCACTGGTCCCGTAATAAGCTTCAACTGTCGCTAGTTCATCAATGTCGTTAGCTGGTAGGCCACTTATCTACACCAAAAACCGGGTCACGAATTGATCCAATATTCGGCCGAAGTAGCGATGCTCCTGGCTTGACTTCAAGCCACAAAGCCTCAAAGCCAAGCCAAATCTTTGGCTTCCGGCGGGCTTTGGCTTTGGCTTGGGGAGTCCGAAGCCAAAGCCAAGGGCTCAAGCCGTGGCTTGCAGGTACGAAATAATGATTTTTGTATGAACGTTTTGGGTCCAGAGATTTGATCTTGGAACTGTCCAACTTCATCAAATTTAGCTTCGTTCCGGGATGATCCTAATCGCCGAATTTGGCTTTTACTTGGACGTCGCGTAAGTTGCCTCCAACCCTCATGATTTTGTCACCGGCTCTTCGACTGCCTGCGGATAAACGGATAAACGAACACACGGAGTGGCTCGGTCAGCCTTTCTTTTTCTTACCCTCACTCTTCTGCCACGCAAATAATCCAATGACACATGTCTGAAGGGAATCTTACTCTCGCAGGATCCAGCAAAGATCCTAAGAATGATCAACCTCTAGAGGCTACTGACCAGGCCTTGGTTGCCAAATCAAGTGAGTCCCTGATCTTTATACGCGTCTATATATCACGTGTTCTGGGCTTTATCCGCCTCAACAATGCTCATCACGGTATGCGTCTGGGCCAAGCTCTTTTCAAGATTGTGACGCAAATTGGTAGGTAGGTAGGTAGGTAGGTAGTATTACCCAGCACAGTCCCGCTTAGGAACGCAGACGCCTCTGAGCCGAGAGGCAGAGACGTGCGAGCTGCATCAGGAAAATAAAAGGCATCTGGCTGATCTGGCACCAGATCAACCAAGGGCGCCATGCTGCCAGAATCACATCTGGCAGCATAATGACATGCCTAACACCATAATAAATTATGGTGTCACAAGGCTGCCAGAACTGAATTCTGGTTCCAAACTTTCGTGGATGTTCTGGCTCATTCGCAGCAGCAATAATTGATATTCATGAAACCTATCTACTACATTCGCTGTGCAACGAGTGCGGCGCGATGATTGCAGCGCATCAGACACACTTGGTTTGGGGTGAAGAGGAGAAGGTAGTGGTAAAGGGAATAGCCAAGTGGGGTTGGCCACCGAGGACGATGCGCACCACATCCCGCAGCAGAGTTTGGCAATGAGTCCCAGAACAAAATGTCAGTGACGGTCATATAGAGGAGAAAGGAAAGAGAAGCACATACTACTCCCGCTGTGTACCCACCACTCAATCTCTTCCTTTCTTTGCGATACCCCAGCGTGAAACAAGAATAAACTGTGACGTCATAGGATTGAAAAATCTTGCTCTTTGAAGATTTGAGACATACACCGCCAGTAAGGGAAGCCACAGCCAGAATAGCGAAGGCAGCAGAACAACAATTAGGGTTTGAGAATTTGAAGCAGCCTGGCACACGAGAAGAAGATCTTGAGGTCTTGAGGCATGGGGACGAGAAGGTCTTGAGGCACCGTGGTATTTTCCGTCGGCTAGGGTTTGGTTTCGATCTTTGCTGTGTCCAGCCTGCGTTAGACGGCCAAAGTATTTGGAAGAACGGTAGGGCCAGTTAGAGCACACAGGCATCAGGGACACCGAAACTGCAGGGGTGGCTTCTTGGAGGCTCGTCTTGTGAGTTTGGGGGCCAAGTCGACGCGAGCGAGATGGTGGGAGAGAAGAAGTCGCCCATCAAGATCAACCATCCACTCTCACACGTGCATGATGCGCACGGACATTCGATCAATTGATCTATCGGCGGATGCCGGACTGTTCAACCCACCCGCACTCCAAAATAAATTGCGACAGTTGTTTCTTCAAACTGGTTCGGAGCGAAGAAGGGAAGAGTATTGGTGTGAAACAGCCTCTGTAGAGAAAATGGTGAGCAAGAAATTCTGACACCATGTGGCTCGTCTGGCTGGTGTGGCGGCCACACGAGCCACATGAGCCACACGCTGCCAGATCGAGCCATACTCACCAGAGACATTCTGATTTCCTGATGGCTGTGCAAGTTCTGGAAGGCCTATATGCGGACGCCGCTGATGGGCCCTGCGGGCGCGGATGCGCTGGGCCTGCGGAGCTCCCCTCGCAAGAGCTTCCTCATCATTAGCCATGTCAATCCGACCACGAACGGTGCTGCGAGTGACTCTTCATTCGACTACTCGCTATTTTCCTCAATATTCCGGATTTCTACAATTCGTACGATGCCGACCTTTCAATTACTGGCATTCGTGTCCATGCCTTTTCTGTCCCAAACACCCTACGCCTCAAGGGCATCCACCCGATCGCGTTTTCGCACCATCTACCAGGGTCTTGTCGCATTAAAACCCTTCAGATGCAGTGTATTGAAGAACTGAAGTCTGATAGTGCCAGGAAGATTAATTCAATGTAGAACTACAGTACAAGATACCGTTTTTATACTGCTAGGAAAAATATCTAGATGCTTCTGTCCGGAGCTGAGCAAGAGGCTGAGTAAAAAGATGAGCAAGAAAATATTCCAGTGTATTCTACGCCGCATCACGTCGGGATGACGAAGCGACCTGATGGCTCCCTTCGTTAACATGTCGGCAACGTTATCCTCGCTGGCGCAGTGGATGAGAGCAACCTCGTCGGAGGTAAGTCGTTCGCGGACGAAGTGATGCCGTATGTCAATGTGCGTTGAGCGGGCGTGGAATACCGGATTTTCGGCAAAGCGTATGGCAGATTGATTGTCGATGTGAATGGCGTGCCATATATTCGGCCTCCATGGTTGAGAGGGCAACCGTTGGTTGCTTGCGCGAGGACCAGTAAATCGGGGCTGAATCGAAAAATGATAGATATCCGGAGACCGATATGCTGCAACAACGTCCATGCCGTGGACTTGTAGCCTGTGCCGGGCGGCTAGTGCAAGGATGAAACGGAAAGTTTCGAGTCGGATGGTAGGCGCATATGTCTCAAGGAAATCTACGCCGGGAATCTGGCGTGATCCATCGGCGACGAGACGGGCTTTGTGCTTGGCAACATGGCCGGTATTGTTCCGTTTCTGTTTGAACACCCATTTGCTCGCAATTGCTTTGCGCCCTGCGGGAAGCTCGACTAACTTCCATGTGCCCAATTTCTCCAACTGCTCTTTCTCTGCCACCATTGCAGCTTCAAACTGTTGCGAGTCATGTGCGGCGCGTGCCTGCGCCAACGTTTTGGTATCATCATCAAGATCAATAACTGAGTTCGCCGCGTCCTCGCTTGGCTAATATGTAAACGATTTTCGGTTCCGGACACACGAATACTCTCAGAACGGCGCTCGGACGCCGACTCACCCTTCGTTTTCCCAGCCATTCATTTGCGTTGTTGACAATCGAGCTGTGAACGTTATTCTCGGATTATCCAGTGATACACCAGACCCGAAGAGACGAAGAGACGACTCTAGTACCGAGCATCTCGCTGCGAAGAGGATTTAACGGCGCCGTCCCTGTCCCTGGCACGGAAAATTTCTGACTCGAATTGAAATTCCTCCATGCCGGCGCCTATCACGACAGGGTAGGCTGTGGGCGTGCGAGAAGCGCGGCACTGGCCTTGAGCGGTGACTCCGTCAACGTGTATAAAGGGAGGGTTCCCGTCAGTAGTTCACCAGATCCCAACTTCTGCGGATCCTACTTCTCATGCTCTCCCTCTTTGCAGCTCTCTCTGCGTTCGTGAGCGTAGCCTCCGCGCTGTTCCAGATTCAGAGTCTCAATCCTGCCTGTATGCTCTGTTGCCTCCCTGACTCCAAATTTGTCTGACGCGTATTTCTTGTAGTCGCTGCCGCAGGGACCCGCGGATGCATCGCCGCGGCATCAGACGTATCTGGGACGCCGCTGACGATTCATAACTGCGCCACGGACGATCTTTCGCACCAGGACTGGTGGTTCACCGCCCTTAACACCACTGACCGGACACAGGGCCTAAATATCTACGGTAACATGGTCAGCTGTCGCAAATGCTTGGTGAGTCCTTCGTCCTCACACGACACCGCAGTGCATAGAAGTTGCGGGGGGTGTAAACGCAATCGGCACGCCGCTGCAGATTGCTCTGTGTGCGCCGACCACCGCGCGCCAACAGTTTGTCCGAGTCACGCCTTCCAGTGGGACTTCAGCATTCGCGCTGCAATGGGGTGGCACGGACAAGTGCATTGATTTGACCGGCGGGAGCATCGTCGATGACACTCCCCTGTTTCTCGCGACCTGCGTCGACGGGGACACCAACCAAGAGTTCACCGAAGGCAGCGGGTTCGTTTCTCTTGCGTGCACGGAGCGCACTATTCATTGACTTGCACAGGACGGTCACCATCCAACCCACTGGCCCAGTCAACGAGCCCTTCTGCATGGGCGCGACCTCCGCCACGCCCGGCGCGCCAGTCATGCTGTTCTCCTGCCCGGTTTCCGGTTTTGCGGACCCCAGCGCACTCCTCACCTGGACCATCCCCTCCCCCTTCACGGGTGTCAGCACTGAGCCCATGGCCATCGCCGCCAGCTTCGATCTGTGCCTCAATGTCGCTGGGGGCGTCGATGCGAATGGCACGACGCTGGAATTGGCGACTTGCTCGCCTGGCACGGCGAGCCAGCAGTTCGACGCAGGCGCGTCCAGCGCGCAGATCCAGTGGGCGGACACAGGGAAGTGTCTTACTGTGCCGGTATATGCCAATGAGACTGTTGTACGTATCTTTTGCCGTTCGTCCGAGGAACAAATCTGAGCTGATTGTTGTGGCTTAAGATCCAAATTACCGAGTGCGATACGTCTGGCCAAAACCAGAAACAGAATTGGATCTTCCAATAATTGGGCAGTGTACTGTAATACAAGACAGGTCGTTTAATCTGTAGTATATCAACCAATGAAAGCCAGAACCGGTTCTATTGCAAATTCATGTTTTGGTGATGACTATCGAAATCCCCGCCAGTCGCCGTATGCTGTCGGCGGAATTTCCAGCAATGGCAAATTGTGGGTGGTCGACGCACAACTAGGAGTCCTGCAACACCATCAGGGAAACCATTCCCCGGTATTTCTGGGGAAATTGGGGTAAACTTCTTGAATTCCCTGATTTCTCACTTGACCTTACCCCTTAGCCGACGGGCGGAAATTTGGGGTAATTTACCCAAAGTTTACACATACTACTTACCGGCCTTTTCACGGCGTTTCTGCTGCTCTTCTACTTCTTTTCCTTGCCAAGCAAGTATATGGAGTGAACACAGAAGTTAATTGAAATCACTATCTCTGCTTTGACAACATTTGGTCTCGTCAACTTATGAGTGCTGGGAAGGTTCGGTTCGGTTCAGGTTCGGGGCACTTTACTCCGAACCCTGAACTGGAACCTCACGTTTCGTTCTGCAATGTGCTGAACCTTGAACCTGAACCTGTGTTCAGGTTCAGTTCGCGTTCGAACGCGTTCGAACCTAGAGGGCGTCGGCCATCTCGGAGACCCGATTTCCCCCTCGAATGGTGGTCAAATCTGTTTTGCTGCGTCTTTGTGGGCTGTGATATCGGAAATCTACGCCATAGAAGCTTGAATTGAGTAAAGAAACCAATATTTGAACGCATCCGAATGTTGCTGGCATCTCACCAGCCCGCTCAACCCTGCCGTGATCTGCGTCGACGAGACCTTCACCCGCCGATACGAGTCCGATTTGGCGGTAATAGCTGTGCTGGGCACCTAAAATTTGAATTAGATATCAAAAGTTCGTATTAAAATCATGCTGAATTTTGAGTCATCGGGTTCAATTCAGGTTCGATGTTCGAATCGCTATTTCCCAGCTCGAACGCTGAACCGAACCTAGCGTTCAGGTTCAGCAAATGCCCGAACCGTGAACCTGAACGTCGCGTCCGGTTCAGTTCGGTTCAGGTTCGGACCGATGTTTGAACCGGACCCTCTATAACCTATCTCCTTTCGGGGGGGGGGTGGGATCCTAGCTGATAGGGCAATTGGCTGCGTGGACAGCAAGAAAAGCAAAACCAAGGGGCAATGCAGGGAGGTGCTGTACTTTTCCCTTCAAATTGACAGGGGGTGTGACGCGTGACTTCTTCAACCAGTTCGACATTTCGACAGCAACCAGATTTTTGCGTGACACTCCCAAATTTTGGCATTTTCCCGTGAAATTTCGTCTGTTTGGCGCCTTTCAGGCAGATTTGGGGGCTGTGTAACGGATTGGAGGTTCGACAAAGGCCCGAGTGACGCGTGTCCTATCGACAGGGGGGTGCATGATGCGTGACTATCGATTTGAAGGGAAAAGTACAGTGGTCGTTGGAGACGAAAGTGGAAAACCGGGTTCCAAGCTGATGCTAGTCTGTAAAAATGAGAATTGAGTTTACTGTACTATTTCGATCAATTCGGCAGGGGTTGTGACACGTGACCGAAAAAACCATCTCGGCACTTCGGCAACCAACGAAGTTTGGTGTGAAACCTCCAAAATTCCGGCATTCAAGACAAAAATTTTCGAAAATTCTGTCTTTTTTGCACATTGAAAGATTTCACCCGGGTGTCATGGATTTTACATTCGGCACTGGGTGTCGTGACCTGTGACAAAGACCAAATTTCGTCGCGGCACAGGGGGTGCGTGACGCGTGACTGCCAAATTGATCGAAATAGTACAGTATTATCCTTGGATCAAAAAGTACCCGTTAACAGGACCTCCAATCGCTCGAAAATAGAAGGTCAGGAGACTCACGCCGCTGCCACCGCACTCGGCTTAGGCTACATTCGGACGTCCTTCGACGCGCCTGGTCTGCGAACGACATATGGTGCATGAAGAACGGCGCGGAGGGGTTGAGGGGCATAAAGTTCCGAGGTCCTTCCACGCGGCCTTCTCTGCGAGCGACATTTGAGAGGCATGAAGGATGAGCTAATGCAGGTAACCCCGCGGGGATCTATTACTTCGTACCCTGGAAAAACGTCCAAGACATCCGAATAGTATTTTTACACAAGATATTTTCTTCTGTAGGGCAATTGGAAAGAATTCCCATTCTTGCCCGGAATTTTCTGACATAAAAAAAAGAGCTTGGCAAGACATTCAATCTTTTTTCCCAAGTCTTACCGGAAAAGAAAAAAGATCTTACTGTACTACCGAGGAAATGGGCAAAGTTCTTTGTCAAAGTTAAATCTTGAAACATATACTGAATAACATACTTGAAACATACCTGATTATGCACCATACTTTCGAACTGAGGTCGATACGAGTGATTAGAATCAAAATCGGAGTCATCCGCACATGCTTCTCGGTTTGAGATAGTTCCAGGATACTCCGACTGACATTCTGTTTTGTGTCTGGGGTCCTACCACCCTTATGACTCATTTCTCGCCGCCACTCACGTCTGCGGAAGTTCCGGCGGGGAAGTGCAAAACTGTCCAGCCTGCCGTTATGCCTGCCTGCGAATTGTATTTTTCGGCGAAGTACTATAACAGTATCCTACTTCATCGTGTGCCCACCTCTCCGTGTTTCCACTCTAAATTTCAGTTTCTCGAGCTATTCTTTGCTCCCTCCCGACACCATGCTGGATTCGGGAATGACTCCATTTATACATAAACCTTTTTTCTACGCTGTTCTGCTTACTAGTAGTTGGTTTTGTCCAATTCTATCAACAAGGCCAACTTAGATAAGTCTACAGCCGCGACTCCAGGAATTTCAATAAGCTGATGCTACAACAGGGCGAGATTGGAGGACCCCTTCTTGATCTCTCGACTTCACTGCCTGCCAATTCAAAGCGTCTCTCATCATAATATTGTCCGATGTACGAGGCGAGGAAAGATGGATGAGGCGGGCTAGGATTAGGGAGGGCAACGCAAACCGAGTGGTGGAAGAGGGAGGACGGTGGTGGCGCGAATAAGGGGACAGGATCATCGATGGATAAAGATGAGAAGTCGCACGCGCGATGCATGCGATTGAGTAGCCAAGGGTGGATCTTGGTCAAGCATAAAACTTTGAGCGCGTGCGCGAGAGGGAGTAAAGATGAAAGGGCGAGGAACAGTGGGTGGTGGGAGTGTGTATAAAAAAGGGGGGCAAATCAAGACCCGCACAAATGGAGAAGAAAGGAAAAAATGCTCCTAAAACTCACATACAACAAGATCCATATACGCGCCCGCCACGCTGTCGTACCCGCCGAGGTCCTGATACACAGAGAAATCTGCGCGTAGAAGGGGCGATTCGAGAGTTGCGTCGCGCACCGGAAGTGCAAGAGGGTCGAGGTGTGCATGAAAGAGCGAGTCCGATGCGTGTAAGCTTAAGGCGCCAGGTCACGAAGGAGGAGGTCGAGCTGCTAGAGAAGGCGGCGGCAGGCGGGATGATGGGGAGGAACGGGGAGCCATGGTGCAGATCGTGCGCATCGATCGCCACCAGGATACGCTCGCTCGCTCAGCATCAAAAGAATGACAAGAGTCGTGCGGGAGGATGTGTCGATTGCGGATGGATATGAGATGGATGTCACTCTCTGTGCGCAGGTCCACGTCCGACGTAAGCCGCCTGTAAATATGAAATCTGCATGCTGGTGCCTACGGACGAAAGCATATCTTGCTTAACATCTCTTGGCGACACGGAGTCGGGCGCTCGCCATGTATTCCGCATCCGAAGTCGGTGGGGTAGTAAGATGAAGAGAGGATCGGTGCCGGGACGGGACAGCAGAGCTTCTATGCGCAGCTTGTGGTTCACACCGCACGGGACGCGCTCGCATGATGCACCACGCGCCGGAGTGTGGCCGTTGCAAGGGCGTGGGGAGGGTGCTCGAGGTCGCGCTGACGAGGGCACGGGTATGAAGGCAGCCCGTTGCGAGGTGTATGCCAGGGACTAGCGCCAAGCCGCAAAGCAGCACATAGATTTATGCCGACGAGGCGGCGTGTACCTTGTCATGATTTCCAAGGCGCTGGCGGGGGTGGATATGGACGTGCGCGATGGCTCTGGGGGAGGGGTGCGTTCGTTCGAGCGACATGTACCGAGAATAGGCGAATGGGTGTCTGGATGACGGAACGAGAAGGTGAGATGATGTGATACAATGGATGGTGCGTACGATGAGTGGACGTCCGAGTCTTCTGAATTGGATGAGATTCGATGGAGAGATGAAGGTGTTTGTTCGCTCGGAACTAGAGCAGCTCAATCGACCTGCTTCAGGGAATTATTCCTTGGGCAGGGGGTTCAACTTTGAAATGGATTCCATGGAAGAGAGAGCAGCCAGTGCCACAGCGATGGATGGCCGGAGAGCGTCAGAGCTAAAGCTCGATTGATGCGATTGATTGACAGCCTGATCAGCTTCCGAGATGAGCTATTTCCCAATAAGGAAAGGGGAGCTCTCCATTGAAGAAGGTATGTTGATGAATTTGAGCGCATTTGAGCGATAATCCGAGCTAGAAAAACACATTCCTCGAAACACAACACCAGCGTCATCTAAGAGGCAGCCCTTGGGATGCAAGAGTACTTAGTGGGATACGATACCATCAAAGAAGACTGGACGATTCTTTGAGAGGAAATTTGGACCGCTGCCCAGAGTTAGACATTTTTGGGATGGGTCCAGTGATTAAATGCAGATTACTTTATAGATGTATTAGGGCAAGACAACCATTTCTACATACTGCGGTCAGCTTTTTGGGGCGACATTTCACAAATTGCCAACTTTCCCTTGGAGTCAAATTCAATTCGTTCTGGCTCACGACCTTGCTGAAGTTTCATTACAACTGGAAGGTACCCTCTAGATGAATGGCGCGCGACGAAGATCCCACCATCACCTTGAATGTCCCGCTCACAAGCACCCATTGTTGGCTCACAACATCCCACACGCTCACGTCCTTCTGCCTAAGCGGAATTGTTACGGTTTTTGTCTGCTCACGCGCAAGCATGGTGCGCGCAAATCCACGCAGTACCTTGGGCGGCTCGCCATACACAGAAGAGAAACCGAGGTATAGCTGCGAGACCTCATCCGAGTCATCCCTTGCCAGCGCGCCGGTATTTTTCATGCGGAAGGATACAGACAGAATGTTCTCGTAGAGCGCGGAAGGCTCCCCGATCTCATCAACAGAAGAGGGTCCAGCAGGCGGCACGCTCGTACTTGCGGTTGCGTTCACGCCTGCCACCTTGGTCGTGACGGTCCTGTCGGACGCGAGTACAGCAAGCCGACTGTATGCAAACGTAGTTTAACTCAGCCCAAAGCAGAAGTCGAAGCGCGTGATAATGTTTTTGAGGCCAAACCATCTGCAATACAGAAAATCCATCAGACCAGCACGGCGTGCTCGAAATGATTGCGGAATAAGCATACCTATAGTTAATATTCAGACCCTCCTCGTACGTGATCTGCGGCGTCTGCATCGTGCTCGAGTACAGGACATCTGCAGAAAAATACTCACGCGCCTTCGCGACAGTACTTATACGGCAGGCGTCCACTCGGATTTGTCGCCTGCGGCTCATCAGAGAACAGAACATCCACCAGTGCGCGCCCACTTTCCTGCCCCGGTAGCTCAGCGTGCAGCATTTGGGTGGTCAATCCAGCTCTCCATCAAGACAGAGCCGACAATGTGCAGTACGGCGATCGTGTTCGCGCATAAAGCAGCGGTGGCGGCTACGAGCGCGTCACCGCCGTGCCAGATGTTGAGGTCGTTGCGGTCGCCGGCGTTCCCCTCGACGGTGATGTATCCCTCGCCTGAGTCCGCACTGACGAAAACGAGACAGGTGTCCGCGCGCGAAGCAACGGCAGAGACTTGGGAGAGGTTGGAGTCGTTCAGGATCCCTTCGATGAGGACGGTGGGGTCTATGGATTGGATGTGTGTTGTTATCGCGGAGAGTGGGTCTATGAGGTACGGGAAGTTGGTAGTGCCTGGCGGAACAAAGTTAACTCTGCGAGAGATGAAATAATTTTTTAGTCAACTCCTACAGTGTTTGGCATACTCAGTACAACCATTCGGCCCATCGGGGTTGGGCCCCGCGTCGGAGCCGAAATGCCGATACCTGAAAAGGATTTTCAGTTTGAATGGCGAGTCAGTGCAAATAGCACGTACAGTTGATATTTTTGACCTCTAACGGGAGTGTTCTGCGCGCATTCTTAAGCAAAATCATGCCAACGACGCCGATTTTGCGTAAAAGTTTGTGATGATCAGCATATGCATCAGTTTCGTTCACAGGAAAATCGATTAAAGGTCAGAGAGAATGGAAAGAGGAGGCAGGGAACAAAGAATGAGAAATAGAAAGGATTGAACGCTGAATGCTGAAACTGAACCCACTTGTTAGGCCGAGGACACGGACGAAAATACGACGTCAGTCGTGCCTGGGGTATCAAAAGGCCTTGAGTAATAGCCGTGTCCCGGGACACGATGCCATAATCAATTTCCTAAATGGGACGTGTCCCACTCAGAAGCTACGCTGTCATGAGGCTATTTTGGCCTCTCCTTACTTAATCGGCATGAGGGTGTCATGTTGGCGCTTAATGGCTCTCTTTCTTCCCTCACCAGCGATGGATGGCGAACCTCAGACGGATACCGAATTTACCTTCCACTCAGCCACAAACACTTCTTCAACCACCTCGTGAGTTCTGTAGCCCCAAAAACTCGTCTCGGCGCCTAAATCTGGTCGTGGTAGTGCCATATTCTCGGGCTCGCACCACTTCACCGTAGCCGGCGGGACGTTCGTCAGCAACAGATATTCCACTGTTTCAACTGCACCTACTGGTACCGTATCATTACATTCAAATCGACAGTCACGCGTCACGCACCCTCTTGTCGATGTCGAAATTTGGTTGAGGTCACGCGTCACGTAGCCGGTTGTCGAATTGGTTGAAAGGTTCAAAAAAATGGTCGAAAATCACTATAAATTCAAAAATAAATCATCCGGGGCGTCCAAGCGCCCCAGAAAGCATAATTTGGTTGAATTTCGTCTCTTCTGAGTCTGTGACACAAAAAAGGTGCTTCTCAGTCCTTTTCTGCGCAAAATCTATACCAGAAAAAAATGTAGCTGGAAATCTGAAACATGGTTCAACGAACTTTCAAATATCTGTGGAAAGCTCTGAGCTAGCATGCATGATGATCCTGCATTGCCTCGGCACTATGTCGAATTTTTCGTGCCCGTCACGCCGAGTTGAAGGGCCTGTCGAATTGTCGAATTGGTTGAAACCGTCACGCGTCACACCCGATGTCGATTTGAACGTAATGATACGGTATTCTTCTCACCGGAGCCGGTGCAGACTCTGTTACTGAATGTTGGTCAGACTTCCGAAGAATCCCTTTCGGCGACATAGACCTGCAGCGTGAAATACAGTTGAACTGCGATTCAGGTGTCCTCAGCTTCCGAACCCTACATTCGGCCCAAATAGACCGTGGAAGGTTGAATGTGACGGTTGCGCTGTACCAGGGTCATGGTGCAGAACAGGTGCGTCGTTTTATGCATTTTCAATACAGTTCCTGACTCCATCTTGAGGAGTGGCAACGGGACATTGCTAAATACGCGGCGGTTCGGCAAGTTCCACTCCATCGTGTTATGTAGCGTCCTCGCTGAAGGATTCACCCAGCCATCCGAATATTGTCCAACTTTATGGGATAGCGAGCTGTCACAACATCCACGCTATGGTTTTTCATGATGGTCTGGACTGCGATTTTCATCTGGCCCTAATGAAATTGATAAGTATTCAAATCAGATTTGATACCATTCCGGCGATTCTTGGATCTCTATCGGCACTCGCTTTTTTCGAGTGTGTATATTCATGCTTACACAGTACGCGTGTGCCTCTCACTTCCTGGGAGCATATTGATTTGACCTCACTGGCAGGACATCGAGTTCCGAGTATGAACAATTCATCACCTGGCGACGCTGACAGTGTTGTAGGCGGCCAGCCGTTATTTCTCGACCAACTTTGAACACAGTTTGGTGAGTTCAATTGTTTGGTTGCGATGGCTGTGTATAAATCACTGCAGCTGGAGGAGGACTGCACATTTTTCATACGTCGCTCAACTGGCCAGTTGTGCGTGGATCTCGTACCGGGCGGCGACATACTTTACACGTGCCCATCCCATGAGATGTCAACCCAGCAAGGGCTCAACTTCTTGGTTGGAAAGAACACGGAAGCCACCATCATCGACTCTTTAACACTGTACCATCATCATTCGATATGCTACTGGGAGCTTTCAGAAACTCGATCCATGTCGATTTCTACCTCGGCAACAGTGAATCTTGACAGCGTCGTCAACTGTCCTTCCAGGAATTTCTTCGATGATATGGTTGAGATCGCCTCTGTAAAGCTTGCCCATCTCTCGAACAGGTTCATTGAAGTTACGGCCGATGGATCTCGTTGGAACAGGGCAGAAAGGTCGATTGTGGGAGAGGTCATGGCGAATGATTGGACATGGTAATCTTCCTGGCCGTATTGTGTCCCTTCCTAACATTTTTCAATTTCCAAGTTTCAACTCAGATAATGCTGTCGACACCAAAATGGAGCTCACACTCTCGTCGCAGTACTATAGGTTCTGGCTCAGTCAGGCCAATCATATATTCACTAGTCTCCAAATCTCGTCCAATTTTCAAGACTATGGTGTGACTGTAACCCTGCCTGGCTTTGCTTTAGGTTGACCTTTTTGAACAGTTTTTTTGAATCAAATTCATTTTACACTCACGATTTCCGCCACCGAAACAGCTACGCCAACAGGTTTCTTATTTCTTTGCCCACTGAGAGATTTTCAAACGGGGCATTCCTCGTTCAAATGGCCAGACTGCCCAGCGTATTGGGCTCTCGATTCATCAGGTGCTGAACGGCTGACCCCAGAGGACGCGGTGAACCTCGGCTTTCCCGCCCTTCAGTTGTCCACGGAAATCGAGGGACATTCCTGGGACGCCATTGTGTATACTGGCCTCCGTCAGTTCCACGAAGCCAAAGGTTTTAATTCAGACAGCCAAGGTGTCGCGCGACATCTGGGCCACACGTTGTATCAATTGTCAAATCAGACAGGCATTCCAGTTGCGCATGGTGAGTTTCAACAACCTGGTTCATATTATTCTCACAGATAACGTGCAGTTTATGACGAAGCTTCTGACAGCACTCGCCAGGGAAATCCCATTGAGCTTGAAAACACACTTGAATCAATGCTTACGGATCACGGTATGTACACCAAACTGGCCTTGAATTACTTTTTCAATTGAAGAGTTTCCTACCCGCCACTTCTACCCATCAAGACGTGGAGGAAGAGCCGGTTTCCAGCGCATTCAAGTTCATGATAATTGTGCAGTTGTCGCTCATTTTGTTCTTTGCTTTGTTTTGGGTGCTGTACCAGATATAGGACGGTATTGGAAAATTGTTAATCGCCCGGCGGTCCTCCTGACGAGCCAGAGCACACAGAACTTGTCGTGAACTCCAACACGACATCCTTCATTCGTGGAATAAATACAGAGCAAATATAGAACTGAACTTGGGCCTAACATATTGCGATGTCAATAATGCTCTGTCCGCTTCCTTCCTAATGAGGTTAAGCATCAGTCGGTGGCGGTGCCCTAGGATCGAAACGAGTTCCATCCGGGTAAAATACTGTACAATTTCATTCAATTCGGCAGTCACGCGTCACGCCTATTTTTATTTATTGCGGCTATAATTTTTTCTCAATTTATCCGATTCTTTTGGATTTTGATTGTACTAAAATTCCCGGATTAGTGCCGAATTGATCGAAATTGTACAGTATAGGAGTCCATGGAGCTGGGGAAGCCAGCGGAGGTATCACTGGGTTCCTTGTATTTCGCGGCGTCCACATTGAATCCAGCGACGGCAAGGAATCAGGCTCAACTTTGGGTGTGAAAATGGTGAAATAATTCGTCTGACAAGGGAAACGAGATCTTGTGGATACGCCGTAAGTTATGCTTGCGTGAACATCTAGTTGTTCTTGAGGCAGATCGGCAAGACTATCAAGCGGGAAATAAATGAAAACAACTCATGAAGTCGGCTGTAACGGGATGTGTGAATTGAACCCCGGAGAAGCGGAAGTTGAGCGGATCTCATTCTCTATGTTTTTGAACACGAATGCTTGAAGCTGCTGTGTTCCCCGCTGATAGGTAGATAAGTGGGTCGAAATTTCGGTAAATGGGGTTCATGTAAAGCAGAAAGTTGTGGACAAATAAAATGAAAATGAAGATAGGCGGTGGAATATGGACGATGGGTGGACGGCGTTCACTGGCGGCATGTTCATGTTGAATTCAATGACAGCAACGGCTCAGGAAAAAACACAACTTCCACCCTTTGGGGTTACATTGTTCATGTAATTATGAACATTGAGCACCATTCTGCGGGGAATACCGAAATTTCCGCCGACACTGCATTCTGACTTGTACAAATCGTACATTCAGCACAAGAACACTCGACATTTCCGTTTCTGCCCATCAATCTGGTGATCGTGGGCTTTTCTACAAGCAGATGTCCGAACACCTTGAGAAGACCCGCGAAGACCAGACAATTCTTGAACCGCTCCGTGTCGCTGCGGCAGCGGGCCTTACCAAACTTGCGACGTATTACGCCAAGGCTAGCAAGTGCCAGTTCAACGTCATTGCAACGAGTAACCGAACCGCTTCGCAGCATTAAATTCCCAAGCTAATCCATGAAGTTGTGTCCGCCCACTTAGCGCCAGCAAGCCCACATCCCCTCTGCCGATCCTATATTCTGACCCACTGCGAAAAGGTTATCCCCTCGGCATCATCCAGGGCATCACGGGCACGCCCACTTCGGCAATCACCAACAAGCCATTCCCATTTCCCGGCCATGGACAATTCTGACCTGACCCACGCCGATAATGCCACGGCCACGCTGATGATTGGTTCTCATTGCCGGCGATCTCCGTCTCACCCTCGCTCCTTCTCTACAGTATACACCTAAATAGAAACCTTTCAGACCTGTTGAAAGGGCACTTGAAAGACAAACTTTTAGTCCACCTCTCTGTGTGGCAGAAAGTTCCTCTTTCAACAACACTTTACGTCCACGGGAAAGAAGTGATTTAATCTTGGCTTTCTGATCAATCAGAAAGAAAGAGATTCCATGCAAAAGAAAATGTCTCCGGAAAGGTGGCCTTTCCGCTGAGTTGAAAAGCACAATGAAAGAACTAATTTCAGTGTCCCTTTCAGTTACAGCTGTTAAATGCGGATCATTCTCTTGCAAATGAAGCTAAATGTACTTGTTTCATCTCACCTTTCAACTCAGTGGAAAGTACGACTCTTCTATTTTTAATGGAATGGCTTCCTTTTGCCATGATCAGAAAGCCAAGTTTAATTTTGAGTCTTTCAAGTTTTTTGTCAGTCCATAAGCCGCAGACTTGCTGGAAGCGGGCCTTTGTCGCACACACTGCCAAGTGGGCGCATTTGAGGTGTGTCGTGCGTCAGCACAAGTAATCTTCTTGCGCTGATTTCGTATACTGGATTATTTCTTTCAGTTCGACAGTCACGCAACACACACCCCTGTCGATTGCGAATTTTGGTCGAGGTCATGCATCACACAGGCGAGAGTCGAATTGGTCAAACGTCACAAAATGGCTGGAAAATTGGTATAAATTCAAAAGTAAATATGTACAGTGCTCAGTGTCCTCAGAACACGAAAATTCCACAGTTTCTGTCGCTATTAAACCTCCATGGAGTCTTTCCATGCCAAACCACTGTGTTCTGGCCCAAATTCAGGCCCGAGGAAAACACACAGAAAAAAATAAAGAAGGCAAGGTGAATTGGATCTAAATCTTCTTAGGATGTACTAGGGCTCTTGGCTAATGGAATAGCATTGTTTTTGCTGAATTTCAATTTTTTGCCCCAGTCACGCTCAGTTGGAGGGCCTGTCGAAACGAATAGGTCAAATGTGTCACGCGTCACGCCCCTCTGTCGATTTGAACGAAATAATCCAGTATCAGGATGATTCTCTGTCTGTTGTATATTATGGCCACAAGCCGGCTGTATCAAACGAAAAGTCCCTGATATCGGCCACCGATTTGCCAGTTTACGACTCAGTATGAGCCAAATTGCAACCTGGATCAGTTTGTCTGTGTTTGGCTCTTTCAAATCAGCGTGTGTGATCACATGCTCGCGTAGCCTTGCTTTTCTCCCACATCCTTCCCTCTTCTAGCAACGCCTCCCTCCGTGTCGCGACAACTGAAGCGGTCGGGATCTCGTCGAGGTTCGGCGCAAATGCCGTTTCCCGCTGTTTCCCGCATGCCATGGACATCTAATCCTCGTAACCATTGTCCCGCACATAGCTCATCTCGCTGCGTTCATCTCTTCGTTCTGCACGGAGACTCGGGATGAATTGGTACACACGCGTGTCGACCCTGGGAGCGGGAGAAGTTCGATGTAACAACTAAATGTGGCGTCTATCTTGGCAAACACAACGAATACTCCCGCGTCATCACCGCGTTACCATCATCTCTTTAAGACAGCAGAAGATCTTGTGCAACATGCGGCCCTCAATGCAGGACCTTGGCGTCTGTCAATGTGGCCGGATTAGGAGCGTCGCTTCTCTGTTGGGCGACAATGCTGTAGAGCTGAAGAACCCATCATTGCAGGCACTGTTCACTTGGAGGCAGTATATTTGACACTTCACGGGATCGTGGCTCTTTTGTTGGTCAACTTCTGGCAAACATCGGAAATCACTGGGTTCCGTGGCCTGATCGACACACGTGTGCCGATCGGGTGCAGACGTGGGTCGGCACCAGGTCCGCACGGCACGGCGCAGTGAATGTCAAGGAAGTTTTTCTTTTTTCTTCCCTCGCGGCAATTCAATTTAAACGGCTAAATTCTGACATCTGTTTGCCGACCTCGGAGGTTTAATCTCTGTTCGAGCCTCGTTCATTGAACATCTGGCACTGCATGTACTTCGGCGCACATTCTAATTCTAACGCAGTTTCAATTATCAATCGCGCGGCGTTCGATCTATTATCTAACAGTCAGCTGCTATCTCTCTTTGTTCTGTGGATCTCTCAAGGCTTGAACATGTCCACGCGTTTCCATGCAGCCAACCGTCAAAGATCTCGACAATGCAATCCTCCTAACAACCGGAAGCATTTACCGCTTGCTCAACCAAATTTTTGGGTGGCCTACGCAGGTCTTTGCTACCTTGAGAATGGACTGGAACGAACGGCATTAAAACCAGCGAGTTGCATTCTATGGATGGCCCTGATTTGAACGATGACATGTTGACATCGAACCAGTTCGCATTGTTGTATGATTAGGCTGTGCAGGCGTCTAAACCGTGAGACTTAGCATAAAAGCCGCGCCCACGTCCAGAACCGCGTAGGAAGCCCACCTCCTCCCCCAATCCCCACTTCACGATCAACGACCATGGCACGCACTTTCTATCTTGTTGGGATGGGACTCCTCTTTGTCGCTCTGGTGCTGAGCTTCCTCTCATCGATTTCCCTCCCCTATCTACCCGCCCTGGATTTCGCACGAGTCGTGTTCAATGGAGGAGGCATCTCTGGGTTGGGGTCGCTAGAGCTGACTGAAGTACGCGTAAGTATTGCCGCCTTTTCCTATCGTCTTCTTTCTCACTGTCTTTTCTCTTCCAGTGGGGTATCTGGTAGGCGACCATCACCATCATTTTCCTGCTCGGACTGATGCACTTGTCAGGGGGCCTTGTATTTACGACGGGAACCATAAGCGAACCTGTTTCCACACTGGTCAGTAGTCCGATATCCCACTCTCTTTCGTGCTCAACGTCTTCAATCCAGGACATGGCTACGCTGTCCCCGTCGAAACCCTCAATATCGAAACCGGTGCTACACAAGAGGTTATCATCGGCGCCTCTTGGACTCGGGGCCTTGCCATCCATCCCGTCGGTGAGTCGCATTTACCCCAACCCGCAAGCCACTCAAGCTTCTTTCAGCCACCGCAGCCGTCGCCGTTGCGTTCGGATTCGCTGCCTCGAAATTGGAGCATGGCCCGCTCATCGCGTCCTTGACTTCCTTCTTCGCGGCGTTCATGGTGCTTCCTCTCTACCTCGTCGTCTTCTACGATCTAACTCGTGTATCACAGCTGCTGATCGCTTTCGCTATCGACATCGCCCTCTTTGTCTTTGTCCATCACGAAATTGGCAAACTGAACGACGCGGACGCTAATGTTAATGCCGGCTCGGGTACGTGGTTTGCCTTATTGTTACCATCGGTCGTCCTGACCTATCGGGCAGCTTTTTGGATGACCTTCGTCTCCCTCATCTTTGTTCTCCTCGCCGGATGCACCGTTTGCTTCGGCCGCCGGAAGGAGAGCGGCAGCGACTCGTACCCGATGTTTACCCAGTCATCCGGCGGTGGCTTCCTGTCGCGGTTCCGCAAGTAATGCATTAGTTGAGCGTTGCGCAGATGCTCGAGGAGCCCATACCCAAACAAAACTATTCCACCGAGCAGTTGTTCAACCCTTCATATACCAGGAATAGACTAGAAATGGAAGTTTCCTGTACAATACGGATGACTAGTCTTTCTAGTCAGTCCAATTATGCAGATCAATTTTGCGGATTGTTGTCACTACAAATGGACATTTCCTGTACGATACGGACGAGTCTTTCTAGGTCTTTCTAGTCAGACCAATTATGAAGATTGTTGTGTGTAGTTCAATCGTTTTCGTCGGAGATCGTCCACTACCCAATCTGTCACAGTTATGAGACGCGACCTCGACCTTACCTTCTCGTTTCGATACCTGGTTCGGACGAGTCGCAGAGCTGGACTCCGTTTTGATGCGCACCGTCTGATGCGCATTTATTTATTTGTTTTTGGAGCATTTGGGATAATGATACTCAGTCAGCAGAAGCATTCCAAGCTCAGCTACTTGTGTTACTGGTTGTTAGACCAGTTGTTTCCAGGGAAATTGTCCAGGAGGTGTCAAAGAAAGAGTTGGTCCTGAGGGGGACTGAGGTCGTGTAAAGGTCTGGGAGTCGAGATGTACAGCAAAAATGAACAGTTTCCGTTTCTAAACTGATGAATACTCCGTTTAGTTTGCAGATCCTTGTAAAAGGTAAAACAACGGCGAAAAAAACGGTTTAAACAGTAATCATTTGCAGTGATATTTGTAGAGATTTTCAGCTGACCTTGTACCTTAATTCATTGTCAAACTTGATTCAGATCCTACATATTAGCCACAATTAACACTTCAATTTGAGCACAAATCTTGGCTGGTTAGGGTGTTGCACATACTGGCACTCGGTTGATGGTGACTCCGGCATCCCGGACTTGATTTGCCAATGACAGTACAGGAAGTTCGCGTCTTCATGTAGGCCAAGATGCTATGCAAACTATGTATGGAGCACACTAAGGGTAAGAGATCTCCAGTTTCTTCATCCAAGGCAAAATTGTGGTTTTCCGCACCCAATAAATATATTTAGCGAAATATATTTGTTTTTCAACGTTTAAGTACTGTTTAGTTTACGGGCCTTCGCAAACAAAAACTAAACTGTTGGAGCCTTGTAAAGAACGAATAATGTGCAATTCCAGTCAATTCCGGAAATTTTAGTAGAATTAAAATCCAAAAGAATTCGGATAAATTGAGAAAAAATTATTGCCGTAATTTTTTTAAATTTAAATGGGCGTGACGCGTGACATACGTGACTGCCGAATTGATGAAATTGTACAGTAATGACGCGAGTTCGCCGGATACTATTTTGTCGACGCAGCCCGCTTTCGACCACTCTCGCAGCAACACCGCCATCTCACGCGCCATGGGCACCACCTCCCAGACGTCCTTGTCGCGGCTCTTCGCGCCTGTCTAGGATTGACATCCTTCGCAAACGAGACTGCTCACGCTGAGTACGAAGTTGCCGCTGGCGTCGCGCTGGTCAACGCTCCACTTGGGTCATCATTATGATCCACCGTCTTTGGCGGTGTATACGCTTTTGCTGTTCGTTTAAAGCTAGTTTGGGTCGTTGGTGGACGGGGTATAACGTATAAGGGGGTGACGCTGAACATCGACGGAAAGGTACGTGTTGCATCCACTATTCTCTGAATGCGATGTGGGTGGAGATCAACCAGCATTGGTCCCAAGAGTTCGGCATGGGCCGCTTACGATTCAGAATCCGTTGAGGTGCTGTGGATATTTCAGTCCGTTCGTTGCGGCGACGCTTGGTACTTATCGTTCTTTCCACGGTTTCCTTCCTTCGGCCTTCCCTAGTCTCATCTTGTTTCCCTCCGTTCCTTGTTCCCTGACATTCTCTCCTTCTTGTTCCCTTCTTCTGACTGTCTAGTTCATCCTCTCGCTCCTACATCCTCCGCCTTTCCTCGATTCCTTCCTTTCCTCCCCTTCGGCGTCATGCGAATGCCTCCCTCGATCCTCTTGACGCTCACGCGTTCCTTCGCAGGTCTCCACAACATGCAACGCCCCCTCCACCCTCGCAGGGTGCAAAGAGGCCCACCTCGCGTTCTAGACGAAGGCCCTCGCAAGGTGGCGCATGATGTGTTTTGGGCAGGTGCTTCTTATTATCCTATTACGCGGCGCTAATGATAACTCGATCGTGATATCTGCTCTATTTGATAATTCTCGCTGGATCCTCACGAACTATATCCTAGATCACGCTACGCTCGTGTCGCACTCGTCTCTCGTCTCCTCGCATACCACCCTCAGTCTCTCACTGTTGCGCCACCCCACCGTTCGGATCGAGCCAACACCTCGATGCGATCCTCGTCCCCGGCGGCGGCGACAACCTCGTTCTCGGTTTCCTTCCTCTTCGTTCGATCCTTCCCTCTCCTCGGGTCACGCGCCTTTCCCTGTCGCTCGCTCACTTTAACTCACACTCTCATGATTCTTCCTCTTACGCTTCCCTGGTCTGGCTCGCTCGACCTATCTTCCCTCTAACTCGCACCGACGTCGCCTCCCACATACCTCGCTTGCTTGTCCACTCCCCATTCGCTCTCCCACACCTCTTGGCCCAACCACTCTCACGCTCACTCAATCCCATTTGCGCTCGCTCTCCTCCTTCTTTCCCTTCCCTCTCTCCTCGTTCCGGCTCCCTGTCCAACTCTTTGACTTCCGCTGGCCAGTCAATTGTATCATTCTTCGCCCTCTAATAATAACTCTCACGCTCGATCTCCCCACCCTTCACCACCCATAATATTCGCCACGCTCTTCTGCTCGAACCATGTCCAGAGAATGATCTGCCGTTTGAGTAGAGAGGTGACCGTGGTGATCCTTAAGAAATACGTTGCGTGGGTGAATTGCCGATTATGCTTTCTTTTTATGATCTCGCTGGAAGCGAGATGACTTTTGCTTTTATGCTTTTATTTCATGACGTTTCTTTCGCGTCCTCCCTCTCTATTCCTCAGCACAGCTCTGCCCTGCTGTTGCATCCGGATCTCTCAACGCTGATCTACCCCCCTGCTCTTATTCGCAACGTTAGGTCTTTCCCCCGTCCTTTCTCATGATCCTCATTCCCTGTCTCCAATATCCTCGCAGCTATCTTCACCCAATATCTTCGTTTTCCTATCATTCGCTCTTCTCCTTTTTTTTCTTGTGTTCCCCTTTCCGCCCGTGCCTCCATTTATGGCGGAGTAACGTGAAACGTGCGGTAATGAATCATGTCAACTAGGGCCACTTCCGGGACAGAGCGAACGCACCCTGAGGGCCAGCAGAGCCCAGAATGATCCAGCGTATATCTAAAACGAGAGGAATAATGCTGCTGCAAACCCAATGGTCCCGACTTGACGCCCAGAACGTATGGATGTTACGGTTAAACCTCCATCTGTCCTAATTATCATCTTTCCCCGATTTCTATAAATGCTAAACACGCGACTGGCGAGTGCTCCCGAAACACTGCCTGCGGGGTAATGCCGGGGTTCTTGCTCAGAGGTCCTTTGTCCGATCTCGAGTCGATGTCATTCATCTGCCAGGCTCCTCAAATTGCGCGTTCAACGCTGTTCAACATGGTGCGCCGTTGACTAAATCTCCAATTGAAGAGGTGAGTCCAGGATGGGCGACAGACATCATGACTATTTCATTAGACGACTCGGAGCACGACAAAGTTCTAGGCAAAGACATACATCGCCGTGGTGATGAGGCTAGATCCCAATAGCGATATCACGATTATGGCACGAAGGGCACAGGGCGGTACCTCAACATCATGCATTGGGTTCTGCACGTTCGCATTCGTGAACAGGTCGTCAGACATGAAATACCCCTCTGCTTCGGCGTGCGGATCCACCAGCGACAACCGGACAAATCCCGCGTCTGGTAACTGCGAATTGCGCAGAACGGCAGCGGTCGTAAATACGATGTACAACCTTGGCATGTCTTGTTAGCAACGCCACAGGGATCTGGGGGCAATGAAATATACCACAAGGAGATGAAGACTGAAGCGCAATGTTTGAGGCACAGGCACAGAGATAGAATGAAATGGAAAGACATACTGGATGTGTTGTACACCACTACATCGAGGAAGATGGCCGAATCAAGAAAGACCAGCACGGCAGTGATCTTGGCGTGTGTTGGTAGTACCAGCCAGCGCGAAACACATGAACTTACCACGTGAAATAGAGCTCCGGCTGCGTAGAGCCACTTTTTGCCATATGCCAGCAAGAGCACCTAAATGGCTTAGCGCGAGATCCGAAGAATGCAGTACACATGATGGCTCACCACCACAAAGTCATTCGCGCCGCCCAACACGGAAGAAGCTATAAACACGAGGGATATGTTGGGGAGAGCCAGTGTAGCTGTGAAGAGGACGAAACCCCACAGGCCTGCCATTACCAAAGAGTTTCGGACGGTGAAATTCAACAGGAGGCCATTCATGAGAACCTCGACTTGCCTGTAGACAATAAATCAATCGTTGAATCCGGCGATAACGGGATGATACGTACGTGTGTAAGATGGCGAACATGAACGTCTAGAGAGCTGCATCAGTGTCAATCGGGGGGTTCCAGAGAAGGGGGCACACAGTGCGGTTCGTCATTCCACGCTGATAGAATACCAAGGTGCCGAATATCGCCACGGACCTACGGAATGGGTGAATGAATCCAGCAGAACAAAGGGGGAGGGTAGATACCAGAACCACAGTATTGCGAGACGGGGATACGACCAATAACTTCTGTACGACCAGCCTTTCCGCGAGAACAAGAGAATAATGAATGAGCCAAGAATCGGGGCAGCGACGGTCATGACAAGCATTGCATTGCGAACTGTGTGTTCGCGAGGTGTGATCGTATCATAGGAGCCGCCGTGAGGAATAACGTTGTCGTCGATAACTTGGAATGAGGGAGGCATGATGGAAGTATGGTCAAAACCGTTGACACCGAGCCGAGGAATTTATAGGGGCGGTCAAGGGCGGTGCCACCCTTTTTAGTCTTGCTCCTGTCGTTACGAGTAAGCGCCGAAGTTCGAATAGTGGCTGTGGAATAGAAACCTTGAAACCTGCGTAGCGGGGGTGGCCTGCGACGGAAAGATAGGAAAGACAGGTACAGCTGTTATTTTGCCGGGTGTTAAGAAATTTATTCGCGTTGGCCAAAGGAAGCTAAGGGACAACCATCAAATGAGGATGTGGCGGCCAGGCCGTCACAGTGGCATCCTGCCATTTTGACTTCCCGAAAAGATCGCGGTTAACTACATGTGGCGATTCGCCTCTGGCAAACGCGCGGAGCGTAAGGTAGGTGTCAAATCAAAATACACCTCATTAGTGAAGCACCTGTAGTGGACTAGCAGAACCGGAGTCCGTAGTCGATTGGTAGAACTCCGCTGATCTCGGAATATCCAATACGGCCAGATGACAGTCAGACAGCTCAGGACCTCCGGGACCGCGATATTCCTTGGCTGCAGCGGCTTGCACAAAGCAGTCGAGGTGCCGTTTCTAAGTTGTTCATTTTTTTTTCAAGACTCCTTTCTCGATGTTTAAATTTTCATCATGAATTCCGGTCTCTGAGGGTCCGGTTCACGCGATCGAGAAAACAATCAACCGTGTAACTCGCTCCTCACTTGAATTGGATAATTCATTGAACTCCCAATAATAATGTGCCGATGATGGGATTGGAGATCGAAATAAAAATCAATTCGTGAGCTCATTAGAGAACTTGCGCAGAGCCACCAGAAGCCACCTAGTGGCTCATCAGGCATGCACAAACAAGTGGCTACACCATCTAGTGGCTATCTGGTGGCTAATGAAAATTGCTTTCATTGTTCATGGAGCTTTCCCTTGACCATATTGATGAATTATGCAGAACCTTGGTTTGTAGCCTGAAATCTCTGGACAAATCCATGTAACAGAATGAAAGCATTGAATACCATGGACTTGAACACTCTAACTCATCCATTCAGATACACAGGGGAGATGATTCAGATCGAAAAGAAGCAGAATGCATTCAGAGGAGGTGTTCAAAAGCAAAACTTCTGCAGCCACCAGCCACTTGTTTGCGCATGCCTGATGAGCCACCAGGTGGCTTCTGGTGGCTCTGCGCAAACTCTCTATTGTCTTGGAAAGTTGCCTGGATCGTGGTACAAATTTCAGAAGCTTCTTTCCAATTTGAGATACCACATCGGTTTGGGACATCGAATGAACCACATTTGGAAACAGCCGAAGAAAATGATGGGGACGATGTTCGACTCTGTGCTGATCAAAATCAAGGTCAAAAAAATGCTGTTATGGAAGCAAATTGGGCCTACAAGTCACATGAAAAAAGTGAATATTCACCTCAGCTGAACATGTTGGTGAAAATGATTGTTTTGGCCTGGGCTGAAATATAGTCGAAAATGAGTTGCTGATACCATGATATTCAGCAGCACTTTCTGCCATGCCAAATAGAGAGCTTGCGCAAAAGCCACACAAGCCGCATACGGCTTTTTGGCATTGCGCAAAGCCGCATGCTTTCTTGACCTTTCGTTTAGATTTTTTGTGCTCAATAGCATCCAGTGCTTCTCTATTCCTGTATTTCATTGTGAACACCAGAATGAAGGATAGGAAGCTTGATTTCCGGGACATCAATGAGTACACCAAATTTTGTTGGCCAAATAATTGGGTCCGGGACAGGGTATAGGGGTGTTTAGCATGCTTCGTCTCCTGCAAGCGCTCCTTTAGGGACTTCTGGCTGGTTATCATTCAATTATTTCTTGGGATACATCAAGAACCCTAATTTTTCTTGCGGCTTTGCGCAATGCCAAAAAGCCGTATGCGGCTCATGCGGCTTTTGCGCAAGCTCTCTAATATAACAGTTTAGGCTGCAAATTTTTCATGGCAGAAAGTGCGACCTAAAATTATCAAATCAGCAGCAGTTTCAGCTTGAGCGAAAATGATGGTTTCAGTGTTGCCGAAATTGTAGCTGAAAAGATCAGTTTCAGCTGTGTCTAAACTTATTGTGTCGACTTGGCTGACACGGCAGGCAAAGCCAATAGTTTCAGCAATTTTTTAGGCCCCGAAATGGCGGCCGAATGTTATTGTTTCAGCTCGGGCCGAAAGTGAAGCCAAAAGTGTTGTTTTCAGCTTCAGCTGAAAACAATCTGCAGATGAGCAGCAGTATCACACAAATGTAAGGGAGGACAACTGTGCGCCCCATCCCGCCCCTCCCGCCATTAAATTTATCCCAAGCCGAAGTTCCTTTTTCCTCACGACTTTTGTCTTTCGTAGTGGCAGTCCACTCGTTCATTCCACACTCTCTTGACGCTTGTATCCACCGAAGAACAATCCCGTCTTTCACCACTGTCACTGGTTGAAGGTTTCAGGTTTCTGGCCTCAAAAACTGGTGAAAAACAAATTAAGTTTTCCATTAGTTTTTCAAGCAGAGATTACAGGAATTTTTTACCAGTTTTCGAGGAATGCGGTAGAATTTTTGAACCACGCGAAAAACTAAACAAAGCTATCAATTATTCACCAAACCTTTGATTGAAAATACAGGTGAATAACTCATCAATTTTCACCCATATTTTCCCTGAATAACTTGAAATGTTCAACCACCGTGTGACGAAACTCGGGTTATTACCGAAGCAAGCGACCTGCGTAATTCTTGGGCCTGCGTGATTTTTGTTCAGTTTTAGCACCGTTCAAACTCCCCAAAGTACCAGTATGTTACCCAGCCGTTTCGTACCACGAAATGGTGGCTGCCGCCACCCGTGCCACAGCTAAGCATTATTTTATGGTACAAAACAGCTGGACAATTATTTCATGCAAATATATAGGTAGGTAGGGACGGCCCCTTGTCCCCTATGAGCTCTGACCGAATCGACATACTTAGTAGACTCATAAACGTGGAGCCACTTACCACGGAGCTATTGACCCGGCATGTTGAAGCTGGTGTTGAGATATCACCGGTCATGGACGTCGAGCATTGCGGGAGGTTGAAGTCTGAAATAAAAATCATGTCGACGGTAAGAGCAGGTCTCGCGGAACGGTTCAATAATGCATATCTTCGCCTGTATTCTATTCTATGTAGACTGCGCGGGACCACAAAACAAACGAACGAAAATAGCACAGTACCAAAACCACCAAACGCCCGTGGGCTCCATCTATCCAGATCTAGCGGTTTTGAACCACAGTCGTTGGTACCAGACGATATTTCTGCCAGGTAAACGCCATTAGCATTGGAATAAATGATAAAATCAGGGAGAATGAAGCTGAAACCACGCACGATAATCTCAACATCCGGGCGATTAAACCGGGCCGCCAGTTGCTCGACGTTCCCCGTGGCGTACAAGATCGAGCCGACTTTGACGGGGACGGTCGTTCCGGCAGCTAAGGGAGGATGAAGGACACAAATGTCAGTGCTAGACCTCCGGCGTGAGGACAGGAGATGGATAATTACAGCCATCGGTGTTGTACCACGTCAGGGTCAGCGTGCCGTCGGTCGGATCGTAGGTCCACTGAAACACACATAGAGAAGGAATGGATTAGGACGGACGCCGTCGATGTGGGGTATGGTTGAAATTTAAATACGTACGACGGAAGACTCGCTAGCCTGCTCGGCGCCTTGAGCATCTTGTGGGGAGTTTCCGACAACGGTGGGGACTGCTCCGGCTAGCGGAAGAAAGAACGAGAGAAAGGCAAGTAAATTCCCCGCGAACCGCATAAGAAAAGGATGAGGCCACGTACTAAGGTCAGTCGTCCCATCCAAGCGTAGCTATGAATATTGATTAATTAATAAGCAGACAAGTTGAGAATATCAGCGAGGCTGACTTGTCCGACGCGCTCGTCATGTCGTTGTTGGTCGCGTAGTAGCTCATGATGGCACCGAAATACGGGTGGTCGTCTGTTCCCTGCCCCCTCCAGATATCAGCCATCCATATGTGTAGTGTATCTCCCCCACGAACTCACCGACGCGACATTGAGCCCACCAAGTCGTCCGCACTCGGGTTACACGGGATCGTTATCGAGACCGTGCGCAGGTTCTCGGTCGGATCAACCGTGCTGTACCCCATGTAATAATCGGTTGTCACATATCCGTAGGAGACGCCGCTGCTGCTGTCCGTGACTTCTAGTAGGCCTGAGATCGTTCTGCGGCGAGGTTTTTTTTGGCGGCCCGTCAATACAATACGATACGAATTATCGGCAAATTTCACAACGTACTGGGTGGTTGTACATAACCCCGGAGAGGCACGGGGCGTGTGTGCGCGGCCTAAGCAACGGGCAGTCAGGGAGTGGAATGATTCATTGACCGACTGGTGGGTCTAATGTAGGGAATTACGTGTAGGAGTCCATCTCGCGACAGGAGGAAGAGGCGGGAGCCCCCGTTTTAATCGCTGAGCATTCGTGAGGCGGTGCTCAGGAGGAGCATGGGCGAGAACGACCGAGGCAGCGGTCAGAACGAGAGTAATCAACGAGAGTGAGTGCATTGAAGCGAATGAATGTGGTCCAAGGAACGTCGAGCAGAGGGGGATGAAGAAAAGAACGTATCGGTCTTTTTGTAAGGAGCGCTAATCTGACAGGCTGAATGTAAGGGCCGGAGTTGTGGCAGATCGATATGGCATGTCCCTGACATCGGATGTACCTGTTTTATATACAAGCAATTTGCTTGCCAAGCAAATTACGCGCTGATCCGTCGGTTCCTATTCGACCAACTCCATATGCGGTGCGAGAATCCGGCTTGGGAAATTGAGGTGGTGGAAGGTATAGACGCACTGTGTGGCCAGGGCGCGCGGGGGCATGAATTGACTGATAGCGCGCGCATGTGCATGATGCGCAACTAGGATGGGGGTGCTAGATACGCGAGCCTGAGGGAGACAAGCGAGGCAGGGCGACGGAAAGTAGTGGCAGCGGTAAGAGCGGCCCAAAGTCTCGAAACCGGGGGACGATAGACAGCGCGCAGAGCGAGGCTGGACCACCCGAGACGACTGGAGGCAGAGTCCGGATTGAAGGAGTGTTTGAGGTCGAATGCAATGCGACCTCATATAAGACGACGAAGACCGAAAGAAGGCACGCGCGCGTCTCAGACAGCCCACGGGAAAACAGGTGCGAGTTTCATCTGAGTGGGGGCTTGTGAGCACTGGAAGGCATTAGGAACGTAAGAGTGGAGGAGGATTAGACGCTATCCAGCCAGCGGAAAGGTGGGTGAGGCGAGATGCGGTGTGGACTACAGAAGCGCGGTCGCAATGGCTTCAACGCACTCCAGACCCCAGGATTAGAAATGAAAGCTCTTGGCACGCAATCGAGGTGCGCGAGGAGAAAGCGAGGATCGGGATGTCACGCTGGCTCGTCACGCAGGCCATGTCATTTCGGCTGACTCGGCCGATTTGAATCCGACGCTCGGAACTCCTGCCAGTGTCCTTCGCTTTAAGCTTTATACCTCGTTCTCACTCAGTACTCAGCGCCGGCGAGCCCGCCACACCGCACGCCTATTCAACAGCCGGCTGTCATCCCGTCATCATTTGGAATAAAGCGCATTTGAGCCGAAATTGCGCGGTTCGCGTTCCCCCGGTGTGCCATTCCTATCAACCGCGTTCCAGGTCGTCGTGGTGGCACTCACGCTCGGCTACGCTGCACCGCACTCCCCGCACTTCTTCCGCTGCCGCCTCACCTTTCGCGCGCCACCTCGCGTCCCAGTCCGAATCGGCCCCGGCGCCCAGTCGCTACCTGCGCCTCATGGGCATGGCGCTCATGCAGATGGTCTGGGCCACCTGCTTCTCTCACGCCGGTGTCTCCCGCGCCTGTTTATCCCCCGTCGCAGCGGGACTGGACGTTCTTCTTTTTTCGGACGGTGCCCCTCGGAACGTAGTGAAGGAGTATCACGCGTTTAGGGCAGCGGAGGGAAGGGGCGTGCGGAGGCTATGCGGATACCCGAGAAGCCGCTAGCTAGCGCAGGGGGGAGCGCGGCGCGCAGCCAAGAACATCCCCGTCTCGCCTTTATCGTTCGTTGTATACGTTCCTGTCAGGTCTCCGGTGTGAAACATTCGTGGTCGGTCTGTGGTGCTCATTAATGCTTTCTTGCGTTCATATATCAAATATGTCAGGTTAATACGAGGGCTCCAGCAATGGCTGTGCGCGGGTGGAAGCCCTAATTTGACTGTTCCGTCCCAATTCGGCCGACCCAAAAAATTACTCTCATTTTTCTTCCTTTTAATAATCCCCCTTGCGGAAGGTTTTCTCTCGTTAAACTAAGTATTTTACCAAGAGGATGAAAAAACGGAATTTTTCGGAAGGCGTGATAACCCTTGTCATTGTGACCAAGTGAATTAATTGCCCGATACTTGCTATCCGCCGATGTGCAATTCGCCTTTCAGTGAATGTGATTGGCAGGCAGCTTCAGGGACATGACAGGCCGCGTACACACGAGTCTGCGGGATCACGAGAGGCATGCGAAAGATATTATTCCAGATGGATATATATAGAACGGCTCTTCCAGGTGCAAAAAGACAGACCAGGTATTTGAATGAGACAAGGAGTGAAGTCACGTTCTCCAGGATAACTGTCATTTGGAAAATATGATACTGAGCACCTGAATGTCATCTTGTTCAAACCAGTGGGCGAATCACGAACACAGAGACCTACCGTCAACCCTTCCCGCACGTTTCGCCGCAATGAATGCGTCGGCAAGCGCCCAGTAATCATGGCCGGTCGCCGCAGCTTGGAGCCAGCTGCCCATCTGGTCGCCTCGATGCATACGAAACGCACGTCGTGTGGATCATGGATCTTTACCCGCCGGGCGAAAGTGAAGACCACGATGCACTGCAGCGTCGCGGCCGTGCGAATGCGCGCGTGGAGGGCAGCGACGCCGGCTCGACAGCTACACGATATATGCGTGAGTGCTGGGGCAAGCGCCAGCCGCGCGCCTATATCGCCTGGGAGCTTCCGGCCGCCACTGTCGGATAAATGCAGGTGCGTAACGTTGCGGAATATCGGGGCCGTGAATTCGATCGAGTGGGGCGCGAAGAGGGGGATCACTTGTATCGCGAGGTGGCAGAGGCGCTCGAAGCGGTTGAATAGGTCGCAAGGGGGGTGGGAATCGCGGGGAAGAAAAACCATACGTTCACGACCCGCGGACAAGCCGTCAGAATGGCCTCAGGTCCGAGATGTTGTACCCTAGCGCAGCGTCGCCTCCGAAGAAAATGTGAGTCACACATGACTCAAAGAACGGGGGAG
Source organism: Mycena galopus ATCC 62051 (assembly GCA_014925785.1). Lineage (NCBI taxonomy): Eukaryota > Fungi > Basidiomycota > Agaricomycetes > Agaricales > Mycenaceae > Mycena > Mycena galopus. The sequence continues at coordinate 1,105,498 of WIQG01000008.1, read as the reverse complement.
GTTTCCTTGCGATTGCAGAGCGAAGAACATCGATTGGGATGCATGGGAAGCCGTGCGTATTGATGCCTTTGTTCGTGGATAGGATGAGCACACGATACAGTAGAGGCTCCACCCTTGCGGCGCTGATGAGAGCTAACAAATGTTAGGACAACGGGAGCGTACCAGTGCTTCACGCGCTGTGCGATGAGCATGAGCGATGGAATCGTCTGCGGGCGCAGAAGCGCGGCAATTTCGAAGATTATGCACTCTAATTCAGATGGCAGAGAAGGCTCGTCGAGGGCGTGAACATGGGTGGCAGAATTCTCCATGGGGTACAGAATTATGAGGATGGTGTTTGGTTTGGACGTTCGACGGTGGTCGTGCAGAGGCAAGCCACGTCACAGTGATAAGCATCACACAATGTTCCGGGTGTCGGGACATACATTGCGGGATCAAGATCTATCAGGAATCAATAGTGTCCGCCTTGGTCAACTGAGCTCGGCATCGACTACTCTGTGGCAATCCCTGAAATCTCCTTCATTCTCTCACATCACGAGTCAACCTGACATGGATTCGACCCCTAACCCACTGGTTTTTTGTCGATTTTCCTTGCCGAACAAAAAACAACTTCATACTGGAGCATCTTTTGGTACAGATTGATAAGTTAGAACGAGTCTCGCTTTACCCAAGGTGGGTTATTTGTAGCCGCTGGACCAGTTCCTCCTTCAACGATCGAGTCAACTTTAAGATCAAACGATGTGATCTGCGCCCCGTCTTCAGAAGTCGCCCACACCGCCAACACGACAGTGCTATAACGGGAAGAAAGTCAGAAAAGATCGGTGCAATGATTGCAAAGTTTCACTTAATGCCATTGTAATTCAATATGCCTGCAGGAACCGGGAAGCGGCTCTGAGGTCCGAGATTCGCAACATATCGTCCCATATTCCACCTGCTTCAGATAAAGTGCGCGTAAATTGAATAATAGGACGACTGACCCATTCACGTAGAAGAACGCCCTATAGGTCCCATCTCCGTACGGAGGGAAATTGAAAGACATCTTCACATCATACCCACCCGGAACATCGAGGTCGAAAGTTGTTCTGAAGTACTGCACTCCGGCACGAGACAGGCCAGTGGAGAGATCAGAGGTGTTCCAAGCCGAGTCGTCGAACCCTGGCAAATGCCAACCTGCTCTGTCGCCGAAGAAACCTCCTTCGTTCATGATACCGCGGACGCGATCAGGAAAACTGTCTTTCTTCAGGGAGCTGATGGTGGTACTAATATGAAGGGACTGACTCTTGGAAGCCGCCCAGCTTTCCCTGCACCTTCCAGATGGGTTGAGAAGTCGAGTTGAGGAGGAAATATCCTGGTGGTGGTAAGAACCTGGCGAAAGCGAGCCGATGCAAATAAAGTCTGACCCTGGATGCCTCGTGGGGTCTTGAGCCACTCCGTGAACTCTGCAAGAAAGTTTAGTCTTAATCCTCCAGATTGAGTAGCCATTCACGATCCGCAAGAGCTTCTTCCATCCCCATATTGTCTGTCCAGAAAAATAAGGAGCCTGTTCCGCAAAGTCATGCTCAAGAGCGTACCATGAACAACCGTGATCACATTCGGCCCGGCTGCCAAAGCGTGCGGGGGGAATGCATAAGTATCATTTGTTGTCTCGACGATGACCTATGCGACACATCAGATTCATCTGAAATCCGAAGCTATGATTGAGCTCACAGCTGCATTATTGTTGCTCGAGTTGCCGTATGCGGCCCCGAGGAATACATCGTTGAGCCACACGCTGCCAGCGAAGCCTGGACAGCATTACATTGACTGGATTCCCGGAGAGAAGGCCAACTCATACCTCGGCCGCCAGTAATGCTCAAATTCACGGCAGTCTCATGTCCCGTGCTGTTGAAATGCCCTCTCCATAGGACCGGACCCTCACAGCTACATCACAGTGAATCAGCATTTCTCGATCGAATGAGATACTCACAATCCGTATTCACACGCGTACAGGTAATACTGAAACAGGTCAAGCAGCGTAATTGGGGACAAAAACCACTCACGTCACCATAATACTTGGTGAAAGGATTACTGGTATTCAACCGATCCGCTTTGACCCACTTCGAATCGTCATAGCCATTTTCAATCTCCGGCAATCCATCCGCAACCTTCCACGTCGCGCTCGTGAGGTCCGGCACGTTAATCTTTGGCGAAGGTCCTCCAATATCGAAATCCAGGATACCGGGAGCGGTTCTTTGCACGTTCGCAATTGTCTTCCCGTTCCAGGATGCAGAAGTTACAGACTCCGGGGCGTACACAGTGACAGAGGTGGAGCCGTTCGTGTCTCCCCACAGATCAATAATCGCCTGGTTCCCGGTGAGAGTTGCGTTCCGAAGGAGAGCTGGGCCATGCACCAGCACCGTCTGGTTAGTAGAGACGAGGAAGAACGTCGAGCCGTCAGCTCCGGGGATGATGGGTGCGAACAGGGAGTCCATGGAATTTGTATCTCCCAACACAAGCACGCTCGAGTCCGAAATTGCCACTGCCATCTGGTTCTGCGCCGGAGAAAAGGTGAAAGCCGTTGAGTTCTTCTCCACGGCGAATGACGGTTTGGTGTTGATGTCCATTTTCCCTCCATCTAATAACGAAAAAGCAGATGAACTGCTGAACCCCTGCAGGTTCAACACCGCCTCAAACGACTGGGAGGCCGGTCCGTGCAGAACAAGAATATCTCTGCTGCCTATGGAGCCGGAATAGAAGAGACTAGCGGTGCTGTACAAAATGCTGCTTCCAGTTCCGAAGTGGTGATCGGTTAGTATGGTACGGGACTGTCGTCCATCAAGTTCAATCTCGATATTCGCTGTCTGTGGGACGGTGAAGTTGCCTGCGGAGGTGGAGATTCTGAGTTTCGCTCCCACTGTGGCACTGGCGATTTTCGAGTCAATGCCATGCCAAAAGACGCAAGGGCAAGAAGAAGAGGCACAAACACTCACTTCGAACTCGTCTCAGTCTGCCTAACCACATAAAATGCTGGCTTCACTCCTCCTTCTGCCGAGTTTTCCAAGTTCCGCAGCTCCGTGACGAATACGCCCGGATTATCCGTGTACGCCGTTGAGCTGTTGCCTATCGTTTATAGTATCAGTTCAGTGTTGATGGAGCAATGTCGATGGAATAATAAATGGAGAAAAAAAGGCTATCACCTATGTTACTATTTCTCGCGAGGTCGTGCTCGACGCTCCGGATGAACGTCCCAATGTTCTTCAGTTCGTTCCATTTTGCAGTGAGGGAGCGGTCTTCGGCAATGGAGGCACCGTAATCGTCTGTGGCATGGGGATGTTAGCCGTCGAAAGGTTAGAAATGGAGGACGGGTATAAAGTAGTATGGGCTGATGATTGCGACGCCTTACACGAAGTATACACGCCCGGAAAGGCAAACTATCAATACAGTTTATCAGGTCAAGAGCACTAGAGAGGGCGGAAAGGGGATTTACGAAGCCCCAGTTTGTCCCTCCGTATGTCATCTATGCACACGAATAGGAATGAGCAAGATGTTTCTTTTCGAGGCTGAACAGGCTGGACAAAATGGAGCCTTGGACGCACATAGATATTATTGAACTTCACCCCTGTTGCCATCTGGTTCAAATAGTAGACCTGTTCGAAGTCGGAACCCGTGAGGATGTTGCAGTCTGTGTATTGCTATCGTGGCCATCCCAGTAACATCAGTGCCCTTTTTGTCTTCGCATGGACATAGGGCGGGATGCTTACGGGAGAATTCGGGCCCCAACCGAGCTTGGCAAACATCAGGATCAGCGCCCAAGAGAAACCCAAAGACTCACGAAGCTCCCTCCTTGAAACTCAGGGTTTATCCACGGCTGGCTAGGGTTCGTAGCGAGATGGTAGTTCCAGCCGTCGACCGGGAAAGTGTTCCACAGGCGAGGGGTCGCGCAGGAACCCTGTAAATTGATTGGTTAACTTGCTCTTCGTATTGAACGGAAATAAGCAAGATGGAGATGAGTGAACGGTAATACACGCCTGAGGATACAAGTCCAAGCCATAAACATCGACGTCGCCGATCGTGAGGTTTCCAAGGCCAGGGGCAAAGTTTTGACCCTCGTAGGAGTCATTGCTGACTATAGCGGACGTTAGCTGTAGGACAGGAGAACCAGAAATTTAAATAAGGAAAGACGAAGCGGAACACCCACTGAGAGGCAAAACGATACCCAACTCGTTGAGGATGTCCTCAAGTGCTTGCATGTACTGGTTCTTCGTGACTGGGTTGGGCGTGGCAAAGTTGGTGTTGTTTGTGTATTCGTTGTCGACCTGCCCAGTCCCACGTCAACCCAGAAGGATGAGAAGCTGGGCTCTGAAAGAACAACCACAGACCTGAACAAGAATAAGCGGTCCTCCCTCGGTAACCTGGTACCTCCGTATGATATCGGTAGCACTGCGATAATAGTCCTGGTACGACTCATAGAAATCGGTGTCGTTTGAGCGCAAGAAGCCGGCAATGTTCGTCACCCGACCGGGGATCCCGCCTGCGGATGTTTCGGCTTGACACCGTTCGTGAGTATACCACTAACTCAGTAGAGCGGTAGGTTGTAAGGGGACCATACCATTGATGTATGGACCGGGGCGAGCAGTGACCCAAAGTCCCACTTCTTGTGCCATCTGGAGGAACAATTCGAAGTCCCTGTAGGCTCCCCACTCGACCCGGCCTGGGCTCGGATTGGTTGCACCCCAGTGGACGTAGCACGATACCTGGTGAATTGAATCAGCCACAGAATTTACAGACTGATGTATGGAGAAGGGCAAACGAACCCCGTTGAAGCCCGCCGCTTTCAGTTTCTGGTGGAGTCAGTTCAGCGGAGTCGAGCCTCTGTTGATATCATACCTGGAGGATGTCACGCCATAAATCGGGTACCTGCGTTTTGTACCATGAGTCCTCCGGTCATTGCGGCCAATTAGAGAAGGATGTACGGGCAACCTCCAAAAATGAAACTCAGCACTCCATCCAAACACTCTCTGTCCTTTCACGATGAAGGATGTGCTATCCCACTGGACGTCCCTGGTCCCCGAGTTTTCCTGTCGAGCCCTCAGCTGCCTCACCCCGGATATCGGTCTCATGGATTGTGCCACTGCGCCAGCGAAGAGGATCTGCCACGCTACGATACTGATCCCCAGCGTGAGATGGAGGAGGAGGCGCATCTCGGCTCGTCGACTTTGGAAAGACGAAGGCTTCGACGTGCTGGTAAGGCTTTATATGGTGGCATGACGCGTTACGAGATTCGCCGGGGCCACGGCGGAGCACGAGAAGACGGAAGTCGAGACCAGAAGCGCTTGCATCCTGATCAGATTTTGCCGAACGCCCTGTCATCGAGCGCTGAGGTCCCTATGTAACAGCGATATTGTCGTTGAATACAGGGCGGGTTTGATTCAACAGACACCATTAATTCTGGAATTATTTTCCTTTCATTGAGTAGTATCAAATAGAGAGGCGACATACAGTAATGAACTGATTGAACAGCTTCTTCGACTTCGCGTATGACCTGCGGGCGGCCCGGACACGAGTACACGGCCGGCCTGCTGACCCAGGATCCACCGCACCAAATGCTGAGGCAACGATGCCTCTGATGAGATAACAAGTGCGCGTCGCTCTTGTGAGAGAGAAGTCTGATACATCGCGTCGACAGTGACCAGAAATTTAATTTTGCCATCAACAATGCCTTCGATGTCGTTCGGCGACAATGGGCGTAAGAAATGGGTAGAAATCCGCAAAATAAGTGAGTGCTGAGTAGATAAAATAAATTTCTTCACGGCACGAACGGCGGGCCCAACGTCCAATCGCGGGACTCAGAAAATCGAGGCACACACCTTGAGCCATAAACGGACGACTTCCCTTCGCCCTTGTACCCACTTCTTGCGTCGAAACAGGATTCCATACAATATGGCGGCTAAGCGGCTTCTTGAAAGCGAAAAGAAAGCTACGTCAAATCTTATCGAACTAAAAAGTCAAGACTTCGCGACATCGGACCTAGTCGGGACTCAGCAACCTGTCGGAAATGCGGACGCAGAAAGAGCCAGCGAGGCAATTCAAAAGATGGAAAGCGTGGAGCGAGTGCCATTGGAGCCATGGAACATCTTGCAGAATCAGCGACACTCAGAGAGTCAAAGTCAAGCGCTCTTCGCGAAAAAGGTGATGGTGACAGCGTCACGCTCGTCACACCGGGTACCCGGGTAACACACGTACCGGCGCGACCGGTAAGTCGATTAAGTACCAAGTACTTAGACTCGTAACCAGTCAGCCTACGATGAGCAAAAATTCTGGCAAGCACTTTGCCATAGGCAGACTGGTACAATTTGGGCTGTGGGAAAGGGCTGAGTGTGGAGTTTGAAAATTTTCCTTTTCTTCTGTTTTGGGCTCAAAATAACTTCTTTCCAAACATTTCAAGCGGAAATGAGGGTCTGCTTACACATTTCTTGAAATCTGTCTAGATTTAGCCGTGGATCGCACAGCCACAACGGTGCAGTTATAGTAATCGGCGTCACTGTCATTTTCAAACTCCGGGCTCAGTGGCCCGAGTTGTACCAGCCTGCGGCAAAGTGCTCGCCACATTTTTCTGCCACTGGTAGGCAGGCTGGTCACGAGCCTGTAAGTACTTATCATCAACACGAGAAAATTGAACCGGGGAATTCGGGACCACCACTGGCACTGTATACACACCAGAAAAAGTGAATATTCAGCTCAGCTGAACATGTTGCCGAAAATGATCATTTTGGCTGCGGGCTGAAAATGTAGTTAAAAGTGACAGATTCAGCTAAGGTTAATGAGTTGCCAATACCATGAGATTCAGCAGCATTTTCTGACATGCTGAATATAACAGTTTAGGCTGCAAATTTTTCATGGCTGAAAGTGAGACCTAAGATCATCAAATCAGCAGCAGTTTAAGGTTGAGCAAAAAAAATGATGGTTTCAATGTTGCGGAAATTGTAGCTGAAAAGGTCAGTTTCAGCTGCACTTTCAGCTCCATCAAAACAATAAGATTTGGCTCGGCTGAAACGGTGGGCAAAAACAATAGTTTCGGCAACTGTTTAGGCACAACTGAAATGACAGCCAAATGTTATTATTTCGGCTCAGGCCGAAAGTGAAGCCTAAAGTGTTGTTTTCAGCTCGAGCTGAAAATAATCTGCAGATGAGCGGCAGATGATCTGCCGCTCCTGCTCCTCAACTCGATCACACACATTGGGACATCAAAATAATCAAAAGAAAAAAGGCAAAGTATGGTCAAGTAGGATCATCTGCCGCTCATCTGCAGATTATCCTGAAAACAACACTTTCAGCCTGAACTGAAACAATAACATTCAGCTGCCATTTCGGGTGCACCTAAACAGTTGCTGAAACTATTGTTTTTACCTGCTGTGTCAGCCAAGTCGAAACAATAAGTTTTGATGCAGCTGAAAGTGCAGCTGAAACTGACCTTTTCAGCTACAATTTTGGCAACACTGAAACCATTGTTTTTTTTGCTCAAGCTGAAACTGCTGTTGATTTGATAATTTTAGGTTGCACTTTCTGCCATGAAAAATTTGTAGCCTAAACTGTTATATTTAGGTATAGCAGAAAGTGCTGCTGAATGTCATGGTATCAGCAACTCATTAAACCTGACCTGAATCCATCATTTTCGACATTTTCACTTTTGCCGGTGCGACATCCACAACACGGACCGAGAGGCCTCGCAGCACCATTTCTAGCGGCATTAGGAAAGATCTACTTATGTGGGCGGCGGATGCTAAGTTCCGCCCTTCCGTGCCGTTTTTTCTCGCATGGATCATTGAAGTGTTGTGAAGATTTCAATCCAAATTTTAGGCTATTCTTCTAAACGACTCCAAGCGCCTTTGACTGAATCGAAAACTCCGGCGCCTGTGGCACAGCCACAGATCAAACAGGTACAGTACACATTTCTATGAGGTACTGGATTATTTCATTCAAATCGACAGGGGGCGTGACGCGTGACCGATTTTACCTATTCGACATTTCGACAGCGCCCGAAATTTTGCGTGACACCCCCTGAAATTTCGACAACTCCATGTAAAATTTGACTTTCTCGCTACTAGGGGGGGGGCGTCTGTGACGGCTTGGAGATTCGACAAAGGTCCGTGTGATGCGTGACCACGACCAAATTTCGGGATCGACACAGGGGTGCGTGACGTGTGACTGTCGATTTGAACGAAATAATCCAGTATTTATTATCGACCGCAAAGGACATTGTTTGTATCATTGTGTCCGCGTGGTGAAGTCAGTCATTTAAGTGATCCTGGATGTGGGATAGTACGATTTCGGAAGTCGGACGCATTTCAGAATCTTGAGCCCAGCATTCCGTTACTTCTGCCCACAGCGCGTCTGACATGAATGGTTCGCTTGAGGGCCGGTCAGGTCTATCGCCCTCTATGACCTTGAACATCGCAGTAGTTTCTGACACGCCATAAAATGGCGGTCGTCCGGTGTATAACTGAAATAAGATGAGATGAGTTGACGTGGTCTGTCTAGAACAGCTCGCCTCCACGCAGACACATCCAAATGCGAAGATATCGGATGCAGCAGTGCGCGCAAATTTCTTTCGGAATCGTTCGGGGACGATTAGCTCTGGCGCCATCCAGCGAATGCTTCCAGCACGGTGGGTTGAATTTGTGTGAGATGCAGTAGCATTGGAGAAAGATGACAGGCCGAAATCCGCTAAACACGCCTTCCACCCATCGGTTATCAGGATATTTGTCTGTGGGGAGCAGTCAGCACCGGATGATTTCTAGCCAGTGTGACGGTGGATTCGGCTTACACCACGGAGGTCACCATGAACAAGATTTTGTGAATGAAGGTATTGGAGGCCTTGGGCGATTTCTGAGAGCTGGAAAAGAGTTTGCTATGAATTTTGAAGTCGCACTAGTGAAACTAACCAATTTGTCTACGTTACTTCTCCCATGGTCACTCAGATATTTGAGGACAGTCCCGTGCTCCATCCAAGGGGACACCATGCATAAGGATGGTGGGAAGGCCTCCCGATCGATACCGATGAAGGGGAGAATATGGGGATGCTGCAGACGTTGCCAGACGAGAGCCTCACGGCAAAATTGCTGCGTTGATGACATTAGGAAATAAAGAAAAATCTGGTTGGCAACTTGAATGTAAACTCACCAACCGAATACGACGTTGATCTTCACCTCCGTCCGCGAAGGTGCGCATGTGTTTGAGCGCAACAGTCGCGCCCGCATATGACGCTTGGTATATGTCTCCAAATCCGCCGTGAAACGATGGGAATGAGTGGTGCTCGACGACCCCGGTAATGAACAAGGCGGAGGGGAGTTTATCGCATGCCTCCGAAAGTTTGACAATAAGCCGCCGAGCCTTGCTACCATACTCCCTCCGCGGCAAGAGTCCTCTATCTAGCGTCTAAAAAGGACATGAGTTATAGGGATGCGCAACACAACGTGACATGGCATGCAACATTTTGGGTGATGTCCAGAAAACACTGCGCCGAATCGCCGTCGAGTCTGAGCACAGCTTTTCGTTCAGATTCCGAGTCAAGGACACCCAATATGTACTTTGCGAGCCGTTCTTCGTCTGCACGGAGCGCGTTCCGGAGTGTTGCCTCTTCACCAATGCCAACTGATTCCGCCAACTGAAATACGCATCAGTTGAGACTCCCAATGGAAAAAGGCCCCACGAACTTGTAGCAGTGTTTGCCGGGAGCCACGACTTCTCAAGATGGCCTCAAGAAATGTTTCGGCGACCATAGAGTCATACTGGGTGCTGAGAGTAACCGAAACGCTAAATATTCTGATGAAGACTACGATTAATTCAATGATTGAAAGTCTTACGGGGATTGCGAATCCAGAGAAACGGTTTGCAGGACGGTGAAAAGGCACTGGAATTACAATCAGCTGGTCCTGAGTTATAAATTATGAAACGATGGCGCACCTGACACACAACATGCAATGTCGATCCACTTGGGTGTTGATGTGACTCTTTATACACGGCCTCGTCTAAGGAGGCCGATGCCTCTGCTACGGAGGTCAAGAGCAGACTTGTCCGTGATGAGGTTGTCCTTGACCTCGATCCTCCTCCGTGCGCAGGCGAGTGCGAGAGGAAGGATGCCTCCAGCGTGGTCTGACAACCGGTCTGGGATCTGCGCCCCAGCGACCATCGGGGCGGTCGCCTTGAGCTCAGTGCGCCATTGATAGTACACGTCCTCATCGACGGCCGCGTCGGCGAAGGACGAGATCACACTCGACCTTGAGGAGGCCTTAATGGTACCCAATCCGCTGCCATACACGGGCGAGTGCGAAGACGCATCCGTAACAGTGGACTCATTGCTGTTGTGGTCACACAACTGGCCAGGGCTTTGCAGCGCAACAATCTTCGCAGTGGACTCGCTGCTGTTGACCTTGAGCTCAGTGCGCCATTGATAGTACACATCCTCATCGACGGCCACGTCCGCGGAGGACAAGAGCACACTCGACCTTGAGGAGGCCTTACTGGTACTCAATCCGCTGCCATACACGGGCGAGTGCAAAGACGCATCCGTCATGGTGGACTCATTGCTGTTATGGTCACATGACTGGCCAGGGCTTTGCAGCGCAACAATCTTCGCAGTGGCTTCCTCGAGCTCGGTACGCCACGGGGGGTGCGACTCCTCATATATGGCCACGTTCAAGGAGGAAGGCGCGTCTGCCGTGGACAAGAGCACACTCAACCTTGAGGACGTCCTACTTGGGCTCGATCCGCCGCCATACAGAGTGAATGCGAGACGGGAGGCGCATCCGACGCGGTGGACTCGCTGCTGTTGTGGTCTGGCCATGGCGCACCGGGGTTCTGCAGCGCAGCAAGCTTCGCAGTGGCTTCTTCGAGCTCGGCTCGCCATCGAGCCACCTCGTCCGAAGTCCCCTCATGAGAGTACCTCGGCTCTGAGGCGCTGAGGCACATTCCTCAGTGAAAATATATCCAAGACAAGTTAGACGAGGCACGCACGTAGCCCTAAACAAGAGTCGCTCTTTCGCTGCAGCTTCCTCCTGTTGAGCACGCCAAAGAGCCAGGTTGTATGCACTCGCGTATTGGGAGGGGACATGGATCGTCGGGGTCGGCGAGGCCACGAGTTCCCGTTGCGGTGGTCTCCGACATCGGTTCCTGCGGATGAGAACTCGTGGTAAAAAAGTAAAAAAGGACCAAAAGAAGAAGCGCGTACGCAGCCTCGGACACTGGCAGATTCTTTAACGCGACTATCTTTGGTGCAGAACGCAGTGGTGTGAGTTCATCCATATTCGGTCGTTGGAAGGCGGCCGCAATAGGTAGAGACAAAAAACGCTTGTTGCGGGGTTTCTCGCGCCGGCTTTTCGGCATAGCGAGCTCGGACGCAGTGATATGAGAATTGAATACTGCCCCAACTGGACGCGAGTGCAGTGGGGACCTCTGTGGTGCCCTGGGAGAGTCGTCGGCCCATCATCCCGAACAAAAAGAGAGCTACGCACACTCGTTGGTCATCACCATACGGCAGCGTTGTGAGCTTGGGAGCATTCTGCGAAATGAGTCGGACCAGTTAACTTTGCTACGAAATACGACGCACCGGCGAAATCTGCGTCTCATTCAAAGACCTGTCGTCGTGCCATACCTCCACGACCACATACTCGGTGTCTGCCCCCAGCCCCTCCTTTACCTCCTCCCGCCGTTTCTTCGTACACCGCCAAAGTGCTCTCACGTTGCTCGCAGCTGAGCTGCATATGTGGGAACCAGCTGTCGCGAATCCTGGCTGCAGGTGTCGGCCCCGTGACTGCCAGCTGTGTCTTACAGCTTTTATCTGCAGCTGGTGTCCAGCTGTGCGTCACGTATTGGCCATACGTCTCAAAAACCTGTCCTTCATCTTGTCACCCAGAATGAAATTCTTTTGTACATATCACCGGGTGAGCTCTGGCACAGTAATCGTCGCTGAGTTTCTGGCATATGTTTCTTAAGTTCAATCCCCACACTTTCTACATTACTGTAAAGACGGCGAGAGCGTATGACATTAGCAAAATATTGCGTGTCTGGCGTGTGTGGTGGTGTGGCGCAGGTCTGGCGGTGGGAGCGGCTGTGTTCCAGACGTGCCATACTGCCAATAAGTTGTCTCCGAGACCAGCTGAGACCAGCGCATGTATCGTGAGACAGTGGTGGCTGCAAAACTAAGAGCGAAATTCGCCAAGTCCGGCATCAATCGAAATCAATCACACACGTGATAGTTGGTTTGTTGATGCCACGTCGATACTTCTTTCTCTCTCCCACCATCTTTCTCCCTCAATATGTTCGCTAATAATGCCCCGGCAATACCTGACATGATGTACTCAAGGCTCAAGACTCAAGCCCTCAAGTCCTCAAGCCCTCAGGTCAACCCTCCAGAAAAAATTCAAGTCCTCCATCCACCAGAACTTCAAACCCGCACACTCGACACTTCAAGATCATCGCAAGCTTTATCCGAAGCCCATCGCAAGCCTCCTGAACGTCCTCGACGGAGCGTTCTCTGTCCTTAACTGCCCTTACAAGCACGTCAAGTCTCCTGCTACATTCTTGCAGCATGCTCCCCTCAAGCTCTACCGGCGCGCGCATCCGAGAAGCAACCGGCCACCGCTACTGTGGACTCCATGCTATCATTTCCCGTGACAGAGGAGGATAACACCTTTGGATCCCAATATGTGCTTTATCAATTTCTTTTTCTAGTGACCCAGCTGAATATTTACATTTTTTCGCAGGCCTCTTATCCATTTCGACCAATGTACCTGAGCACCGTTCCTCCGCTGCGCTCCTCTCAAGCTGCACACGCCCGCGTTGCTGGCATTGAGTGCCACGACCTCGACCCAAGCTGAAGGCGGCCACACGTAGAATTAGATCACTCGTATTGCAGACTTCGAAATAAATGCCATTTGATTTAAATTATCATGCAGTGATTAGAATTTCTACTATTAAATGCCCCAGAAGTCAAAGGAATCTGCAATAAATGTGCCGCTCAAGCTGTTTCCCACCTTGCATCGATGGCTGCCTGCCAGCTGGAGGTGTCCACACGATGGGGCCATTTGTGATTGATGCTGGCCATCATCTGACCGGCACCTGGCCACCATTCGCCGGCAACATCTCGCCCACATGTCGCCGGCATGTGGCCGCCAGGTGTGGTCCCAATGGCGGTGTAGAGGAGGTGTTTCTCAGCGCCTGCCGCAATTTTTTGAATGGGCTGGCGGAATGGGAGGCGGCAGGCTGGGAGATAATGATGGGGCTAGGGGGCTGCATCGGAGCGACATTGCAGTCAAGACAGAGTGTCCGCACAGAAACAGCTGTATCAAATGCCTGATGCTCTGATTGGCGCCCAAATTAGTATAAAGGAGGAAAGCGTGCCGTGGATGGGCGTTTATTAAGTACAGCGGTTTGCAAAATTGATGGCAGTAGCCAGAAAGAAAAAAAAGTCACTACATCAAGGGGAGTTCGGGATTCGAAATTCGGATACTATTGCGCCCATCAAGTCTGGATTTGCACACCAACTCTGGATTTTCGATTTTCCTGTGCCCTTTCTTTTTCTTTGCCCCCGGAATTTTCCGGCATTGAAAAATATACTAGTAGGCTACAACTATGCAAAATTTCTAAGAGATTCAATGGGAGGGATATTGAGAAAGAATTACTGAACCATCAGAATTGGTAATCTCAAAATACTTGTCGGTCTTCTGGTCTTCCCGTGCACCAAAAAATCCAGGAAAAATTGGGGGTTGCATGTATCCTGTGTAATTAATGTGCCATACACAGATTTTTTTCCCGGGACGCTGCTGCGGTGTTTTCGAGAGGAGTGTCTGAGAGCGTGACAAAATCATACTCCGACAGTTTGCTGCTTTAACCCGTTTGACAGCTGCCATCAGCGCATGCTGTTTCTCGACTTGTTCTCGATGCGTTTGTTGACGCGTCCCTCGGGCTCCAAGGAACAAAGTGCCCAGGACAAGAAGATCAACCAGGTGTGCGAGTAGCTTCTTCGAGAGAAGCCGAAGGGCCACAAAATCAATAGGGTGTTTCAGAATTAGAATTTGAGCCCCAACTTCTGCCCCAACTCCGACCCCAACTTCGCCTCAACTCGAGGCAAGTTGGGGTACAAGTTGGGGCTTTAATTGTGAACGACCTCAGTCTATTCTTGAATTAAGTTGAGACTTGCACTGCTCGATGGCGCCGAACTCAGTCGTCCGAATCCCAAAGAGGAAATAGCTCATGATCTCTTCCACTACCATATACTACTGGATTCATCAACTCCTTACCCGCCGACGCCACAACAACCGCAACGAGAATTCTGTCTCCATTGAGGGAACCTTTACCCCCCTCTCAACTGTACCATCCCCGGAATTCTATTCCCGCCGCAGCTGCTACGGAGGTCACGGTTACGCTCTCGAAAAGAATCACTCACCGATATGGGTGGAATATGACGGCGGAGGGCCTGAGGTAATAGCAGAGGAGGATTCTATGGTGCGTTGAAGTCCCGGTCGTGCTCATTTGAGGCCGATGAACACTCACGATCCATATAGCTCACTGCCCACACGACGCGCGCCAGTTACAATTACACCGTCGACACATCGAATCAGATACGGCTTAGGGCGGTGGAACTAAATGTTGGGGAGGATGAGGATAGCATGCCAGAGCTCGTAGAAACCACGAATTAACGTCCGTTTGCTGACCTTGACAAATAAAACCCTCTTCTGATGCCCACCACGTCGGAGCGCCAGCTCTTGCTACAGAATCTCCTCCTGCAGTCGGAGATGGACATCGATGACTACATGGACCAAGACCGTCTGAATGAGGATGATGAAGACATACTGGACCATTGCACCGGAATTAATACCGACTCGGACTCATCCTCTATGTCCTCCACATCTTCAGATTCATCCGACTCTTCAACAAGCTCCTCCGAGTCAGACTCTTCCAGCGAATCCAATGGGCCTATGGACGAGGATGAAGATATATCCGATGACGAGGATGAGCTGTACGCCGCGAGACTTGCCACCTACGGGGAGATGCTGCAGGTCGTCTCCAGCATGCGGGTCATCAATCCACATACTGTTGCAAAGGCATCTCAGCTTCATCTTGTTCTCGTTGAATTCAAGGCCGATGACCCCAAGCGATTTCGTCGGAACCTTCGTGTCTCACCAGAAACTTTCGACGACCTGGTCTTGCGCATCGAAGACCATCCCATTTTTTCCAACAACTCTCGTCACCCCCAGACGCCAACCTACATCCAACTCACCATCGCCCTCTTTCGCTTCG
Organism: Mycena galopus ATCC 62051; assembly: GCA_014925785.1. Classification (NCBI taxonomy): domain Eukaryota; kingdom Fungi; phylum Basidiomycota; class Agaricomycetes; order Agaricales; family Mycenaceae; genus Mycena; species Mycena galopus. The sequence goes on along the minus strand of WIQG01000008.1, from coordinate 1,090,225 downwards.
GTCACCACGGTAACACCGCTTCCGTCGAAAGCATTGCGCAGTGGGCTGGTGTAAGTGCAGGTCTTGTTGTGAAGTGCACGAGACGCGTGATCGTCGCATTCTTGAGCATGCACGACAGCGTCATTCGATGGCCGACGGAGGACGAGAAAGACGAAGCCAAGGCTTGGGTGGAGTCGGTCTCGTGCGAGGATTGGGCAGGAGGGTTCTGTATGGTGGACGGTAGCCTGATCCCTTTGTTTGAGAAACCTGGACACCATGGCGAGGTGTATTTTGACCGCAAGAGCAACTACTCACTGAACGTCCAAGTATGTCCGGTTTTGTTGCTTCTCCCATTGTCTGACCACTGCGACAGCTCATCACTCTCCCAAATCTTCGCGTAATAGACTACGTTATCGGTCATTGCGGCAGTGCGCATGATTCCACGGCTTCTGTGATTCACGTACCTACAAAGAACATCACACGCTGTTCAAGAAGGATGAGGAGTGGCTCTGGGCTGATTCGGCCTATGGCTTGGATTGGTGGTGCGTCACCCCATACAAAAAGCCTGTGTCAATGCAGCCGAACAACAAGACATTTAATTATCATCTGTCAAGGGTACGTCTGCTTTGTGCACTGCCGTTCTTGACGGAGTAATGATTTAAATTTACTTCCAGGTCCGAGTAAAGTCGGAGCATGCCATGGGATACATCAAGGGCCGATTCCCTTCTCTGCGTGAGCTCCGACAGCAGATTGACAACGCCGTCGACCACGAGCGTGCACTTGCATGGGTCAAAGCATGCATCATGATCCACACTCTCGTCGGGATGATAGAACGCGGAAGAGAAGATCCCGGCTTTCAAGAGGAGCTGGTGGAGGCAGGGCTTGGGGGCCTTCCACTGCTTGAGCTCGTCGTCGAGACCGAGGCTCCATCAAGCCGGAGGAAATCACGCGGCGAGAAGAAGAGGGGGGATTTAAAGGCAAAGTTATTTGCCAGCGGCTTAGTCTTAGATAGAGAATAATGCAGTTTCTCGTATTATGAGACCGGATGTACTGAATCCACTACGCGTCCTACATATGTACGTACTTGAAATGATATCTAAGATTGACCATCGGTACTACTGGCAGCCTGAGATGGCTCTGCTCCCACCATCAGCGGCCATTCCGTTGATGACGAAGACGAGGTGCCCGCCATGAATGGGCCCATGCCCATTAATTCCAGCGCCGCCGGGTCGTAGGAGAGATGTAAAGGGCTGTCGTTCTCGAAGGCCCTGGTACTGGCGTCAAAGGCAGGGAAGTACTGTGAGGGCGAGGAATAATTATCAAAGGTGGCGGCATGGAAAGCCGCGGATGGACGCGCAGGCGAGGACGTGGGACGTGGGGATCGAGATTTCGAAGGAGATGTCGAGCCGATATTAAGGACCTTGTATGTGTTCCGTCGAATTGGGGACTGCGACGTGGACTGTGACATCGAGCGACGATTCATGCGAGCCGTCTCATTTGCAGCCTGCGCAAGCTTGACCTTGTACTTCAAGTGTTTGAGGTTAAGGTGTTCCATCTCCTCGCGATGCTGCAGCTTTCGCTTCTCTGCCAAACGATCTGATTCCTTCTCACGCAGGTCATTCATGCGGTCAAGATGTGTCGCTGGCTTCTTCTTCATGGCCGCCGATGACTTGGCAGCATTCACCTTTGCCAGACCGAGATCGCGCCCGGTAAGAGTTGCTGGGACTTTTGCCTGGGTCTTTTTGGGCTTTTTTGGCGGCAGCGACGGGCTTCGGATCGGCGAAGGGCTTTGGGTATGCTATCAGCAGGTCAGTGCATGCCGACAAATCGAAGGGCTATCATCTTACCTCACTCTCCTTCTCGTCTTCGTCTGACGTGTTGCCTGCTTTGCGCTTCTGTGAAACTCGCAGCGGCGATGAGTCCTGCGTGTGGAGGTGAGTGCTCACTTCAATAATTATATCATGGACCATACCTTTAGTGCGTCTTCGTCTTCTGAAACCCTGTACTCGCAATCTCCCTCGTCGTCAATTGGTCCCCACGCCTTCGACGTCTCCGAGCGGACGTCATCCTCCTCCTCCTTCATCGTCGAGTTCGTCCTCCTCGTCTTGGGTGTTTGTCGTGGCCGTTTCGAAGAGATCTGCGGCAGCGCTGGCATGGTCTGTGCCAGGTTCCGAAGATTGGACACCAACGGGATTGTAATTGGGGAGTTCCCGCCAAAAAGCGTGGAAGTCATCCCACCACCGCCACTTCTTGCGAATTTCCGCTGAGAAAGTGCATGCTCTGCGTCAGTAATTCACCAGGGATGTCTGGAGTACTCACCGAAGATACTGGCAAGCTGAGTACCTGCCTTGACCTGGTCGGGAGCAAGTCCGGCTCCTGTCGCACCGATCTGTCCCAGGAGGTTTATATAGTCTTTTTTGAGCCTAGGGGAGGACGACATAAGCGACACAAAGGCTGAGATCAAGGACATATCTTCGGAGACGTGTTTCGACCACCAGCGCATATTTTGCGTGGTCATTGGCGTAGCGGGCCTGTTCTTGTGGGTCGTTCGCAAAGATGTGCTTGGCAAGCATCCCACACAAGATGGCCTTCCCCTCCTTTGCCACTTTCTTGTCGCGCTTGTCCTTTTTCGCATCTGCAGTCGAGTCCGAAAAAAGCTTCATGCGAAAGGTGGGGTCATCCTTCAAGTAAGCAACGATCTTGTCAGTCCAAAGAGGGTTCTTGATCCAGTTGACTGGTTGGCGCTTTCCCTTGCCCTTGGCCTTCATAATTGACACTGCGTCGACCTCGGAGGAGGTCTCGTCATCATCGACAACAACGACTTCGGTTTTGGGTTTGGCGCGGCTCGGACGCGGTTTTTTAGTGGAAGCAATAGGTTCGGAGGGCTGTTGGTTTGTCGAGTTGCGCGCCATTGGGGTCAAGATGCGGCAACGGCAGATAACAGAAGCCCAGCGTCGGGATGTACACAAGTAGAGATTTAAAAAATTATAGTATTACATAAGGAAGGCGGAGCCGCTGCAAGCCGGCAACAGCGACAACCGGGACTCAAAGTTGAGGCATCAAGTTGCAAAATGAAGTTGAGGCAAAAGTTGGATGTCAAGTGGAGGGGGTATGCTCGATTTGACATCCAACTTGATGCCCCGATCGATTTTAGACCTCAACTTGACATCAAGTTGAGGTCGGAGTTGAGGCACGAGTTGAGGCTCAAAACCTTAATTCTGAAACACCCTAATGTCAAGAAAGCTGCCCTCGACTCTCGAATTCCTTACTGTACTCTCCATGCCCGTCGTTACGAGCCGATTGAGAGAATTTCATAATTTTCACATCGACCAGTTAAATCTGGGGACCTCGTAGCACCCGGGCCATTTCTAGTGGCATTTCTCTCGAGGAAAGATGCACTTTCGACTAAGGTTCCAATGGTTTTCGTTTTACAGCCTTTTGCGGAACTTAGGGCGCAGACTTTTTTTTTTTCCATTTTGGGACACTTTTCAGTATTGCGCGTCAGATGGTTATTCTGGGCTCAATACTTCATAACTATGCATAAAAACTATATGGATAGAACCGCATTAGTAAGGCGGAGGGCATGGTGTCCTTAGATTTCGATTATCATCGGACGCAGAATTATAATCTGACACTGTGGGAGACTTGGCAAAACCTTGCATCGGATGCTTTTTCTGTGCTCAATAATCCATACCTATGCATGAAAACTATATGGAAAGAACCACATCAGCAAGGCGGAGGGCATAGCGTTCTCAGATTTCGATTATAATTGCACCCAGGATTATAATTTGACACTGTGGGAAACTTGGCAAAACCGCGCATCGGATGCTTGTTCTGAGCTCAATATTGAATGTATATGCATATAAACCATATGAAAGTGTTTAAATTGAGGATGCGGAGGGCATGGTATGGTCAGATTTTGATTATCGGCCCCCAAAAAATTGTAATCTGACATTGTGGGTCACTTGGCAGCACTGCGCATCGGATGCTTGTCCTGGGATCAATACTTCATGTACACACATAAAAATCATATGGATATGATCCGATTGGAAATTCGGAGAGCATAGCATCCTCAGATTGTGATTATTGGCATTCGAGAAATTTAAAATTGACAATGGATCGCACCGGGTTAGATCACATTCCCGAAGTGAGCGTGGGGTTCGGTGGACCTGGGGTGCGTTTCAGCAATACAGGTTGATGTTACGGAGTGCACAACAGAGTACGGATGGCTTCACGCACCCCACGAGGTGTGCATTATCCTGTCAAACGCACAAGAATGCATTTTTTATTTCCTACCTCCTGCTCCATGAATATCTCATTCCTTTTCGCAACTAGAAACCAAAGCTACAGAGGCTTTGCCTACCCTTTGATGTCAAGAAGAGATCCTGCCACTCAGATTCCGGCCAGACACCTCCGTTCCGCGACGCGACACATCCCAATGCGGCCAGTCACAGCCACGTGCTGCTACAGGTGACGCTCGCCTTCTTCTTCCGCCACAACAATGCCCCGTATCAAACCGCATGTCCCTGTCCGTACTCACTACTCCAAGGACCTCAAGCAACGGGTCATCTATCAGCGCTTCACTTTGGGGTACAAACCAACGAAAATTGCGATCCATCTCAATATTCCTCTTCGCGTTGTTCAGCGCGTACGACTTGGAAGGAGATCGGCGAGGTCGCACGAGACAGGACCTACATCGGTCGTGCTCCAATGCTCAGCCCTGCACATATCAAGGTCATTCATTCCTGAAACTATTTGAATCAACTGACCTGCGGCCTCGTATTTCTGATAGTTCATGCTCGCATTGCTCGAGCACACCCCCGACATGTACCTTGATGAAATCCAGGAGCAGTTGTACAACCAGCACGATGTAGATACGTCTTTGGCAACTCTCAGTCGCACTCTTGCTCGTCTGGGAATCTCCTCAAAGAAGGTCAGATCTTTGTGACTGACAGACGGTTTATTTGCTGATGCAGTTCAAATTAGCTGTCTCCACAGGCCGCTGAACGGTGCGCGAATTCTCGCCGTGATTTTATCATGGAAATCGGCGCGGAACCCGCCGATCGCATTGTTTGCGGTGATGAATCCGCTGTCAATGTCCTGATATCATATCGTCGTAACGGGTGGTCCCGGGTAGGGCTACACTCACGCAAGCGGTGCAATGCCGTTCGTGGAGTTCGGTAAAACAGTTCTATCGGCTCTGAATCATGTGCTGACTGTTTTTAGATACTCCGTTCTCCCAGCGATCACCGTCGACGGTATAATCTACAGCCACATAAAAACTGGAGGCTACAACGGAGACCAGTTCATCTTGTGGTTGGAAGGGTTGCTTGAGGTAATGAATCCATACCCTGCCAAGAATAGTATTTTGGTTCTGGACAACTGCCGCATTCATCATGTCGAAGGTGTTGAAACAATGTGTACTGATGCGTACGCAAGCATTGCTTTCGTGTTGAATTTTCGCTTATATCCTTTTACAGCGGGGTCAAACTTGTATTCTTGCCACCGTATTCCCCAGATCTCAACCCCATCGAGGAGTGCTTCTCCTGGGTGAAGGCGTACATTTCTCGGCATGGCGAAGAGTTTCGCAATGTCGTAGAACTTGGTAATGATACTGATCCGGTTTTGTTCCTGTATGATATCTTGGAGCAAGTTCCTCCAGAGGCGTTGAGGGGCTGGTTTCATCACTCAGGATACTTGTAGTCCACAAAAATTGCTGTAATGTGTTGATTGGAATCAATTGTAGAGGACTGGCTGAACGAATAGGGTATACACCAAGGGAATCAATAATAGCGCTGAAAATAGGTAGTGCATCAATTATGATAATGAATTGGCAGAACGCATAGAGAGTGTGCCAGGAGACTGGCAAAAGCCATGAATATACGCCAGAGAATCTAGTTTTTAGCAGCCCGGTTAGCCCGATCAACCCGTTTCATCTCGTCTTTGACTTGCTCGAGCAAGAAACTGCCGTTCCCCACCGAAATGCCGACCAAGCGAACCAGTTCATCAACCGTCTTCAGTTTGCTGATCTCGTCGATGTGGAAGAAGTCAAGATCCTCGAATAGAGCAATATACTTCGTCAAATCCCGCCTGGGATGGTGTGCCGAGAGTTTCATGAAAAAAACACCAATTTCCGGATAAGGGTTTGCAGCGTCCATATCAGGAGGGTCGCTGGATAGAAGGAGGGATCCAGAGGGCAAAGGAGGGGCGTGAGGTGCCGGCATTACCGGGTGACCTCCCGGAAAGAGAGGCGGCATTCCACCCATATAGGGATATCCGAATGGATTGCCCATTGGCATATACTGACCTGGCGCACAAAATTGGGGCTGCTGCATGGCGTTCACAGGTGGAGCAGCAGAGCCCGACGCGAAGGCCGACTTCTTGAAAAACATCGGAAAGAGCTTCGCATTCGGAGGTGTCTGCAACGTAACTCCACTTGTCTCGGCGGCCTAGAACGCGTCAAAATTGTGCAGAAACCGATTGGCAAACAACACACCAAACAGTGAGACCACGCGCGCAATTGATTGTTAGACAGTGCCTGGTTCCTCTCGATTGAGAAGTATGCTCATACGAACCTGTGGCGATCGATCTGAGGAGTCCTATAAGGTAGCTATACACAGGCGGCAAAGCCCGCGGTTTATTTAAAAATAAGCCGCAGTGGCTTATGCCCCGCTTATACCCCACTTGTGGCCGGCTTATCGATTTCAGACATCAGATCACTGCCTTGGCAGTGATCTGTTTGATAAAAGTCTGATGTTGGATTGTTTGATGTGTCTGCATGCAACCCATGCATTTCAATGGCTCCGTGGTGCAGTGGTTATACTGACGGATTGGATTACTCAATGGATCGTATTCAATGTTGCTCTGTTGTATATTTGGTGTCCAAATATGTTTGTACCCATATTTTTTATTGACGCATTCACCAACACTCCGCACCGAACTCACAATGCATATGCGACGGTTTAGGCCCACAATTTCATGTGATTTTCTGATTACACGCAACCTACCTTCTACACATTCTTGGCTGTGAAAGTTGTTGGGATGGCCCGCAACAAGAAAATCCCATGGCTGTCTAAAATTGATCAGCTGGCCACCAGCAGCATGTAAGTGCGGTATAAGCGGGGCATAAGCCACTGCGGCTTATTTTTAAATAAGCCACGGGCTTTGCCGCCTGTGTAGCGGACATACACTTACGGTTACCCCACGTGATCTGTATGTCATCGCCTTTTTTGGACAGAATAGGTTACAACGCTCATTTGCACAACTGTACGGACAGTTATTAAAAATCGGCTCCAACAGTTTTGTATAGATACATTATAAAAGTAATTACGATTTTTCTCGGGAAATTTGGGACAGAACTGAGGGACTAGATCTCATTATACTATGAATATGGTATTTTGGGAACTAGTCTCTCAATTTTGAAGATTCTGCCGAAATTTAATGCGGAAGGGCAATCTAGGACCGATCTCCAGACAATTGTTGGGCCGAAATTTCGATTTTAACCCTTGTGGATTTATGAACGCATTTTCTCTCTGCTTCTTCCCAATATGGTCATGACACACAGATCACGTGGGGCAACCGTAAGTGTATGTCCGCTACCTTACATAAAAAGACAATGTGCACAGCCTTTTGAAAGGAAGTCACGGGAATTTGACAGAAAGTCACCTGAGAATTCACGTGATGTTGTCGAGATGTTGCTCCCGGGTCCCACAATTCAGAATTTGCCGTGTCACTCTCACGGTTGCGGCGCCTCTCGGAATCCACCATGTGCGGGCGAGCTCGGAATCTGTTGTGTGCGGGAATCTCCGTAGCGTTAACCTCTTGCCTTCGAACGAGAGAGGAGAGCGGGTGTTTTTGGGTGACAACGGGATGGTTGCGGTCTCAAGCACCCGGGCCGATCCCCGAAGAGGGGACAGACACAGGCCAAGGGGAAGGAGCGTCGGATGGCCGGAGGCCAGGGAGATGCGGAAGTGGAATGGACCCAAGAGGAGGCTTAGATATTGTTGTGTTGTGAAAGAGTGAGGCATTAGGAGCCGAAGTAGATGGGTGTGGAATGGTAGGGAGGAGCGCAATATTTTTGAGCTGCTTCTCGGTGAGAGGTGTGGTGCGAGTTCGAACAGCCGCATGAACTGAAATCGAGAAGCTGTGTCTGCCAGGCAAGACGCGACCCAATTACCGTGTATAACACGCGTTTTTTGGGACCAGACGAGGGCTAAGTATTGAGGGGTGTCATACGACACCCTGAATCACTTTGTCTACCTAATAATTCAGGTAATTGCAGTGAATTTTGTCTCAGATGTACAAAACACTGTCAAACAGTGTAGGGACAAGGCAGGTGGGGAATATCAGTACTTTTGACTCTATTACATTGCTTCTTGCATGTATAAGTATCTATTATCAAAAAATCAACTCGTTCAGCCAAGAACTGAATCAACTAGTGCTAATTTATGCCAATGTGAGCCTCAGATGCCAGGAGATACAAAATATAATATTTTCAAAAATCTCTCTTTATCACTAATTGCGTATGAATTAGCACGAATTGTCTAGCAATGTATCAGCTCAATCCGGGCAAAACTCAGAGAGTTATGGACAAATTGGTCGTGAGGATTGAAATCTTCCCAAAACAGTAATTTTCTGTTTGCGCCTTCGGTACTGCAATTAGCAGTAAATCTCAGTGGGTGTCCCTGGAGGGGAAAACTTGAGAGAGCAAGTTTGATGAGATATGCAAGTCGTTCGGGATGCCTGCGACGATTCCTTCAAGTTCCACCTTCTTGATCTCCTCTGCTTCCGATACTCTCTCAATGCCCATGACAATGTTGTACGGGCTCAGCAAGCTCAACGAGGATGACACATGGACTCGGAAACAAACACTGACGGTGCATGTCCGTATTTTTCCCTCTCGGATATACCAAAATCTGAAGGTCTACAGGTCATCGGTGCCAACATTCGGGAAGTCAGCTGCGGACCTGTCTTCGAAGAAATTTTGCATCGCCTTCCTGAAGTGAACACACTCGACGTGCGAATCGTTCTCATTGATGAGACATTAACCGGTTTGCCAACAGCTCATCTTGTGTGGTCCCAAGGTACCAATTCGCGACTCATTCGATCATGAAATATGCTCGTACGTTCAATCACGGTTGAAATTTTCCTTCGCTCAATTTTCAGTGAATGCATCGCACGCGGCTGTTCTTGTGTTCTCAAATGTGCTGCGGAGTTGGTCCTTACCATGCTGATGCTGCTGGAGATCTGATCGTATTTGTAGCATGTACCACGACTTTGTGAGAAAACAAGGCAACCAGTACGAGACCCCCGATCTCCGTATTGCCTTCAACTCTGGCGCGGCCCAGGTGGGAGATACATGTCGGACGAGCGTCAAAGTCCTTGCGGAGCGCAAACTACCCAGTCTGCTCACGGTACGTTTGGATATTCAACCTTCGCTTTCACTCAGTCAACCGCAACGCATCTTGTAGGCATATGATCGCAAGGAAGCAGAGGGCGACGCGGCAATGCTTCGTGCCGCCGGTGTGGCGTTAAATCCGCTGCTTGGACCCTGCCTAAATCCCTGGGGAAGCCAGAAGGCGCTTCCAACGGCCCACAGTGTATACGGCTTCCACGTAGTTAACGGTTGGCTGGCTGGTGGATTCAAATGATTGGTTATTCTTGCTCTAACAAAATTCAGTCATACAAAGTTCAATACTGTAGTGTCTGCGTCCAAATCATGTGTGAGTTGGGAGACTTACCAGATAATGCTATCCGCGAGTCGTCAAAATCAGAACACTGGTGTCCGAGAAGGAATGAGTGCAAGAAATTCATGCGTAGCTGATTCCCTGCCCACGAATGGCACCGATATTTTGAGGAACGGGAGAACACAACCGGAGCGTGAATCAATCGTGGCGCGATGGCCTGTCCAAAAAAAAAGAGAACGCAACCTTCCAAAGAAACCAAGCAAATTGAAACTCGGCCTGAATATCCTTCCGCCAGGGGGCAAATCCTGATCAATCCATCAAGGCGGGACAGGCTCGTGTTGTTCCAGGCATTCGGACAATGATACGTCATGCGTTCCAGTGCATCGCCGGCAAGTTTATTGATCGTTTTGTCCAATGGTTGTTTTTTTCGAGCTTCCGGTTGGTGCCGGCTTGAAACAGAAATTCGAGAATCACGGAATATAACTTCAGTTACCCTAACTATCTGGTCCGAGAAACTGGGTTCAGGTTCTAGGAAAGGATAGACAGGTTTGAACTGCGCTCTTGGGCCCGTTAGCACGTCACTATTCCTCCAAGTATCTAAAACACTGCTGGCAGCGGCGGATATGGACGTCCATCCTCCCTGCAGCCACCGCTGGCACGCCGTGCGGGAAGTTGACAGTCAGCCTGAGTGAGACGCGATTAGTGGCATGTGAGGGTGGGTGGTAGGGAAAGGGAAAATGGAAAATCTTTACAAGGTTCCCATTTCCGCACGTCGAAGGGTTTGAAGAGGACAGATCGGATTGCCGAGCTCTCCAATATGAATGCAATTGACAATCATTGGTCAATCGGTACGTTACGCGGCGATGCTGAAGCGATTTGCACTGTCTTTCCAGCTGTCGTTCCACCCGTCTCGCCGTCACGGCCTCATTGAACAGTCAAAAAAAGTCTTGTGATCTTTGAAAGAAAAACCGACCGACATCCGAGTCACGTCGCTGTGGATTCGGCGGGAGGCATTTCACTTCAAGCCCCACGAGCTGAAAAGTGCTTGCTGAAGCGCCAGTGTTTCACCGTAGTTCTGACAAATCCCGAATATCCAGCTCCGGGAGTTTAGGCGGCTCCTGCGGTGATCGGCGTGTGCTGTCAGAATGCTTCCTTTCTTCAAGCTTCATCTCCGTCCGGTAGGAAAAATGTCGCACGTATAAACAACGGAGTTTTGCATCGAATCGAAACCACTCCAACACGGGAGAGCAAACCCTAGGTCCAACAGCTACTTATGCTTACAAAGTAATCTCGCTCTTGATACCCAGAGACTCCATCAGTCATCACTGCGTCCTATCAACGTATGTTGGCTTTCTTCTACACCACGGCAAGAAACATAATGATCGCCCTGGTAAAAAGCATGGTCTCCTGTAGACTTCTGGCACCTGTCAATGATGCATTTCCCCAACATTTCCCTGCAAACAAGATAGAGAAAGTGAACCTGCGGAATATCTGGTATGGAAGAACTGGTAGTTTGAAAACCTGGGAGGATGCAGCCGTCCCTTCTCAAGTACTTGCAAATTTTCCAAGGTCAGCAAAAGCCAACTCGGCCGTCCGCCACGCGCCATGACATAAGAACAAACATCATGATCATTTTGATTTCTTTCCTTCCTTGACTACTGACCCCATTCTGCCTCCTCGCGCACCTGCTCGGAACAAGATTTAGACTTCCACGGAGCTTCCTCTTCCTTGATATATCATTTGCCGTCGTTCAGCCTTCAAGAACTCACGCCAGACTGACGCCGAAAAGGATGGCCCTCAGGGGCCACGGAGCACTTACGACCCTCCAATCCGGCCCCAGCTCCTACGCAAAATTCCAAAATATGCGACACTGAAACGTCTTATGTCTATGTTTGCCTGCGATGTGGGCAGTATGTGCGAATATCGACGGCCATCACTTTCGAAACGAACAACCGATCACACTTTGGACGCCTCTCGGATAGTTCATCTCGGGACAGATCTCGCGCATCTCTGCGTAACACGTTCATGCCATGATCGGGCAAGAATCCTTCTAAAGAGGTATAAGAGTCTATTGGCGGCCCACACGTCTTCATCAATCCCACTGTCTTTCCGGCATCTCTACGACCTTACTGTCTTTCCTTCTCTACGATTTTACTGATTACCTCACTGTCTTTTTGCTATTCTGCGATGCCTTCTTTCTCCATGACCTTCGCCCTCGGGCTCATAGTATGACCTCTGCATCTTCCTCGTCTAACCTTGAGCTCACCATCCACCAGACATCGTTTCTAGCCACTGCTACTGCTACGAACCCCTCTCCTCCCATCGCCGCCGCGACTTGTTACGTAGATTCATGCGACACGCCTTCGCTTCCCTTCCTTGCTTCGAAAACCACTTCGCAGACCGTTCCCAGCTGCATTGCTGAATGTGGCGCCGCCAATTTCGCACTGGCGGGGCTATCATGGGGCGACGAATGTTTCTGCGGGAATGAGCTCGGTGGCACCGCAAGCTTAAACGTTCCCGGCTCAGGATTGGCTCTTCCGCAAACCGAGTGCAACATGCCCTGTGCAGGAGATGGTTCGTCCACTTTCTCTCCCTATTCCTGTTCACGTAGAATATGAATTAACATTGGCGATTAGCTTCGACGACGTGCGGCGGTGGATTCAGGCTCTCGGTCTACACAGTTCCCGCCGTTGCCAAAAGAACCGTTCGCCACAACATTCGACCCAGCCTCGAGAAGCGGACGTGTCCTCTCGCTCCCGCACCCTGTTACGTCGACTCATGCGACAACCCATCCCTCCCCTTCCTCAGCTCCACATCTTCCACGCAGACCATCCCCGGATGCATTGCCGAGTGTGGCGCCGCCAATTACAAACTTGCCGGTCTCTCCTGGGCGAACGAGTGCTTCTGCGGAAACGAACTCGGCGGCACCGCATCTTTGTCCACCCCAGGATCAGGCTTGGCCATTCCCCAAACCGAATGTAACATGCCTTGTGCTGGCGATGGTTCGTCAACGTGTTTTCCCGCTTTGTTGCGAAACTGACATTTAATTTGGCATCAGCTGGGACCATATGTGGCGGCGGCTTCAGGCTCTCCCTCTATCCGGTCCCAGCTCTTGCGAGACGCAACGATGGATCCACCCTCCGTCGCAGCCTCGAACGGCGGACGTGCCCCAAGCCCACAAGCACTGTTGGTCCCATTTCCACCACACCTACTGCCACAACGAGCCCGGCGCCCTCCGCAACCTGCTACGTCGATTCCTGCGACACGCCATCCCTGCCCTTCCTCAGCTCCACATCTTCCACGCAGACCGTTTCGGGCTGCATTGCGGAATGTGGTGCCGCCGGTTTCAAACTTGCTGGGCTGTCATGGGGCAACGAATGCTTCTGCGGAAATGAACTCGGCGGCACCGCCGCCTCGAACGTCCCCGGCTCAGGCTTGGCTCTTCCCCAAACCGAATGCAACATGCCTTGCACGGGCGACGGTTAGTCTATGTTTCTTGTTTCCATTGTGTTCCTCATCACTGATGTTAAAATTTACGCTCAGCTTCCAGTATTTGCGGCGGCGGATTTAGGCTCTCGGTATACGCCGTTCCAGCTCCTACTATCAAGAAACGAACCGCTCGCTCGAACATCCGTCACAGCCTCGAAAGACGAACTTGCCCTGGCGCTTCCGCGCCTTGTTACGTTGATTCATGCGACAACCCCGCCCTCCCCTTCCTCAGCTCCAAATCTCCCTTGCAGACCGTCCCTCGCTGCATTGCCGAATGTGCTGCCGCCAACTACAAACTCGCAGGTCTTTCCTGGGCCGACGAATGTTTCTGCGGAAATGAACTCGGTGGTACCGCTGCTTTGACCACTCCTGGATCAGGCTTGGCCCTGCCCCAAACTGAATGCAACATGCCTTGCGCAGGAGACGGTTTGTCGCTTTGTTTTATTTCAGCGTATTCCGTTTTGATGCTGAGATTTGTCGAAATTGGCGGTAGGTGGGACAATATGCGGTGGCGGCTTCAGGCTCTCGCTTTACACGGTTCCGGCTCCCGCGAGGAGAAGTTATCGCCCGAATTTCCGCCGTAGCCTCCAGAAGCGGACCTGCCCCAGCAGCACCAGCACTCTCATTGGAAAGCCGACGGCCAGCGCGGCGTGGCGTCGCTGAACTGATACGGGATGAACATTTATGAACATCATAAATTGGACTATTGGACCTTATTATTTATTAGTATATTACAATTACCTCGCGTTAGTGGTAGATCTCAAGGGTTAATCGTATTCTCCATGTTTCTGTGCCTTGATATACCTACGAAACAGTATCTGTGTTCATGTTCCCGTAAAGCTGGAACCCAAGTTGATTAAAGGTAGTAGAAATTCTCTATCGCTTTCGAACATGGCCCCTGCCTCCATCCTTATCCGCCTGGTGCTCTCTTCGGGTCGCCTCGGCTATCCGAGCCACGGGCTCCCTTTATGAGTCAATGAGCCCAAACCGGTACATTCCATTTCTATGGTGAATTGATTATCGACCGCAAAGGACGTTATTTTATCGTTGTCTCTGAGCGCCAAAGTCAGGCATACAAATCGTCCCAGATGTTGTAATACAATTTCGGGAGTGGGACGCACTTCAGAATCTTGAGCTCAACTTACATCTGCCCGTAGGGCATCTGACATGAATGGTTCGCTTGAGGGTCGGTCAGGTCTGTCGCCCTCTATGACCTTGAACATCGCAGTAGTTTCTGACACGCTAGAAAAAGGCGGTCGTCCGGTGTATAACCGAAATAATGATGAAATGAGTTGGCATGGTCTGTCTAGAGCAGCTCACCTCCACGCAGACGCATCCAAATGCGTAGATATTGGATGCAGCAGTGCGCACAAATTCCTTTCGGAACCGTTCGGGGGCGATCAGCTCTGGCGCCATCCAGCGAATGCTTCCAGCACGGTGGGTTGAATTTGTGTGAGATGCAGTAGTTTCGGAGAAAGATGACAAGCCGAAATCCGCTAAACAAGCCCTGCACTCATTTTTTATCAGGATATTCGCCTGTGGGGAGCAGTCAGCACCGAATGATTTCTAGCCAGTGTGACGGTGGATACGGCTTACACCACGAAGGTCACCATGAACAAGATTTATGAGTGAAGGTATTGGAGGCCGGGGGCGATTTCTGAGAGCGGAAAGAGAGTTTGCTAGTCGCAGCGGTAAAACTAACCTATTTGACCACGTTAAGATATTTGAGGACAGTCCCGTGCACCACCCATGGGGACACCATGCACAAGGATGGTGGGAAGGCCTCCCGATCGATACCAATGAAGTGGGGAGTATCGGGATGCTGCAGACGTTGCCAGAGTGCCTCACGGCAAAATTGTTGCGTTGGTGACATCATCCAATAAAGAAAAATCTGGTTGGCAACTTGAATGTGAACTCACCAACCGAATACGACGTTGATCTTCACCTCCATTCGCGAAGGTGCGCATGTGTTTGAGCGCGACAGTTGCCCCCGCATATGACGCTTGGTATATGCATCCAAATCCGCCGTGAAACGATAGGAATGAGTGGTGCTCAACGACTCCGGTAATGAACAAGGCGGAAGGAATTTTATCGCATGCCTCAGAAAGTTTGACAATAAGCCGCCGAGCCTTGCTGTCATACTCCCTCCGCAGCAAGAATCCTCCGTCTAGCGTCTCAAAAGGACGTGAGTTATAGGGATGCGCAACACAACGTGACATGGCATGCAACATTTTGGGTGATGTCCAGAAAACACTGCGCCGAATCGCCGTCGAGTCTGAGCACAGCTTTTCGTTCAGATTCTGAGTCAAGGACACCCAATATGTACTTTGCGAACCGTTCTTCGTCTTCACGGAGCGCGCTCCGGAGTGTTGCCTCTTCACCAATGCCAACCGATTCCGCCAACTGAAATACGCATCAGTCAACACTCCCAAAGGAAAAAGGCCCCACGAACTTGTAGCAGTGTTTGTCGGGAGCCATGACTCTTCAGGATGGCCTCAAGAAATGTTTCGGCGACCATAGAGTCATACTGGGTGCGGAGAGAATCAGAAACGCTAAATATATGCCGATGAAGAGTACGATTAATTCAACGATTGAAAGTCTTATGGGGATGGCGAATAGGGGGAAACCTCATCACTGTTAAGGTCAGACGACTGGCCAGGGCCTTGCAGCGCAAAAATCTTCGCAGTGGCTTCCTCGAGCTCGGTACGCTACCGATGGTGCGACTCGTCATCCACGGCCACGTCCAAGGCGGAAGGCGCGTCTGCCGCGGAGGACAGGAGCATACAGACGTCTTAGGCTCGATCCGCCGCCGTACAGAGGGGAATTAGAGACGGCGGGCGCTGAGGCCCGTCCCTCAGCAAAAATACATATAACACAAATGAGACGAGGCATGCACGTAGCCTTAAACATGAGTCGCTCTTTCGCAGCAGCTTCCTCCCGTTGAGCGCGCCAAAGAGCCAGGTCGCATGTACTCGCCTATTGGGAGGAGATATGGATCGTCGGGGTCGGCGAGGCCATGAGTTCCCGTTGCGGTGGCTTCCTCCGACGTTTGTTCCTGCGGAAGAGAACTGTACGCCGCCTCGGACACTGGCAGATTCTTTAACGCGATCTTCTTTGGTGCAGAGCGCAGTGGTGTGAGTTCATCCATAGTCGATCGTTGGAAGGCGGCCGCAATGGGTAGAAAACGCAAACGCTTGTCGGGGGATTTCTCGCGCCGGGTTGTCGGCATAGCGAGCTCGGACAGTGATGTGAGGATGGAATACTGCCCCAACTGGACGCGAGCTTCTGTGGTGCCCTGGGAGAGTCGTCGGCCCATCATCTTTAAGAATAAGAGAGCCACGCACACTCGTTGGTCATCCTCATACGGTCGCGTGGATGCGAGCTTGGAAGCATTTTGCGACATGAGTCGGACCAGTTAACTCTACAACGAAATGCGACGCACCGGCGAAACCTGCGTCTCATTAAAAGCCCCATCTTCGTGCCATGCCTCCACGACCACATACTCGGTGTCTGCCCCCACCCCCTCCTCTACTTCCTCCCGCTGTTTTTTCATGGAGATGTTTCTCAGCGCCTGCCGCAATTTTTAGAATGGGCGGGCGGAATGGGAGGCGGCGGGAGATAGTGACGGGGCTAGCGGGCTTCATCGGAGCGATGTTGTAACCAAGACAGAATGTCCGCACAGCAACAGCTGTATCAAATGCCCGATGCTCTGATTAGCGCCCAAATTAGTATAACGAAGGAACGCGCGCCGTGGATGGTCTTTTATCAAGAATATTTGCCCAAAATTTAAAGCCTGCCACAGTAATACCAGTGTTAATTGAGAATCCACCCATGAATTGAACTGGTGCGGAAGGTTAGAAATTTCTGTGCGACCCAAAAATAAAGAAAGAAAAAGAACGAGCCCATTTCAGAGGATGCTAGAAAGATTCCGAGCACCGGGACAGCGCGTTCAATTTACTTGGCTTGGGTGGCGTAAATTCCAAGGCCACGGCCTGTCTCTGTGCCACGGGATGGAGGAACCTAACCCACGAGGACAAGTGCACAATCTTGGAAATGGTGAATGTATCGCCGTGACTGAATGGAGGGAGTGGCAAGAAGAGGATTTGGATTTGAAAAGGAAGGTAGGAGAGGAACCAACACGCACCGGGGCTTAGGAGCCCAAGTCCCAACTCTTGGGGTGAAGAGAGAAGCGCGTGGCTGTGCTAGAAGAATTGCCATCACTGATCGCTGATCGGCACGCTATTTTTCAAGATCGACTCGGAGCAAGTTGAAGTCAGTCCATGTTGAAGTCCTTTGGAAGGAGTATCCAATATCAATGAAGCCGTTTTCCGTTCCGCCATCCAAATATAATTTCTTTCTGGAATACATCTGAGTACTCAAATTGTCAATAACCCCTGCATTGATGAAGCTTCTTCTCGTTCTTCTTGGCTGTACGGCATCAGCAATGTGTTCAACAAGCCGAAATTGTGCTGGAGATTTTTTCACCGCCGTTAGCTGCATGACCTTTACTCAAACGAGAACCGTCGGAGACAGAAATTCAGCGCTGCCCCAATTTCCTTTCACCGTCCGCCACTTCTCCCACAGTCCGCGGTTTTCCAAATTCTGCGTCGATTTCAAACCACCACAAAAGAAAATGTGGAGGGACGTAATAATCAGTTCTCATCGTCAATATCTCGGTCATACCTCACCAAAACCACTTGACTGAGGCCTCAGTTATAGTCTGGGGCGTCTTGGTGCGTCCATGCAATAATTTCGGCGGTGGTTGCCGAGAACGAGGCCGATTCTTGCCGCGATCCAAATGTGAGCAAACAACGCAAGCGCCATCATTTTATGTGACTCTTTTGCTTTCAATGACTACGATCCTCGCCCTCTTTTGTCTGTGCTCGGCCTCAAGTGGCAAAGTGTAGCACCATCTCAAGCATCATATGAAACCAGCTTCTTGAGCCGACCCAAGCAACTGCTGCACCCAAGACCCACCATGACGAGCCCTCTTTCAAAACTGTCGTGTAGACTACCAGAAGAACACGCTCTCGCTACAACTCTCAAGAAGTATACCGCGAAGACCTGGCTCTTGTACTGGTCCGCTTCTCGGCGACTATGTACGTTCTGGATAGGAACCAAAACTCGAGGCATGGATTCCCGGACCCTAGGGCCTGGCCTCGCTCACGTTGTTCCCAGGGTTTTCTTGTTCATCGCGCGCCTCCGAGATATCCCTTACATTTGCACCCCCGGTCCCCCGCGCTTATATTTTGTTGTCCGCGCGCTCCCCGTCGTTCGGACCAGATACCTGTCTCCGGTTGCACTTCTCTCCTTCCTGATGAACATATCCTTTCTGTTCGACCTGGCACAAACAATCAGCGGCGTCCGATTCATCTATCAGCCTCCAACATCAGTTCTTTTAGCGCCCCATCAAGAAATTTACCTCCAATTCTTCGACCGTAGGACTGATTCAGGCGTGCCTTGAAATTGGGGCTCCCACACTATGTCCAACGCGGTTTCCTTATCATCCAATCAAGCCCCAAGAAGAACTCCAATTCTTCATCCGACGCGGTGGTTCGAGCTTCCCGGATATTGAATACATTCAAGCCTGCGATTGGCTGGAAATTTACCTAGCTCAATCTGAAACAGCTGAACAGGCAAAAAATAATGGCTGTCATCCTTGATACGCCACGTGCAACTGACATGTTCTTTGATAATTCCAGTGTTCCCTCCGCTACGGATGGTTCTTCCCTGCGGTTAGATCCGCGGTGAATGTTTTATCTGCCGTGATTGTTCGCATCTAGATTGGTGTCATCAATGTGACTAGAAGAATCAGACCGTGCGCCTACATGAACTCACGTCTGCCGTTGAACCCCACCGTTGCCTCTTCCTCTCCAAGACGATGGACAAGGTCTCATCTCGCTCGTCGACCGACCCCGAAAAGCACGTCGATTCCAGCAGCGTCGTCAACGACCAGCTCGTCGTCAATGATGAGTTGGAGCGCACCGTCTGGCGGAAGCTGGATATCTGGATCATCCCTATTGTGACCCTTTTCTACCTTCTGTCCTTCCTCGTGAGTCTTCTCAATATTTCCGTGGATTCGTCTGTGACGTGCTGCCCAGGATAGAACAAATGTGAGAACGCGAAAGACGCCCACTACCATCAGCGGAACTCACCTCACTCAAGATAGGAAATGCGAAGGTCGCCGGCTTGTTAACGGATCTGCATATGACCCCCAAGCAATATTCCATTGCTTTAACCGTAACCTATGTGCCCTACATAGCAGCAGAGCTCCCATCCAACCTCTTGCTCAAGGTCAGTCGCTGGTGTTTTAATTCTACCAATCTAATTTTGCCCTTCGATTCAGGCCGTGGGCCCGTCGCTGATGCTGCCCACGATGCTCACGCTCTGGTAATTATATCCCTTCGTGCTGATGATTGAGGCGTTCATCTCTTGTTCTCTTGCAGGGGGGTTGTCACGGCTTGTCAAGGTCCGTTGAGTCGCGGCATTTAATCCCATGTCTCATTCCACGTCCAGGTACCATTAAAACATACGGCGGGCTACTTGCGTGTCGGTTCTTCCTTGGCCTGTTGGAAGGTAACCGATCAAGTTCCGTGTCTGTGTCCGTACTAACTGACATTTCAGGTGGTGTTCTGCCGGGACTGGTCTTATACCTGTCGTACTTTTATCCCAGACTGAGACTTCAGACACGGTTCGTTCTATTTCCGACGATACACACAGCGCTCACCCACAAACAGGGTTAATGCGTTCTTCTCTGCTGCTTCACTTTCCGGAGCGTTTGGTGGTATCATGGCATACGGGATCATCAACCTCAACGGCAAACATGGCCATTCCGGTTGGCAGTGGATCTTCATTATCGAGGTAAGTTTAGATATATTCTTTCAAGACGGAGAACAAATATCTTTTTCTTTTGAAAAGGGAGCAATCACGGTCGTCATCGGCCTTTCGGGTTACTTGCTGATGCCGGATACTCCGGACCATGCCCGCTTCCTAAACGAAGAAGAAAAATCCTATATCAAGGCCAAGCTTAAGGAAGATGGCGCAATTGCTGGCGATGATGCTGAGACTTTCAGCTGGATCGAGGTGCTCAGGGCATTCACTTCCATCCACGTTCTCCTCGTCGCTGTTATCTGCTTCACCGGCGGCACTGTGCTCTATTCCCTGGCTTAGTGAGGATATTGTCCTCCACCTTTTCCGATGCTCATCCCGTTCAGCTTCACCCCGTCAATTCTCCAATCCCTTGGATACACCGCAGCGAAGGCCCAATTGATGAGTGTTCCGCCGTTCTCCGTCGCCCTCGTTGGTAAGTTTGGCCGCTGTGTCCCAAATGAAGTATCAATTTATCCGATTTTATAGTATCAGTAATAACCTCCTGGATCTCAGATCGCTATCAATGCCGTGGCGCAGTGACCGTGTTCTGCTCGGTGCTATGCACTGTCGGATTTTCCATGTTTCTGGGGTCCGAGAACCATAAAGTCCAATACGGCTCGCTTTTCCTGTCCATCCCGGGCATTTACAGCTTGGCGCCCACCGTCTCTACCTGGAACGCCAACAACTCAGCGCCCCACTTCCGCCGCAGCACCGCCATCGCGATTGGATTCATCATGACCAACTCCGGAGGCATCCTCGCCACCTGGGTTCTCAGTAACTTGTCCCCGCCCCCACGCTACACCATGGGGACCAAACTCTTGCTCAGCTTCTCCGTTATCATGGGTTTTTTCGCCGCGCTGAACATCATTTACCTCAAGCGCGAGAACAGCAAGAAGCAGGCCCAGGTGGATGCCGGTCAGCGAGAACATGATGTTCAGCTTGGCGACAAAAGCCCGCTGTTTATATATAGCTTATAATCTGGTTTGTATATTGTGGAGTAGTGCATATGTACCGAATGCGAGTATTATCGACATTGCTGTTTAAATGCAGGAATATCCAGACATTAACCAGTTGGTGTATGAAAAGGCGCTTTATCATATTGAGGTGGACCCCAAGGTCGGCCGCGGATTAAAGAGGTTCACACCCAGATCTTGCTTGTCTCTGAATGGCGCTAGAGGGCCGAGGCTGACAGTAGAGCAGTCTAAAAAGGGTTCACGCAGCGATAAAGGCATCAAGACATAAAACGGCACCCAAGCTTTTGGAAATGCTATCCAGCCCGTGTGATTCGTCTTCGAGATAAAAGGGAAATGAACATGTGAGCGGGAAGCCAAATATAACTGTTTCCAGTTCGTCGCATCCGCATCCTGGAGATCCGCCGGCCATTGGTTTAGTTTTGTGTTCGACGCATCCAGGTCTAGACTTCATGGTGATTCATTAACTAGAAATTGGACTTCTTCTTATCGCAATCCCTAGACTTATATCGACACGACGTGGAGCTGCTGAGCGCACCCGTGTATGTGCACACGGTCGCGTTGTGATGGATACCTGTTCGTGCATCTCGTTTCTCCGCGGGCTCAGGAGGTCGATCGACCCGTTGATATTTTCTGGAGATTGATGGGGAGGTAATGAGCAGGACGAAGTGTTTGCGTCGAGGGCGCGCCAGTGGGGTTTGGCGGCGCCGGGGCTTCGACGTGAGTTTTGATACCAAGATTCTTGAAGAAAGCGCTAGACCCCGGAGCAGCCCGTAGAACGGGGCTTCGACGTGAGTTTTGATACCAAGATTCTTGAAGAAAGCGCTAGACCCCGGAGCAGCCCGTAGAAATCTGCCGACGAAGGTAGATCTTGATGCTGTAGAACGTGGGACTTGACGCTTATTGGTTTCACAGGAAAATTGGAGGCAAGAGAACTTTGAATGAGACGCATTGCGAACGCGGTGTCGACCTGAGATCCAACGGAATGAGCTCAGGCGCAAATCTTGATTGAAGGGAAGAGCCCAAAGAGGTGGAGTACAGGGGAACGAGGACAGATCATGAAGTCCGTTGTCAACAGATTAACTTACACTGCGAACGAGAAGCCCGCGTTTATTGAGCGAGGTGTTTCCGGGCCAGCAAGTCCCTGGGCCCAATTTTAGCCAGGAGCTTGTATGCAAACCCTGTGTCAATAAGCACCGTGGATGCCTCCCGGTTACACCGTGAGATGGCAATAACATACCATATCCCTAGCTGCCACCGAGACTCTGAGATGTGATTGTTTCTAAGCGGAGCGATCAGAGCGGCGACTGCTTCTTGGGAAGTGACCTGCGGTCTCCCTCGGTCTCCAGACGTCCATGTGGTTCCAAGTACCAACACACTGTTGAAGATGGAAGGATCCGTTCGTCGTGTTTCAGTGGACTTTGCAGTACTAGTAGTACACACTCAGGGAGCTCTTGCCCGACCCACGGGGAGCCGCTCGGCGCGTGAGGGAGGCTGCTGCTTGCGGCTGGCATTTTGTCTCAATTCTGGCTTCTCTGTGCATTGCGATCTCTTGTTTCTGTCGAGATTCGTGTGGGATTTGGCGTGGACAGCGAGCGAGAAAGGAAGAGATCGGAGGTCCTCGGACATGATGACGTTTCATCAGCGAAAATTAAAAGCGCTGTGACCTTCCGTGACCTCTGGCACCGACCACATCGCAGGAAAGATTCTGGGAATGCCACGATGAACGGGGAACTCTCTCGATAGCTTGCTCTTGTGGTTATTTCTTTTCTGCGAATCTGTGGCACCCATGTGGGCATCACGAGTGGAAAAAGTAAGGAGTCACGGCGAGACGCCATCGCGGGAACGAGTGAAAGATCTGCATCCTATTCTTGCAAGAAACTTTCGCCTTCGATGAGGGTTGTAAACTCAAAGGCGCCTTCTGATAAGTTTCCGGTTTCCTGGTTATACTCCGTTGATCCAATGACCGTGAAATCACCTGGACTTCTCAGAATCTTGATACACTGCTTCTATAGACAGCGGCTAACGTGACACAAAGACCCCCGGACCGTGTTAAAACGAGCCACGGGACAAACCTGCGTTCCTTGCCTTCCGCCATGTCGACCTTGGCAGAGGAAGCAGAAATTTTATACGGCCAGTACGTCGACATTCAACTAGCAGTTTTCCTTCTTGTTAACGCTCGATAGGCGTTTGAACCGGTATTTCTACATCGCTGGGTTCGGTAAATCGATTCTTTTGTGGTCTTGATACATTTCTGAATATCATCTTGCGCAACAAGTGCTGCTGATCTATGACCATGGCCTCACTCTCGAGTCGGAGATGCGGTATATTTGGCGACACATTCGGACGCCGCGTCACAACAAGAGTTCCGTCTGGTACTTGCTTGTTCGCTATTTGTCCCTCTGTGCCAACGTGGTCATGTTCGCTCTGTCCTTGGGAATCTTTCCCCCAAGGTACGTCTTGGCCATTCTATAGACCGTGGTTTAATATGTGCCAGACGTACGTATATACCTACGAGATTTCTGCATCCTTTGACTGGGCCACCCGCAGTTGCTACACTCTAGTCATTCTACATGACTTCCTCCTCATAGCGCAAGAGTTATTGATTGAGGGTAGATATCTTTTCTATTATCTTTTCCGCGTTCCACTCACTATTGATGCATCCGTAGCGGCGCTTTGCCTCAGAATAATGGCAATGTTTTCAATGGTCAACAAACGAGGAATGCTTTTCCTCATAGCGATTTTAATCCTAGTAATCACCCTGGGATCTGTAAGGGAATCTGTATTACCGTTCTCCGCATCCGCTTACTTTACGCTACCCACCAGTGGACCGTCGTAGGTTCTGCCGCGCCCCAAGTGATTCAGACGCCCGTTCCTGGTTGCTATACTGCTGCATCGAATGCTCGGTGAGTGCCCTGTTATTGTGCAAGGACATACACTCAAAATCGCCGAAAGACGCCTCCGTTCGCACCAATTCTTATCAGTGCCAGTCATTTGCTGAGTTTGAATTCAGGGCTGGCGGCATTTTGGGAAGGATTGTACGCTGACAAGTCTTCACCTATTCACCCATTCTAAAAATCTCGCAGACTGGCGACAGACGTTTTATTCCTAGGACTTACCTTATACCGGGCCAATGCGCAGCGTCTCAATGGGGCTGGACTCCCAGTTGGATCTCTCTGGCGGGTTGTGATTCGCGATGGTACGTGTTCTTATACGGAGGCTGCAGAACGCTAAATCTATGTTTTTCCCGTTGCAAGGCGTCTTATACTATGTGTTGAGTCCCCTCGTTATTCCTAATAGAATATTTCTGATCCGCTGCGCGCACGCTCCCCAGTGTCATCTGTTGTGCGAATCTGTGCAACATCCTCATGTATTATGTGGTACGTGGTGTTGTTGCTGTAGACTGGGGAATCTCAAACTCACTGAGACATTCAGCTGCCAGTAGACGTCCGTGCATTTGGTCGCACATCCGAACACATCTGATGCCCGGTTGTAGGTCAACATAACTCCTGGACTCACTTCATTCACGGTGGCGTGCGTAACTCGATTACCCGCAATTCGACTCGATGGCTGATCAGCCGTCTCACAGGCTTGCCGTGACAATGATTTGCAGACTGATGCTCAACATTCACGACGCGGCATCATACACCTCTGACAATGACACAATTGAGCTGTCGGCAAGCACCATTATACTCACTGGTCCTGGGGATGGTTTAAGGAGTGAGCCACGACGACCTAGACGGTACTCGGGAAAGAATTAACCTGGTGGCCGTTACGCGCCGCTGTCCCGCCGCGCACTTCCTTGCCGCTCTTTACTTTTCTCCTGTATTTGCTTTGTACCAATACATTGTGCATGTAGTGGCATTGGATGCCTCTCTCTAGGCCTCGAACGACATCGTCCGGTGATGGTCCCAGGCTGTATTTTGCGAATGATTGAGGTTGAAAAAAAGCTATTGTGACCCTTATACTTGACGCGCTGGCACACCCGTGTAATCACCTCCGCCCGTTCTATATTTGCACGTTTCACGTGCGCGACGAGTCTATGAATCTTGGGGACCAGCACCGCCCTTGATCGATCCGGCTTGTTTGGCTCTTGTTTGTTCTCAATCAGGGTCAGTTCCCATTTTGAAAACGCTAAGGCTTTTTACTTGGACACTCTAGCCCTTAGTGCAAAAGGGAAAGTCATAATCAAATTAGTATTCAAATACATTCCTCAAGCCAGATTTTTTATTTTTGACCCACACATGGCAAAACTCGAGCGCATATACCAATTCAACCCATTTCTGTAAAATTTTAAAGCAGATAGGGCAAAATTGAAAAATCCGGCTTAGGGAAGGGGTATATTAATTAATTTTCTACTCCTTTTACTGCGGAAGTCAACAAATCCACTCAGATTTGAAAAAGCCTTAGGCTTTTTACGGTTCTGCTTCAAATTGGAATGCAGCACTCCATAAAATAATCAGAATCATCTTATCCGCTCCTGGATGGTTTAAATATACCAATATAACATTTCTATGCATTAGAATCTGACAATATCTCTGAAAGAGCCTTAAACGAAGCGAAACGATTGAAATGTGACGAATGTCACGTCAGTGTGACGGCGTGTTTCCTTCAACAAGTTCAGCACGATAATTACAATATCTTCAGAGTTGATTGCCAAGAAATCCCAAAAATTGTCTGGTGTACTTATAAAACACAATGGATTGCTCAGAATAATCCAAAGTGGATGAATGGGGTCTCATTTTATGAGTCTGTAACACACTTTAGAGCATTGGAATGCCAAGAAATTCGAAATTTGATGTGGCCCATGTACCTAGGGTGTATATGAATATT
Source organism: Mycena galopus ATCC 62051 (assembly GCA_014925785.1). Taxonomy (NCBI): domain Eukaryota; kingdom Fungi; phylum Basidiomycota; class Agaricomycetes; order Agaricales; family Mycenaceae; genus Mycena; species Mycena galopus. The sequence continues at coordinate 1,064,397 of WIQG01000008.1, read as the reverse complement.
TTGTTCTGCAAAAATGGACCAGAAAAATATGTGGGGAAGACACTACATGAAGGAACATTGAAATGGAAGTCTGATTGAGAACAAACAAGAGCCAAACAAGCCGGATCAATCATGGGCGGTGCTGGTCCCCACTATGATCTCTGAGTGACCACGTGGAAGAAGGTTTCTTTATACCATTGAACTGTGCTGGGCGGGATTGAGGAACCCGGCTTTCAGCGAAAACCCTACCTTTTGGAGAATTGTCTGCTGGGATCCCCAGAACCCTCATCAGGAAAATCAGGAATAAGGAAGGTAGGGCCGACGAGCGGCACGGCCCACTACCTTCAAGTCAGCATTCGTTTCAATCCCGTTTCGCCCGACGCCAGAATATTTCAGGATGAGTTCGGGAATTAAGGTACAAAGTAACTTGAGATATCACCGCAGTTTAGCCAACACGGGTTGACCATTTCAAATTTTTAGTGAAAATATGGGTGAAAAATTATATCAGTTTTTCGCTTCCATTTTCAGTCAAAGGGTGGGTGAAAAATTCATCACTTTTTCAAATGTTAATTCGCATTTGGGGGCCGTCTTGCCGTTGGAGCTAAGTGGCCCCAACAGGAACACAACAAGCTAAAGAGCTACTGCGCGGGGTTGGCCCTGGTGCCGCCACTGCCTGCCTGTGCCTACCCATATGAACATCAGGCCTAAAGGAAAAGAAAGAAGGGAACGAAGGGGAACGAGAATCGACGTGGTCTTCCTTGCCGGACAACTACTAGTACTGTATAATCTCGATTTGATTCAGCACCAAGTTGGAATTTTTGATAAATTTGAAATCCAAAAGAAATCCCATAAATTGAGAAAAAGCTATTGCTGCAAAAAAAAAAATGGCTGTTGTGTGACTGCCGAATTGAATGAAATTGTACAGTACCAGCTAAACCCGTTTGGAGGCCTCACCTGGGTCGGTGGTCACAGGGATGCCCGGAGGGCCTTTTGAATGAATAGTACAGAATCGTGGTATGAAACAATGGTGAGAACCAGGTCACTACTACGGGTACCTAGACCGGTGACCGATCTGTCTATGAACCTCGGCGCTAAGCAATTCAAACTGAGATTGACCGGTCTGTCTATCAATACGCTTTTCATAACTTAGACAGATCGGTCACCGGTTTAACTAGTCTCGTTCCCGACTTTCTAGGGGCCGTGCTCAATCCTAGCAGCTGGAATTCTTTATGGAGTTACAGATGTTGAGATGATAAAATGATATCGAGGCAGAATTCGATGAGAAAACGATGGGGGATCACTGCCCTAGAACGTCTGGTGCAGTTTGGTTGGCGACGTGGGGCTTGCGTTACACCGGAAAAATCTGAAAATATTTGGCTGGACACTAAACAATGTTTCAAAGCTTGGTGAATTTTTTTGAATGCAATCGCGAGTGAGCAAGCCCTGAGTCCATCGCAATAGTGATTTTGATGCAAGTGCTAATCGAACGAGACCCAGGTCGCCATGCAAAATTGCACCAGATCTTCTCGGGGTGATGGCGGCTGTGGATTTTTTGATCTTTCTGCCCCAAATCACGGAGTCTCCCGGCCGAACCCTGAGAAGATCTGGAGCCGAGATTACGGTCTAACGGTGCCGGCCTCGGAGTAATTCCGCCCTCGACACAGGCTGAATGACACAAGTTTGATCGCGCTGTCACTGGCGACCAATCAGAAACCTAGTAAATGTGCTGTGCTGACGCAAAAAATGCTGACGAGAAATGAGATTGTGGGGCGCCCTAAGACCCATACAAAAGGCTTCGCGCCTTTAAAGATCAGATTCCTATCTCCTATATTTTTGGACAAGATGCTCTCATACGACGCCTTATGTCCCCTCCCGTACCCGACACCGCAGCTGAGCCGCTATCTTCATTTACCGAGGAAAAACTGGAGGAAAAACTGAATTACTATGATACTCGGAGAGGGGGACACACCTTTCTATGGTGGGCTATGGTGGTCTATGAAACGCCCTATAGACACTCAAGAGTACTCATAGCATGAATGAGCTCTGAGTGTTTATGCGTGTTTCATAGCTCATCATAGAAAGGTGGGTACCTCTGTCCGAGTTCCATGGACCTCATAGTAATTTTGGTTTTTTCCTGATGTTATACATCCCTTTGGTTTGTTTCCTTGCACCGAGCTGGCATCATCATGTCCCTAGCGCGTGTAAATCTCACACAATTGAGAGTCCCTTGCAGCACATTGCATGAAGGATGTCCGTGGGGGGAAATGCTCATCGACTTCCTATATTCTCGAACTCCCCCGGGCAACGCATTTGATGGTTGTGAACTACGAGTCGGTCTTCTAATGCGTTTCAGATTGCATACTCACACTCCGTTGATCCATTGTCAGTGGAATCGGGCGGCATGCCAGCGCGTAGCGTAGTACGGAGCTTTGACTTGAGCCGCTTGCGAAGTCTGCGCTACTTGCTTTCCGTTATGTCCACGTTGCTAGATGATTCAGCAATTGCATATGGCCAGTACGTCGGCATTTTGAAAGTTGTACCACTTCAAGTAACTGCTCTATAGACGCATCAATGGGTTGTAATCTCATAGGCGCCTTCTGATGAGTTTCTGATTACCTGGTTATACTCTGTTGATTTAATGCCGTGAAATCACCTGGACTGTCGGCGGATCTCAGAATCTTGATGCACTGCTTCTATAGACAGCGGCTAGCGTGACACAAAGGCCCCACCGTGTTAAAACGCCGCGGGACAAACCTGCGTTCCTTGCCTTCCGCCATGTCGACCTTGGCAGAGGAAGCAGAAATTTTATACGGCCAGTACGTCGACATTCAACTAGCAGTTCTACTTCTAGCTAACGCTCAATAGGCGTTTGAACCGTTATTTCTACGTAGCCGGGTTTGGTGAGTAGGAACCTTTGTGATCTTGATACTTTTCTGAATATCACCTTTCACATCAAGTGCTGCTGATCTATGACCATGGCCTGACTCTCGAGTCGGAGGTGCGGTATATTTGGCGACACATTCGGAGGCCACATCCCAGCAAGAGTTCCGTCTGGTACTTGCTTATTCGCTACTTGTTCCTCTGTGCCAACGTGGTCATGTTTTCTCTGTCCTTGGGAATTTTCTCGCCCAAGGTATGTCTTGGCTCTTGAAACAGCAATTCACTCAACATTTGTCAGACGTACGGTGTATAATTATGAGAGTCATTCAGGATTCGCCTGAACTATTCGTAGTTGCTATGCCCTGGACCTGGTACACGACTTCCTTCTTATAATGCAAGAGCTCTTGATTGAAGGTATATATTTTTTCTGTTTCCCTGTCCACATTCTGCTCACTGTTCGCTCAGTTGCGCTCTGTCTCAGGATCCTCGCAATGTACTTCTCAGTTAACAGGCGAGGCATATTTTTTCTTGCGGTGGTTTCAATGATCGTAGTTTCATTGGGTACTGTGAGCGAAAAGTGCTGTTTTATCCCTTCCGCTCACTTACAGTTACTTTGCGCCACGCCTTAGTGGGCAGTGGTAGATTCCGCCCCTCCAAAAGTAGTTCAGACAACTGTTCCTGGTTGCTACATCTCTGCATCGAATTCTCGGTCAGTACCATGCCATTATTCATGTGGATACACGCACTTAAATGACTGGAAGGCGGATCCGTTCGCACCGCTCCTTATGAGTTTCGGTCATTGGCTGATGTCGAATTCAGGGCTGGCTGCCTTTTGGGAAGGATTGTAGGTCGGAATTTCCACCCATTCATCCATTTTGACAATCTCGCAGGCTTGCGGGGGACCTCATATTTCTGGGACTTACCCTATATCGGGGCTACACCCAGCATTTCCATGGGATGGAACTTCCGTCCGGATCTCTGTGGCACGTTCTGATTCGCGACGGTACGTTCTATGATAGTTGTATTGCAGAGGTTTAAAGCTTTTTCTTGGATTGGAAGGCATCTTATACTATGTGTTGAGTCCCCATGGCATTCATGATAAATATACGTAGCTGATACCCCGCGTCCGTCCTTCAGCGTCATCTGCTTTGCGAATGGGACCAATATCGTCATGTACTATGTGGTACGTTGCCCTCACATCGTTGCAATGTGTAGAACCATACCCTCATCGTGACATCTAGCCGCCAGTAAACGTTTGTGGATTCAGTAGGACGCCCGCAACCATCTCAATTCTGATTTCTAGATCAATATAACTCCTGGACTCACCTCGTTCACGGTAGCGTTCGTAGCTATTAATTACTTACAATGCCGGCAGGGATAGCTCATTAGGTTTTCCGTAGGCTTTCGGCGACAATGATTTGCAGACTGATGCTCAACATTCACGACACGGCATCATCCACGTCTGACTGCGACATACTAACACTCGAGCTGTCGACAACCAGCATTCAGTTCGCTGGCCATGGGGATGACTCGTGGGTCGAACAACGACGACTTGGAAAATATAGTGGAAAGTGAAGGTCTTCTTGCTACTGCCGCTTCCTATCAGTAATTTCTTGTATTCGACTTGTACCGTACTATGTATTAGGTTCAGCTATCCCCCCATATTTCGCCCTGTACTCGCACATATTAGCGCGATAGTTGCGGCTTGAAGATCGTGACGATGGTAGGCAGACCGAGGCGACATTGTTCATCTCCTTGGACACCATAACGACAACGGCATTGAGCTTCCTCAAATTCGGGGGGTTCTATAATCGAGCCTCTCAGTTTGATTGAGCCTGAGTGTTTCGTGCCAGATTCGACGGGTTTGGGCGCTAAATGCGTAGTTGAAGCTAACGAGGAACGGTACATAGGGAGTAGTATGGATCGGCCGCATGATATCCATCGGTTCGATTGTCCGTGAATAATCCACGGATTTCTGGTTGTTTTTGGGGCTGCCGCCCTTCGGCCCGGAGGAGATACAAACCTCACTGCGTTGAACCCGCCCCTAAACCGACACCCGGCGAGGCCCTCTGAGGTCCGCGGAGGCCCGGTGGGCGCCTAGCCAAGGCGGTGCTAGGGCCATAGCAACGCCTAGACCCGCCTCGACACGCAACGGACAAGCAAGGAGAGACGAGATGGTAGAAAATCGGAGTTCAGCCTCGTGTGATATTCTTTGACCTGGGTGTGTTGGGAATAGGCCAGTGCTTTGTCGTGCGCCCTCCCGCCGGGAGATGGGTGAAATCTTGCCGAATTGCCGCAACTGATGGCCGAGTTTCATCAAAATTTTGATCACCAGGGTTCCCATGACCTTCACGCTGATTTCTTCCTGCCACACAGGTAGGTGAGTTAGACGGAACGGAGCGATTTCAATCCGCTTCTACTGACACATTGCGGCCACCCAAGGTCACCGGACATTCCTCGTGGAGAAATATGCAGGTACTCGAATATTCCATTCCCGGGAATGACTGTCAGTGGGAATGCGTAGAATTTGCCCCTGAGCGCGGTGCGGCATCCATATCTACCGGTTTGAACTCCTTGAACACTACTAATGTCTACTGTGTGCGCTTTTCATAGCCTAATATTCTGACGAGCCTTCCCAGCCGTTTGCTAGCCTCTGTAAGGTCTGCACTGCCACTCAAGCGTCAACTGTCAGAAGCGAATCATGCGGGGCCGCCTTCCCCGATTAGATGCTCTTTCTCGCCGGCCGGGAGTTCTTTTCGATATATATAGTGACCCCATCCACTCGCTCGAAGCTTTCTACCCCAGAAAAGATGATCTTTCTGATTCTAGGACTCGGACTCGTCGCCGCCACGGCTCTCGCCGCAGCGCCCCTCTCTACCGTCACTCTCGATTGTCTAGATTTCACAACCTTTTTTGCGTACGAGCTAATACTTTGTTGTAGACGGAACCTTCCACGGCTTAACCGACACTTCCACTGGAATAATCTACTTTCGCGGTGTGCGCTTTGCCGACCCACCACTCGGCGAACTGCGTTGGCGTGCAGCCGTCTCACCACCATCGACGCAGCTCGGCAATGTCGACGCCTCCGAGGTATTCTATTCTCCTCTTTCATTATTTGGATGTCGCAGGCAATTTACAAATTGGTAGTTTGGCCCAGCATGCATCCCGACCGCCGCCAGCAATGCAGTCCCGGGCATGACGAGCGAGGATTGTCTATTCGGGAATGTTTGTGCCGTGCTCTGAAATCTGAACCTCTTCATGGCTGACTGCGCCAGCATACTTAGGTTTTCATACCCATTGACACAAAGCCAACGAGCAAACTTCCAGTGCTGGTATATTTCCACGGTGCGCCTCGCTTTGTCTCATTCACCTCTCCTAGTGACACAAATTTGTCTGTCTCCCGTAGGTGGTGGCTTCGAAACTGGAAGTGCAATAACCGCCCCACCGGACAAACTCATTCAGGGCGCGGCGAAGCCTTTGGTTTTTGTTACCTTCCAAGTAAATTCCTCTCCGGGGAGTAACGAAATACTCTGCTGATTTTTTTTCGTTTGGCAGTATAGGTTGGGACAATTCGGGTTTCTTTCTGGAAGGCAGGTCGCGCAGGATGGCCTGTTGAATGCAGGGCTTTGGGATCAGGTGTGTATTTCCGATTCAGTGATGTTGAAATCCATTATGGGATGCTGTAGCGCGCGGCGCTTGAATGGGTGCAGCGATATATCAGTTCCTTCGGTGATGAAGTTCTTCAGGCCCAATTCCTTGCTTCTGACTCAACAAAACTACACAGGCGGGGATCCTGGGCACGTTTATTCTTCTCCTCTTGATCCATCTGCTAATGTGGACCGATGCAGACAAGTTACGATATGGGGCCAATCCGCCGGTGCAGCATCCACTATGTATCACGTGTGTCTACCCATCTCCCGGTTCAGGACGGCGTCTTGATCTTGGATCGCAGCTGATTGCGGAGGGCGGCCAAAACAAGCATATTTTCCACCGCGCCATGGGCGACAGCGCGCCGATCATATTCGGGCCGACCAACAACGACGCGTTCGTGCAAGATCTGTTTGTGCAGTTCGCGGGGCTGGCGTGAGTATTCTCCGCACCGCTGCGCCCTTCCTGAACCGCGTTGACCACTTTCTTGTTGCAGTGGATGCGGTGGCAGCGCGGATGTAATGTCCTGCCTACGTAGCGCCTCCACAAGCAGCCTCGCCTTCGGCGGGTCGGCGACACTCGCGAATCTCTCATCGGAATTGTTCCCGTTCGGACCCATCCTCGACGGGGCCTTCCTCACCGAGCGTCCGGTGGAAGCGTTCAAGAACGGGAATTTCATCCATGTACCCGTGTTCTTCGGGTGAGTGCACCTCGCCCAGCCCTCATATATATCATCTACGAACCAACCAAATCGCACCCCAAATCAATTCAGCTCCAACACGAATGAAGGCTCGCACTGGTCCGCCGAGCTGCACAACCCTGCCGCCAACACATCCGAGCCAAACGCTACCGAAGAGACCGTGTTCAATTTTCTTGCGGGGCAATGGCCCGGTCTCACGCAAGCGACGTTCAACACCGCGACGAGCATGTTCTACCCCGAAAGCAGCTTTGCGAATTTCAGTCTGCAGGGGCAGCAGATGTACGGCGAGATGCGTTTCATCTGCAGCGGGTTGTTGATTGCAGGGTCTCTGCACGACGTGGGTGTGGATGCGTTTGAGTACCAGTGCGTAGTTGTTTTTTGCTTTCTCCCACACTCCGTTTTGTCGCAGCTCACCATTTCTTTTGCAGCTGGGATAACCCGATTCTGGGCTCGGACCATGCCTCGGAGCTGCAGATATTCTACAACCTCACCGAAGTGTTTGACCCGCTCGATGAAGAACTCGCTGTAGCGATGCGGGCGTATTGGACAAGCTTTGCCACGGATGGCGTACCGGCGGCAAAGGGCGAGCCAGTGTGGGAGGTGCGTTCGTTCGTCGGAAATTCTGGTCTTTTGCTTCCACATTGGTCACTTCCACGCCCCTTCTCCCTCCCTCTCGGTCAACATCCATATATGATGTTATCTCTTCCTTCATCTCCAACCTCCAAGTGCTCCTAGAAATGCTGATCTCCTGCATCCATGCAGATGGCGGGCACCCACGGCAGCCCGCGCATGCTCCTTCACCCTGGGCAGATCGGCATGGAGAATGTCACGAACGAATTGACAGAACACTGTGCGTTTTGGCACAGTCAGACCTTGATTACAGAGTTGGCTACGTGAAAGAAGGGGAAGTTGAGCAGTCCAATGGAAGACATTTTGTTTCATAAAAGTTGGTTGAAATGCGAAGATTCAGGTTGTTTGCCCTTGTCCCCTCACTGCTACTCTTGGTTGAGCCCAACCCTCTTATATAGCTCAACGGCAATCACCGGTTGTGGATCGAAAAATCAGAAACTCTGCTGGGAGACCTGGATCTGTTACAGTCCCAGCAATCCAAGAAAAACTCCAATTAAATGACGGGATAGCGGCGATTAGGGGTCTCATGGATCTTCAAACATTGCAAACTCGAAGGTACAGTCACGGCGAAATTACTTGCAAGACCCCGTTTGGGTAGACACCGGTTAGGCTCGGTTAAGATCGCTGTGCCGCAATTTCTCATGTCAGTCACAACATTCTCGTGGCAGTCACAGTGGCTTTCACACCGGCCTTCGTGCGCTCTTCAATGCCTGCCCAGCGCTCACCCAACCAGGCACGCGCCAAACGCGTTGTGACACAATGCACACCCACCAAGCGAATGGCTGCTGTCATTTACCGCGATCATTGTCACCACGGCTTCGAGGAAATGACCAAGTTCTGGCCCTTTGCAAACACTTCACTCAACGCATCTACTCTCTACCGAAACTACATGCAAGTGAAAGAAAATAATGGGGACTGTTACTTTAACAACAAGAAGGGTCATGTGGGGCGGAAGTTAGAGGCATCAAGATCAACGTCTGGGGTGCGATTCATCCCACGGGCGTGAGTGATCTCATCAACATTGAGGGGAATCTCACCGCTGTCCAATACGTCGATATTTTGGGTCGTGCCCTCATCCCCCTCTACGACCACTACGAAAACCGACGTCACGCTTTCCTGTACTTTCAACAGGACAACGACCCGAAGCACACATCGCGCTTGGCCAAGGAGTGGTTTCGCGACAACGACATTACTGTCTTTCCATGGCCTGCAAAGTCTCCGGACTTGTCACCGATCGAGAATGCGTGGGCGCAGCTGAAGCGCAAAATTCGGAACCACCCTAACTACCCCACCATACAGACTCCAGAAGCGCTCTTCCAGTTAGCGCGTGAGATCTGGTTGTCTGCAGACTTTATTCAGTATGTTATTACTCTTTACCAGTCTTTTCCTCGTCGTTTGGAGCAGTTGGAGCAAAACAATTTTTACTGGATTAAATACTAGATAGTTTGGGTTGTTTTACCTACAAATTATTACATTTCATTGGCCGTCTGCGTTGTAGTAATAAACAGAAGATGGAGCAGCGGACGAGTTTTGATGGGAAATGAATGGCATGACCGGCATTGACAGGCGGTGAGAAATTGCGGCACGGCTATCTTAACCGAGGCTAACCGATGTCTGCCCAAAAGGGGTCTTGCAAGTAATTTCGCCGTGACTGTATAGTAAGTACTAATAGATCGGTTACCAGTCTACACTCTCGCACGTCTGAGCTTGCATAAGGTTCAGGCCTTCAGGAGAACGACTCTCTAAGGCAATCAGTACGACCAGGCCGGAATTACTCATAGCTCCGGTTGGTATATCGCGGAATGGATGTATGCCTAATGAGTCAAGCACGGGTGCTCTTGGATTTCGACCGAAGTTGCAACCGAAGAGATTTGTCCAGGCCTGCTCGGCATGATCTGTCGCGCTGATTCGATTTGCGAACGAGCCTCGCGGATCACCAGCATGATCAACAGTCGCGCGAAAGTAGACTGGCGCTCCATTTTGCGCAAAGTGTGATTCTAGCTTCGGAAGGAGACATTCAGCTTCCGGAAATCGATATCTTCCTATCTACTGACGATTCCCAAGAAGCGAAATCCGAACAAAGCCGACAAAACTTTCAAAGACGAAAGACCTGTTCAAAAAGACAAAGATGTCTAAAGATGTCTTCCAAAGACTTAAGACATAAAAGACAACCTTGCTGTTTTACTGATGTGACGGCGTTGCAGTTGTCTGTGGCTAGCCCAAACAAAGTGGGGTCCAGTCGAGAGCATGCCGTTGGGAACATCCTGCATAAATAAACTACCAATACCCGCGCCGTCAAAATTCGAACTATGTAGAACCATCTAAGTTTCAGTAGAAGTCACCTAGAAAATCAAATGTCAAGTCGATCGCGAGTCCCACGGACCCGAACCTTTGCAGAGCGGAACGCCGAGTCAGGTGCAAGTTCGGCAGAGTGGAATTCAGGCAACAATGGTGCTGCAGAGGTTGCGGAAACTGGAGCTGATGTGTTGTCCGATTGCATGGCATCAACGGGAGTTTGTGCAGCTGAAATTTCATTAGTATAATTTTTTACACGACAGGTACAATATCAGAATTACCAGCTCTTGTCCGCGGTGTTTGACGCGCCGACTTGAACTCGCTGAAAGCACTTCACCTGATTTCCCACGCTTCCCCGACGCGTTCTTGGCGGCTTTGTGTTGCGCTGTTAAGGACTTTGTCGCTAGATTAAAAACACGCTTCTCTGCTTCGGCCGCAATCCGGAGCCGAAGTTCTGCAGAGATATCTGCAGCCTCGCGTGACTCGCTGGCCTTGTGCATGGCAGTCGAATGGCGTGGGTATTGCGCACCCTGCGGTGCGACAGTTCGTTGTTGGGGTTTGGGAGATGCTGGTTTTGAGGGACATCCTGGTCTCATCAGTAACATCGAGGTTCACATTACATCGGCTGAGCACCGAAAGCCTGATTTCAAAGACCTCATGACCGCCTCATGTAAAGTACGCATCTTGACATTGGCAGAGGCATGGGGCATGCTCATGGCTCGGGGCTCTGCTTTGACCGAGAGACATGGACCCGGCACCGGTGCCATAAATGGCGTGGCTTCGATTTTGACGCGAACTGAATCAGAAATGGACTGACGCGTCGTTGACGCTTCAAAGTTTGCAACATTGACAGCAATGTATGTAGGAAAAAAAACCTAATTTAGCGCATCAGAATTCCGGTCCAAACTCGGCGGCGACCACGCACATAGTTCCGGAATCCCATCAGAAGACGTGCCGACAGGCTGTAAAGGTACTCTTGGTCTGCCGGCATATGTTTTGATCCTGCGCCCACTCCGGGGGCCATTTTGACGCGCTTTCGACGTGCCGGGGGCAGGTTTGGGTAAGCAGTAGTGAGTGGCAGGAGAAAAAATATAAAAAAGTGGGGGACCGAACAGAGTTTTGCTGGCAGTGCTCAGTATAATGGCAAATGCTCTCTTTACTGTCAAAGAGGGCATATCAAATCAAATGTGCCTTGTTTGATCTCAACATGCCTTCTTCTGGAATGTACCTGCCTGCCTGCCGCCTTTTGTATATCCTCAGGGGGGGGCCTGAGTCAGAAGCAAGATGGTGAAACACAAGTCACGATTAGGAAATCGACGATGACTACGGACTCGCTCTGCTGCTATAAGAACGCCCAACGTCTCCCACCTGAACTAATTTGTTGCTCAGGACTCACGGACAACTCTACTGGCTTCAATCTCTATTACTTCCACACAGAACAAAATGCAGAAGAAAATGTTCCTCCCCCTTCTCTCGGCGGTCTCCGCCGCAACAGCCACCGCCCTCGTCACCAACGGCGGTTTCGAAACCGGTGCAGCCTCGCCCTGGGTCATCGGCGGCGGTGGCTCCGCCCACGTCGAGAGCAATTCGGACAGTTCGCCCTTTCTGCCCGCGGCCGCCCATAGCGGGACGCACTTCCTGTAGGTCCTTTCATTCCTCTTCCGGGATCCGAGTACCATATCGCGCGAGAAAGCTGATGAACCGGCTAGCGAGCTGTCCAACGACGGCCTCTCAGCTCCCACCACCATCTCTCAGGAAGTAACTGTCGTCGCCGGCACGACCTACCAGTTCAGCGCTTTCTACGCGGCCTTCGACCAGCCGCTGGATGGATGCTTCGCCTCGGCCGCCGTGGGCATCACGTCCGTCGCGTCGGCGACGCTGTTTGCAAGCACGAGCGGCAACGGTATCACGGTGCCGCCGTACTTCACGCTCAGCGGCACATATGTGGCGCCTTCCGGGTCGACGGGCCAGCAGAGCCTGGTGGTGAGCTTGGGGTGCAGCGGGGAGAGCTTGGGGGGCGTATTTGGGTTGGATGATGTTACTTTGCAGAGCTAGACTAGGTTGGCTCATTGACTGACGTGGGAGAGGGCTGGAAATATGGGAAGTTGGTTGGCTAGTGTGTGATAAAGGGGGTGAGGAGACGGTGTAGTTGTGAGATGCGGTATAGCTCGAGCTGGTAGAGCTGGTAGTGGCTAGAAAATCATCAGGAAAAAACGATTTTTGCTTAACCTTTAGGCTAGGCTACTCGTGCATGCTTGGACTTTGGTCAATCAAACAAATAGCAAACAAACAGCTGTTGGTCATTTCTGCACAGTCAGCCCCAAACTATTTTCCGACAATTCGGCGGGCGGCTCCGCCATACTATCGACAAATTTGCAACGCAGTCACATGGGGAACGTGTCGGGGTTCAAATCCTGAACACGGCAGACCACGATTCTGCGGCATATGAATTTTTCAGCACAGTCTTCAGTGAAAACAAAGGTGAAAAATCAACGAAATTACAAGTACTTATGTAATCGTTCTTAGTAATCTGGTAGGTGATGTTTCCAGAGCTCGCCACTACCTGTAGTAATTATCCCAAGTACGCAAAATAGTGGCTGTGCCTATTTTCATTAGATTTTTGTGACTTGAATCGTAATTTCATTAGTCAGAACATCTTTGAGCCTAAAACATCTGTAAATGGTACTAATATTTTTAGTGGCTGTACAAATTTCCGTCATGTAACCGATTCCGATTTTCCTTCCTACGCAGTCTCGTAACTGTTATTGTCTCTAATTTAGTCATAGTTCCTTTTCTTCTATTGGAGCAATGAGCTCCATTGTTTTTCGTGACTTGTTTGTGAGTTCTCCGTCCATAATCAATAGTTCACTCACTTCCTGTGGCACCGGAGCATGTTGTTTCATAGGTGATCAGCCGAAAATACCTCACTTTGGGATGATCGGTTTCATACCCCTGCCAACCATTGCTATTAGCCGTTAACCTGTATCTCCCCTTGACTTCTGCTCTCACCATGCATCTACAGTTTGTGCTCTTCATTTTCTTTGCTGCTTCACTGTGTATATATACTGATCACATATTTTGTACATCCAGGTAGCATTTCGAGCCAAAGGCTCTGTAGGACGAGATCCTCTCTTGGCTCCTGTAGCCCCTGAAATTTGTCATGAACACTGTTTATATTCTGTGTCTCACTCTTTATATTCTGGGCCAGCAGTGCGTCCTCGCACACAGCAACTCCGTAGGGCGAAAATGCAAAGCGAAAAAAAGATGGCTTCCACCTGCTCGTAATGTGCTCCTCCAGCCCCTGTTTGTCTTTCACACTACATGAGAGCAGGGGAGTAACAACGAGTTTAGTGGGAGTGGGACTCGTCTAGTCCCACTCCATCACTTAAAAAGTGCGACTCAGTCCCATTAATGGGACTTAACCCCGTTATGGAGTGCGACTGATGGCGAATGCATCCGAGTGCGACTGATGCACTGATGCGCAATCAATCCGCGCTCATCGCCGATGATCTCCGTAGCTCGGCACGTTTGATCCCAATTCAGCGACACACGCCATCTTGATGGACCCTTTCAAATTCAATTAATAACTGAACATGTTGCACTCATATCAATTGCACTACACCACCCCAGAGTCCTACTTATTTCCATTTTTTTTTGATCCCTCTCTCCTTCTCCCACCCACGATGCATAACTACGAATCCCGCTCATTCTACTCGGCGGATATCTGGCTGCACATTGTTACCTCGCTCAACCCAATAGACCCTCTAACTATAGGCCTGCTGTTATGGTAAAGAACAATACCAGGATGCCAAAAATCATCTCCAACACCACACCCTCGCGACCGCTGTACCGGATTCCGTCATGGCACCGAGACTGCGAAACTCAGTATTGACAGTGAAGATGGCCATTGAATTCCCTGGATGGTACTGATATGAATTTATCGATTTTATTGTTGCCTCCCATTGATGTTACTCATTATAAATGCTCGATTCAACATTGCCATCTTGCGCTGCACACATTGAATTGAGTATGCCGAAACATCGGCACAGCGTGCGCCGATTTCATTCCCATCAAAGCCGTCGGCTAACCAGTCGCACTCGGGAAACCGAGTCGCACTTTGGTCCATCAAAAGTGCGACTCAAACACATAAGTGCGACTCAACGACTCCCACTCCCACTATTCTTGTATATACTCAGAGCAGGGCGTCGGGAATTAAAACAGTATGATTGATGTGCACGGGTGCACATACACAGATATGGTGCATCCTGGAGGCACAGTGCCGTGTCCTGGCACCCTGGCTTGGTGCGCAAATATCCACTCTTCTGCTGGCTCCACCTTACAGCTAGTTGCAGTACCTAAGGCGCGGATTAAAAATCTCCGTTTTGGGATGTTTTCAAAGAATTCCGGATATCTCAGTCAGTTCTTCACCAATTCACATGAAAACTATATAGATCTACTCAGCTAATTCATACGCAATTAGCGATATAAAGAAATCTATGAAAATATTAAGTATTTGAAATTTTCTGCTTTTGGGCTGTTTTCACACCAAAGGCCATCTAGCATGCTGAAAACATGTTCCAGTGGCCTGATATTTGAGGAAGGACAACAGGTATGAGTGGAAGAAATTAGTGATAGAGCCAGATACATTCACCAGTTTTGGCCGTGAAAGATGCAGTAAACATTGTATTTATTGAGGAATCTCACATGTTTCTGGCTCTATCATTAATTCCCTCAGTTATAGATGTTGTCCTTCCCAATATATCAGACCACTGGGATATGTTCTCGGAATGCTAGACAGCTTTTGGTGTGAAAATAGCCCAAAACCAGAAAATTCCAAATACATAATATTTTCATGGATTTCTTTAGATCACTAATTGTGTATGAATTAGCTGAGTAGATTTATATAGTTTTCATGGGAATCGGTGAAGAATGTCAGGGCTACGCAAAGCACAAGTGTTCCCGTGGTCATGGATACTATCTGGAGTAGCGTTTCCGTCCACCCTCCGACACCCTGTCCGTTGGCGCTTCCATTCATTAGGACTATTGTGATCGCCATCCTTTCTTTCTTGTTCCAAGCGTATGTCGGTTTGTCGGGGCTGGCAGAAGAGATTCTACCTTCTGTCAGCAACGGCCTCTGGGTCGGCTAAACAATGAGCAACCCGGCGAGAACCCCAACCAGGAGAAACCCGACAGCCGCTAATAACTGGTGCGGTCCCCGAGCAGCAAGACCAACTGAACGGACTCCTCGTTAGGAGGCCGTATATTGTGGGTCGGGATGCGAGGTGGAACCCGGAACGAGTCAAACAGGGTGTGATATCCACTCAGGTATAATACCCGGGGTGTGGACGCAACCCACAATAGAATGGAGGGGAAGTGGGACAGGGTGGAGACAATCCCTAAGTCAAGCCAAAGCAGAAGCCTGAGATTAGACGAGGTAGAATCTACTGTACAAGGAGATTCTACCGTGTTTATATACGTTGCAAATAAATTAATGTGATCGTGATCAGTTCCTGTGTAACAACGTTAAGGAGCATTAATGCGTGATGCTCCTATCCCCTGTGTGTTATCACCATAGTGTCTGAGGGTTAGGAGGACCGATGACGCGGGATTGCTAACCCTTAACATCTTCCAATATCTTGGCCCTGAAGCCGCGATCGGGCCCCTGTATGTAGCGTCAGAGGGTTAGGGGAATCAACTGTGCAGGTTCTCTAACCCTTAACATCTTCTCTTGTCCAAGTCCTTTGAAACCCGCGATCGGGTTTCAACTGTGAGAAGGTCCTGTGGTCGCGTCATGAGAGTCCCGTGACGCAGACGTGTCTGTATGCGGTACTGACATGTCACACAGAAAAGTAGAACCTGGGCGATTCATGACAAAGAACCAACTGAGATATCAGGAATTCTTTGAAAACATCCCAAAACAGAGATTTTTAATCTGCGCCTTAGGTACTGCAATTAGCTGTAAGCATACTTATGCCTCACCACATCACATCACAGCGCGGCTGGGCTCAATGTACGCGCCGTGCACTCGTGATAGAAGCACCCCCACATGACATCTTCGCTCTCGACTGTGCTCCAAATTGTTCCATATGGCCTTTGTTTGCTCCGCGCCGTTCTTCCTTTGGACACCACTCCTTGTCGTCCCTGCTCCACAGGTTAGACGCCCTACTACCGCCTCGCCATCATATGCCCAACCAGGATACCCATGCATGCGCAGGCGGCGGTTGCCGTGATCTGCCCAACCGTTGAGACTCCACAAAGAATTCCCCTCCATTCCAAGCTCCAGAATTGAAGAAACACAATTTCAACAGTTTAATAAAGTCAACCTCATGTTCGTGCCTACTGCCTCCTCCTTTAGTTCAATCTGTTGTACTTCAGCCGGCATTAGATACGATGTGCAAAAACCGCATGGGCCGCATGCAGCTTCATGCGGCTTTCATGCATTGTGCAAAGCCACACCAAAAAATTTCTTTTGAGAGAGGTTTCAATACCATATTCACCATTATAATGCATGTAATTGAAGTCCTGGTGCCATCTGATGTATGCTGGTGTGTGGTAACTCGGAGGGAGCCGCATCAAACCATTGCCACATGTGTGATGTCATCGCACGGTGGGCAAGACGAAGAGGTGTGTTGCCATCAAAGTACGGCATTTCCCACCCTAGCCTTCCCAGACAGCAATACCGAATCGGTGCAAGGTGGGCCATGAATACATGCTTCGAGGTAGAATAACACTACTCGGTCCCGCCAAAAGTTTCCGCCGCTCCGAAAAAATATTGACCAAGAAAGGGCAAATCTTCACGGAATAAAACAACACATCATTGTTGAAGTACTATACATATGGGCCTTCCAAGTGTGCAATTAGAATCTAGGATGTCCATCCTCTGCATTAATCACAACCTGCACAACACTTGGTGTCCAATCAATACATTTGTCAACTTCCTCCATTAAAATTGAATCCCAAACCTCGGCTATGGGGTCGATGAGCCCATCACATGCTTTAGGGTGGTTTAGTGCTTGGGAGAGACAACTTTTGAGTACATTCCAAAGCTGTTTGATGGGAGAAATATCAGGATTTTGGCTAGTGTTTGAATGTTGAAGTAGCATGCCAACCATAGCAGCAGTTTGGGCAGCATATTCTGCAGCTTTTACAGTACCAATAACCCAGTTTTTCTGTAGTAGAGTACCAACTGGATCATAAAGATGCTGGTGTACCATTTGGAAGGTAATTTTCAAAGAAGATGATGTAGGAGTGTGAGAATTATGATCGGCGGAAACTTTTGGTGTGACCGAGTACTTGACTTAAAAAACTCAATTTAAAAAGATTCTCGTGCGGCTTTGCGCAGCCAAAAGCCGTGTGCGGGTCATGCACATCCTATCTATTTATAACCGGACGAGGAATCATAGGGCTCCCTCACTCTTACCCTCATCGCCCACTCGACCATGCTCCCAAAGCTCGTTCCCCTCCTACTTCTCGGTTTTGTCACCATCTCACATACAGTGCCAGATATTTTCTACTACATGATCAGAGACTTCCAAGTCAGCATGGTAGATCTCACAGACGTCAGCCCATCCTCCCTGAACCCGGTCGCAAGTTTCAAAAAGGCAAGGGGCCAGGAGGCAAGTCCATCCAGTGCTGATTCATTCCAGCACTTATCATTGAATCGTTAGTGGGCGTTCATCTACGCCGCTGGCGGTGATTTCAACGAGTACCACATCATCAACGGATTGAGTACCTCAACCTCCTCGGCTCTCTCGTTCACCACCGCCAACAGCACCGTCCCCAGCAAAGGTCTACACGCCCAGATTGTGGCGAACCCGGATTCCACATTCTGGGAATGTCATGTTTATAAAGAAAAAAAAGGCGCCTATAAGTAAGTGTTCCGCTCAATAATTTCAACGCACCGTTCCGTCGTGGTCGTGTCACGTGTTGACCCGATTTCGTTTTTTTTTCAATAACAGTTTCATCCGAAAGGCGACTGGTTTGGCGATGACTGCCTGGGCTACTGGCACTGACGATGCAGAAACTCTACACCCTAACGTTCCCTGTGCGTACCTAACTTAATCTGTCTGACTTCGAGAATCAGGGTACTGATGCATACAAAAATAATCTGCGGCAGGAGTTCACACTGGTGCGTTGTTGAAATGGTACGGGCACGTATGAACACTGATCCTAACCTTCACAGCTTGTCCGCCCCCCAGCGTTGATGCAGCCTGGCCTGCCTTGTAACTTGCCACATCTAACTGTTGGTTGAACTTGACCACTTTCAAATTTTACTGGGACCCCTGGATTTCAGTTCCTTTTTTTTCTCCTTCAGTTCTCGTTCCCGTATTCCGAAATGAATTCATATGGCAGACAATGTGGCCGATCCGTTCTTGCTTCTCCGGGATGCCCAACGTAATGCAGCCAAGATTAAAATATTTATAAATAACTGACGTGCGGCTCAATTTACTCGGCTAAACCCGGCTATATTAATATTTGAGGCGTTCTTGATCCTTCTTTCTTTCTCCCACCACGTCGCATCCATTCTTTCACTTTGAAACCTACTTGCTCTTCATGTCTCAACCCAAAGTCGCTGCAAAGAGTGAAAAGGTATGCAGCCTCTGTTGTCAATCGCCGGTTCTCAATCCTGTCGCATAAAGGGTGGCAGGAACGTCAAGGTACGCCTTAGCTTCATCGTTTCATCGAAGTATCCCGTGTAGCGTACGTTAAGTATTCTCTCTTCAAGGATGCATCTAATTCATCAACATTCGAGCGTTTGTTTGACTGGGTCAAAGGACTAGTCAGCCTGGTCCAGATCTGGGCCTTCTCCAACTTTCTCGGCGCACGCAACGCCCTCGTTGTGCTGTTTAGCGTGCTCTTCGGCGGTGAGGATATCAATCCCGCTGTGCGTGCTATTTTCTTCATCACGTATTCGTAAAATCAATTGTTTTTGTGCGACAGGACAAACGCGAAGCAGTCCTGTACCTCCTCCACTGGCCCATCGAGACGCTCTGGGTCAACTACTTCTGGTGCACGGTGTTCCTCCTGACGCTTATTTCTGGTCCCTTTGGGCGTAATACAGTTGCCAAGTTCAGTGCGGTGCGTTGTCTCTTTCTACGCGCGCTGGCATTGCTTCCCTCATTTCATCTTATCTGACTGTCACTTTATCTCAACTCAGGCCGACGCGGTGACCGAGGGAACCAAAGTCGTGGACAGAGCGGCATTCCACGTCAAGACGGCGCTGGCAAAGTGGGGCCAGGTGTAGGGTAAGCGTCTGCTTCCGTCTTCGCCATCCTCCGCATACGATTCGACACGATTCCATATTCAAATTATTTTCTGCAGACACCGTGTGTCGGCTACGCTAATCTTCGCATACGTCTTCATCTCTATCGCCATCCCTTTTCCTCAAAATCATAAACTTGATACTTGGTACTTGATATTACTTGTTCCCTGTGGCTGGGCCGTCGATCACAAATTAATTGTAGAACTTTATACTGTATACTGGTAGCTTCAGATTCCTCGAGCCATAAACGCTACCGAATGTATATATTTTCGGCGTATTTTCTTTTATGAGGATGAATTCTGCGCTCATAAGTAAATGGAGGAAGGGCTTTTGGGAGAATTTTTTCTCTCTTTATAAAATCGCGGGTGTCTGTCTGAAGCCTTTTCCACGCCTGCTTTTGGCTCCACTGACCCAAGCCTGGACCATCAGCGCTCAGCGCATGCATCAGCTTCGATCTTTTAAAAGTATCGCCTAAATTACACAACTCAACAGCACGTCCACTGACGTGCTCTTTAGCGCCTTACTCAGTTTAAGTTTTGAGCTGAAGTGGCGGGCCGCTTCGCGCGCTTTTTTTACTTTAATAATCGAGAGTTTGGTTCTTGAGCCTACGCTCCGATACGCTGTGTTTCCATCTTCTGCAGAACCAAGCGCCTCACCCACCGAAACTCACATCGAGAACTCCTCCGCAGAAAACTCGACCCCGCATCGCCTTCGAGAGCGCACGTTCGCCCGCGCCACCGCATTACCTGCAGCACGGACGAGTGGTGCGGGGCCAGCCGCGAACACCGCCGCCTCTGTCGGGAACCCGGAACTCCTCATCCTGATCATCATCGACACTTACGCTCGCACTCGCACTGCTTTCTGCCCGTCGCAATACCGCGGCCCATCCTCCACCAATTCGGTCTGATTTGTCCTACGTCGTCGATATCGTCAAGGAATTGGTGTAGCGCCAGCTCTACAGTCGGCTTCTCCTGCATCACCGTGCAGCCTGTGATGCTCGTATTTATTTCGGCGGCAACGTATTGGGAGCGGGGCCGCAAGCACGTGTCAGATATATCCGTATGCGGAGGCGCAGTTGCGCGCGCTGGGCGACGGCGATTTGGCGCAGCTGGGGTGCGAGGGATTGGACGGAGGCTGCTTGGAAAGCGTTAGCCTGCATGACCAAAGGAGATAAGACGATGAGGAAGAGACGAGTTTAGACGCACCAAGGGACTGAATGCACCAGCACCACAGGACGCGGGTAGTCTTGGTCTGCACCTCCTCCGCCGCCGTCCGAGGGTTCGGCCTACCGCGCGTGACACACGCCGCCACGAGTGCATCAAGCACGCTGAGGGTGACCGTCGCACCGCTGCCGCCGGAAAAGAACGGCACGCGCGCGTAGGAGGCGGGGCGGAGTGCGGGGCCGCCGTAGGGGCCGTCGAGGACGAGGCACAGGGCATGTCCGCGTTTGTTGGTTGTACATGGGTGGGGGTTCCACGGCGGGTACGCGGTTTCGGCTGCGGCGCCGTCGTAATTGTAGATATCATCCGGTGCAGGTGCGGTCGCGAACACATGCAGCGTGGTGCTCCAGTCGCCGCATGCGCGCGGAGCGAGGAGCATGCCCGGATGCGCGCCGTCCGGGCCTGTATGGAACAACAAGGGCAGCAAGTCAGGAATGAATTGAATGTGGAAAAAGACATCGATGAGGGCAGAGAGGAGCATAGGACAGAATACACACCCGTCAAGCAGCTTTGGCCGTGTGGGGCACGACATACGGTGGGTGGATGGGATTCCCAAGCACGGGTGCCAAGGAGTACGCGCACTTGGACATGCTGCCCTGCGCGCCAGCCGGCTTGCGCGAGGGGGATGCGGATCTGGTGGGATGTTTATCAGCTGACGTATGTCAAAGTAAGAAAGAAAATAGACCAGTGTCATCCCACCCTGAACGGCTTCAGCGTAGCCGACGACATGGCGAAACTTGAGGAAGCGCAGCATGAGATCGATCGTGTAAAAGCCGAGCGGGAGCAATATCCACGGCGGCCAAAAGGGCGTGTGATAACATACCGGCTACTCAGCAGGACCACGAATAGTACTGCGAGGGATGCGATTCCGGATGCTTCTTTCTAGTGGGTAAGAATGGGAAGATGTCATGCGAAACGGTTGCTTGTCCAGAGAGCGCCGTGGATGAGTGCGGCTAGGAAGGACGCGAACGGACCAGCGGTGGAGGTAGTTGAGTTTCGTGTAGTCGCCGCCGGGGCCAAGAAGTAGCGCCGTGAGAGGCGAATTTTTGGCCGCGAATAGGAATACAGGTGGGAGCTGAGCGGGGCCGATGAAGCCTGCGCGGGTCTTCGTTAAATGTGGCATCATCTTCAGGCAATAAATTAACTCACCGGGACGATTTGCATTTTCCAAGAGCGGGGCCCGGAGAAATATGCAGACGAGAGCACAGGCGGCATATCCCATAACCACCAATACTGAGGAAAAAGGGTCAGAACATGAAAGTGGTAAAGGAAACAACGCACGCTGGCCAATATTGAGGTATTCGTCGGGGGACTAAACAACCTCAAGCTCTGAAGGACGCGGAGAGCCCTCCGCAATCGGCTCGCGCAAAAATAGACTTTAGATGCTTTCATTTCGCCTGCGCTGTCCTCGACCTGCGATACGAGCTCGTATTTGGCGGGAGAATCCATAGCCAATGGTGTTCCGACCGCGAGCTGCCTTGCGTCGAAGCTGCCTCTGTTCTGCGGCTATCAGGCACGCGTACGGGCTCGTAGTCCCCACCGGCGCAGACGCCCATCCAACTGCGCTCTGGCCAATGGCGGAAAGCCTCAGCGCGCGGGGAGCCGCCAACGCGATTCCAAGTCCAAGCGCTGCGCACCAAACGGCGGTGAAGCAGATCTGCTATTTAGGGTCTTCCGTGTACGACTGGTAGGGAAGGAGGTTGGACGGGATGGGGCGGCGTGCCTTGCGACATGGCCCAAATCTTGGTCCCCGCGGTCCCTAGAGACGGAGTTGTGCTCAAGTTATTTTTGGAGTCAGTCCAACGATACTTTCCCGTCAGATAGTTATCGAGTCTCGACCCGGACAAAAACTTTTTCTGATCGCCTTGATGAGACAGAACTTGCGAGATCTGCGGTGCAGTTTGCGAGCGATGGGGTCATGGTTATGACTGCCTTGGATTCCAACCGCTCACGGTGTCGTCCACACTTTCAGGTACGATATCAGTACCATCATAACGCCCAGCAACGCCCACAGCTCATCTTGAGGATGTCAGTCGGGCTGCAAGTCTGCCGTCGTTGACCATATTCCGAAAGAACCCGGGGATTTTCCACTGGCGAGAGTTCCCTTTTACTGGAACGAGGAGGCGGCGGTTTGCATGGAAACAGAAAAGGACACGTTGTATACACGTGACTATGCAATCTCGTGCCTGAAGTTCAGATCATCATGACTGATGTTATGAAAGAATTGCCCCCCCCCAAAAAAAAAACTCGAAAATTGGAAGAAAAAAAAAAAAAAAAGAAAGAAAGAAAGAAGCCCGAAATACAGCATAATTTTAACACCAAGTAATATGAAGGATAATTTAAGTTAGTTTGGGTAAGGTATAAGTATGGAAAAGAATGCTGAAAAGGAGGCCCAAAAGATACAAAAAAAGGAAAAGTGATTCTGGAGTTCAAAAAAGCTACTCAAAAAGACAAGAACGAAAAATACCAAAAGGAGCCCGAAAAGAACTTGTATAATAAAGTTGCTGATGAACGAAAAAACTCCCGTTTGTGCTCTTTCGTCCTATTTAGGAAAGTTGAGTCTGAGCAAATATACATTGGTCTTTGATCTTCTATTTGAGCCGTGGAAAAATTGGGGTCCACATAAAAGTGGCGAGGATTTTAGGCGCCTGAGGCAGCGGCGAGTCCGGCACAACAAGAATAAAGGGCGGGAATCAAATCAGTTAATGGAAGTGGCGAGAAACAGACAGATATTCGCCACTTCTTTTCGGCCCCCGAGTGTAGTAATAAGTGGCAGAAGCCTAAAATTTCGCCATAAACGTGGGGATAATAAATGTGTATTTGGGCCTCCATAGTGTGCGGTGTAGGGCGCCGAGGAACGGCTCAACCAGGATTCAGGAACGACTGTTCTGGATTATATGCCAATCTTTCAACTAGGGCGTAGCTCGTTTCATGTGCTAACGCCACTGCCGGCTGCTGAACTATCTGTCAATGGCCCCATTGCCAATTGCAGCCTTGCATAATTGCAGCCTTGCATGATCATGCACCGAGAACTCGGCTCTCATTTGTTCCCGACGCCGAAGAATCCTTGTGGCGCAACTCTATATAGTGAGTACATTGTCCACGAAGACCCTCTCTCCCATGGATCCCCTCGCATCCTTCGATGTTAATGGCACTCTGGGTGACCATACATTTGATCTCTTTCGGCTGCATTCAACAATTTCCTTTCAGGTGCCATACAGATAGGTGTCTCGGTTTCTTATGTACTCTTCGGAGTGGCCACTACGCAGACCTACATCTATTACAGTCGCTTCCCTGACGATTCTCGGATGCTCAAGGCTTTGGTACGTGACAAACTAACCAGAGAACACACCTGATGGCCCTGCGGTAGACTGCATTTGTGTGGTGTGCTCCGCCGTTACGCCTTTTATTTCACGAATCCGGCTCACCGATAACAGGTTTTGTGACATAGCACACACGCTCTGCCTCGGACAATCGCTGTACACGTTCACAATATTGGACTACGCGCACCCAGAACGTCTTGCTGGGCCCCCGCCGAGATCTCTTTGCGCATCCACCCTCTTCTCTGGACTCACCGCAGCAAGTGGTAGGTCTATTACTATTTTGCATTTATGGAATGCTGCCTAACACATATCAGTGCAGGCGTTTTTCTCGTACCGCATTTATTCGTTCAACAAGAAGGTGTATATCCCCAGCGTGATCTGGTTCATGGCCTTTTTACATTTATCTGGGCGGATTGTGATCTTCATCACTTCGCTACGAACGCCCTCGTTGAACGTCTATGTGACGCAATGGGAATGGCTCATCACGACCAATTGGATCATTAGTGTTGTCAGCGATGTTGTGATCACCACAACGCTGGTAGTCATTCTCCACCGTCAGCGTTCCGATATAATGCGAAGGAAGTAAGATTTCCCAATTCCTTAATCTCGTGTAGAATCTGATATTTCTGATTGGGTAGAACCGCCGCCCTTGTGGACAAACTCATACTCTGGACCATCGGTCTGTCGAGGGATTACTTAATCAATTTTTTTCTCATAATTTGACCGTCAGAAACGGGCATGTTAACGAGGTTCGTTTTGTGGATGTGACGCGCGAAGTCTCATTTTTTGTTGTTTCTTTCCATCTCCCAGCGCATCGAGCATCTTGATGCTTGCCTTCGTGAGTTGAAATCATCCTGTAGTTCAACTCCCGTTTCTCATAGCCATGATCTGCACCAGTTCGTGGGAATGAAGAGCAACTGTATGGCTGAGAACAAGTACCTGCTACTTGCACACTAATTGCAACATTCGCAGATGTCTGGATTGCATTCTATGCCATCACCACGCGTTGTGAGCGACTTGATTTCCAAATGGGAGTCACTTTGGAGGCTAATTGTATACTGTGCAGTGTTTTCGAATTCTCTTTTAGCCAGGCGAGTTGGCAGGAGTCTCGAACAGTGAATCGTGACTCATAAGCTGCCAATATTACAGTCTGAATTCTAGGGAGACGCTGCGCACGATGAATCAGGTTGAATTCTCTCTGTCATCTTTGGCTGCAGTAAGTTTTCATTCACTCGCTGTAAAATACTGGTTGACCGGCCTCAGGCAGGACGTCCTTCCCACGGCGTGCAGGTGAAGACTGAGAGGCAGGTCACGTATGGCACTGAGCCCCATGGCGGAAAAATACCGGAGAACTTTTGATATTCCGTGTTTCCATGGCTTTGTACTTGAGGCACTCCCAGTATAAAGCGGGTCGTTGGAGATTTCTGCATGACAACACCTATGTTTTGTTCGGTCTGCTGTATACATGCCAAAGATCACCTCTAGAAAATTATGGTTCATTGTGATTCATTGACATTGGAATGTGTCCAGTATGTTAGCCAGGCCTTCACCGGGGTCCCGTCCTCGTTCATGCACTTAGGCTAAACTGGACCCTAGGTCAGACGAAATCACTAATACTGTATGCTAGTCGCCGACATGAACAAGAAGCAAACCAGAATTCGTTCAATGACTTCTTCCAAGTGCAAAAAATTTCTTCATGGGATTTAATCTCATATTCCGAGCACAACGAATTGAACGAATTGTTGAACCATCGATTCAAAGGACGGCCTGTCGGACTACGTGATCATTGACTCGGATCACGTGGCCTTTATCGCCTTTATCGCCTTCCACCACCGTCTGCTTTGCCTTCTTCTCATCTACGGAGCCTATCATTTTTGCACCCACCTGTGGATCTTGGGTGTCTTGTATGATCACCGTCGCCTCCATGGTTTCCTCGAAAAAGTCGAATTGCTCAATAGTTCCTCCATTTTGTGGCTTGGATACTGGACAGTGTATGGGCTTCAAGTGGCGTATGCCTTGAACTTCTTTTCGGCCGAGATAAAACATGGCGTACACCCAAAAAGAAACAATCATTACCAGTTGCCACATACGTCGAAAGCTCCTTTTGTGGTTTTTCGTGATTTTGTCCTGATTCGTTCCCTCAACATCGCGCGCCGGGCTAGCCAAAGGTTTCCGCATATTGGGTATGTTCCGCGTTTCCTGTGATGTATACCTCTTTGGACATCGAATCCGATGCTCTCCGGGAGTATTTTCGAACTCATCGCAAGGTTGACATGATGAATCGTGGAATTGACTGACCCAGCATCCAATCGGTGCCATTGTGGGTGGGAGTGACTCACTGACTCCTCCTGATCTTCTTGGTCCGCTGTTTGACGGTTGTCTGCCGGGGCATCGTTCAGCTCGTTATCGGTGTATTGCTTCGCATTGCGTCCTCAGTCTACGCGGATATTTCAACGCAGAATCGCACTTTTAACCGTTCTCCATCAAAACCGTGTTTCGCAATATGCGGAGTGCTCCGACCGAGGTGAGAAGATGGACCTGCCTGTTCCTGAAATCTGTTGAACAAGCACTTCCGAATCACCGCAACCCTTCTACAGCTCCTATCAATTTTGGAGGGCGAGAAGCAGAGGAAGCTACTTCACTGCCCACAACTCTATTGCAACTGTCCATCGCTATCCTGTCACATTACGCGGTGTCCGATATAAAAGCACCTATGGGACCTGGAATATCCCCGCCATCGGTTGGTACCTCACCTCTCGATGACTCTCACCCAGTCGCTTGTTCTCTTCACCGTCATCATCGAGGCCGTCATAGCCGCGCCTCGATTCGCTTCCCCAGCATGGACACTGAATCGTCGCGCTGACCCCGATGCCCTCATCCCCCTCAAGTTTAGTCTCACACAGTCGAATCTCAACAATCTCGAGACTTTCCTGCTCGACGTTTCAGACCCGCAATCGCCCAACTACGGCAAGCACTGGTCTCCTGCCCGGGTCAAGGAGACCTTCAGGCCATCTGCGGAGACCATAAATATCGTGCATGCATGGCTCGCGCACGATGCGGGTATCCCGATCGAGAAAATCAGGCTCAGCGCGAACGGCGACATCCTGCATCTTGATCTGACTATCGCAGAGGCCGAAACCATTCTCCAGACCGAATACTATGTGTACAGCGCCGAAGATGGTAGTGAGCGCCTAGGGTGCCAGCATACACACTTCCCGATCATGTCTCAAAGCAAGTCGACCTTGTCTGGCCCACTGTGCATTTCGGCGGGCTCTCCCGTCGGAGCGGAGTACTTTCGGCCTCTTCCTTTGGACGAGAGGGTGGAGCTCCGAAGATACCCGTTGG
Source organism: Mycena galopus ATCC 62051 (assembly GCA_014925785.1). Lineage (NCBI taxonomy): Eukaryota > Fungi > Basidiomycota > Agaricomycetes > Agaricales > Mycenaceae > Mycena > Mycena galopus. The sequence continues at coordinate 1,037,115 of WIQG01000008.1, read as the reverse complement.
AAACGTGCGATCCTCGCCCAGTTCGATAAAATCTCGATCCTAACATGACTATTGTAGATTGCGAGTCTGGCTGAGTCAGGCTGTGAACCTTGGACTGCCTTCGTGCGCTCTACAACTTCGACTTCAAGCCCGCTTCAGGTAACGTGAACACCGTCGGCGTCGGTTTGTGATTGCTTTTCATTGCTGGCCGAGAACTGAAGTTATCGCACAGTTGAATTTGAAGGGAACACCTACATGCCATCTGACCTTAATCTGTTCTTCGAAACATACAGGCCAGACCAAGTCGGCCACACCCCAACACTCATCAGCATAGAAGGAGGTTTTGTGATCATCGCGACGCCTATTTCCACCGCTTAATACGTTTTACAGGGGATCCCTTCGAGCCTGATGGCGACGTGGGCGAACCCTGCCTGGACATGGAGCTCATGATGGGCCTATTGGGGTCTGGGCAGAATCTTTCGCTATACCAGGTTGGAGAGACCTCGCCGGCGCAGATGCCGGGTAATTCGGCATGAATGAAATCAAAATTCTGGTACTAATGACGACCTGCAGCGGATGAATTGTTGGGTGCTCTTGACGCTTCGTATTGCGCTTTGCCTGATGTTACCGGCGAAGGTCGGGCATGATACTACACTAAATGATATTGAAACGATTCCCATAGACCTAACCGACTGCGGGGACAAACTGCGCACCAACGTTATCTCCATCTCCTACCACCTTAGTCCGGATCTCATCGACCCAACCATCTCTCCTGCCGCCCAACGAGCGTGCACAGAGATTGGCAAGGTATGTAACTTGTGATCTTGCTGCAACCATTCTCACTCATTTTCGTAGCTGAGTCTCACTGGCATCACCTTCGTGGCGTCCTCTGGAGACGGAGGTGTTGCGTACTCTCAAGCGACAGAATGCTTGGTCAATGGCACCCTCATTCCAGGCAATCCGACTAGAAGCTTTGTCGGTCAACTTCCAGCATCCTGTCCCTTCATCACTGCCGTCGGTGCGACCTCCGTTGCACCAGGGGCTACTGTAAATATTTCCGACTGTTGCCACTACTCTTCATTCTGAGTATATCACTGCGGGTCCTAGACAAACCAAACCGAAGAATCGACCACCATATTCCCCTCGGGTGGAGGCTTCTCTAACAACTTCCCTCGGCCTACCTGGCAGGACGGCGCCGTCCAGAACTACTTGGACAACTTCGCACCCGACTACGCAGCCTCGGCCTTCAACAGGTCTGGACGCGCCTACCCTGACGTCGCGGCCAATGGGTAAGCTCTCCCAGTTTTGATCATATGATTCTCACCCAAACCTTTTCGCGAACTAGATGGCCGTTAGTCATCGCAGAGGAGGGCGAATTCACCCTATCGGGCGGCACATCGACTTCTGCACCCATCTTCGCCTCTGTGATTGCTGCAATCAATGACGCGCGCATCGCCGCAGGCAAGGGTCCCGTCGGGTTCATCAATCCCGCAGTAAGCTTGATTCATTCAATTCATCTACGAAGCGGGAAGAGATCTGATTATTGATTTGCAGCTGTACTCGCCCGCGCTCGAGGGTGCGTATGGCGGTCTAAGTGCACTTTTATTCCGCCCCTTATTTATAGGTGATCTCGGAAGTTTCCGCCCCACAGATAGGCGTTTTGACGCCCTCCGCGCTAATTACATAAAGATAATCACAGATTTAACTTGCGGGGAAACCGGTGATTCCCGCCCCACTTAGATACAAGTTCCGCCCCAAATAGAAACAGGGTGCCCGCCCTACTTTTGAAGTTGCGCCCAACTTTTGGACCCTGCGTAACTTTTGTCATGATCAATAATTCAAGTTTCAAGCTCAGGCTGCTCGGCAAGCCAGAATAACCGTTAAATTGGGTGTAAGTAGGTAAGGAGCGATGGTGCGTGTACGCACAGGTGTCGAAAAGTCGAAAAGTCCATGACAAAATACTAAGAAAGCGCAAGTAGTGTCCGTGGAGGTATACGAGGTAGGTAACCAAATGAATGATGATCAGATGGGGCTGTGGGGTAACGAGGGAAGCGAAGAAAAGAATGACTGGGCACGAATACCGAAATTAGGAAGGAGTGTCAGGGTGGAAAAAATTGCTCGGCTGTGAATGGCTGTAGCTAATCTGCCAGAGCTACATCTTCCAAATATTGGTGGTGGATTGCGGAATCTCTAGACCTCTGTGAATGGGCTGAGTGTACGACCTTGGGTTCGACGTCCTCGCTGACGAAGGGCCGGCAGCTGGTGCACTATTGGCAGACACAGAGGCAGTCAGTGCCGAGGAGAACGACTTGGATTTATTGGCCGAGGTGGATGTCACCGGGGTAGCGTATGTCGATTGATTGGCACTTTGATGACTATTGGGATCAAATACGATGGAAGATGTCACTGGTTGTAGGAAAGGAGAATGATTGCTCTGTTGTTCGGGTTCGAGGCCTGCGATAATGTTAAACAAAAAGAAGTTGTCGCGTTGAACATGACCCACTGTAGCTGGAACCGTGGGACGCGGATCTCGCTCTCTTGCGTCCCTCTTCCCACTCGTCCAGAGCGGGAGATGGGGAGCCGCTGCGCTTTCAGGATGGCGCTGAAAGGAATAAAATAAAATCAAGGTCAAAGATATATATCAGAGGCTCACCTGCGTGATAATCGTCAGACCTCGTGCCAGCATTTACTTCACGGTCGAGAGTTTGGTACGGTTCAGGTGTCGTCGCTCTTTTCCTCGCTTCTCTCCTTACCTTGCAGCCCATCTCATCGTCATTCATTTGGTTACCTACCTCGCATACCTCCACGGACATTACTAGCACTTTCTCAGTATTTTGTTTATGGACTTTTTGATACCTGTGCGCACTGCACACGCACCGTCGCTCCTTACATACTTGCACCCAATTTAATGGTTACTCTGATTTACCGAGCAGCCCGAGCTTGTGTCGCGGGAACTTAGATTTATTGATAAAAGTTACGCGGGGGTCCAAAAGTTGGGCGCAACTTCAAAGTAGGGCGGGCGCCATGTTTCTATTTGGGGCGGAACTTGTTTATAAGTGGGGCTGGAATCACCGGTTTCCCCGCAAGTTAAATCTGTGATTATCTTTACGGAATTAGCGCGGAGGGCGTCAAAACGCCTATCTATAGGGCGGAAATTTCCGAGATCACCTATAAATAAGGGGCGGAATAAAAGTGCACTTAGACCGCCATAGAGGGTGCGTTCAACGACGTGACAGTTGGTAGCAATCCCGGATGTGGGACTCAAGGCTTCCCTGCCGCACCGGGCTGGGATCCGGTTAGCGGACTAGGGACGCCCAATTCCGAGAAGATGAGGGCTGCGTTCCTCGAATTGCCGTGAATAACTAAATGTGGCGTGGTAGTTGGGGTTGGATGGGGATTTATTTACATTAATGAGCAGCAAATGTATCGTGCGTTGATTTTACTCTGATTCTTTGGGACGGCGATCCCTTTGGGTCTCGAAACGAGGACTGCTGTTAAAGCGCTTATTTTAGTTGGATGGTTATTCGATGGAGTTGCATTTACCTCACAACTATAATACATCCTTCTCTTCAGAATCGGTTGAAATGCGCGAAGATCCCTCCTCAAGGTTCTCTTGTGACGGATGTGGCATCTAAAAGCTGGAACGACTGCGCTATGCTAAAGTGCAGGAAGACAAGACATCCCGAATATATGTGGCGCAGGGGAGTCTGTTCCCCTTGAGGCGCATCTCCGGAGATGCCGGGTCCCCTCAGTGTGACGACATGCGTGAAGGCCTACAAAATTTCGATCGCTGTTGAACTTCAAGCCCTAGTGTCTTGAGGCAGATCATTTAGCCAATGAGAACCGACCCTCGGCGTGGGTGCCCAAGTTTCTTGCCGGAGTTGGTCAGCACATCTCTTTTTCTCTTCACATATCCTTCCTTGCGGCGGTCGACCGATTTATCTCAGTCTGGTCGCCATCCCATGTCATTGACACTACGTACTTGGCAAAGCACGCAAATGGCGGTTCGCATCAATTGATGCCTGGGGCGCATCAAATCATGATCGTGACGTCAGAGTATGATCACGACTCACTCCCCCACAATTTTGTGGTCTCTACTCTTCCAAAAATCCACGGGTTCGAAATCATCAGCCATCTCCAGCAAGTATGTAAAGTGGGGCAAATTTCAATGCACGCTTCAATCTGTTCACACAGTGCACTTGCAGTGCACTGCTTGTGCACTGCCGCATCAGCAAAAGCTGGGTGTGTTTGTAGCGAGGGTCCCGGTTTACATAGTGATCCGTAGCGATCTGTAGAACTACGTAGTTTACGCCACTACGTAGTTCTACAGATCGCTACGGATCACTACGTAAACCGGGACCCTCGCTACAAAAGGACCCTGATTTTGCTGATGCGCTGTCAAAGCCTGACTTCGGACTATCAATGTCCAGCACAGCGACTTCTTTGGCGGGCCCGCTGGTAGACACAGCACATATCAGCCCTCTAACTCCCACTGCGGGCACAACTCATCTCAGCAAACATGGACGCTGAGCCCGTTCTTCCGTTTGACCTAGAGCGCGAGATCTTCGAACGCGCGGCGCTCCAATATCATAAAATGATTCCCACCCTTCTGGTCCTATGTCGTCGCATTCATCGCTGGTAAGTACACTGTCCCTTGCGTCAGAACCACCTCCTCATTTAGGTCAACGACCATCAAAGGCTTGAACTATTCCTTTACCGCGTCCTCGACCTCAGCCAACCCGCGCTCGTGAACTACATTACAAGACGCTTGGACTCCGCATCACAAATCGAACCGAACTATGCCACGAAATCCCTCATTTTAAGATTTTTCTCCGGCGTCATTCGACCGGCGAATCCGCCTCAGAGTACCGAAATACTCGAGAGCGAACGCCTCATCTTCCTCAGAAATACAATTCGACACATTCGATTCTATCTTCCCGGAATTTGGGTCACCGAGAGCGAACCAAAATGGCAGGCCATCTCCCGCATTCTGCGCTTCAACCCCTCGATATTCGAGCTCGCCATCCAAATGTATTCTTCCACTGTGCAGAGCCGGGACCAAGTCTTGATGGAATTGCGTCCCGCGCGCCTCACGTTGCAGTTCAACCGCGATTATGGGGACCAGGTGGATGCCACCAAACCAATATTCACAAACGTCACTCACCTCACGCTCCTGAACACCGGCCAGAGTCCCGAACACCCCGAGTCCTGGGCACACTGGACGCCCGGCCTCCCTGCGATGCCCGCGCTCACCCATCTGTGCGTCTCAGACAACATAGCGTGGGGTATAATTCCCGCTGTACTGCATGCGTGTCCCCGCCTCGAGGCGGTCGTAGCATTTTGGGCTGCCGAAGGAATTCTCCGTACCGTTAACCGCAGACAGCGCGGTGTCGACGCGTTTGAGGAGCGGGCGCTCGCGCTGGCCGATAATCGCCTCGTATTGGCGAGTGCGCCGTTCTGGGAGCAGTGGGAGCGCGGGGCGCGGGTTGGGCAGCGCGATCTGTGGCAACGCGTGAATGATTTTCTCGAGCGCAAGCGGCGGGGTCAGATTGCCGGTGGGTTTGTAATTTGCCCGTTTGAGCACAGGTACTCAGGGGAATATTACAGGCATTCGATACATTTTGGACATATAATGCCCCCGAGGAATCTCTGTAAGACGTGCATATGGCTCCACTCACACACATTGTCCGTTTGCGGTAATATCGGCAAAACCACGTTTAAACATCTTTTATCGATCATCGGTGGCGCGCCGTTAGTGCGCCACGTCCCACGGCGCATCTGGCCCTGCGCAACACGCTTTATTCGCATTTTTGCAACGCAAATCTCTCGCGCAATTCATTTTCTTTTCATATATAGTTGATTCTGCTTTATCCATCCATCGATCTCTGTTTTCTTTCTTCGCCCAGCACTTCTTGGTTGATTTTTACACTGATTCCTTATCTTGCACCGGCAACTTCCCGTAGTTTTTCCTCGGTAGTCTTTCCATTCCCCATACACATGTATCTATTCGACCGCTCTGTACCTCAATAGAGCGATTTTTACCATTCCCCCGGTTTGCTCGTCCCTCGTCGCTGCTGTGGTTTAGGCATTTCTCGGGCCCGCTCGTACACACTTTATCCTTCTTCTGATCTCAAAACAGTTGGTTGGTTCGCCATCGGTTCGGGCCCCGCATCAAACATTGGGTGGAGATCATTATAACTCTCCTTGCACCTCTCATCTCCTGCATTCTACGCTTCAAACAAAAATGTTCCAATGGTCCCCGGTTCGCTTGGCTGAGACACTCCTTCTGAATGTCCGAATCTTTCTTTGACCATCCCAAGACTATTACTTGAATTCCTTCTCAGTTTCTTCCAGTCATGGGAGTCCTCATACTTATTAATTCCAGTGGAAAGTTTGGAACTATGTTGAGCAACCGCGGAACTCGAGTCTTCACCTTGCCGGACATCTCCATTCCTTTTCAGACTGGAGTCGCCGTTGACTCAAAGGTGCCATTTTAAACGCCCTCTCGCGATTCGACCTCATTGGAAGATTCATCCTGCCATTGATGGTGATGAAGTCTAAAATTGAACGATCATGCTCAGGGTCGGGCAAGGCCCACTCTGCATAGGCACTGCCACTTATCTACCTCTCAGCCCATTAATGTTGCGATTGTCGTTTTGATGTGCCAACCGGTAACAATTTAAATATTCAGAGGTTTTCATCGTAATCATACCGCAAGCGATATGACTCGCGAGTGTGAGACGGGAGCGCAGCCCATTGATATATTTAATACCATTCGTCCTCGGGTGTGGTTTACGTACGGTATCTAGGGAACACATATGACCCTCGATTTGGATGTGGATCCCATCTGGCCAGCGACGTCTTGATTGAACACAGCAGGGAATGCTGTCGTGTCAATACAGAGAGAGAGTTGGGCCCTCCATATTGTTGCGGCCGTGGACAGAGATAGAGCAGTGGGATGCTGTGGGAGATGATCATGTCGACAGGATAAGGGCACAACGACGTCAGATCATTCTACCCATGACATGAGCACCTGCCGTGGACTTGCAGGCTGCGGTGCTATTTCCAGTATATATATAGCCAATATACGTCCCACTAAGCACGTCCCGCTCCGGGAAGCCACGATGACTATGAACTGGATACTGTCCGCCTTACTCTCGCGTTGCATCCTCTCTGTCGCAGGCGCAGTGATTTCGCCAAGAGTGATGATCTTCAGCATGGTACGTCTTGAATATCAGAGTTGCGTCAGATTCAAACTGACTCGGCGTTCGAAACTCACCAGTTTACTCCCGAGGCAAACGTGTGGTACGGTATTCCAGAATTCAACGTGCTGGCCCAGAACATCACTATCCCAGGACTTTCGCCTCTCTTCCCCCAGCTCCACTGCACAAAGGATGGGGAAATCTGTCAGCTCACGTTGGGCGAGGGCGAAATAAACGCGGCATCATCCATTGCCGCCCTAGTTCACTCACCGCTCACGTCGCTTGAGGAAACGTATTTCCTCATTTCCGGCATCGCCGGAGTCAACCCTAAAATCACGACGATTGGCTCTGTGACTTTCGCGCGGTACGCTGTTCAAGTGGGTCTCCAGAACGAGATCGACGCACGGGAGATACCGCCAAATTTCGCGACAGGGTACTTTGCACAGGGCACCAGTGGACCCGGACAGTTTCCGGTCACCATCTACGGAACGGAGGTCTTCGAGGTTAACGAGCCGCTGCGCTTGTTGGCTTTCGCTGCTGCGAAGACCGCGAAGCTGAACGACACGACGGCTGCAAAGCAGATGCGTGCAGAATACGCCAAATCCCCACTCTTTGCTTCCGCCAACAACGTCGGTGGACCTTCCGTGACCCTGTGCGACACTGCGACCTCAGATACGTTCTGGGACGGCGCCCTCCTCGGTGACGCGTTCGAAACTACAACCAGGGTATTCACCAATGGGTCGGGCGTCTATTGCACGACCCAGCAGGAAGACAACGCGACGCTAAATGCGCTTTTGCGAGGCGCGCTGACAAAGCTGGTGGACTTTTCGCGCATCATCGTCATGCGTTCGGGATCCGATTTTGACCGACAGTCTCCCGGGGTGACGGCGATAGATCAGCTTCTGGGGCCCACGCCGGGGTTCGAGCCATCGCTATTGAACCTCCATCTTGCAGGCGTGAAGGTGGTGGAGATGATCGTCAACGAGTGGTCCCAGACGTTTCAGCGAGGCGTCAAAGCAACGAATTATGTGGGGGATATATTTGGATCGCTAGGAGGCGAGCCAGACTTTGGGCCGGGCAGCATTTTTTGAGGAGAATATCAGTGGATCTGCCAATTAAAGATTTTGGAAGGCTAGCCCTTGAGGGGGTGCAGTCTGTAGATTTGGTGGGGGGAATTGCTGCTGTGTTTTTTTAGGACAATTGTTTGTATGCACCATCATTTCCGAGCTCACGAACCGGTTGCGCTGCCTGCCGCACTGTCCGGATTTGACCTGGTTGCTGCGCAACGCGCCGCCAAGCGTGCACGCCTATCTGCCGGGGCCTCGTCGAGTCCTGCAAGTAGTCCTATTGTACATTGATTATATTATATGTTCTCCCGCAATGCATTTTCATTTCATATCATGTTTTGCAATGAGTGGACTGGTCTGTAAGCAAACAAAGGGTGGCTTCTGTTCTGCAAACTCTCACATAGTGTTTTAGGTTTGACATGGTGCGTCAATTTCGAAATATGTCACATAAAAATAGTTCCAGTGTAAACCTTTATACTGTTACAGCATGGTGCTCTGTATTGGGCAGCTTGTTGCTCAGTTTGCAAATGCATGCACCGCTGTTCGAAACACACATGCCAGACGAAAATCAAAAAGGTCTACACAGCTTTGCGAAGCCGCCTTTTGATATCTTTGCAATAAAATAGTTCCGAGATAAGGGCCTTTGACCGGCCAAAAAGCAGACGGGCCTTTGCGACGATTTTATGGGTTTTCGGACGTTTGCGAGGGGTTATAAGGCCTTATATATTTTTCCCACTTTTGGTGATGTCTGAGCATTATTTGAGGAGCATGCCACTCTGTAAAATTTCCACTTTGGTAATCCAGATTGGACATTACTGTACAATTTCGTTCAACTCGGCAGTCATGCATCATCCAATTTTTTTTTTTTTTTGCGGAAATAATTTTTTCTCATATTATCGAGATTCTTTTGAATATTAATTAACCACAAGGAGGATACCCAATTTTGTACTTGCCAAACATGTGAAGAACATTGCAAACCAATTTACAATGCCTTTTGAATAGTTGCTGGTTCAATATTTGAAAGATATTCAGGATAGCTGCTCTATGACTTGGATATCTTCTGCATGATGTTGGGTATGCAGGAGATATTTTGAACACATTTTACATTCTGTTCTGTTGAGAATATGGAGCATATTGTAAATTGATTATCAATCACACCAAATAAAACAAAATTTCAGTCCGGACTGGAATGCAAATTTATTCTGTAAAAATCTCTATGCAAATCAGCACTGTTAGATTCGGGGTAAATCATCAAGCCTGAATCTCAAATAGAAATGGTGAGAGTCAGCACTAGAATCATCTCTGCCAAAACAAAGGAAATTCAATGGCGCTGAAAGGTCCATTGGAACTTCTAAAATCAGCATACCTTTCAGCCATTGAGAAACAAAGGATTTCAGTATGAGTTTCAGCCATGCTGAAATTTTGCTTTGGAGGAAATTTCCGCCGTGCTGAAACTTGCACTGAAATTCTTTGTTTCACAAAGGTTGAAAGACGCACTGATCCCAAAAGTTTCAATGAACCTTTCAGTGCCACTGCATTTGCTTTGTCTCAGCACACCTGATTCCAGTGCTGATTCTCACCATTTCTGTTCGAGATTCAGGATTGATGAATTCCCACAAATCTAACGGCACTGATTTGCATAGAGATTCTTAGAAAATAAATTTGCATTTCAGTCTGGACTGAGATTTTGCTTTATTCGGTGTGAATGTTTTTTTCATGTCTTGCCGGCATACAATTGGTTATCCTCCCTTACCAAATTTCAGGATCGGTGCCGAATTGATCGAAATTATACCGTACTCAGAGCTGTGCCTTGATGTGACTAAACCGTGACTCCCTGTTTTCTCTCCCCGCTAAGTACCAAACCGCTACCACCGGGTCCATAACATCTCAAGAGTCAAGTCCAGAAATCTTGGTCCAAACGAACAATCGTCCCAGAAAAGGCATCCGCAACTTCCCACGTCCACACCCGGTCAAAGTCCAATGTCATTTTTCGGCCGCTCCCATCTCGGGCCTTTGGGAAGGGGCTTTCCTTTCTGGTTTTCGACCTTCTCCCCTCCAAGGTCTGCGCATGGAAGCAGATTACGCAGACTCTTAGCTCTCAGAGTATTTCTGGCCCCTGTGATGCTGTCTCGAGATTTCGATCAGGGGGGTTGTCTCATTGGTTTCTTTTTTTACTGGCCACGCTTAAGAGTAGTCCGGGAGCTTATCGCACGAGCTCGCGGACTAGGCTATCCTTCTCTGGGCATATTCTCCATGGCATGACTTGGTCACCTTACGCTGATCATCACATGAGATGTTAACGCGAGCGCTCCTCGAATAGCGGAATACTTTTCTTGTGAGCCCTTTCATCAATGATTTGGTACAGAGCTTTCTGCTTCTCTCATTTTTCCTCCACACGTTGCTTCCCCTTAGAAATTCGAATGGATAATGCGGACCGGAATCAGTCTTTGTTGACTGAATAGAAGCACATTCGACATCCCAACATCATGATTGAGAATGTCGTGGCGCGGGAACATGATTGGTACCTACCCACAGTAGCCACAGCTTCCACGGCTTTCCTCACAGCTACACGCTCGTGCGAGTCGACGAAACGCCATTCATGCCTTCTCCTCGACGGCCGCCACGACCAAGGTCGCCAGTGTCGATGTACGTGTCCTACGACACGCCGCCGACGAAACCACCGAAGCCACTCATCAAACTGGAGAACAAGCGGATGAGCTCGCCACAGGTAGCAGATGGGCCACCAGAAAATAGACTGGGACATGATTCGGATCGTCCCAGTCCTACTTCCACCGCAGGTTGTACCCCATCGCCCACGGCACCGTGCTCTTCTCTTCTCCCCTTTCTCTCGCTCCGGCGAAAGAAATCTCGACCAATTCGGCCCACCCTCTCTCCGCCATGTATCACTCCCACTGGAGAGTGGGCGGAACCGTCCCGCCGCACACCCGTCGCACCCGCTGTGGATCTGGACGAAGTGGTGGTCCGCCCATGCGATGATTTCGTGTCCGCAGCCTGGCGCCGACTGGGCAAGGGCAAGGCCCCCGCAATCGACTTGGGGAGTGATTGCGAGTCCGACGACGATATATCGGAAGCACCCGCGAGGCTCCGTATATCTTCACACACCTATTGCGGGGCCCAAACAGAAGAAGTCGAGAAGGTGCCTCGCCCGTCTTTTGACAATGAAAAATGCTACACGGACGATGTGTACCCCCAGCGCCTCTCATCGATTCTGGGCCCCATGGAATTTCGTCCGCCGTCTTCTATGCTCATCTTCCACCCGGGATCAGAGAGTCAGACGAGCCTCTCGAATGCGGACTCTGATAGGGACGACGTTTCCGTGGCGCCAGAACTGGAGACGCCCTCCTCCTCGCTTTACTCGATTCATGACGAGGACGTGGCAGCCACTGGGACCAATCTAGATGCCGAGCCCATCTATCCCCCAGTCGCTCTGATCACCACGCTGGCAGTTTGAAGGGATGCTTATTCTCAGGAGCGCACGGGCTTTGGGGGGTTTACATGGAGTCGTATGTGGCCTTGAGGTACGGGTACGAGGGATGTATTTTAAATTATCACATATTGTTTTACTAGCCACTGAACTTCCGGTTCAAGTTGAGGATGATCATCCGTGAACCGCGTCGATTTATACATAATTGGTTGGACTTTTCGGAGGGTGCAACCCGAATAAATTGGACAAGACCGCGTATGTAGAACACAGGCAAGGCTCCATAAGAGTTGTCTTTCAACCAGAGCATCCAAATATCCCAACTTGTACGATGAGAATATTAGCTACAATAGGAACAACACTGAAGCAGTGAGAAATTGCCACAGATATTAGCTTGTCGCGGCTCGAGCTCCTCCTTGCAACACCAGCAAAGGTGTTGAAATATGTGTCACGACAAGGGTGGATGTCATGACAGTCGGTACCTTTCTGCCATTCTTTCTAGACCGGTAACCGATCTGTCTACGGGAAAACTGTCGGTAGACAGACCGGTCGATCTGGGCTTGAATTTAGAGGATACGCATTATGGCGTCATTTTACACGTGAAGGTCACGTTCTATCTAAATTGGGAATCAAGGCCGAGAATCCCGAAGTCCGACCACCTCCGATTCTTCGCAAATAAAATGCCAAGCCTCTCACCTTGTGATGGGACTCATTTTCTGAGTTGCTGGTATTTTTTCCCCCATAAATAAAATGTACTAGAAGCAAGCTACGCTCGCTCTTTTGGGCTGACGTAAATAATGCTGTCTACCGACAGTATTCCTGTAGACAGTTACCGGTCTACATTCTTTCGGCAGCGCTGTAAGTGCCGGGATGCCGGATTTGATGGCTTTGGGGCCAAATAATTGCAAGCCTGCGATTGCACGCTCCCAACACGCTCCACCATCTGCGCGTTCCTCTCCATGTGTTCTCCTGCATATCTCTTTCTCGTCCTGCATTCTGAATGGACGTCGACATCCGCCCCACTCTTCTTCGACTCTTCCCACAACGATCCACTGTAGAGTGTCAGCCTCTTGGCAGATCTCAGCCTCAAGTCTTGACTTGCTCGCCCTTCGCTTCTCCGACGTGTTGGACAACATCAGGCGAGGATTGGTGTGGTGGTGCGCGCTATGCTCAAGGTATCCATCCAAGATTTGTTTCTCTTCCGCCAGCGCCATGTTTCTAGTGCGCCGAGTACGCAGACGTGCTGGTCTAGATTCCTGCACACATTGACCGTGAGTCCGTGACTCGTCTTATGACTGGCTTTGTACGACGTCCAGCTCCCTTGCGCACAACCTCCGTACTCCAGGTCATCGTGCCGTGCCTCTGATAGCTACCGCGGCACCCTCTCGGCGCTCGCGCCACTGCCGCCGTCGAAGTTGGCGCATTCGGCTGGTTTTACGTCGAAAACCGCGCGCGCTCACTAACTATTCGAACCTGCGGTCGTCGTGAATGCCCTCGCCCACGCGGAGGGGCCAAAATACATCCAAATGTGTGTCCATTTCCTTTCCTCCTTCGAAGCACGTACCACATTCCGCTTGATTCTACCACATGTTCGTTTGCGCACTTTCCACAGATTTTCCAGGTCCATGTAGCCCCTCCGTTTGTTTCGACTTCGTCCCACCCACTCATGCACCATCTCGTCTGGATAATTCACCCCTACTAATTCCAAATCCCCAGTTTAATTCCATATCGGTTTCATATGGTTAGAATGAAACCCCTTTGCCCTGTCTGTCGTGAACATCCACATTCGAGGCCTTATCCCGATGGATTTGTTTTCCACCCTTGGTTTGGATTCAACTTGGACTATGGAATACTCCAGTTCAATTCTACACACTTTCTGGAGGTTGAGGTGAGTTTCCTACAGCTAAATATCACCTCTAAGATCGTCCATTGACCTCGTGGAAGCTCTGGGGAAATCGTGTTCAGGAATTTTAATCCCGAACTCCCCTTGATCATCATAACTCAGTCGGCCATTTCGAGTTCTCTAGTCTCCCAAGTGTCCAACGCTTTGAACGAGTTCGGAATCTTGGGCATCTCCCGCCAGCATGGAAAGTTAAACAAGGGGGAAATGTTGGGGAAATGCCAATGCCGCTTCAATCTGCCGACGTGCACCGTCGCTGGCTATCAATGTCCAGCACAGCCATTCTTCGACTGGGGACGGGCCCGCAGATTCCTTGGATCTAAGTAGCACGAAATCTTCGAACGCGCGGCGCTCCAATATCCCAGAATGATCCCCACCTCTCTGCTCTTATGTCATCGAATTCATCGCTGGCAAGCAAATTCTTCCGTGTCTCAGAAACACCGTACTTAATTAAGTGACGACTTTCGTACTCCTTTAACGCGTCCTCGATCTCAGCCAACCCGCGCTCGCGAACTACATTATAGGACTCGTGGACTCCGCATCACAAATCGAACAGACCTATGCCGCGAAATCTCATCTTCCTCGGAAACACGGTCCAACACAATCGATTCCATCTTCCCGGAACCTGGGTAACGGAAGGCGAACCAAAATGGCAGGTCATCTCCCGCATCCTGCTCTGTATTCGAGCTCGCCATCTAAATGTATCCGTCCACTGTGCAGAGCCGGGACCAAGTCCTGATGGAACTGCGCCCCACGCGCCTCACGCTGCAGTTCAACGCGACTGCGGTGACCACGTGGACCCCACCAAACCAATTTTCGCAAACGTCACTCACGTCTAGGTTCGGAGCAAGCCTGTCTCCGGTCCGGCTAGCCGGACAATCTCGGAGTGCGTGGAACACGTGAATATCATGTGATTTGAGAACGGCGGCTTGATCCGAACCTAACTCACGTCACGCCCCTGAACACCGGTCGGATGAGCAGGCCGTTCTGGGAGCGGTAGGAGCGCGGGGCGCGGGTTAAGCGGTGCGACTTATGGCAGCGCGTCAATGAGTTCATCGCGCGCAAACGCCGGGGTGAGATTGCAGGTGCGTTTTTGATTTCCCCGGTGGGGCAAAACGCGCCGTCACCCCGCCAAGTCCGACGACGCGTCTCGCGCATTTCCTATCTCCGAAACAGACGCTATTCACATTTCTGCAACGCATTCTCTCGCGCAGTCCATTTCCTTTTCTATATCCTTTCTCCCCCCACTTCTTGGTTGACTTTTACGTTTCTGTTTCCGCCCCCGGTTGGCTCGTCCCTTATCGGTCCCAGACCTCGTTGCTGCTGTGGACCTCTATTCGGCTTCAGGCTTCTCTTCCAGCATTGCTTGAGCCCAGTCGCACATACATTGTATCCTTCCTTCCGCTCTAACACCGTTGGTTGATTCGTCATCGGTGCCGTTCCAAGTTTCATTTTTCGACCTCGAGGAACCTAAGGTTGCATACATCCGCTGTGGGGGGAGATCCTTATACTTTCCTTGCATGGCTCATCTCATGCATTTCGGTCAGGCCTCCTTCAAACGCAAATAAGTATTCCAACCCTCCCTGGCTCGCCTAATGGGAGATTCCTTCTGAACGTCCGAACCATCTCAAGGCCATTGCTTGAGTTTCTCAATTTATTCCAGCCATAGTCCTTATACTTGTTTATCAATTCCAGTGGCAAGTTCGGAACTATGTTAAGCGATCGTGGAACCCGGATTTTCTCCTCGCCGGACGTTTCCCTTCCTTTCCGGGGTGGAGTCACCGGTGACGGAAGGGCGCGATTTTAAACGACTCGTCGCGCTTCCACCTCATTGGAGGAAGCGTCCGTCCTACCATTAATGGGGACCAAGCCTAAAATTCGAAGCCATTGATGAACAGCCCACAACGGAAGTCCCGCTGTTAAACGAACACGCTCAGGGTCTGGCACGACCCTTCATACGCTCTGCTCAATGGCACGCATATGCACTGCCACTTTACTTACCTT
This sequence comes from Mycena galopus ATCC 62051, assembly GCA_014925785.1. Classification (NCBI taxonomy): domain Eukaryota; kingdom Fungi; phylum Basidiomycota; class Agaricomycetes; order Agaricales; family Mycenaceae; genus Mycena; species Mycena galopus. The sequence continues at coordinate 1,021,521 of WIQG01000008.1, read as the reverse complement.
TCGGTGCTGTTCTCTTGAGGTGCCAACCCAACCTGTAACAATCTGAACATTCACAGGTTTTCGTCGTAATCACCAATGTGACTCGCAACCTATGAGACGGGAGCGCATGGCATCGACATATCTAACTGTGTACATACTGTACGCTATTAACCCAGGGGAACACGGATTAGATGCTGTGATCACTGGCAATCGAGACGTCGCTGGACAGATGTGTTCCCCAGGGAACGCTATCGCCTCGATACAGAAAGAGTGTTGGGCCGTGCATATGGTTGCGGCCGTTGAAAGGAATAGAGCGGTGGGATGCTGTGAGGGATTACAGTGTCAGGGTTACGAGTACTTTAGTAATCGTTCATAATATTTGTGGACCGCCAATTTTTGTTTGCGCGTTTTTACTGTCCGCATCTATCGACGGTGATACTTTTAGTGGCTGTGCATAATATTCATTAGATTTTTGAAGCCTCGATAGTGGCGGTACGCCAAACCTTATTCGATCCGTGTTTTCATTAGAAATGAATCTAATGAATCTTAAATCTTTGTCACGGTGGCTGAGCATTTTCTTACGTAACAGATTCCGATTTTTCTCTCAGTCGTTCAAATGTTTAGTTATTAAAATTTTGTTCTCCCTGAACCATTCCCTCATCATCAAACCTTGCTTTTGCTTCCTCAAATATCTGCTGTTAGTGTTTGGTGTTTGCAAAATCAACGACCCGTCAGTAACAGGTCACCGACCTTGATCGACGGGTCACCGACTCTGATCGACCCAGTCGATCAAAGGTCGCTGACCGCCATTGCCCTTTCTGTTGTTTTGCAACCTCTCGCACATTCAAATGACTAGTACTTGGTTTTGCATCTCCAAGACAACCTACAAGCATGCAAGTCTAAGTGCTATGAGAATCCGAACTGTCTGCTTCCGCGCTCGTCACCTGCTCAGCCTCCAATTCCCTTTCCTCAGCATCCAAACCCGTACGCCCAGCATGCCAGAAGAATTCCAGATCGGCTTCCAACGTCCCTACTGCCGGGTAACTGAACAGATCTTGGAGGAGAATTTTCTTGTATGCGGGCACCCGACTGCCGGCCACGCGAACGGCTGCGGTTGCTGGGTTTGGTCTCTGACTTGATGCAGGCACGTCAGCGGCTGGTTCATCGTCCTCGGCTGCATCGTCGGCGTCTTCTTGCTGGGCCAGGTTGATGAGAACATTCGCCATTGAGTCGAAGTCGTTCTCTATCGAGTCCCGCGTTTCGGAGTCGACATCAGCACCGGTGCTCGCCTGTGATTCCACCTCAAGCTCGTCGTCCGCCATGCTGTAATGACGGATTTTCCGTTTTGGTATCAGACCGGCCTCTGCGTGGGTTCTCATGCGATCTGAGCGCACGAGCGATGTTTTGTGAACCTTTTCCGGAGCAAGGCAATTACGGTGTTTGGTGTGGATCATGCCGAACTCGCTAAACGCGCGCTCCGGACCTGCCGAGTTGGGTAGGATGCTGAGGACGCGAACAGCCAACGCAACGAATCCCGCCCGCCCCATGAGCAGACGAGTGCCGCTCATGGAGCGCCATATGGAGACAATATCGGGTGACACTCCCTTTTTGGTTGGTTAGCGCAAGCACAGGGAAGGAATTTATATGCTCACCGATTTGATATATGCTTGTTGGTGCCAATCGAGAGCCATCGACTCCATTGAAAGGAAACCCCTATTATTATGATAGTCGTTAAACGTGCTTGAAAACTCCGTGTCCCCAGCCGGGTCTTGCTGGAGCAGTCGCTTGTACATGCGGACGACGAGATGGGAGAACATGATGGGGGGGAAAACATCCTGATTGAAGGGCCGAGTGCGAATGAATGGATTGAAAAAAACTGCAAGGATCATGAGCTCTTGATCAGTTTTCGCGAAACGCCGCTCCAAGCTGCCGTGAACAGCAGCGGTTACCGCGGAATCTGAAGTCTGCAGGGCGCTAAAAATCCGGTACAGGTTTCCGAGGGTCAGAAGGACCATGTCGAGCCTACAATATGGTGCTTGCAAGATGTTGCTTGCGATAGCAAGAGGTTCAAGATGTTTTCCAATTCTGGATAGAAGAGCGACACATTAATACGATGAGGTGGACACCATAAACAAAAGACTCACCGGTCCAGATTTTCCCAGAACCTGCTATGTTCGCGGAGCGCGATGATATACTCTGCTTCCGAAATCTGCTCGGGTTTCACGCCGAGGCATTTTCTGATTCTCTCTTCGTTAGAGATGATAACAACCTGAATTTGCGGCCGAAGGCATTTGAGTCGTCGAATCGCGGTGTAGTTGGACAGCCAGCGTGTCAAAACGGGAAGAAGGAGCGCCAGAAAATGACCGATCGTGAGCCTTTCCTGCTCTCGAAGCAAATCTAGCGGTGTTTGGTGATGGTTAAAGAATTTAATGATTTCAATCGCCTGTTTTGCCGCATGCATCCAGGGCGCCTTGATTGCGAGGTAATTTCCTGTAATAAGATGTGCCTGATGCGCCCAACATTCGAATACGGCGATCCAGGGATGGGACGCCTTCAGTAGTTGCCGCATCTTCTTGCCATTAGGACCATCATCGGTGCAGGCGGCTATGATCTCAACGCCGTACGTTTCCGCCGCATATGCTAGACCACTCAAGACAAGTTTGTAGAGTTCGTCCCCGGTCTTGGGCCGGCCAGTCATATCATGTGTCCGCAGGAGGAAAGGCTGAAGTTGATAATGCTGAATAGATGATATCATGAAAACCACGAAAACACGAACCTTGGTCTCCATGCTAATCACCGATCTATCAACATGTGTCCTCGCGCAGTTACTCCACCCATCTTCTGCGTACGTTGCGAGCTTTCCGTTCGTTTCCAGCCGGGCCCGAACAACCACATCGCCGGCTACATTGTTCAGAATCGGGCCAGAAAGAGCGCGCCGATTAGGAAGGGTCGCGCCGGGGATATACTTGTTGAAAAACTGTCTAAACTCAGGATTCTGAACTGCGTTCCATGACCAATTACAGGTAGAAAAGAGTTTGCACAGATTGGTGTTGAACTCGTTCTGTTCCTCCGAAGTCCAACCTGTTGAGGTTCGCCGTCGTTTCGAGGGAGGGCCTTCAAAGAGCATAGACGACGAAGGGCTCGGGGATGCATGTGTATCGAAGGGAGAAGGTGGAAGCGGGTGGTGAAGGAAGAGTGGGGATAGCGGACTAGGTGGAACTGGAGAAGCTCCCGTGGAATTGCTGAGATAGGGAGAGAATGAGGAGGGTAACGGAGAAGCAGAATTCAAGGGAGTATCACGTAGCGCGGGGAAGGAATTCGACCGAGAAAGTGCAGGTGATACAGTTGGTTGGCCCGACGGTCTCGCGTCAGAGATTCGCTGAAGAAGCCGCTTGCGCTGCACTTTGAGCTCGTCAGAAGCTTCGATTACAAGACAATTGAGCAGGTGGCGCTTCATTCCATCAGGTTTCCCGGCCATTGCATGCTCTGGTTTTGCGGCTGCCAATTTAAATTAGCATGAGGCAGTCGCTCGCGATAATGGGCTGCGTGGGTCTCGCACCATACTTCAACCATTCCTCATCGGACATGGTTGTCAGTGGTCCTACAATTTTCCCCTCCACTATTTCCTTCAACTCTGTGGCCTTGGTCTGGTCAATTCGTCGGCGGAGGCATGCAAGACACCACGCGTTTGTGTACGATTTATTGCTTTTGTACTTCTGGTTATCGGTATAATACACGTACCTGGGTGGCAGGATCCCGATATAAAAATGCGAGATTATGTGCTTGCTCGGTGACCCACTTGCGGCGTGCCTCGACAATTTTGAGGGCCCGTTTGCCGATGTCGCTTCGCCAATTTTGGAGAGCCGAAGCAGCCCGGGAGAGTATTAATGAGAACACGACAAGAACACGACATACACTCACCACGAATTCAACGGCCTCGGTGTCCGCATAGGCAGAGAAGTACTGATCCCAGATAGCTTCTACGGGGGAGCGCCTTGAAAATCAGACGCGCTACGCGACACATCATTGAGCAGCGAACGCTGGCCGGAAGTGATGACAGCGGCCCTCTTCCTGGTACCTTCTATGGTAGGTCGAGCGACACTTGCTTCGGTTTAGACCAGCGGCGCTCCTCGCTGTAAAGCCCCCCCGTTTCAAATTGAAGGGAACCAGATTCAGAGATTTGCGTACCTCCCAGGATCACGGGTTATGCTATAGCTAGTGAGTATGAAGGAAGGTGGGCCTTATCCGATAGCCCAGTTGGATCTCGATCCCGGGTTCCCAACAGAGCGTATTGCATTCCACGAGCAACTTACCTGCGCCGGCTGAATGGCTAGCCACTAGACCAGAGGAGGTTCCTTTTTGTTGGATACGGATAGAATTTCAAACTTGTTGCGTGCACGATTGCGTCGCGAAGGCGGTGGATGGATTGAGTCAGGATTCAGTGACCGAAATGCAATAATTCTTTTTTTTGGGGGTCTGAGAGGGTACCGGCAATGTCCGGTGGAAGTGGATACATCGAGCCAGTGATCATTCCAGTCCCAGGAATAAGGTACAGTGTATTTACGGGCTTGCTGGTGAGTAAGTATGGCTTACCTGCTATGTGCATGGTGGCGGGAAGCAAGAAGAAAAATTAGGCCCCGAGCCACGAGGCCCAAGAAGCGGAGATAAGTTCGGCATGACGGCATACGGCTGAGTCGTCATTCTCGGGAAGTTCCGATCGGCATACGAAATTCTCCACTTGTTCGGTCCTACTGCAAAATGAAGGTTTTCCTCCTTCCTTCTCACAGTCATGGTGCTCAAATATTGTTTGCAGATATGGTTATATTCTGTTGTATCCCCGAGCAAATGCAGGTCCTTTCCGAAACAATTGTTTGACAAAAGATAAGTACGAGTCACGCCACGCAGCTGCGGTGGCCCCACCCAACAAGTTGAATATGGGTAACATGCTGTACAAGAATCATTCTACATCACATGAACACCTACCGTTGCTGCGGTGCGATTTCCAGGACCCAGTATATATACAGTGGATACATGTCCTGCTTGTAAGCAAATCCTGCTCTAGGAAGCTACGATGCCGATGAACTGGATACTGGCCACTTTACTCTCTCATTGCATTCTCGCGTTCGCCGGCGCATTGATTTCGCCAAGAGTGATGATCCTCAGCATGGTATGTCCGGAATATCAGAGTTGCGCGTCAGATTCAAACTGACTGAGCGTTCGAAACCCACCAGTTTATTCCCGAGGCAAACGTGTGGTACGGTATCCCAGAATTCAACGTGCTGGCACAGAACATCACTATCCCAGGACTTTCGCCTGTCTTTCCCCAGCTCCACTGCACGAAGGACGGGAAAATCTGTCAGCTTACTGTGGGCGAGGGCGAACTAAACGCAGCCTCATCCATTGCGGCCCTCGTTCACTCACCACTCACATCACTTGAGAAAACCTACTTTCTGATTTCTGGTATTGCCGGAGTCAATCCTAAAATCACCACGATTGGTTCTGTGACGTTCGCGCGGTACGCCGTCCAAGTGTGTCTCCAGAACGAGATCGACGCACGGGAGATACCGCCGAATTTCGCGACGGGGTATTTTGCGCAGGGCAGCAGCGGACCAGGACAGTTTCCTGTCGCCATCTACGGCACAGAGGTCTTCGAGGTTAACGAGCCGCTGCGCTCGTTGGCTTTCGCTGCTGCAAAGACCGCGAAGCTGAACGACACGACGGCTGCGAAGCAGATGCGTGCAGAATACGCCAAATCCCCTCTCTTTGCTTCCGCCAACAATGTCGGTGGACCTTCTGTTATCCTGTGTGACACCGCTACCTCGGATACGTTCTGGGGCGGCGTCCTCCTCGGTGACGCGTTCGAAAATACAACCAGGGTATTCACCAATGGGTCGGGCGTCTACTGCACGACCCAGCAGGAAGACAACGCGACGCTCAATGCGCTGCTGCGAGGCGCGCTGACAAAGCTGGTGGATTTCTCGCGCATCATCGTCATGCGTTCCGGGTCCAATTTTGACCGACAGTCTCCCGGGGTGACGGCGATAGATCACTTTTTGGGGCCCACGCCGGGGTTCGAGGCATCGCTATTGAACCTCCATCTTGCAGGTGTGAAGGTGGTAGAGATGATCCTCAACGAGTGGTCCCAGAAGTTCCAGCAAGGCGTCAAAGCAACGAATTATGTGGGGGACATATTTGGGTCGCTCGGAGGCGAGCCAGACTTTGGGCCGGGCAGCATTTTTTGAGGAGAATATCAGTGGATCTGCGAATTAAAGATTTCGGAGGTGGAAGGCCAGCCCTTGAGCGGGTGTAGTCTGTAGATTTGGTGGAGGGAATTTTTAATCCCGAACTCCCTTGATCATCATAACTCAGTCCATCATTTCGAGTTCTCTAGTGTCCCAAGTGTCCAACGCTTTGAACGAGTTCAGAATTTTGGGCATCTCCCGCCATCATGGAAATTTAAACAGGGGGGAAATGTTGGGGAAATGCTAATCCCGCTTCAATCTGCCGATATGCACCGTCGCTGGCTATAAATTTCCAGCACAGCCATTCTTCGATTGGGGATGGGCTCGCAGATTTCTTAGATCTAACTAGAGCGCGAATTCTTCGAACGTGCGGCCCTCCAATATCCTAGATGATTCCGACCTTTCTGCTCTTGTGTCATCGAATTCATCGCTGGCAAGTAAATTCTTCTGTGTCTCAGAAACACCGTACTTATTTAAGTGACGCCTTTCGTACTCCTTTACCGCGTCCTAGACCTCAGCCAATCCGCGCTCGCGAACTACATTACAGGACTCGTGGACTGCGCATCACAAATCGAACAGACCTATGCCACGAAATCTCATCTTCCTCAGAAACACGGTCCGACCCAATCAATTCTATCCTCCCGGTAGCTAGGTAGGTAGGATTACACGGCAATCTGGGTAACGGAAGGCGAACCAAAATGGCAGGTCATCTCCCGCTTCCTGCGCTTCAACCCTTCTGCATTCGAGCTCGCCATCCAATTGTATCCGTCCACTGTGCAGAGCCGGGACCAAGTCCTGATGGAACTGCGCCCCACGCGCCTCACGCTGCAGTTCAACGCGACTGCGGTGACCACGTGGACCCCACCAAACCAATATTCGCAAATGTCACTCACCTCACGCTCCTGAACACCGGTCGAATGATCGCCTCGTCTTGGCGAGCGGGCCGTTCTGGGAGCAGTGGGAGCGCGGGGCACGGGTTGGGCAGTGCAACTTATGGCAGCGCGTCAATGAGTTCATCCCGCGCAAACGCCGGGGTAAGATTACAGGTGCGTTTTTGATTTCCCCGGTGGGGCACAACGCGCCGTCACCCCGCCAAGTCCGACGACGCGTCTCGCGCATTTCCTATTTCCGAAACACACGTTATTCACATTTCTGCCACGCATTCTCTCGCGCAGTTCATTTCCTTTTCATATATTGTTGATTCCGCTTTATCTATTTGTCGATCTCTATATCCTTTCTCCCCCCCCTTCTTGGTTGACTTTTACGTTTCGGTTTCCGCCCCCGGTTTGCTCGTCCCTTATCGGTCCCAGACCTCGTTGCTGCTGTGGACCTCTATTCGGCTTCAGGCTTCTTGCTTGAGCCCAGTCGCACATACATTGTATCCTTCCTTCCGCTCTAACACCGTTGGTTGGTTCGTCATCGGTGGCGTTCCAAGTTCGCGCTCGTTCTCCAACAATTCCTCGCCGATTCAGACATTTGGGCGCTCAATCTCATCCCTTGGTTCTGGCCTATCACCCCTGATACAATATACGCGAAAATGACCACCTTTCACTTCCTGGACCCTCCAAGAGTATCTCGAGTAGCGCAATCTGCCTACCCCTATAGTGAACCACGGGTGTCTGCTATTGACTTAGAACTTGACAGTCGCATTCACGATCATTCGAACTGTGTTACCACAATTTCATTTGATTTTTAACCCGGCGCCTTCGCGGTCACAGCAGACCATTACCCCAAACCACTCAATTTCATTCGCCCGGAAAGATGGATTTTGTTTAAGGGATTCTTGGTATGTGGGGTACATGTTTTGTGGTGAGATATGTCCTAATTCATGTTGTATCTCCAGCTGGGCCTTAATTTGGGTCGCCAATATGGCCTGCTCTTGGCAGCGTGCACCATTCCCTCGACACAGCAATGTCACCTATCCTCAGCTCAAAAGGAAATATATATCGCCCTCGTACACCGCAGACGTACAGTTCGAGTGTGTAGAATCATTCATTTGTATCCATTGGATAATTTGGGATGCGCCGGGGGGACCAGCATGAGTGCGAACGCACGAAATAGCGGGGTGGCCAGCTACCCCGTTTATTCCCTTTTGGAACGCCCCCCGAAAATAAATTCAGTGAAGCATGAAGGCATCATGTAAATTCGCATAAAATATCTCATATTACTTCTGACATGCATATATTTGTCGATGACCGCGAATACCTTCATCATTTTCACTCTGTGTGCGGGCTCGAGGTTAAAGGTGTTAAGGTGGCCAGCTACCCAGTCTCAAATAATACAGTGTATTCTTCCTTCCCTCTAACACCGCTGGTTGGTTCGTCATCGGTGCCGTTCCAAGTTTCATTTTTCGACCTCGAAGGACCTAAGGTTGCATACATCCACTGTGGGCGGAGATCCTTATGCTTTCCTTGCATGGCTCATCTCATGCATTTCAGTCGGGCCTCCTTCAAACGAAAATATTCCAACCCTTCCTTGCTCGCCTGGCTGAGAGATTCCTTCTGAATGTCCGAACCATCTCAAGGCTATTACTTGAATTCCTCAGTTTATTCCAACCATAGTCCTCATACTTGCCTATCAATCCCAGTGGAAAGTTCGGAACTATGTTAAGCGACCGCGGAACTCGGATTTTCTCCTCGCCGGACGTTTCCCTTCCCTTCCAGGGTGGAGTCACCGTTGACGCAAGGGCGCAATTTTAAACGACTCCTCGCGCTTCCACCTCATTTGAAGAACCGTCCGTCCTGCCAATAATGGGGGCCAAGCCGAAAATTCGAACCCCAGTGATGAACAGCCCACAACGGAAGTCCTGCTCTGGCACGACCCTGCATACGCTCTGCTCAATCGCCGGCATATGCAGTATCACTTTACCTACCTTTCAATTCATCAAGGGTGCTGTTCTCGAGAGTAGTTTTGATGTGCCAACCCAACCTGCAACAACTTGAACATTCACAGGTATTCGCCGTAATCACCAATGTGACTCGCAACCTATGAGACGGGGGCGCATGACATCGATATATCTAACTGTGTACTTACTGTACGTTATTAACCCAGGAGAACACGGATTAGAAGCTGTGTTCAATCGAGACGTCGCTGGACAGATGTGATCCCCAGGGAATACTATCGCCTCGATACAGAAAGAGTGCTGGGTCGTGCATATGGTTGCGGCCGTTGAAAGGAATAGAGCGGTGGGATGCTGTGAGGAATTACGGTGTCAGGGTTTAATATGGGTAACACGCTGCACAAGAATCATTCTACCTGACATGAACCCCTAGCGTTGCCCTGCAGGCTGCGGTGCGATTTCCAGGACCCAGTATATATACAGCAGATACACGTCCTGCTTGTAAGCAATTCCTCCAGGAAGCTACGATGACGATGAACTGGATACTGGCCACTTTACTCTCTCATTGCATTCTCGCGTTCGCCGGCGCAGTGATTTCGCCAAGAGTGATGATCCTCAGCATGGTATGCCCTGAATATCAGAGTTGCGCGTCAGATTCAAACTGACTGGGCGTTCGAAACTCACCAGTTTACTCCCGAGGCGAGCGTGTGGTACGGTATCCCAGAATTCAACGTGCTGGCCCAGAACATCACTATCCCGGGACTTTCGCCTGTCTTTCCCCAGCTCCACTGCACGAAGGACGGGAAAATCTGTCAGCTTACTGTGGGCGAGGGCGAAATAAACGCAGCATCATCCATTGCCGCCCTCGTTTACTCGCCCCTCACGTCACTTGAGGAAACCTACTTTCTGATTTCTGGCATTGCCGGAGTCAATCCAAAGATCACCACAATTGGTTCAGTGACGTTCGCGCGGTACGCCATCCAAGTGGGTCTCCAGAAGGAGATCGACGCACGGGAGCTACCGCCGAATTTCGCGACGGGATATTTCGCGCAGGGCAGCAGCGGACCAGGACAGTCCCCGAAGTCCATCTATGGAACGGAGGTCTTCGAGGTTAACGAGCCGCTGCGCTTGTTGGCTTTCGCTGCTGCGAAGACCGCGAAGCTGAACGACACGATGGCTGCGAAGCAGATGCGTGCAGAATACGCGAAATCCCCACTCTTTGCTTCCGCCAACAACGTCAGTGGACCTTCCGTTACTCTATGTGACACCGCTACCTCGGATACGTACTGGGACGGCGCCCTCCTTGGTGACGCGTTCGAAAATACAACCAGGGTCTTCACAAATGGATCGGGCATCTACTGCACATCCCAGCAGGAAGACAACGCGACGCTCGAGCCGCTTTTGCGAGGCGCGCTGACGAAATTGGTGGACTTTTCGCGCATCATTATCATGCGTTCGGGGTCCGATTTTGACCGACAGTCTCCCGGGGTCACTGCGATAGATCAGTTTCTGGGGCCCAAGCCGGGGTTCCAGCCATCGCTTTTGAACCTCCATCTTGCAGGTGTGAAGGTGGTGGAGATGATCGTCAACCAGTGGTCCCAGAAGTTCCAGCAAGGCGTCAAAGCTACGAATTATGTGGGGGATATATTTGGGTCGCTCGGAGGCGAGCCAGACTTTGGGCCGGGCAGCATTTCTTGAGGAGAATATCAGTGGATCCGCGAATTAAAGATTTCGGAGGTGGAAGGCCAGCCCTTGAGCGGGTGTAGTCTGTGGGGGGGATTGCGGATGCGTTTTTTGGGACAATTTTTTGTATGCACCATCATTTCTGGACTTGAGACATTATGGAGTAGGTCGTAGCGCTGAGGAAAGAAGCAAAAAACAGGAAGTCACATTTCAGTCACATTAAAGCGGTGCTTTGACACAGCCCCATATGCCTTGGCGCTCACGCTTGGCCCGCTCTCAACCCGCTCTCATCTCCGACTTTTCAGAATGGTCTTTCCGTCAACTTTCCGTTCTGCTTTTCATCTTTTCCCCCTGAAAAGTCTGCGCATGGGAGCAGTACGCAAACTCCTAGCTCCTGGACTGTTTCTGGCCCCTGGGAGATTTCGATTCATCGGGTTGTCTCATTGGTTTCTTTTTGTGCTGGCCGGGTCTAAAAGTAGTCCGGCAGCTTATCGCAAGAGCTCGTTGATGAGGTCATTCTTTTGTGGGCATATTGTACGTGGCATGACTTGGTCACCTTTTCTCACTTCCGCTGATCATCACAGCACTTCTCGAACAGCGCAATCTACTTTCTTTTGAGTCCCTTTCTTCGTTGATTTGGTACCAAAATTCTTTCTGCTTCACTCATTTTCCTTCCACATTGGCTGCCCCTATCCCCCCCTCCCAGAAATCGTCTTATTCGCGTGCATGAATGTTTCTTGACCGGTGTCTGTCCGAAATACATTCAACATGTCAACATCATACAGAATGCCGTGTCGCGAACCGAGTACCTGTTCACGGTGACCACAGCTTCCACGGCTTTCCTCAGCCACACCCTCGTACGAGTCGACGAAACGCCATTCATGCCTTCTCCTCGACATCCGCCACGACCAAGGTCCCCGGTGTCGATGTACGGGTCGTACGACACACTGCCCCCGAAACCGCCAAAGCCGCTGATCAAACTTGAGAAAAAGCGGAAGCACTCGCTGCAGGTGCAGGTGCAGGTGACGACGGTGACGGTGGGGCCATCAGAGGATGGACTAGGAGAGGGTTCGGATCGTCGCAGTGCTGCTTCCACCGCAGGTTATACACCATCGCCCACGGCACCGTGCTCTCCTCCGCTCCCCTTCCTCTCGCTCCGGCCAAAGAAATCTCGACTAATTCGGCCCACCCTGACTCCGCCATGTATCACTCCCACCGCAGAATGGGCAGAACCGTCACGTCGCAGGCCCGTCGCACCCGCTGTGGATCTGGACGAAGTCATGGTCCGCCCATGCGATGATTTCGGGTCCGCAGCCTTGCGTCCACTGGGCAAGGGCAAGGGCAAGGCCCCCGCAATCGACTTGGGGGGTGATTGCGATTCCGACGACGATATATCGGAAGCAACCACGAAGCTCCGCGTATCTTCGCGCACTCATTCTGGGGCACAACTAGAAGAAGTCGAGAAGGCGCCTCGACCGTCCTTTGACGAAGAAAGATACGACATGGACGATGCGTACCCCCCAGCGCCTCTCGTCGATTCTCGGCCCCATGGAATTTCGTCCGCCGTCGGCTATGATCATCTTCCACCCGGGATCAGAGAGTCAGATGAGCCTCTCGAATGCGGACTCTGATGGACACGAAGTTTCCATCGCGCCAGAACAGGAGACGCCCTCCTCCTCGCTTTCCTCGGTTCATGACGAGAACGTTAGAGCCACTTCGACCAATCTAGATGCCGAGCCCATCTATTCCCCAGGCCCTCTAATCGCCGTGCTGGCAGTTTGAAGGGATGCTTTTTCTCGGGAGCGTGCGGGGTTTGTGGGCCGCATGTGGCCTGGTTGTGCGGGCGCACCGTTGAGGTACGGGTACCAGGGAAGGATTTAAGTTATCATATGTTGTTTTATTAGCCACTGAACTCCCGGTTCGAGTTGAGGATTATCTTCTGTGAACCGTGCCATTCCCTCCTTGCGGTCATACTTGGAACCGTCGCACGCAGACGTGATACGAATAGTGCACCGGGCCGTTGCTGCAGTACCGCAGCTCGTCGTCACCTCTGCAGTGACCATGTTCTGGATAGTTCCGTGCCCGAATGAGCTGGTTGGTGAGAATGGACTTCAGTGCCAATACATTCTTCCACACAAAATCAAATGTCTTGTCTCGAGGGCAGTCTATGTATACAAATCAGGACTGCCCGCAATTTACTGCCGAGGTCAAAATATACGTTCCATTGTTTGTCTTCCACGAAACCCAGCAGGTAGATACAATGTGGTATGTGCAACTGATATACCAAAGGCCGTGGACTACGACGCGGAAAAGGAGTCGGTACTGTGCTACTACATTCCTAACTCCGCGGCATAGGCTCGAATCACCGCCACAGTATACTAATATCTCGCTACTAATGAATTTCCACTATGTCGCAAAAGTCAATTTTGGCAGATAACCCCTTACAGAAGGTTACAGCCTTATAGGCCCCTTATACACATCTTATAATCATCATATAAGTACCTTATAGCCACCTTGTCAACCACTATCCTGTCTGCCTTTGCTTAGACCTCCTTACTGATACTTACCTGTACTTTGTACATACTAATTTATTTTCCAAGACACATCGGAATGCTTACTAGTTTGTCCCTTCAGCGTTTGACCAACCCCGAGTCCACGCACTGTCGGAGTGTTACAAAGCTCATTTGGGAACAAGGTATGTCATGCAAACTTCGATTTATGCTTCCTGTTCATTGGTTGTCTTTAGCTCAGTTTATCTCGGTCAATAATGTTTGATGGTGTGTTTCACCTTGGACCTGGTTTGCTTCTGCACCTTTTCTGTTCTGTATTTTTTGCATATTGTTGCCTATCATGTGCTGTAATAACTATAAGGTCTGTAATACTTTATAGCCCTCTATAAAATGTATCTGTCCTTATTGTGGTCTATAGTCGTTTTTGGAAAAGATAGGCCTCCCACAACCTTATGGGCTCATACCGCCGTATAACCCCCTTATATGTACATATCTGCCAGAATGGATTTTTGCGACATAGATCACCTTCATCTGATCGTCAAGAATGCCTGCAATTTTATTTGCGACGTCTTCTTGGTCGTAGTCTTCAGGAATATCCTTTGCAAGACAACGAAGAGCGTCGTGAATCTGAGGGATACTGACTCGCAAAAGAGTCACCTCGAAGCGGGTATCACTGCCCTCGGGGACGCCCATGGGTACAGGAGCTAAGGTTTGATGGGTGACTGATGTTCGGACGCGATCACTTTTCTTTGGCTTTTCTGCAGCCAGCGTGCCTTGTGTCTGTACATCGATTTTGGAGTTGATCGCAACTCAGGATTTTTCTTTAAATTTCGAGGATCATGTATTATATAGACAAGGACCATTGATTCGCCATCCAGATACCACCGATAGTTCGCCAAGGATACTACTCTATGAGTAGCGATGATTTTAGGCTTATCTGATGTCTTATGAGAATCCTCTTTCCCTATAAGGCTATCCGTTCCCTCGTATGGATCGATGCTGCATTGTATGGAAACCTGGAGCATCACGCTGATTAGCAAGATCGCCGAGGGTATGATGGCGGATGGCCGCATCTGCCGATGGTCAGACCCCCGGAATGCGAGTATATGCGAAATGGCTCGTCAGTGGACGCGTGGTGAAGGAAGAAAGGAAACACGAATTCGTAATCCAGCTCGGATTCCGAGTTCGTGGATGTGGGGAGGAGCTGAAGGCTCGGCCGCTCGGACGCGCGGGGCGACTAGGAGACGAGACCCGACGAGGGGGAGGACGCACGGGGCGAAGGCTCCACACGACGACACGAGGGTCTGCTCCGAGCGGGAGACGGCTCAGAGCGTGTGGTGAGGAGCTCGGCGCAAAGGCGCGAAAGACAACCCAAACACCAAACCAGAGCGCAGCTCCCACAGGTTGGCTCGCGCCTGCGGCGCGCGCCGACGCCCCACACCAGAGCTAAGCGAGGGACCGGTAGTGTGCTTGTAAATGCAAGAAGTGATGAATTGTTAGCGAGTGCGACAAAAGTATGTGGTACGTGTAACGCATCGTGCGGTAAGGTATGTGAGTCAAATGTCGTCGTCAGTGTGTAGGATGATGTTGTTAGCGATGCGGAATTGCTCGAAAGCCTGCGCTACTTCTGCAATCTTGTCCTTGTTGTACGCCTTGCTGATGTTCATCGGGAGGATGTGCTCGATTTTACGCCAGTAGAGTAAGAAAGCCAGAGAAGTCCATCCCCCGAGGGCAGCGACAATTTCGCAGGGGACGCCTGCTAGCGGCAGTTCCGTCGAGCCCCCGATGCGGAAGCTGTGGCCCTAGACCCGAAAAAGATTCTTGGCCTCCCAAATGCGCGAGCAGCGCGCCATGAACCAGTCTTTGGTCAAGGGGGACCAGGTTCCGTCGGGACGTGCGAAAGCGAAGAGAGGCGCGTCAGCGGGAACAGCAGCGTTCATGCGCCTGTGGTTAGCAAAGGCTGCTTTAGGACATAGGTTATCGTCCCGCGCGGTGAGGGTAACGTCGCCGCCGCGTTCGCGCGTGGACTTAGTCCAGGGAATATGAAAGGTGAGGGCTGCTGCCTGCTGGTTGACGCGAATCTCTCTGTCCTTGACTCCGAAGATTACGTGGTAGGCGGCATTGAATTTGTCGACAGAGGGAATAGTAAGCTCGCCTAGTCTGCGGCAGCCCCAGAATGCGGCGCAGGCGCATGCCCAGAGTGCGGCGTCGAAAGAGTCGTCTAGGTTGAGGGTGGCCCGGAGCGCTATCATGTGCTCAATCGTTACGGGGCCGCGCTGGTCGCGTTTGAAAGCGGTACCTTCCTTGTTTACGGTGCGCCTGGCCAGCTCCACCCAACGTGATTCGCTGTTCCAATCTGCGCCGTTTATGGATGAAGGAGGCGAGAAGGAAATATGAGGCCGGCATGCGGTCGCGCTCGGAAATTTGGTACTTGTCACAGTATTGGTGGAAACAGAGTAGGCCCGAGGCATAGTTGCCTTGGGTATTGGGGGCATATGCTGCAAAGAGGGCTGCGTAGGTGGAGTTGACCGCTTCTTCGGGCATGACAGCCCTGAATCTCGCGTCGTGTTCGATTCCGTAAGGCGACGTCCACGTCCTAAGGCGGTCGCGCGCTAGTACATGGGGGCGAAGGTCGTTGTTTGCGATCTCGCAGCCTGCGCGCAGTTTCCTGGGTTTGGTGGTCGGTTTCGGGGCAGGTACAGTGGGTGTTGTGGAGTTGGACCCTGTGGGATTTGTCTGAGATTCTGGCGGCTTCTGTCGTTTAGGTGGTGCCAATGACAAAGGTGGACGGTTGAAGAGTTTGGCGCGCGTGGCCGTGTTGAAGGCGGCCGGCATCTGGAACGTGTGCGTTCCACCGAAAGGACGAGAGATGGAGGGAGGTGGTGGAGGGGAGGGTAGAACGACCGGGCCGGGAGGAGCCGTCGTAAACGGTCTCGCGAAGGTGCGAATCGGGGCCTGCGTCGGTAAGGCGTCACTCGAGGGGCCGCTAGAGTTTTTTGTCTGAGTTCTAAATCTGGGTTATATTTGTGGTAAGGTATGCGTCAAGATGTAAGGTAAGTTCGAACTTAAACATGATCAAAAAATTGTGTGATGTCGTCTGGTACGTGGAAGTTGGAGAAGAGCCGTGAGTCCGCGCTTCCCAGCACGCCCCTTGATATGGGGTCAGCTGGGTTACGTTTCGTCTCGACGTAGGTAAGGTCTAAGGTAAGATTACGTGCGGCCAGAACGTACGAGGAACGGCGTATGGAGAGATTTATGTCGGCGTTGCGGCTGCGGCCTTTGTCGAAGGCACCAATCACGCCTTGATTATCTGAATATACGCGGAGGTGGGCGTCGTGCCAGCCTTGCTCCTCGATTGCGTAGATCATGAGCTCGAGGGCGACACCCTCTAGCCAGCCAATGTGTCTGGACTTCGAGCGCCAGCCCGGGCGGGTCCTCCAGGCGTCCCAGCGCTTGCCAACGAGGATGCCGATTCCCCAGTCGGTCGAGGCGTCAACATAAAGGTCCCGATCGACGAGAGGGCCGCGCGCGCGGAGTGGGCGCGGTACGGGGGCAGAAGAGAGCAGATCTGCCCACCACCTGAGGTCGGTTAGGGCAGCATGGCTCGGGTAACGCGGTGTGTAGTCATCATCGTGGAAGGACGCGATGAAGGTAGAGAGGGAGGGGAGGTGGGAGCGGCCAATGGGGAAAACGAAGGTGATATGACATAAGGAGCCGTGGATTTTTTGCACGTCGAGCAGGAGACAGCGTCGTGATGAAAATACAGCCAGGAAGACCTTGATACGTTCCAGGAATTTTAGGCGCTTCTTTTCTGGAAGAGAGACCTCGCGCTTCTTAATGTCCCAGAAAAAACCGATATAGGTGAATGATGTGCTGAAATCCTGGCCTTTATCGGGGTGCCACGGAGTGTTTAGCGGTGCAATCCGCCTCAGCGCCTCATCGCGATCGTATGGGAAGTGGTAGGAAGGAATACTGGTGAGAGGGTCGTGGGTGATGGCGCAGGGAAATCGGAAAATGGAGAAGTCGTCTTCGTATTTTGCGGACGGGTCGACCTTTTCTGCTTTCCAAATATCCTGTACTGCACAGCCGATCATGCCTGCGTTGCTGCTAGAGGATGAGCAGCCAAACGGGCAGTTGTGTTCAATGTAGAAGCCTCTAGGTCCGCGTAAGACGAACCAGGCTTTATGGTGCGGGCATATAGGGCAGGTGTGGTGGAATTTTTCGATGTCGAGAACCATCGCTTCGGTTCCGGTAGGTGCCGTGGCGATCTGTGAGTAAGAGTAAGCGCCCGTAAGGTAAGGGGAGGGGTATGGGCAAGTGTAAGGTGGTGCGCTGAGCGTGGCGTCTGGACGAGCTGGACTCGTCTTAGCCTAGTGCGGTGCGGGTGCAGGTAGGGGTGTACGATGGCCCTACGCGCAGAGGTAGGAAGGTAAGGTGCGGGAAAAGTACGCCGCGGTACGGTAACAAGTAAGGTGCGGGCAGTGTCACGTCATGCTCCAGCGTGAAGTGATGTGGTGCGGGTAGGGGACAAGGAATGGTAAGGAAAGGTGCTTACAATTTCTGCAACTTGTGCGGCGGAATCAAAGCGTGTCGGAAATTTGTCTTTGTCGACGTGAGAATTGGTGGACGGGTGAGCCGAATCCCCTTTCGAAAGGTGGCGGCAGAGGCGAAGTTTGTCGGGCTCGCCCGGCCCTTGAGGTTGTACTGCGACGATCATCGGGGAGCACTGGAAGTGCCCCCCGACTATCCGTTCCGTTTCCTCTTGAGTGTAGGGCCCGCTCATTCTCTTTGCAGCTACCTCGTCGTGCAGGTATTGGTCAACAAAAGACTCGTGTTCGGCGACGGATGGGTGGTTCGGGAATATCACTGTCTCGGTAAGAGGGGGAAAATCGCCCATGGGAAAACCGTAACGCAGGTTGTTAACGAGGGAAGGGTATTGAGCGTTCATGTCGTGCTTGTTCAAGAAAAATTCAAAGGCGTCGGAGTCGTACGGGGTGACGATGCGGTTAAGAATCTCAATGTGTTCGGGAGAATGTGGGAGTGGGAAATTAGTGTTCAAGAAATGAAGCGCTGCTGCATCCAGCGCCGGCGCCTCAACGCGCGGGGTTGGTACGGCAGGACCACGCGAATCCGTGATGTGAGGTCTGTCCGCAGAAACAGCAGGCATGAAGCCGATCGGCTGGAGCGTGTTTGCAGGCGGCGGATGCTCCTTTGGTATTCCAAGCCCGACATAGTGTCGCAGAGGATCCCTTCGATATGATATCGCGGTCGCGCGCAAGGCAGTAAGTGGGGGAACCGTCTGGGAAGTCGTTGAAGGTGCATTGGTTAAAGTAGTGTCCGCGGCGTGCGCAAAGGTAGCAGACGGCGCTGGACGCTGCGTCCGCGCTGCTGCCTGCCTGAAAGGGGGCGCCGCCGCGACTGCCTCCACCGCCACGTCCGCGTCCGTTCCCTCGTCCACCGCGGCCGGCGTTGGAAGCGCCGCCGTGTCCTGCGCCGTAGCCGTTTCCGGCTCCCGCGTCGTTGCCGCTGTACATGTATGAAGCCATCGAGTTTTCCATCGCCTGGATTCGGTGCCCCAGGCTGGTGTGTCCCCATTTGACGACGTTTTCCTCCAGTTTTGCGTTGTACGTCTCGATGGTGTACGTGAACGGGGTCGCCGCGTAGATCATTCTCATTTCGATATCAGCTGCGAGTACCGCCTCGAAGGGCCTCCCCGCCTTCAGGGCGTTGTCGAAGAAAGCGAAGTGGGCATTCCAGCGGATGCTCTGTTGACTCGTGGGGGCGCCAGTGACTTCTTCGATGAAGATGACGTAGTTCGCGGCGGCCTCCATCCACTGAGCCCGGTCTAGCGAGGCTTCCCGCAGGTGCTTCGACTCGAACAAGCCTATATCGAGGGCTCGGAGCGACTTGTCCGAGATCGACTTGGGGTTAGACTTGCAGAGGTCGACTTCTGCTGATTTTAGGTTAATGAATTTTAGGCTCTCGTAAGTAAAGAGAGAGAGGGGGAGATATATCTCCTGGTCGTAGGTGTCTTTGATGTAACGGTGGAAAACGGCAGGAAGGGGCTGCCCTGGCAGCATGAGGACCTCCTCCCGTGCCTTCTTGGCTGCGGCGCGCTCTGTGGGTTGTTCTTCCCCGTCTCGCGTGCGCTTCGCTCCTCCGAGGCCGGGGATGAGTCCTAGCACGGACTTGAACGTTCTTGGTGAAAGCGCGTCGGAGAGGCGCGCGAGAATGTCCTTCGGGTCGCTCGGGGTTTCTTCTTCCACCGTGATCACCGACTCATCGTCTGATGCGTCATCCGGGTACTCCGACAGGTTTGTGCTGTGGCGGGCTCTGAGTAGGTTGCGTCGAGCGTTGTTTGTCTCGATTTCTTTATTCATCGCGATTTTTTCGTCCCGCGGAAGCTTTTTAAGCGCGTCGATTACTGCCTGATTCGTGTGCGTTTTTCTGAGTCGTGGGGACGGATGAGTGGCGTCCTGGGTCATTGTGAAGATGTCGTTCAAGGTAAGGGATACGAGGGGTGAAACAGAGCGAGTATGTACAAAGAAGAAAGGAAAAGCGAGGAGCGATGATGGTGGCACGAGCAAGGAAGAATGAGTGACGTGGGGACGTGCTCGCGCCACGCTCAACCGCCCCTCGCTGCATTTGCATATCCTATGATAACTAACAAGCCTCTCGTTCCTCGCGTCGTAGTTATCTCGGACTATTTTGGACTACAGTGCCGATGTAATTTTGTTAAGAAGTCATTTGCTGAGGATAACATCTGTTCTGAACTAACAAAATCAATTTATTCTCAGCAATGTCCGTCTCAATGATCATGATCTTGGACTTTAGCCTCGGCCCCCGTTCAACCGATTGTCCCACAAGTCCGCCGCACAATATCGGTTTACTTTGATTGGGGCAAACCATCGCGCACAGCATGATTTATCTCTGGGTTTATCGCTGTTGAATTCAATTTCTTTGGGTGCGTGCAAAAATAACCTTCCGCATTTTGCTTGGGCATCCCCTCTGATCAGTAAAGTCCGAGGCAAACCATCGCTGTGACACGAGGACTGCTTACTTTCCTCCTGTCATGTGCACATAGTGCCGTTTAGACCCTGACTGGAATAAGAAGTGCTGCACCGAAATTCAAGGCAGAAGTGCCCCGCATTTGAGCTAGGATTACTATTTATTGACCAGATTGTTTGAACTCTCTTACCTTGCATGCCCTCGTGTCGACAATTAGAGTGATGTCAACTAATATTCAAAACTAAACATGAAATTTGCGCGCCCTCAACCAACTATGCTGATAAACCCAAGTTTTGCGCTGAATGTCATAATCCATGAAATCATAAGCTAAGCATGTCTATATTTGGCATACATCATAATGTCCAACAGAAGAGTTGAGTCTCTTTTTGACCTATTCATCACGGGGAGATTGAACCAGCTGCAGTAGGCGTTGCAGCTATGTTGGTGGGGGAATTTTTCAAAGACACTGCCCACATTCCCACCACCAAAGATATCCTTCCCCTCCGCGATTTTCCTTCAAGCTGAGTTAGAAGGATCGTTGCGGAGGCGGAAGGAAAGATACTCGTACGGGGATATCATGATTTGAGGGTTTGTGACCCTGTTCTCTTGTAAGTAGTGCACATTCATGGTGAAACGATGGCATGCA
Source organism: Mycena galopus ATCC 62051 (assembly GCA_014925785.1). Classification (NCBI taxonomy): domain Eukaryota; kingdom Fungi; phylum Basidiomycota; class Agaricomycetes; order Agaricales; family Mycenaceae; genus Mycena; species Mycena galopus. The sequence goes on along the minus strand of WIQG01000008.1, from coordinate 1,000,614 downwards.
TACCTGGGAGGTCGGACAAAAAAACGGTTCCCTCCGTCTTGAAGTATTGCGCATGTTGAGTGAAGCAAAGGAATTCGGCAATGCTGTAGAATGGATTGTCCCGGTCCAGGAGAGGGTTGGCATCGCCAGTATGAACGAATTTCACGAAGCCGTCCGATTCCTCGTCAATGAACTCTTCAACTAGATATGTCCTGCGAATTGAAGAAGTATTGTTGATGTTGGTGCCCACTGCCCGCAACTTGGTCGTGCGAAACGGCAACACCGGCGTGAACAAAACGCAGCTGGGGAATAGTAAATGGCGGCTCTTCATCGGTGTTGGAAAGAAAAAGATGAAGGAAGGAGTATGTGAAATCCATGATAGACGAGGTCCAGTAGAGTAGATTAGCTGGTGCTTCAGAGTCTTGACGGTGTCCACGAGCTGTTCAGGGTGACGCGCCCATCGGACATAGTCCCTGCCGAGAGCTACTGTACACGCGCTTGGAGATGGTCGATGCCATTGCGGGCGATCCTCTTCACAAGGTTGATGTCGTCCTGGAGCATCCCGACATTGACATTGCGCAGCTTTGATTTCATGGTACGGTAGCGGTTCTGTACGTTGAGTTCGAGCTGTTCGATGTGGGGCTCAGTCGCAATGAGCTTGCCGCCGAGTCGGGTAATATTACCGTTTGTGCGGGCGGCGGCAGCGACGGCAGTCTCGGGCTTCTCCTTCTGGCCTGCCTTCGTGGTAGGAGGCGGGCCGAGATAGAGGATTTTGCTAACCTCCTTGTGGTTTAGGAGAAGGACTGGGGTCATGTCACCGTCTTCTGGCGGGGACTCAGCAGCTGGGGAGTCAGCAGTCTCCCCTGGCATCGACGCGCTGCGAGATATGGGGCGCGTCGCATGGGAGGGGCCAGTAGCGAAGCCAGTAGGCGGGGTGGGTGATGCCTGCACGAGGTTGAAGTCTCGCTTAAGTTGCGAACTTGCCCACGTTGTCAGTAGCGGAAAAACCATCGGAGTTTGCATGCCGTATCTCAAGGACATCGACTGGTCCCGCGTCTCGAGATTGAGTGCAGCGAAGCGGTCAGCATCCTTGGCATGCTCAGCAGCAAAGGCGGTGCTCAAAGGGATTCCCCCCTTCTTGCGGAGGTTGCGACCCGCAGCCGGCGCAGACACCGAACTGTCATAGTTCATAAGCAATTGAGTATTATACGTCTTGTGCATCTCCCCTCCTGGCTAAAACACTGCAGGCCTTCCTCCATGAAGGGAGCTGACACTGCGATGGGCTTTTTAGAGAGGGTGAACGTCGGGCGTGGGTTGTCGATAATCGCGTGCCCAGGGGCGGAGTCACCGGAATTAATGGTAGGAGACATGAGAGAGAGCGATAGTTTTTTAATAGGATGCCAGAAGCTGACGTGTCATCTCTTTGACGTGTTCGTGCTCCCTTGATGTAAGCTTGGCGTACTATTGGCTGTGTAATTGGTAATTTGCTGTTGTCGCTTTGTCGCGTTGTTGGTCCGATTGTGAGCTGGCAGTCGCTGGCAGCACTGCCTACTAGTTTGATCTGTGAACGACACAAAGCCCCGCAAGTGAAAATTTTTGCCGCCGTCGTCCAAAGCACTGAGCAAGACTACGAAGCACGAGAAGTTTGCACTTCGATTTCAGCCCAAGTCTCAAGGTCACGAGTTTGGATACAGACGCGAGCTTTCGATAGTTTCATGCATTATATTTAAAAGTCATGCAGATATTTTATGGTGTGGTCCTTAAGCATACAATAAAATTGGATACTTATCAGAGCCACTCCTGCTCACAGAGAGTCAGTATGGCACCATATTTTGAAGACATAAAATTATCAGGGATCACGGATCGCAGACCAAAAGAAGATAGGGGCTACTTGCTATATCTAGATATTCTCAGTAGGCTTTTTCACACTTTTGGCTGTGCTAAAGGTCTTGGAATGATGCTAAAATGCAGTTCACCAAAGAATTTGGGCAAGGGAGTGCCCAGGGAGTGCTATTTTTTGATCATAGAGCTAACCAGGGCACATTTAGCGATGGCTGTGCTTTCTTTCATCCTGCTGTGCTGGCTCATAGGCACATTTTGGCTATATTCCCTTGCACTTGTCTCATCCATATCACAGAAAAAAAATTCCAATACCCCCACTCCTCCCAGGTCTTCTTTTATTTTAGAAACGACATCTGTACATGCAATGGAGGTAAGAGCACATGCTTTCTTGGGCGGAAACATAACAATATTTTAATTCACTGATTCATCCCGCTGGTCTCTCTTAGCTGCAGCACTAAGCTCAAGACATGTAGTGCAAGAAACCTTCTGCCAAATTTCCTCAGCTATGATGTTCCTGCTGCTACATGCTTGAGTTGGGTGATGACTCGGGATTGCGCACTCCGCAATGACCTGTGCACCCACCGCGCCTGAAGATTTTTCGTTGCAACAACAGGATATCCCTGTAATTGAACCATAATGCTTACTGTTTCCATTTCTATCCTAATTTCTGAGACTAATGTCATCATTGGAATCACATATGGCGAGAAGGTCAGGCAAAGTTTCCTCGAGCCACTGAAGGGGCACTCGGGATTTGTTACAACCATGCACTTCAACCTTGTCCGGCTCCGTCCAGATACATTGGTCCTTCCTCCGATCCTCGGATTCCACTGTCCATCCGTACTCCGCTTGTGCCACAGTCCATCTCTCTTGCTGTTTCATCTGGTGTTAGCTATTGACACATGCCCTTGGGGTTTTTACACAATGATGATTTAATGAGTGTTTCCCCTTTATCAACCTTATGACTTATGCCCACATGTATTCCTTTATCATCTGTATTGTCTTCGTTTATTCCTATTGTCTTTACTTATTTACTTCTCCACCACATCCGGACTATCTCCATACTTAGTAAAAGACATGTCTTCGCTTTGCTCCGGCGCAGGTGTGAAGGCTCAGTTGCATTGTGAAAGTATGGGTTATTGTAGTAAGGAAATAAAATTACAGCTTCAACTCCACGTGCAAATTTCTCCCGTTCTTCGCCTGCCATTGCACGCTGTGCAGCCCGCTCGCTAATGGATGTTTAGTAGACAGCTGGAGGCCAGTAAAATAATGGACAACACACTTCGTTTTACATTGGAAAGTGTCCAAAAATCGAACTGTGAGAGAATGTTTGATACCAGACAGCTTAGCTGCATGGAATGCAACACAGGTTTCATAATGCTAGCAGCTCACTTGGATGTCACCATCCAAAGCGAGTACATCACGAAGTACAATGACACTCAACTGGGTAAGTAAGTAGCCAATCTTTCGATGAGGAGATCCGACTGGATATGGACATAATGTGATCAATGAAGGAGATGCATCTGGACTCCGAAAAATTGAAGATTTCGCATCCTGGTACATGTCGCATATGGCAGAAAGTCCGATATGTGTCCACAATGTTAATGTTCTTTGAAGGCACGTTTGAACTCCTGGACAGGCGCAGGTGAGTAAGATTCAATCGAACTCGATGTGTAACACAATAATCTGGTACCGGCGCTCACCGGGTGACAGAAATGCATCTCTCCCAATCAGCCTCTTCGTAGGAGGGAAATGCAACATAGATTCGATGGAAACAGCAGCAATAGTCTAACGCCTAAAATATTCAAGGCCATACTTTGAGGGTTTGAGTCAGCGGCACCCTAGAACGAAGGCAATCAAAACACTTCACCACCTGGCATCAGTACGTGAACTCGACGGACACTCCGTAGCTGTCGATAGGTCCCGTCAGTACGCATGGCGTCGAGTTCTGCAGACCTATTGATAAAGTCAGGCACGTTCTCCCAGACTCTTCTTAACCTACCAATGTCTACTTGGCCGGGATTGAAACAGGATGATCACAAATACTTACATCTGCGATGGAATGAATTCATTGCAGTTCAACAGAATACACGCACAATGCCTGAACCTTTCCACAGTGCCCGAGAAGATGAGCGGTGAGGGTCCATGATTCCCTCTTCCTCAATTGGTCCAGCGCTGGGCCCGGGGTTACTCTGCGGTGTAGAAGAAAGGGTTGATCCCGGGGTGGATCAAGGGGATGGAGGGTCGTGAGTAAACCCTAGGCTGCGTGTAGTACAATTACACAAGCTGTATGTAATAGGAAGGACTTAGCTTGTGTACCGATCTCGACTCCTCGCTTATAGGACGTCGAGGTCCTCGCTGCGCTCGATATGTCTTGAAGCTCGCGACTCAGTGAGAATTTGTGTGGGCAGAAGGGGAGAGGGAAGAAGTCCCTCCCCATTATTGATTTCCACATAATATACCGTGTGCGAGACCAGGCTGAAACGCGTGCTCTCGCGCCACCTGGACTCCGAATTCCAAATACATTGTTGCCATGTAAATAGAGTGTCCGTGTAGAAAGAAGGAAAATCCGCCTCACACTAATTGCCTCTACAACCGCGACCAGCCGGGAATAGCACAAAGGTTTATAGGGAGACGACGCCGCCCCAAGCGCCCGCTGTCTGGTTGACCAAGCCAGCAGCATGTCAATCCCCAGTGCGTTCCGAACTGATCGCGATCTTCGAGACAAATTCGCGATCGGGGGATGTACATGTGTGCAGGAGAAAATGACTAAAATAAAATATGTGAGAGCGAGGATCCGGCCATGGAACGCATGTATGGGACCGGAGAAGGTGTGGGTAGGGAAATACGCGCCGCCAAACCGTCCAACGAGGTATGATCGCGAAGAACTCGCGTGTCGATCTCTTGGTGACGCGATCACGTGGTCGTTCATAGTGCGCATGCTCGAGGCGCGTACGGGGTATTTTGTGGCCGGAATAGCAGGTGTGTCGTTCTGGAAAGGGAAAGGAGGAGAGGGATAGAATCAGTGAGTAAGAGTTATTTATGAGAGAGATAGGAAGACGGCGGCTGTTAACGCCCGAGGAGGAGCTCGCGCGCAAGTGATTGATGGTGGATTGGCGATGAGCGTGTCGATAGACACTTCCACAGCGGCCACACATGTAAGTAATTTTTGGGACTGAGACGGGGAAGGACCAGGCTATTCACCATATTACGAGAGTACTTCTTGCATAGTGATGGAAAATTTCGGTTCAGTTCAGGTTTAATACTCTTTCTCCCAAACGCCGAACCTGAACCTCGGGTTCGGTTCAGAGAATTGCTGAACCTGAGCCTGAACCTTGCATTCGGAGTTCAGCGCATTCGGTTCGGTGTTTGACCAAGTTCGAACACCAAACCGAACCTATTTGCCACGAAAAATTAAATTGATAGAAAAACACGCTATTAAGCACTGGAAAAGTAGGAAACTCCCGTACTGCACGATATGAAGTAGCAGAGGCCTTCCTCTCTCTGTCAGAAAACAATCTGAGGCACAGATCCTTTTGTACCCGATGATGAGCAAACATCAGCCAAAGAAAAGTACATAGATCGAAACTCACATGCAAACGAGGCCGATTGCGCTGTCCTCGGGGATCCCAGTGCTGAGATGTGGGTGAGCCTTGATGGACTGGAAAATTGTTTTGACCTTCGCCACCACCTCAAATACATTGACGCCACAATAAAATCAACATACATGTGCGTGAATCCGAATCAGGCTGAGACATCGTAGAATTCCCGCATCACTCATGTACATGTCATGTTCGCGACCTCAATAGCTCTCAAGAACTGCGGAATTGCTGTTCGCTGCATGGAGAGAGATAGGGAGTTTGTCATGTGCGCCGAGTGAAAGCAGAACCCGAGTTCTAGGCCTTCAAGTTGATGCCACCAGCAACTGGACCTGCTGAAATTCCGCCAGCTCAAACGAATGGCGGAGGTCTTGAAGCAACAGGTAGGGGAGCAAGTCTTAACCAGAGTTGAGGACAAGAAGCTTTGACCACAGTGGAGGACTTGAAGCTTTGAGCTCTGAATGCTCGAGAAGATCCCCAAATGATGAGCACAGCAGTAATTAAAGTGTGGACACTGAAAAGAGGAAAGCGAGATGGTGGAAGAAGAGAACCAGGGAACAGCAACGTGGCAATGCCGCTGGTGTCAATGTAGGCAGGTAGAATGTGCGACGCATCGCTGCAGTGACGTCGGAGATTGCCACAAGATTTCCCGCCAGCCGAGCTGGGTTCAGCTTTCGGGAAATTCTTCAATCTAGCTGAACCTAAACCTCCAGTTGGGGTTCAGGTTCGGTAATTCAATGAACCTGAACCCCAAACCTGGCATTCAGTTTGGTTCGGTTCAGGTTCAAGCCAATTGTTTGGACCGAGCTTTCCATCACTATTCTTGCATGCTGATGACGCCCGCTTGAATATATCTAAATATCAGCAGTTGCCTGGTAGACGCTATGTGGAATGGCATTGAAGTTGAAGCGCAGAGCCAACATTAAGTTTAGAATCTTGATGAACTGAGGCTTGGTAGTGAGGTTGAAGTTGATCTTGATTGAATATCACGGCGGTGCTCAAGATTTTGCGGGATTCAAAGCTAGAACGCTGAGGTGCGAGGCTTGATAGTGGTTGGTCTTGGCTGACCGTCAAATGGACTTTCCGATGGGTTTCAAAGCTTTTTTCGATGTCTAGCGTGCATGCACATAGCCTGGTAGTGAGAATTCTTGCGGAATTTAGAACCTCCACTGGACGCAAGTTGATTCTTGGTAGTCAAACACATCTTGGATAGGCAGCACAGCATACAAAAGTGAGACAGAGACGGCGGCGCAGGACTCCGAATGCAGAGGTGGGACAGAAGAAGCGACACAACAGAATGTCTGCCTTTTGAGCGGATGTTGAGGGCTGATCAGTGAGGTTTGAATCAACCAAGTGCCAGGGTGTCTAAGCTAATTCTTGATGGAGAGGGTCAGCTGAGATACCGACTGGGGTAATTTCGGTGGTACAGATAGCTGTACTCTGATACGAGTTCTCATAAGATACAAGTAATGGTGAGCGGAAATGGGGTGAACTATAGAGACAGTCAGACAGACATTCAGCCTCACATGCGATGCAATTTGATGTATGTTGAAACTACCAGAACTGAGTTAATACGATGACAAAACTGCATAAAAAAGGAATCTGATATTAATCTAAGAAGTTCAGGAATTGGCGAGCGCCCAGTGGCGTGTGAAAACAAAACAGGTGCATACTGATTCATAGGACCTCAATAATATATGAGTAATAAATATGTATTTGCTTCAAATGTAACCTTAGTTGATAATTAATGTGCTTTGCCTCCACACTGGTCTATCGTCGGATCTTTGTTCTCCTCTCTGACCTTGAGGCCAAGTTAGTTGGTGTACCTGCTCACTTTGTGGTATCACTTTCCTTCCGGCTTTCCTCTGGCAACTCCACCTAATTTTGGCTTCTTTCCATGTGTTATGCTCATCTTGTTCCTACCCTGGATGTCCATGATCATTGTTGATCACTGTTATATCCGTGTCAAGGGGAGAGAAAGGAAGGAGAGAGGATAGGTTCCGGATGGGTTATGACCGGGCTCGGGAATGCCGGAGGTCAACAGAAGTAAACGGGAGAGGATTCCGGAACACGGATATGAACCACTACACCACAGCTAGGTTTAGGGGTGGGTGTACTATCTGGTTGGCTAGGAATGAAGGAGGAGGGAAAGGGAGATGGCCGAGGGTTACCGGAAGTGAAGGGTAAACCGGAGGAGTAATGCCGAAGGCCGGAGGAAGTCTGGTAAGCCGGAGGTGATATGCCGAAGGCCAGGCGATGTCTGGTAATCCGGAAGTTATGCCGAAGTCCGAGATGGAGTCCGACAAGTAGGGAAGTTCACGGATGTATAAGTCCGGACATCCGGGATAAGGCTTTCGACAAGTCTGGTCGTCGGACAGAAGACGGATGTCGAGTCCGTCAGCCAGAAGACGGAGGTCGAGTCCATTGGCCGGAGTACTCAGACGTTGGAAGAAGTGTCAAGACGACGGAGAATGACTGAAGGTCAAGCAACATTAATAATCAATCTAAAGTACAGGATCGTAATCTAGACATTTTATAGTAATAGTGGAGGTAAGTATATATAAGGAAATTGATTGAAGAACAAGGGAAGAATAAAAGGAGAACATAGCTTCTTGTATAAGTACAAGGGAGATGACAGATTGAGAACATAGAGCATGTGTGCATAACAGGAGTGCATGTGGAGATCTACCGCTAAGGCAGATAGATGGTTGCGTAAAGAATCGTCATCGGCGAAGGGCCGGATGAAGTCTGATAAGGGCCGGAACGTTCCGGAGAAGACCAGAACATTAAGCTGGAAGAGGACGGAGATGAACGATGTTAACCGGAAGTCATCTGGTCATAGTCCGGATGTCGTCCGGGGTTGAGCCGGAGGTAAACCGGCATAGACTGGGAGTTGGCCAGAAGTAGACCGGGAGTTGACCGGAAGAAGACCGGAGGTTATCGGAATGTATACCAGAGTATACTGGAAGTGGTTGGATGAGGTCCGGATGATTCCGTGGTGGTACAGGATGTAACAATCACACCAGTTCAGCGCAATTGTTCCAATTTATGTCCCAGGACAACCAAATCCCGAAACCACTTCCAGCTTCTGGCCCATCATTCTATCTTCCCTGGATCCCCGTGCTCAACAGTCTCAGCCCCATTTCGAACCAGACACTCGGCCTCCAGACTGGTTAAGTGGTGATTGCTGTAACCGACAAGCAGTGATCTGGGGAACAAGTAGTGAGCAATATTGCAGCAGAAAATGTGCCGCAAATAGTGTGCCGAGGGTTGGGGTATGAGGAATTGTTTGCACACGGGGATTGTGCGTGGCCTCCAGCAGGCAGGAGTATAATTCATAGCAGGACAATGAGCTGACAGTCCAGTGTTAGTGCAAGTGGTATGCAGCGAGACATACTGAGCCCGGATGGCAGGAGAGATGTCATGTCTCAAAGCATATTATACACACCACAGCTCCCTCACTGCGTTCCGGGAGCATTTTGACTGAGCAACGAGGGACAGAACACTGTTACTAGGGGTGGCAGGGGGCTGAGAGAGCTGTAGCGTGGGCGTTTTGCGGACAACTGTAGGGACCAATTTGCACCCCAGAATCTGTGCAGCAAGTGCAGGGACAATGGGGGTGGGCACAGGGAGACCAGGGCAAGCAGCAAGATGAAGAATGGCACTGGTAGTAATAGAGCCTGGGGGCAAACGGGAGCGAATGTGGCGAGAGGATGAAGAACTTTGATGGGAATGCAACATATGTACATAAACAATCAAGGAGGAATCGGAATTCGAAAATTGGATATAGAGTTGAAAAGTTTTTTTTTTCAACCCCAAACTGACTCCCCCCGCCCACTCCTGCCTTATATGGAAGGAGTTTCCCATGCCTAGGGCTGGGCCGGTGTCTCTGCGTCCAGCCGCTGCTTCCAACCTACTTCCTAACATCTTCCACAGTATCACCCAGACTCAGAGATACTCTCCAATGCTGTTTGTTAATTAACTAACACATATGAATTACACCAGTTGAAAAAATTCTGACCCTTGACTGCACTGTGCTTGGATCCCGGAATACTCAGGTTCAGAGCTTAGATATAGGGAAGGACACGGGTTCGGATCAACCCAGCGGGTTTTCGGGTCGGGTCCGATGGGTACGGGTCGTGAGCCAGCGATTTTCCAGACCCGAACCCGCGGGTACCCACAGGAAGTCGGGGAGGTGCTATAAAATCATTTGAGTAAAGAAGTTCAAAATCTGTCCATAGAACATTGTATGGACTCAGAACTCACCTTGAACATAAAAATGCATGCTGGAAATCTTCTGTCGCAAGGTTTCGAGGCTCCCATCACGCTCGGCATGGGCTTGCCAATGGCTCGTGAGCAACCCGTCAACCCGCAGGTTCGGGTTGACTGTTTTGTATCCCAACCTGTACCCGTGTCCATCACTACTTAGATATTGTGCCAGACCCTTTCAAGGCCACTGAAGTGAGTCTACTGTAGAATTTCATTCAGTTCGGCACGGGTTGTGACCTGTGACCGAAAATACCGACTCGGCACTTCGGCACCCAACGAAATTTGGTATGACTTACAAAATTTCGGCATTCAAGACCGATATTTTCAAAAATTCTGCCTTTTTGCAGCTCCAAGAGAGATTTGACTAGGATGTCACCGATTTGACATTCGGGACCGGGTGCCGTGACCTGTGACTGAGACCAAAATGCGTCGCGGCACGGGGTGCGTGACACATGACTGCCAAATTGAATGAAATTCTGACTCAACAACACCTCCCTCAAGCCCTATTGGCTCTTTTGAAGCTCTAAAACGAGATACCCAAAAAGATTTTTTTCAGCCAATCTTGGACCGCCCCCACATATACGGAATTTTAATCCCGATTCCCCCTTGTAAATAACGACCCCATTTGGACCGCGCCACCAGAAGCGGTGTGTGGGCCCAAATGACGCCACCGCTGAATACCTGCCTCGACAAAATAGACGAGCTTCTAGTGTATATTACAATGTGCCCTTCTAATGAGAGGGTTTTATGCAATGGATACACCTTCCCAACTAGAACCTTTTTGTGCATAAAAGTGCCATATATGGTATACGCCTGCTCTTAAATGCATTCTCTGCGCTGCGGGAATTCACAGGAGGCGAGAGAGCGAGAGGACCTGGGTTCTAGCTTTCCCTTCAAAAGGATGCATGCATGAATCAGAGCGCGAACAAGCTTCGAATCCGCTCAAACGCACTTCAAAAGGCGTCAAAGATGCGTACCGCAGGGTCGAACAAGTCTTCATTGTATCGCATAGCCGTTCATCGCTTCCGCATTAGGCCCGTCTCCCGCAGGCAGCGTGCTGCATTAAATGACCGTTCACTGACGTGGTCTTACCTGACAATTACCAAACCTCTGATGCCATACCCATTCTTTCCTTTCTAATCTCGCCTGACCATTCCTTCCAGGCATAGGTCTCCCCTGTCCGCCGTATCTGAGTGACCTAGATGACATCACACACTCCCAGTGGCGCCTAACACGTACGAAGGAGCTGAGCTTCATCCGAGTACATACCAACTTTCATGCCACGTTCGTTCGTAACACTGTGTTCTGAATCATTAATCAAGTCGGACAAATGTTCGGTAGTCAGCCGCTGTCATTGCTTGAAAATCCGGGCGATCATCCCCCGAGGTCTCGTCACGGTGTCCCAGTTCGACACCCGATGGCGTGGTGAACTCAGTGCGGCCGAGTACCACAGCCTTCACCGCCAAGAGCACAGCGAAGAGCGCGACATGGTTGCTTATTATACAGCCTAGTCCCGGAATAACCCGGACGCATAATGCTCCTACTCCTCAGTGCCATGGAATCAAACCTTTTGGAGTTTTTCCAATTGAAGTTCATACTCACTAGCAGGTACTCGTGCTCCGCCACGAGAAGTATACTCTATGAACAGATCCAAATTTTCAGTGCAACCATCCACGTTTGAGGGATACTTATAACCACCCCTTGACTGGTACCCTGTGCCCAGCTCCTTGAAACTTTATGATAGTGATAAACAGATTCAGATTTTCGGCCATGCATGTCTAAGAGCCGGACATTTGTCACCAACCATTGGATGGTTCCTCATGCCCTCATGTTCAGGATCAAAGGCATTAGCAGTTTTGTGGTTTAAACTTCATCACCAATTGTGTTCATGTATGTCCTTGACAGGACCGGTGGCCGAAGAAAATTCTCACTAGTGCTGTCGCGCAGGAGAACTGAGTTCATTGATCATATGTAGCTCGCCCTGCAATCGTAGGTGATGTCCCGTCGGGATCTGCTCTTATGAGGATTGAAGAGATCAAAAGGTCGATTGCATCCCATTGAGTTTGTTGGACCACAGTACAGCCCGCACTCGTAAGGGATACCCCACCAGCATTGCTGTCATTAAAATCGAAAAAGAGACTGCCGACCATAGGACTGAGTTTCTGGATCATGCTCAGCCCCCTGCTTGCAGGTAGTGTCTAAAGGTTTCGAAGTGATCGACCCCGCACTCGTGGGTAGTACCTCTAAACTTTGAGGGTCACTTACAGGATTAAGAAGGAGGATTATGCTCAGCCCAAGCTCATGGGCAGTGTCTAAAATTTCAAAGAAGATAGCTATACCATACAATTTCGATCAATTCGGCACCAATCCTGAAATTTTAGTACAATTAAAATCCGAAAGAATTCCGATAAATTGAGACAAAATTATTCCCGCAATAAAAAAAAATGGGCGTGACGCGTGACCGTCAAATTGAACGAAATTGTACAGTTGTACCAAGAAGAGGGATTTTGCTCGGTCCGCACTCCTAGATAGTGCCCGTAAATTTCGAAAAGAAAGTCCAAGAAATCGGAAGATCCATTGGAACAACCAAAATTCGAGGGAACAGCTTTGGTGCTCTCGTTTAAAATCCCATGATCACTATGATAGTTATCATAACAGGTAAGCCCGCACTCGTAGGGGAAGTCACGGCTAGCTCTTGTGCTGAGTCATACAAATTGAACTCGAAACGACGGAGGAGGAGGAGCACTCTCGTGATGTGGGCGAAAGAGCTCGGCGAGACCGCCACAAAATCTGAGAGGAAAAAGAGTCCCGGAAACTCGAATCATAGTGGTTATACGGCCTTAAAAAGAGAGGAGGAACGAGCATGAAAGATGTTATGAAGTCAGAAGAACGGCCATGGAGGAAGTCAAAGCCGTGGAATCCGTTCTTGTTCTACGATCGGTAATTTCAAATGCAGCCAGCTTTGAGATCAAGACTTGATCTGATCGTTGTAGCTCCTGCTTCTGACCATCACCTCGTCTCTTCTTGCAGTGGTGGTCGGCAACGCACCGCTAATTTCAAACTCCGACACAAGCTTGTCAAATGGTCGGGCCCATTTCCCCAGTATACAGGCACTTTGGCGGAAACTTTTAGCTGGGTAAAATAATGGCATATCATGACTAGTGCAAATGATTGAAGCAGATTTTTTATATGTGGTCTGAAAGTATCTCAAACAGTCAGTTACGAGCATAAAACCCTTTATATCTAGGATGTACAGAAAGATATGAAAAATCAGCAACAATCATTTTGTTCTAGAGTATGTACAGTAACTATCTTGTGCTAACTTGGGGACCATAGCCCGCAGTGCAAGCCAGAAATTCTAGGGGGATTATGTTGTGTCTCATATCTGATGACTTTCCCGCACCAAATTGGGTCTCAAACGATACTTCATGAAGGTATGTAACATTTGAAGTGTAATAGGGCAAGAAACAGTGTTCTGAGCAAAAGTGAGCTAGAAATAGGAGGTATTTTCCAAACGCGGCAATACCGGTTTTCCCATCACTGATTTCCGACAGTGTTGCCGACCACTACTTGCAGCTGCTTTCCTCTCTTCACGGCCCCTGTTTGTGACATTTGTCCTATCAACGCGCACTCAGTTGGACGTGTATGAGAACGAAGAAGTCGCGAAGACGTGGGAGCGAAGAAAGACGACACATCGAGTCACAAAGGATCCCACAGACGTAAGAGTAGCACTCTTACGTTTGTTGGAGATCTTAGTACAGTTCCGAACCGGGAAGAGCAATACAACATAGAAAGCAACACTATACTTCTGTTGACTAGCACCGCCAAAAATTGGGGTGTTTGCCATTTGGGATCCCCATTGCGAATAAACAAGCCCCATATCCAAAATCCCTGGTGCCGGCACAACAATCGGTGGTGTTGTAGTGTTACGCTTTGCACATATTTAAAGCTTCGCCAAATATTCGGCTCGTTCTCGACAACGGCATGTGCTACCTCCTCAAGGTGAATGATGGCATCGAGCATGCATCGAGATGACCCAGTTGACAGCTTGAACCGAGCGCTTTGGGTCTATTCGACCTGGTATAAAGGAGGCGATCTTTCCGCACTCTGTCTTCAGCACGAACTGCTAGAATTTCTGCCTAATATGTTCTCCTCCTCGGTACGCTCCACTCTGGTTGCATTGGTCTTTGCCGCAGCAGCGTCTGCCGCCCCAGGGCTTTCCCTGTCGCTCACCGGCACGCCGTTTCTTGCTCTGTCTTTATCATTAACGTCTAAATATGTTTGAAGGACCCTCTGAGGTGTCGAGCGTCAGCGCCCTCCATGTCACGGCCACGTTGGTGAACACTGGGGATGTCGAGCTGAAGCTCTTGAACGACCCGAGGACCATCCTCCACCCGTTCGAGACGGACACCTTCGCCATCACAGACCGGTCTGGAAATACGCCGTCCTTCAAAGGTCTCGTCGCAAAATATGTTCCGGCAAAGGTCGTTGAGCGCAACCTCGAGAGTTCCTTCACTGTACTCGCTCCCGGCGCGTCCATCTCAGTGACTCACGACCGTAAGTCTCTCGTCACGCTTTTCAATAACGTCGCTCAGATTTCAACAGTCTCGAAGGCGTACAACTTCACCGCCTCTGGTGAATCGACGTACGACATCGTCGCGTCGAACAAGTTCCAGTACGTCGACGCTGCGAGCAACGAGCTCGTGACCATCCATGCCAACCACGCGGACATCCACACCGCGGCCGTCTCTGGCGAGCTCGCCGTTGCGCGTCGCTCGTCTCTGGGCAAGCGGATCGCCTACCAGGGATGCAGCTCCAGCGAGAAGACCACTCTCGTTTCCGCTGCCTCTGCCGCGCAGACCTACACCAACAACGCCAAGTCGTACGTTTTCTCATAATCCCACACTCTATTCAAGCCGACTGAATGAGGTCGCCAGCTACCTCACTACCCAGACAACAACCTCGACCCGCTTCATGATTTGGTTCGGTGACTTCACCACTGCCCACCACACCACCGTCCTCAGCGGTTACACCAAGATGGCGGCGGCCACGTACTCGAGCTACACCGTGAGCATATCGTCTTCATTCCCTTGGAAGTGTGCCTAACAATAAGTCATTCTAGTTCGATTGCTTGTGCGAGGACAATTCCATCTACGCTTATGTGTACCCCGACGAGTGCGTTTTGCTGCTTTCTTGTCCTTCTTCCCTCTAAAATTCAACAGGTTCGGCAACATCTACCTCTGTGGTGTATTCTGGTATGCACCGCTCACCGGCACCGACTCGCAAGGCGGAACACTCATCCACGAGGCTTCGCACTTTGACAATCTCGCCCATACTCGGGACTACGCTTACGGCCAGGACGAGGCCAAGCTTCTAGCCTTTTCTAGGAGCTACGAGGCGTCAGTGTCCCATCTCTTTAAGCGCAGCTTCCTTCCGTTTACTGACGTCTATGTGTTTTTCTAGCATCGAGAACGCCGAAAGCTACGAGTATTTCGCGGAGAACAACCCCGCCCGGCCATAAATGTAGATTGACGGACTGTAGAGTCACTTGTATATCATCTATTTAACTATGCATTTGGCGTGAAATAGTACATGAAATTCAAAACACGTTGGTTGTACACTAACTCGGCAAAAGAAATGTCACATACCAGTGGGTTTTTTGATCGGAATTCGAGAATTGCGAGCGATGGGCGCATTCTTAAAGCTCCCTTAAGCCCTTATTAAGGGTAGCGATTTTAATCAAGGACTTAGGGATTAAGGGTTCAGATAAAATTTCCCACCCTCAATCCAACAGCCATAATCTGAGGTTTATGACACAAAAATGTTGCTAAATACATTGTCTACAGTGACACCGGGGGCAAACAACAATGCACTTGGTTTCCGAGTGCATTACACGCACTCAGTCCGCAGTGTGTCAGTCGATGTGACAAAGGTTTGAAAGACCTTTGTGGCATCTTTGTTTCTTCTTTGACTCACAAAGATGCAACAAAGGTCTTTCGAACCTTTGTTGCGTCAACTGACGCACTACAGGCCAAGTGCGTGTAATGCACTCGACTTCCAAGTGCATCGTTGTTTGCTCCTGGTGTGAGATACAAAATTCCTTGCGAGTAAGGACATTTCAGACTGCATTTTGTGCCTCTTTTGAGCTGGTTGGCCATCATTGTTGACTTGGTGTGTCAGAGTATTGCCAGTGCCTTGCCAAAAAATGCAGAGGGGATCTACGAACTGTTTGTATGGGGAAAGCATAATTCAGTTGAATTTCGTCTCTTCTGAGTCTGTGACACAAAAAAGGTACTTCTTGGTTCTTTTTCTACACCAAATCTATACCAGAAAAAATACCGCTGGAAATCTAATACTTGGTTCAACGAGCTTTCAGATATTTGTGGAAGGTTCTGAACTAGCATGCATGATAATCCTGCGTTGCCTTGGCACTATGTCGAATTTTTCGTGCCCGTCACGCCAAGTTGAAGAGTCTGCCGAATTGTTGAATTGGTTGAAACTGTCACGCGTCATACCCTACGTCGATTTGAACGTACTGTACCATTTCGACTGTAAATTCAGTCACAGGTCACATTGGACTTTGTTTGATGTGTGCAAAAATCGCCTCTATTCAAAAGAAAAAATTTCGGCCATCCCGGACATCGAAAATTCGCAAATCGTTGAACTTGCGGTCAAAATGGTACAGTAATGTTACGGTACTTATCCCGATATTGGAATCCTACATACCTTGTGGCTCTGGTATACCCCTCCTCAAGGAAATAAGTATTTGGTTACCATACCATCATAGTACTGTAGAATTTGTAAGGCCATTTAGGGTGTGACATCCCATGCCTCGTATATTAAGCAGATGCCTCGAATCAGATTGTTCATGTTTGCCGCACTCTGAAGATACCTCATTCGCTCATTGCCGCTTCCTTTTCAACCACGTTCCTTCCAAACCATCTTCAAATCGGTGGCTTTATTTTCAGATAGTCCCTAGATCACGGCCTCCACCTGCCCAATATGGCCGCGTGCTCATAATCCGCGTTAAAAGATAACCATCTAGTTAGCCTTTCCGTGCAGTGCGAACCAATGGTTGGTGCCACTCAGGTGGTCCCGAATCCGTTGTTCATGGACTGGTGGATGTCTGGACAGTTTTCGGTTTGGTGGTCCTCTGGATTTGACCAGTGACCCCGAATCAAAGATCAACTTCATTGACGCTTCTTTTTATTTTCGACCTCTCCGATCAGCCGCCTATTACCCGCTCAAAAGGGAGAGTCTCTTTTGCTCGCTTCATTTCCGCGCCCATCATCTCCCCGTCTTTGTCTTCTTTTCAGTACTGCCTTTCACCCTGCATCGAAATTTTCCTATCGTCACACCTATTGACCCATGATTCCGCTCAATCCTTTTTTTCCTGCCTCCAAGACGGTACTTCATAGCCTACTTTTGTACGACTCAAGTGTTTCACAAGCCCTCTCAAGCATCAAGACTCGAGACTCTGCCTAGTGTCTCTTCAAGGGGCAAATCAACCCCATAACTGCTGCTTTGACGCCAGAGGGCCTGGAATACTTATCAAGGCAGACAAGGCGTGCAAGACTTCTGATGCTGTGGACCGAATGGCGGCCCAAACGATGCGAAAATGGGCAGGAGACGACATATGGCCCGTAGATCAACACGACAAATGGAAATACAAATTTGGTTTGGCTCTACATTCTTGCACCGATCCGTAGTAGGAGTTATGCATTGGATGAAGATCTGGTGGACCAACAGCAATCCGAGGCTAATTTGAGCTACCATTTAGACAGGGTGGAGGAGCTTGAAGGCACGCACTTTGGTTCTTTTTTTGTTTTTTTTTGTGGGGGGGATGGTATGTTGTTAATCCATATTTTCAGCGGTGCTGCTGGTGTCACAGAGTGATCCAGGGACAGAAAACTAAGTATGGGCTCGCGAATGGTCATACGCTACCGCGACATTTGCATGATCCTAGTCTCGAAGGCACCCTCCAGCATCGCCGCATGCTCAAGAAGAAAAAAATGTCATGCCGGAAATTGGGTGGTCTCAATTGCGCCATCGCTTTACCCCGGGGTTCGAAGATATTTTGAATGTGGGAGTCAATAATGGACTCATTACAATCCAGATATCCCCCCGGAGGCGTACGCAGATCAATCGTCTCTTCAAGCCAAGTGTTCTCACGTCCCATCCTACATGCAGGCTAATGTTTCGCTACGTATTCATTCCCTGGCTCCAGAAGGAGGGAGCTCAATTCCTACAGGGACAGAATCAATAAAACGGCAAACGCGCGGAACCGGAACAAAATTCTCCCTCACGGAGTTCCACACGATATGTATGAACATCCCAATGACTATGGTGTGCTGGACTTGAAGGTAATTGATTTGTTCACATAGATATCCTTCTCTCATGTGGCAAATGAGCAGATCAAGCCCGCCAAGATGCTATTGACACCATCTGCAACCTCTATGCTCCGAGGGCCCACAAAGTGTTCCAGTTGGTTCCCCCAAATTTTTCCGTGATCATATCGCAGTGTATCTTGAACTTGGCAAGCCTCCTGTCGCACAGCAGAGTTGCTGGGATATTTTATTTATCTTGCGCTCCTCAACTGCTTCCACGCCCTTGATGACATCTACAGTACAACATACCAGCAAATATTGATGCACAATGGCACCCTGATATGCCCTCACAATGGCACGCGATGACTATGCCAAAGAAATAACACCGGGGGCAAAGACCGAGGCATGCGGAATCTGCATGCTTTAAATGCATGTGGTCCGCAGGTCATCGAACTGTGTGACTAAGGTGTTAATCACCTTTGTTGCACCTTTGTTTTTGCCTTTGAGTTGCCCCTGAAAACAAAGGTGCAACAAAGGTGATTGACACCTTTGTCATATGGTTCGAAAGCATGCGAGTGCCGCATGCATCGGGTTTTGCCCCTGGCGTAAATAGAATTGCTACCGAACTTGAGGTCCCGGCGCAATGGTGATTTTGTGATTGGCCCGGGTGGATTTTATTACTGTTACATGGGTGGTGTCGATAATGGTAACGCACTGGGTATTATAAGTCCTGGGACTCTCGCTCCTTCACGCTACTTATTTCTAACAAATCTGGTGTAGATTCAGAGCAATCAATCAGCTCAGCGGGATTCAGGTGTTGAATGAAATGAAGGCGAGAGCTCAAGTCGGACGGGATGACAACGATCCCCAGCCTTTCGCATGTTTCTCTGATGAGGAATATGGAGTGGTAGATTTCATTCACTGTTATCATCTACGCGTAGCGGAAATCTATGTTGACGTAACTTGCGCTTACATGAAAAAACAAAAACAGTTGCGCTGGTGTCCGAAAGATATGATGGGCAAGATCTCAACAAAGCAACTTCCCTTCAGCAAGCGTACTTGGGACACTTCGGGGGCCCGACCATCGGCAGATGCGGCCATCCGCCATCATACCCTCGACAATGAGGAGTAACAATTTTAGTGGGAGTGGGACTAGCTGAGTCCCACCCTAGTACTTCAAAAGTGCGACTCACCCCCATCAGTGGAACTCAACCCTCCTGAAAAGTGCGACTGATGGTACTGTCTCGAAAATGCGACTGATGCATTGATGCGCAATCAATTCCCGCTTGTGGCCGATGGTATGCCGCCTTCTACGTAGGGCCCGTGTTCTTCCTCTGATTCATCATGGTTTTTAATCTAACTCCCCTGGCACTTGATCATCATGCCCTCTACTTGATTTGGCTGGCAAGGTCTTTCCTTCCATTTACGACAAAAGATATTGCCATCAGAGCGTGGCTTTGCAACGGCATGTTCAATTTTGAACCCTCCTATTCAGAAATGGACAAGATAGAATTAATGTATCTGATAAAGGATGCACTAACAGATGTTGTGTAAATAGGAATGGCCGGCAGGTGGCCAGCAATGAGAGAAATACTGGAGCACAAAATTGTCCATGTCTTGGCCGTGGTCCAATCTTCAAACCTGCCATGTCTTCAATTTTGCCCTTCAGACTTCTCACTTGCAGGTCGCGTTAAATAGGTAAGACCAGGTACATTGTTAAGCACGGTAAAATGAGGTGTCGTCTAAATATAGTGGACAGGGCGCGCCGACAGGGCGCGCCGACATTGTTCCCATCAAGGCCGCCGGGTAACCAGTCCCATTCTCGGAATGGAGTCCCACTTTTGATGGATCAAAGTGCGACTCGAACGCGATCAGTGGGACTCGTCGAGTCCCACTCCCACTAATCTTGTATATACTCCTCGACAATCACGCCAATCAGCGTGGTGCTCCGGGTTTCCATAGCATTGCAATAATCACCAAAAAATAGACGCGGGGCGGAGCGCTCCGAGAACCGCCCGCGCATTTACTTCCTAATTTGAACACAGTGATTCAACGGCCTTGCTTTCGACTGCTCTCGGAAATTAAGACTCAGAGAGAGACATAAACACAAAAATCCATGGTTCCAGAAATGCCCGGAGAGCCATAGGTACAATGAATATCAAGCCACGAGGGCTTGTTGCCCTTTGGCAACAATACTGTATAGGACTTGATCGAGGAGTCGGGGTCAGCCGAGTCGAGAAGTAGAACAGGCGCTTTCCCCTTATGGGCGCATATAAGTATATGATTCGTAATCCTTCGTACACGAATTTACGATCGATTGACCACGTCGCTGTTGGAATTATGAAGCCGTAGCATTACTAATGATGCTCGATCGGGCAGCGTTCCAGTATCTTCCCCAGTTCCTTGCTTATTGATAACTTACAATTACCTTACTAATCACCTTTCTGTGTAGTATAAAAGGCTTTGTAATTACACTGTATTACTTTACTGTTTTGCAAAGGGAAAAATCCTCTCGCTTCTCTTCACCCTTCTGAGCTTATTTCAACAGTCGCCACTGCCGACCTCTGCCCAGCTCTAGTAAAACCTATTCAACAGTGCCATATTCGAACCCAAACATGGTCGTCAAACTCTATGCAGCGCCCTACGTTGGTGGTAGTGGAGCCGTCGTCGCACTTACCCTCGCGGAGAAGCGAGTCCCGTTTGAGCTCGTTCCTGTTCACCTCGAGGCCGGGGAGCAGAAAATACCCGGGTTCATGGCGATGCAGCCCTTCGGACAAGTCCCTGTGCTGGTGGGTCTGCTCCGCTGTGCACTTTGGCCGATGGCTGAGCGATCGATTACCGCTGATTTAGGACGACGATGGCTTCCTCCTCTACGAAAGTCGCGCCATCTGTCGTTACATCATAGAGAAATACCCCGACCAAGGCACCGATCTCATGCCCAAAGACCTCAAAGAGCGCGCCATGGTGGAGCAGATGGCGTACGTCGAAGCGATGACGTTCCATCCCGCCATTACCGCGATTATCGAGGAGGCGTTGGGGAAGCCGTAAGTTCCGAAACACAGCGATAACCACCGTCGAACGAGCATTACAGACGCAGCGGTCTACCCGTCGACCAAGCCATTCTCGACCAAGCTGTTAAAAACTTGACGGCGAAACTTGACGTCTACGAAGTTATCCTCGCGAAACACAGGTTCATGGCTGGGGAGGTCAGTATCGATTCTTCATTCTCACCTTTATTCGACTCCTGATATCCCTTCCTTGGTCAGGAATTCACATTCGCGGATTTGTGCCACTATTACTATGTGCCCATGCTCGCGAATTGCGGTGTGGATATTATGACGACCCAGGGTCCCAATGTTACACGGTGCATACCTTACTTCCTCTTTAGTGCTCCTTCATTGACGGGTTTCGGTTTCCCAAGTTGGCTGAAGGAGCTCATGTCCCGTCCCACGTGGCTTAAACTGAAGGCGGAGGGGCTCATGAGCAAAGCAAGCTATTAGAGGCGGAACCTCCACGCACAGAATGAAGATGTATCCGGATTGAGTGTCGGCCGATTTGAATATACTGAAGATTTCTTGTGACTGATAAACGAGGATTAGTCCAGCCGATCTCCCTGAACGGCATGAAAACACGCCCTTGCCAAGTGATATTGCTGTAGTTTTACTTCCTGGTCCGTTGGTTGACTGCCTGGCGTCGATGTCGGTTTTCTTCCAGTCGTCGCACTGTGAGGGGAGTCTGAAGAAACGGAGCGGAGACAAAGGTGAACAACCTACGGAGCTCACGCACGATGACCAGGTGGACCTCACGAAGGATTTCCAATAACAGTGGATGGTGGAAGGGAAGAAAAATGATATCTCTGTGGCTCAGCGTTCGCAATATTTGAGCTCACTGACGAAATCGCTCAGACACGACCAAACATTAGCCTGGCCGAACTTGAAGGCAGCCATGTGTCCTCAGGCATCTCCAATCACGACAGAGAGATAACCCCATCCAATATCCCACCGCGACAAAGCATTCGGAGCCAGCGAACAGAGAAAACCTACTAGCACTAGAGCCCGGCAGCCAACGGCACAGCGGACCTTAAAATTCTTCATTTGTGCCGGTACATCGGATCTGCCCGGAATATTTACCGTACGAACGCCGTGTTGAACGAACGACAAAACGGGAGCTACGCCATATTTCCCGGCGCTGAAGCCCATCGGGTTTCAATAATTCCCATCACGATGCGGCCCTTCCATGTACTCCGGAGCCCGTAAATGTAGCGCCTCATTTGATGTCATTTTCGAAGGCCAAAAAGTAGCGATCTTGGACCTGGCATGTACCTCATAAGCGCTCTCCCACCTTTGAATATTATTGCAATCTGAGGCGAGTTTTTCTGAGTCTATCCTATGCTTCGCGGTTGAAGTTCTGAGTAATCACTGATGACATTGGGTTCGCCGGCCGCGCGTGCGCCGGCATGAAAGGGTCAGCGCTGGTTAAGAAGCCAATATAGAGCGGTATTCTTTCGCAAGCTCTTCCACCATGGTGCGCACAATTCTGGTGACCGGGTCAAATCAAGGTGAAAATCCGGAACTTTCTCTTGGGTCTCTCTGACATTGTTAGTACTATAGGGCTGGGAATGCATACCGTCCACCAGCTCGGGTCTACCGCTGATTTCGTTGTCTTTATGGGTGGGACAACATTCGCTACACTCACCCTCAAACGATGTTGACATTTACTTTATAGGTTCCCGGAAGTTGGCAGCGGCAGAGGAAGCTCTGTCGAAATTTGCATCGGACGTTCACCCGTCCTCCAGTGTGATACCGGTTCAATTAGACATCACCGATGAAGCTTCTATCCAGGCGGCGCATGGTTTCGTCACCAATTTCCTTAAGAACAAAGGAATTTTGAGTCTAGATGTCTTGGTCAACAAGTGAGTTTGAATTTCCCATTACATACTCGTGCTTGGTCGCGCTAACTCAAGTACCAAATTTTCCAGTGCTGCAATTGTTCGAGAATCATTCCAGGAGGTATATGGCACCAATGTATTTGGAACGGTGTCCGTCACAGAGGCCTTTCGTCCGCTGTTGAGCAAAGGCGGCGCGATTTTGAACATCTCCAGTGGTATTGGCTCCATGGGCCTTTACTCTCAGCGTTCTTTCCCCTTCGTTCCCGCCTACACCTCTTCAAAAGCAGCCCTGAATATGCTGACGGTACAGTGGGCGCAACGAGAGAAGCAGAAGGAATCCGGCATCAGAGTGATCTCCATATGCCCAGGTATACCAACTCCTCGCGTGTATTCGTCCCCCGCTAATTCCGTTTGCAAGGTCACAATGTAACGAACTTGAGCCAATACACTGGGGGTAATTCACCGGCGGACGGATGCAAAGTCATTGTTAAAGCCGCCTTGGAAACGGAGGGGAGAACTGGAGTGTTCATCCACAAAGTGGGCGACTACCCTTGGTAAGGACTTGCTTTATTGTATGAGCTGTATTGGTACTGGAATTTCTCTTCACTGACGCTCCACTACTACGACAATTCCTGAATACTAAATAGTATCACATGCATACTGGCGGATGATCGGAGATTTGGGCCTCAATGCATTCAGTTGTGAACACCGATTGTAACATCTGACTGCAACCGTATTCACACAAACCGGGAATCATTTGCCGCGAGGCGGAGCATGCTAACAGAAGGGATAAACACCATCGAACTGGTGCAATTGCTTCACGCCCGTGTCCAACCATCTTTCAAACATTGCTACGGCGCGATTGTCTTACTTTTTTTTGCTCTTCTGTTCTTCCTTCTCGGCTTTTCGCCAGTGTGGGACGACAAGTTTTCCACTGCAAAGACTGAGTAGAGGCGGGTTCGAATGAGAACTAGATTGGAAGTAGAAGTTGAAAGAACCGATGTGGATCGGTCCTAACCGCACCAAATCAGATCGTCATTGCTCCTCCGTTGCCGACGGACTCCTTCAACGCCTGCAAATGGTCGCTGTTCTTTAGCCCACATTTGAGCAGCCTATCATTTCCCGACCATAACTCGTCGATATGAAAACTTGAATGGCCGTTCAAATACTCTCGGGCCGTGGTCTGTTATCTCATTCCCGCTGTCAACTACCTGGGAGACACGGTGTACCAACTCGGAAGCGCGACTTTACACCCAGTCATTGCCACTCGCTTCCGCGTACCAGGTGAGAATTGACGATATTTAGACATGATCAGAATTTACCCTCTGTGAAGCGGGCAGCCGCTGCATATTCTTGAGTTCCACTGCGGGATGCATGGAAGTGAAGAACAAATTGAGAACAAAGGCTTGACCAAGGGGAAGTCGGGATTCGAAAATCGGATATAGGGTTGAAAAGTTTTTTTCGACCTAAGCTGACGCGCCCCCCTCCCCCCCCCCCCCCCCCCCCCTCCTTCCTTATAGGGAAGGAGTTTCCCACCCCTGGGGCCGGGCCGGCTTCTCCGCGCCCAGCCGCCGCTGTCCGACTTACTTCCTGCCCTTTCGTGGGGCTTAATCAGGTTTGTCTATACCATATTTGGCAGATTTAGATGGTGAGGGCGCGAGCAAACATACGGCGGCCGTGCGAGGAGTTCTCAGGAAATTTGGAAAGCGTCGAGAATTGAGCGATCACATGACTCCAGTCAATCTCACACGCTAATTAATCCTCCTCTCGCGAACGGATGTCGACACACACTGTGATAGGACTCTTGGTGGAATATTATCCACGGCAACGCATAATTATTCAGTACAGCTATCCTGGTATGCTACACAATAAAAATCCTATGAGACAAAGGGTTTTAAGGAATATCAAGCCGTCGAGGAATTAAAGTAGTCCTCCGGGAGCACCAGCGGGTAACACGCGTGCAGGTCCGTCGCTAGCGGTCTCGGGTACGGCTACCGGCACGGAGGGCGTGTCCGTTTCCAAATGGGTGTGTCCGCTGCCGTGTATGGGGTGCACGATCTTCTCGATGATAGCACCGATACCGTGCTTCTTGTGCTCGACCGGGGCCTGGTTAGTAGAAAATGAGAATTGGAAAGAGAGTGGGCACGAGAGACGAAATACCTCAGTGGCCGTTTGGTCAGGCGAAGTCGCAGCTGCCTGTGTGGGCTCATTGACCGTTGTGGATGTAGCCGCCGTAGCCTAATACAAGGAAGGGATGAGCCGGGTTGAAGAAGTCTTGAGTCCACGTACGTTGTTTATGGGTTGTGCGGTGGAGATGGAAGCCATGGAAGAAAGTATGAATAGTTATCAATGGAGGATCCTGCGTGCATTTTATAGTGCAGGCGAATCTAGACTGTTCCTGGACATCCCAAAAACATCCCGCCTCCGTCATCGTTATGTCATAGATAAGGATTTTCGCCGGTTGAGATAGGAAGGGTGACGTCATGTTTGTTCCGCTCATACCCGAGAGTCTGTCGAGAAATAATAAATTGAGGAAGACGTTAAGTTACTTGAGTAGTTTCGGCACCTTTGGATTCGACCCGACTGGGATCTTCCCGCAATAGTGATACATTTGTGTTTGTTTCGCGAGACAGCGTAAATGTCGAGTTTGAACTTGGTTTGAACTTCGGGATGTTTATCCTGCGAACTCGGCAGGCATGGCGGAATCCTCTAAGAGAATTTGCTAAACAATTGTTACCCTCAGTCTCGTATATTACATAGCGATTTTGCACAATCAGCAATTATGAAAAAGAATCGCGAAGGTACTGTATTTCGTTCACGTCTGATACAAGGTGTGGTCGGTGGATCTATACGTCCATTCATCTACTTGTCCAGGCTGCCTCTGCTCATATCGCTCAGATTTGAAAAGTACGCCTCCCAATTATCTCTAGACCGGACAGATTCATCAGCAATCAACACCCAAATGAAGATCATAGAAAATAAAATTAGACACGCACCCCAACCCCATCGGCGCATTCGACCACACATCCAGTATATCCCTATCAATGAGATCCATCATGCTTTCGAGTTCACTGCTCGTCTGTTCCGGCCGGGTGTATGGCTCTGCGAAGATGTTGTCTGGTCCAACGGGTGCAGGCGCGGGAGCGAACGAAGTTGACGGCAAATTTCCGGCCACAAACAGGCCCTCGAATTGCGACGACCCCGTGGGAGGGTAGGGCCCGTAGTGGCTTGGAAGGGAAAATTGACCAACACTTTGTGAAGCCGGCAAATTGTTCAATGTATAGTTGTGATCAGCCGAGGATGAGACGTCCCCAAGCAAGCCCGCCGTGGCTTTTTCACTCCGGTTTCCGGCGGTCTGCGGGTGATTCCACTTCGCATGCGTCGGGGTCGGAACATGTACGACTGGCAGTTGGGTGACAGAGGCTAGTTCTGTCATAATATCCCTGCAAGCCTCCCTCAGTTCCATGTCCTAATAATATTGGTCAAACGACGGATCTCGCACCATAGCATACCAGCTATCGGCCAACTGTGAAATCAAAATCGAAATCAGAGACCCAGCGTCGAGGATGCATCACCCGTCTCACCGCCCTTCACACAAATGTATGGCCTCGATGCACTTCCACACATTCGCCAACTCTCGTTTTGGGTCCGGCACCAGTCCGCTGCGCTTGCCGCTCAGCATATTGAGCGACAACACGAGGCCCGCCGTGAAGGCGTGATTCTATGTGAGGAAATCAGACAATTGATTGCGCCTTCCATCTTACCCAGAGGAGATAATATTCCAGGGCATGATGGATACACGAAACTGAGCATATATATACGCACCAAATTCAACGGAATGGGGACGTTTGGGGCGCGATGGCGCTGAATATCGACCACGTTTGCACATGAGCGCGCCGCATTCATGCATATCGTCAAAGCGGGTAGCACCTGCTCAGGAATTATCTATCGATTCGAAAGTACGCACGCTGAGGCAAAGAACGCACCGTGGGCGCCGATCGTAATTGAGGGATAAATAGGCGATGGATGACGATTTGGAGGAAGTAAAAGGAACAGTGCAGGAAGGCGGACTGGTTAAAGAAAACCGTGTCTTGGCGCGCTGGGTCCCAGCGCACTGTTACTCATTACCCATTCAGTGGTGAGCGACCCTGATACGGTTGTGTGTATTGAGGGCACGCACAATGCTCCGGAATCTGATCACGCCAGACGTTCAACGCTGAGTCCAGCTCCGCGATCGCCAGTTCGTTCCAGGCGTCGTTTATTGTGAAGGCGGTGCGCACTTTCTTGAGTGGATACTGTGTAGCGTTGCACGTTACTCAGGAATATATATTCCGATCTGGAAGAAGATTTAACTGACGAGGATCTGCATGCTGAACCCCAGGATGTGATTCAGCCGCATCAGCGTATTGAAATACGTGACACGCGAAGGCATAAGGGGCGGCTGTTGGAACGGGTGCGCCGGGTCCTCCCAGTATTCATCGTCCACCTCAAGCGGGAGGTCGACGTCGAAGCTAGAAAAGAAGAAAAGAGACGTGTTTAGAATAATCGAGGAAGCGCTACACTCACTCAGAATACCCTACTGAGCATGCGTGCCCCAGTGCGCAGCTTCCGATACGGTCAAAGTACACGAGCACCCAGAACGCGCGCTTGAGGAGCTCTCGTTCGGTCGAGGGAGGTTCGCTCGTCGCATTCCTGCGGTGGACACCAAGGTCCTGGTTGGTTCGTGTGCTCAACACGATGTAGGCCAGATTGAAGACAAAAGACTCACTTCTGCGACGCGCAATCCAAAGCCGGCGAGTGTTGCGCCAGCCTGAGGCATAGATGCGAATAAGAACTGAGTAGCTAGCTGTAGCATTTTAGAATTTTCAGGGAATGATACAAATGAGATTGAGAAAGAACAAGGGTCAACGAACCACCTACGCAATAATGTTGCAAGTCGTACAGCGTCCCGCGACGCATCAGATGATTCGCGAGCTGGATCTGCGGGCGATACAAAGTTTATTACTAAAAGTTGCTGCATGAATCGTTCGGCCGACCTGGTTGAAAAACCCCCATCCGCAATCAAGTCCAGCGCCAACCACGCTGGGATCTGTGCTCCAGCGCGAACCAATCGCGCAGACAAGGAGAACATTTCCGGCAAATCCATCATCCCTGTTCAGTAAACGGTAGTACACAAACATTGAGAAGAGCAAGGGAAGGGAAGAGAAAAATTTGCCAACCTCAAATGAAGCCCTTCAGCGACACCCCGCTCAAACGTTGGGCGATGCATTAAGGGAAGGTATATCGCTTGCCGCGTGAAGTAGAGTTGGATGAGATCAGCGAGGACATTTGGGGGCGGGAACGTGAATGGAGGCGTGTGGCGGATGATATTGTCCCGCGGCTAGACAGGCATAAGTGAAGGGTGCCCTGATTGAAAAACGACAATCGCCTTACGGGCTGCCACGTCCAGTACCGCGGGCGCCTCCATGTCCCTGCGTCTTTTTCTCTGTTGTCCTGTCCAATGAGAAAACCGTGATGCTTCCGCGAAGCTTGACGGTTCGCCCTGCCCTTGAGATCAAGGGCGGCATTGAGCAGGACAGCGCCAGAGCTCTTGCCGAAGAATGGATTTTGAAGTGGGCCAGCGGAGAACCTCAGGCCCTCTAACTTCGGATTGAATTAAATGAAGGCTACTGGGTGAGCGACACGGGTGAAACACACCTTGCTGGTTATATCCAACGCACCATCTTCATGCGGCTCAGCAGGCTGGGCGGTGAGGCTCTGAAACGTAGTGCGCATGACGCATAAGGCCGCAGAGGGGATAACGTCGAGGTGTTCTCCAGCCGTGGAAGAATGAGCGGCGCTGGTGGTTTCAGAGGCGGAATAGTGGAGATTGGTGGGGGAGCTGGAGGAATTTTTATTTGAGAGTTCGGCGCGTAGCTGACGCACCAGCGCTTCAGATTTCTCCAGTCGTTTCTCGAGATCAAGATAGCTGATCGGTATCGTATTTCAGAGGAGAATCGGGCTCAGAGCTGGAGTGGCACAACCTTTTCGGAGGACGCCGCTTCTGGTAGGTTGACGTTGTCAAGCGTGAAGATTATGGAATTCGATCACAAACCACTGTGGCTTCATACGTGCATTCGACGTTGGCAGATATGCACGTCGTGCATTTTTCCCCGGGCATTTGGGATCCATCACCTACCGAGGGTTTGAAACTAGTTTGAGAAATATATTTGGCAGGCGCTTACATCCGGCTGGAAAATATCAAATTCAGTCGAGCGAGGAGGCCACGGTCAGAAATGTAAAGATTTACTTTTTCTCCGGCGACAAAGATCACAGGCACGCGCGAGACGGCCTGGGGAATACTGAGGACTCACAGGGAGAATATAATGAAAAATCACGAACGTTTCTTTCCTCGAGCGAATTCTTGATCGTAGTCTTCCTCGTGAGAGGAGGTGGAAGCCATCCGCAGAATGTGTTTCGAGCAAAATACCCCGAAAACAGAGCAGACGAGACAGAACAAAGCAGACGGCAGAAAGAATCGAGATGTGTAGCGCAGCACTCAAGCCAAGGTTGGCAGACGGTAGTCAGATCCCGCCGCTCAAGCGTAGCGCAGCTGCAAAGCCGCAATGTCACTGCCACTGATTGACCGCAATTGCTATTGATCCGTACTTGTCCGTATCAGATTTTTCACGGTCAATTGAACCAGAGGTGTCAAAAAGATCGTTGAGGCCAAAGCGCCGCCCACCGAAATCACGATTTGAGTGCGATGTTGTTTGAACAATGATCATGAACCCCAGAGCAATCAATGGCGATCCAAAAAAATATTAGCCAGGACAGCGACATCAGGAACAGTCAAACAGACCATGCATGGCTAAAATTATTCGAACACTGGGATACCAAGCTTAATCGAACACATCAGTTGCATACCGCTCTTTCGTGATCTTCTCAAATTTTTCCATGGCCTCGGAAAGTTCGACATTCTCCTCCATGATGATTTCCACAAGCGTTGTCTTGATACCCTTTGCCACGGTCCGCATGCGAATAGCTACATTGTCAATAAGCCAACACTCAGCAGAAGACTGCATAGTTCACACCGATGCGCCCTTGTTCAATGCCATGACGATATCCGCGCTATCCCTCCTGACACGACTGACGACGCATGAGCAACGAATCGCCAAGTGCAATCAGACTGACTGTTGAACGTATTTGCAGCCCTCGGAATGCGCGGGAGAACGGGAGAAAGCGGGTCTTACGTCAACGACAACCTGCGCGGACCACTCCGTGAGATCGTTTTCCGAGTAGCGGAAATCGTCCGTTGGGATGCGACATTCAAAAAACAGAAGCATCTGTCCGATCTCGCGGCCCGATTCCTTCTGCACGGCGCGTTCCTGGATAAACCCTCGCATCCCGGCTCGCCAGTGCAAGACATCACAGCATCAGTTCATGGAGGCTCGCCCAATCTTACCAAACTGGTACAACAGCTGCTCTTACCGGCTGGTGAAAATTTTAGTCGGAACTGCAGGAAAATACGGCACGCTTTTTTGAGAAAATTGCTGAACTTTCTTTTCTATCTTTCTCTTCTTTACATATTCGGGCGACATTCTGCGTCGAGAACTAACCGAAGACGTGCGACGGCCCGCGGAGTAGGCCGAGTATTTGTATTACCAGCACATTTCAACGCTCAGAAATTAATTGCATAAACACTCACAGAGCCAGGCAGAATTTGCGACGGCTATCATAACTTACAGCTAATTGCAGTACCTAAGGCGCGGGTTAAAAATCTCTGTTTTGAGATGTTTTCAAAGAATTCCCAATATCTCGGTCAGTTCTTCACCGATTCACATGAAAACTATATAGATCTACTCAGCTAATTCATATGCAATTAGTGATAGAAAGAAATCCATGAAAATATTATGTATTTGGAATTTTCTCCTTTTGGGCTGTTTTCACACCAAACACCATCTAGCATGCTGAAAACATGTTCCAGTGGCCTAATTTTTGAGGAAGGACAACATGTATGACTGGAAGGAATTAGTGATAGAGCCAGAAATAGGGATAAATTACTTTACAGTCCCTGCAGCTCTGTCAGATACATTCACCAGTTTTGGCCTTGAAAGATACTGTAAACATTGTATTTATTGAGGAATCTCATATTTTTCTGGCTCTATCACTAATTACCTCAGTTATACATGTTGTCCGTCCCAATATATCAGACCACTGGGATATGTTCTCGGAATGCTAGACAGCTTTTGGTGCGAAAACAGCCCAAACCAGAAAATTCCAAAGACATAATATTTTCATGGATTTCTTTCTATCACTAATTGTGTATGAATTAGCTGAGTAGATCTATATAGTTTTCATGTGAATTGGTGAAGAACTGACTGAGATATCAGGAATTCTTTGAAAGCATCCCAAAACAGAGATTTTTAATCCGCGCCTTAGGTACTGCAATTAGCTGTAAGCATGCCAAACACGAGCCAAAGCGCATTCGAGTCTGTCACCGAAAATTCTGCACCCAGATCCAGTCCCCATTTCTTCATGATCAGCCATCCACCGTCGAAGTCGGAGTCGGGCCGGCAATAATATGAACTGGGGCGCGGGATACGTCCGTCCCGATCCTTTTTAAATTTCTGCGTGGATGAAAACAAGATTACGGGTTTCACTTTAATTTTTTCACCCTCAATGTCAATGTCCACTGTCATCCTGGCCAGAAGCGCAACCGTATCAGATGCGGAGACTAATACTCTGCTATCAGCACACTCTTTCTTTTTTTTCCTGTGAAATGCAGAACTTGTATTCAAGTCCTGTCTTATTTCATTCTTCCGATGATTTGGGTGGTTATTGGATGGTATTGATCTGTACACATCGCCGCCCTTCACCCAATCTTCACCGTCGTTACCTACCAGTCAATAAGAATTAAGAATTTGGTAATCTTGCGCCTTCCCAAACGATGCATGCAATTCTGGTCAGAATTCCTCAAATCTTCCACCTCACTATTAATGAACTCTGCACGACCGATAAAAGGCCGTTCGCCGTCGGCTATCCCGACATGAAGAAAAAGCAAGCGCAGGCTGCGTGCAAGGATCCTAGTTTATTTCCTCGAGTCATTTGTCTGGTATTCTAATTACAATACTGCGAATGTGCAACGTACACCAAATTCACTAAACAATGAACCCCCCCACAGCGCCTCCGAAAAGCGCAACCCCCATGGCGAGGATCAACGCCTTCCCGCTGTTGGGCGCAAAGAGGGCGATCGCTGCGCCGGTGTTGCCGCCTGTGAGGGGCGGTGGGCATCAGTACGAGCTGGAGCTGAGCGGGGGAAAACGTACTCGTACTGGCGCTGCCGCTAGCACCACTGGCAGCACTTGCACTTACCGAAGAGGTGCTGGAGATGTCCGCGTTGGGGTTGGGCGGGGTGAAGGGGGCGGTGGCGGTGGGTGAGACAGTGGCGGTGGCTGTTGAGGGAATAGTCAGTTGTTGAGGGAATAGTCAGTGTTGAGTGTACAAGAGCAGAGGGTTGAGGGGTTAGGTCAGATGGTGAAAGGAAGTAGGGGAGAGAGGGTGGAAGGAGGGAAGATGGGAACGGAGCAGAGATTGGAACGAGCGCGGGTGAAGTGAAGATAGGACCGGAGACAGAGAATGGTGAGCGCGAATAATAATACACCATCATGCAGCAAAAGCCAGACGAAATGGAGAAGTGAAGCAGAAAGATTTCCGAGTCGGGTGTGAAAATGGCGCGCGTGATACGAAATAGGGAGGAAGAGGGACGCGACCAAGCACCGCGCGGCAGACGAATTGGATATCGAAAGGCAAAACGACTCACTGGCCCCACAGAGCCCATACTGAACCAATATCGCGCCAGACAATTCGATGGGCTGACACTCGAGCAAGAGACATGACTCAGCCTTGAACTGGAAGTCGGCGTTGGTGCAGACACAGGTTATGTTGAGACTGTGGCGCGGGGGATGTTAGTGATGCGTGTACGGATGGCGGTGGAAGCATTGAACGCAGGAGAAGGAGGGGAAGGGATGAAGAGGGAAAGACAGAAACACCCACGGGCTAACACAGCCTGTAACATTCGCAGCGGCACCAAGACAGGTCTGGGCACACGGAGGTTGCCCAGCGAGGTCGGCACTCGCGCCGGGGTCCACGGCAGAGACCGATGCGGTGGCACTGTTAACGTTGCTCTTGGACGGTGCACTGCTACCACCTAGCGCGGATGACATCGACTGAGAGAGGGCGAGAGGCGCGATGACGAGAAGAGCGGAGAACAGAGAGAAGCGTATACTTGAAGGGAAGTTCAAATTTGGTGCAAGAGGACGAAGGGAGTGCTAAGTTTTTATGCATTCTTCGCGATCGGTCTTCTTCCGCCCATCTTTGTCTCTGTCGGTCATGTGAATCTGTTTTGTATTCTGGCCGCATGTGGCGTCCCGAATTTTAGTATCGTCCGACTCCAGAGCCTGCTTCTGAAATTGAAAACACGCAGCGCTGGACATATCCTGACGTCAGCAACGCGTCAACAAATCCCGCCCTTCGTACGTATATTCATTCATTCGACTGATCGCAACAGGGTTAGGCCAAACCTAGGCTCTCCTGTTCCCGGCCTCAGAATGCATTCTTTCGTAGGCGCCTCTCCACCGAGTGGTCTGCGAATCTCTCCATCTGCGGGTTCTCTCTGCCTGCCTATAACCATTCATGTACGTATTTATTTCAGACTTGAAATCGCCGATCCTGATGTGCATTCTGATCCTGCTGCCTCACCGTTTTCATTCATGCCTGCCGTACTCATTTTTTAGCCCTCACGTCATCCACGGTCTAGGACGCTACCGAATCGCCGCGAATAAATTCTGCGGTCCTGGCTCAACTGAGTTTTGCGCTTCACAGTGCCATCCACCCAGATGATGCGCAAGGCACAGCTGCCTTTCTTGTGTCTATTCCTCGACAATAGCGCTGGCAGTTTGAGGTTCGACTCCCTGCGTCCGAATAATACGTTCGGTAGATTTTTATGCTTTCTTTCCTTTTCGCCGTTCGACTCTGATAAGCACCGCACACAGGTAGAGCACTCAATCAAAACCTAGCCCGCTCTTCTCACTCCACTGTGCACTTCCTGCACCCCCGGCGCACAGTCACAGGGATATGAATCAGATGTGGTGGAGCGGCCGTCGAACTTTCTTCGAGTCGGTGTTCGTGCGACCACCCCGGGTTTCGATTTTCCGTGTTTGCATCTTCTTGCTCTTCTCCGTCTTTTTGCGCATTTGCGCTATGCAGTCCACTTCTCCACCAAATCCGAAATCCGAAATCGAACCTAGGATTAGCGCCACAGCAGCTAACGCGATTCAATCGGGTGCGGTGGAATTTGCGCAGCGGATTTTCTCGCTCATACCCCGCCCCGCATTCGAAGTGTAAACAAGCTTACTTTTAGTATCTTGTAGGTCTGCGATTCCATCCTCAAGTTTGTTCGGGACCTTTCTAAGTTGGCAAATGTTTCCACCGTTGTTTCGCCTGTTGATCTTCAGGCAGGACTCGAAGAGAGCCAGATAATCGTGCGTGATGCGAAAGTCCACACTCGGGAATTTGAGCAAGTGTTATTGGTTGGTTGGCGTTTTTTTATTCTGTTGTTTTTCATCTTGATCGCTCATATCGTATTCAAGAATGTCACTACGTAACTTACTCGGACGTGTGTGAGGCTTGGAAAGACTCTCCCCACCTTCTGACAGCTGGCCACCCAGGGTTTGCTCATAACGTCCTAATGATTGGGACTTTATTTCACGTCGGCCTTTCGGTTTCATCCTTGCCTCGCATTTATGATGCGAATCACCGTAGAATTCCTCTGCGGTTCACGAAAACTGGGGCCGGACAGATCTAGAGTACTGCAACCGAAAGAATGGTGCTATTTGGTTAACACACTCGCCTCAGCCCATAACTAATGTCTGTGCAAGCTTCAATTCCCTCCAGGGCGCCGTCTGACGTATCGCCGCCGTTGCGGCGAGGCGGAGGGATTCGCGCATGACCGCTGGGAGGAAATATTGCTCTTCAAATTCGAATTTGGGGGAGGAACGAACGTGCACCAATCAGATATGGCAATTTCGCGAAGTCCTCATACTGAATAGGGCGGACGCCTAAGACTTTGTCGATTTGCGCATCTTTTTGGGTTTTCTCAGGAGGTAGAATACCATGAAGGGCATCATCCCTGTATCCCAAAATCGAACTCACTTGGGTCCCGAGGATGAATAACGTGAGGACGTCTGGTGTCCTAGTTGCGGCTCAACCATGAGAAATTGACCTAGCAAGAATGACACTCAACGCACCAGCAATGAGAAATGTTAAAGGCTAGACAGAAGAAAGTTCCTTCTGTAAACGACAGAAACCCGATGCAACATACATTCTCCGCAATCGATTACTCGGTCATCGCTTGCCCCGTCTTCGGATCGCATTCAACATTCTGTCCAAAAGATCATGCTTCGGAATTGGATGTGCTTTGTGTTGTAATGACTACGAAAAACGGTTAGGTCAGTGAGTTTTAACACAATGTTAAATTAACAAGTGCACTTCGGCCCGCGAGATCACTCATTTTCTTGATGTCTGCCTGGTATTTGGCAGTCGCTCTACGCATCATGGCTTGCACCACTCTGGGGCGCACGAAACGAGCCCCGCTCTCCTTCAAGAAATCGGACATAACGACCGCGAATTCTGGCTGCTGCTCAGTGTAGAATGAGTTCAACCGGTGAGACATAGAACAGCATGCGATTGTGTCGGTCATTTGAGTCGATTACTGCATCACCAAATCTAGCAAGAGTTAATAAGGGAAGCCAGCTAAAGTGGAGTACTGACCGTTCCCACTGCAGAGGCAAATGATCTCTAAGCCCAAGAAGGACCAAAAAGGCAGACGAATCAAACGCACTTTCAGACGCAACTGGTTCGAAACGTCTCGCATCTCCTCCATCATGTCCTTCACCGCTAGGTACCAAAGGCCGGCATGGTAAACGGTGCGCCACCCCCTAATTCGGCTCGTCGTCCTCCGCCCGAGTGAAGTGAGACCAATATTTCAGCCGACATCCCGGAGAAAACGTACCGTGAACAAAGCGTCGCCTACCAAGTTGCGAATTTCTCGAAGCGGCCCAGTCAAACGTTTATGGAACCGGGTGTCATCTTCGAGCTCGTTCACTAATTCATACGAGGACACACAGATGAGCTTGTTGCCTGTTGGAAGTAAGTAACTCTCGCTTCATCGCGACTAATATTCAAAGGGACTAACCAAGCAAATTGAGCTACAAGATTTCACCATACGTTTTGGCGAGGAGTCGAAACGAACGCAGAGGAACCTCCCTCTCAAGAGAGGTGACGTTCCCGATAAAGGAGATGGTTGTTGGTTGAGGAATCGGGACGCTCATGGCGCGTTGCGGGACTTGATTGACTTTCGGCAATTTATATACCACCTGTTAGATGTCTTGCGGCACTTCCGTGGTTATGAGTACTTAGTAATCGTTCGTGATAATTGGCGACCGTCATGGGCAAGATAATCACGCCGCCGGAGTCTAAAGGAGATTTCCAGCTGAACAACGCGAAATGTTCAATCAAAACTATAGTTTAGGCGCCCACTGGAATCATTGATCCTAGCGAAGAAATAACAGAGGTGAGTCACGAGACGTCAAAAAGGTGGGATGGTTCGCCCTCTACGAGAGACACGCACTGTAGGTTAGAAGAATGTGAAAGCGAAGGGCACACGCAAGCAATGCACATTCATAGTCAAGAGGATGCGAGCCTGTCCGACGAATGGCTGTCGGGAGGGGAAAATAGAAAATAGGCATGATTAAAGTGCGCTGACAGTAGCGAATAAGCTTACCACGCAGATTCCGGAAGGTACAGACGCGTAATGTCCACTGGGAACATTTTGTGCAGCTAAACTTAGTCTTGAACCTTTCAGATCTGTCTTGAGGATGGCAAGTGGCGTAAACCGAGCACAGAGACTTCATACATTCGGTCTTCCAAAGCGCATGATTAGAAAGCCCGAGTTTTAGCAGCATATTGAACCCCAGCATTGACATTCAACACAACTTGAGGACAGGAAGTGGGATTTTGGCTATGGCAGAGCAGGCGTTGTTCGCTCGACGTCCGTGAATATTGAGATCTTCGAGCAAACTTGAGCGATTCATGGTGAGCCAAAGGCTAGTCATTTGCGCAAAAACGTGGGCTGGTACAAAGCGAGAGAACGGGAGAGAAGCGAAACCCGAGGAGTAAATAATCATGGATAAGGTCGAATTTGAGGTGGAACTTGATTTATGGGCTCAGGAGAGTGTCGGTGTGCGGAGCTCAGTGTGACCAAGGCAGCAGTGAAGAACGGGGTTGGGCAACAACATGTGGCAGCAATGGGGAAAGAAACAAAGTAGTAGTGTTCATGCGGGTGCTCCTTTGAGAAGTGTAGCACCAGTGTGGGTGTGAAATATCGCAGTGGCTTGCAAGCCCAGGAAGACGGATTTAGGCAGCTCAGAAACCGACGAATTTGACAGCGCAGTCCGCAGGAGGACTGCGTAAGAGGTGAATTAATCCTTATGGAGCAGAAAAATAACACGTACAATGTGATGGGCACCGCCGAACGAGCAAAATCTTAAAGAACGGATAATAATCCCAGGAAAGTCGGACTTTATTGAATACTTCGGAGCAGTGGCATTTGTTCTTTGACCGCAAACCTCGGAGAACCGGCGCTACGAAGAGTTGACAAAAATCCGGGGCTATCGCACCAGTTGGGGCCGGGTATTTCGCCGCGCGGCCGTTGCCTTTTGGCAGTGATTAAAAGCCCAACGTTTGGGCCGAGACCACAGCGAAATTGCCCGGCGGATGGAAAAATCAGATCGCCCAAGAATTGGATTGATTATAGAACGTGGCAGGAGGAAATACAAGTCCCATTCGCGTAACCCGCGATTATGTGGCGCGGGATGACTACAGTTGAGATGCCGGTGGTCACGATGACTCAGGAACTGGGTAAATCTCATGATGTCAGTGCCAGCGATGAGTTTCACAAATATAGTCGGAACGACGCCCGCCTGCCC
Organism: Mycena galopus ATCC 62051; assembly: GCA_014925785.1. Classification (NCBI taxonomy): domain Eukaryota; kingdom Fungi; phylum Basidiomycota; class Agaricomycetes; order Agaricales; family Mycenaceae; genus Mycena; species Mycena galopus. The sequence goes on along the minus strand of WIQG01000008.1, from coordinate 962,687 downwards.
CAGCCCATCATGCCTCTCCAGCGCAATGTCAGCACCAGCCGGTGGATCAACATCACGACAAGATTGACTACAACTATCGATACGTTAGAAGTCCTGGCGGATACTTTCAACAGCCCAGTTATAGAAGCAATTGTTACGGAAACTCAGTCGCTGGTGGAGTGTGTTCAAGTGAATCGTTCTGCTATGTGGCACGCCCAAAATTTGACTCACGCATTCATCCTAGACCGTTAAAAAGAACAAGATCGAATGTGCCCAGTTGATGGAGCAAACCCTCGAACTGCTTAACGCAATTATTATCGCATACACAAAGTCTGACTCGGTTAGAGAGCTAACGCCAAGTTTCTCGAGTCAAGCGGCGAGGTTTACGGAGTATGTATCGTGCTTTTGCAGAAACTCAAGCAATCCTAATCATTGTGGTGTAGGACTCTCCGAAAACTCCGTACTTTTATCGAGGCACAGCAGAATTCAAGTAAGATGATGACATTTTTCCGTCAAGGGGAAGTGAGCTCGCTGCTCAGGGATTGCAAAAAAGGACTGCGACAAGGACTCGAGTTCTTTCAAGTGAGTCTGTACCTATTTACATTGTAATAATCTGTTGAGGAATATTACAGATCCACCACACACTTGATTTCGCGAAAGACGTGATCGCGATGCGGGACGATGAGAACAAGAGACACCGGGAGGTGCTAAATCTTATCGACGATCTCTCCGACGCATCAGACGGCGCATCCTCTGTGCGGAATTTCCATTCTTCTTGAAAGTCAATTGACTACTACACAGGTAAGTGAGATCTCCGCAGGGTCTTACACCAGGTATCCATAAGTCGTTCCTTCAATGAGTCTTCTTAAACATTCTCCAGCTCGACTTCGATATCTTTGCTGCCATCGGAGCCAACAATATTCCGTGGCCGGGAGGATGAGCTTTCGGACATAATAACAGTCTTGAACCGCGGCTCTCCGAGGGTAGCAATTCTGGGTGCAGGCGGCATGGGGAAGACGGCTCTGGCGAGAGCTATTGTCCACCATCCCGATATCGAGGGTAAATATGGGCAGCATCGATATTTCGTTGTTTGCGACTCCACAACTAGCAAAGTGGAACTCGCTGCTCTGATTGGCGCCCATCTTGGCTTGAAGCCAGGCAAAGACCTAACACATCCAGTTCTTAACTGGTTCTCGAGGTGTCGATCCAGCATCTTCTTGGTCCTGGACAATCTGGAAACAGTTTGGGAGCCTGTGGAATCTCGAGGAGAGATTGAAGATTTTTTGTCTCTACTCACGCAAGTGGATCGGCTCGCATTGGTGGTAACTACGGACATTCTTCCTCTTGAATTTTGCTCATTTGATATCAGATTACAATGCGAGGTGCAGAACGACCAGCCAAAGTACGCTGGACAAGGCCATTCCTACGACCTTTACAACCTCTGAAACAAAATGCTGCCCGGGAAGTATTTGTTGAAATCACAGACGCCAGACATGATTCAGAGGAAATGGACAAGCTCCTCTCCCTTACGGATAACATGCCCCTCGCAATCCAACTCCTGGCCCCTCTGGCCGACTCTGAAGGCTCTTCCAATATACTGTTACGATGGCAGGAAGAGAAAACATCTCTGATATCACAGGGATTCAACCAGAGATCCAACTTGGATTTCTCAATCTCACTCTCCCTGTCAAGTCCCAGAGTCAGGTCCAACCCGGATTCAGAAGAACTCTTGAGCCTCTTATCAATACTTCCTGATGGCCTCTCTGACATGGAACTGGTTCAAAGGAAACTTCCAATCAAAAACATCCTTGACTGCAAAACTGTCTTGATTCGTACTGCTCTTGCCTATTATGACGAGCACAAACGGTTGAAAGTGCTTGTGCCTATCAGGGAATATATGCAAAAGTACCAGCCTGCTGCAGATGACCTCGTTCAGCCTCTTCTCAAGCACTACCAAGAGCGACTTCGCTTTTTTATGGAACACGAAGGAGCCTGTTCCACTTCTAGCACAGTTGCCGAGATCTCGGCGAATTTCTCAAACATGCAAAATGTTTTCCGCAATGGGCTCCAACAGTGGCATCCAGAACTAAAAGATAGCATTTATTGTATCTGTGACTTGAACCACTTCAGCCGATCTCTTGGCCGAGGGAATATTCCTTTGATTGCTCAGGTTCATGATGTCCTTCCACATCCTGGCGACCATCAACTACAGGCATACTTTCTGACTGAGTTACTGAACTCACGACAACATTACCAGGCCTCTAATCCGGACAGCTCAATAACCAAGGCCTTGCATCACTTTGAATACATTGATGACCCAGATCTCAAATGTAGGCAGCCTCAATCAATGTCTGCTGTTCGCTCACACATATTCTTCAGGTCGATTCTACATTGGTATGGCAAATTATTTTCATGAAAAAAAGCATGACCTGCAAGGTGCCATAAACTTTTGCCAAAAAGCCATATCATTGGGTATGGAATCCAAAAACACAGACAGACAGTCAGAGGCATTGCGCCACCTTGCATGGATCGAATGGCGCCTTGGCAACTACACCAGCTGTTGTTTTCATGCACGTGAAGCCTGCAGGTTAGCCAGGATTTCCGCCAATTTCCTGATGGAAGCCTATGCACTCCGAATGGAGGCTGTATGCTGGATAGAATTTGGGAACTTCAAGCGAAGTATATTACTCTGCAGCAGAGCAAGAGCTCTTCTGGCTCATTGCGGCATGTCCGGTGGTGATCTGGACCATATCATAATGACAAGCCAGGCAGACATTCATAGGAAAAAGACAGAGTATGCGGAGGCCTGCAATATTCATTTTCAAATTCTCGAACAAGCATCCAATACCCAGGATCTTCATCAATATATCTTTGCTCTGTTCAATGTTGCAGAGATTGAAATGTATATGGATGCCCCGAAAGACAAGGTGCAAAGGAGGAATGATGCAGTCAAAGCCTTGTGGTCTACTTACAAAGACGATAGCAGACTCATCTACTGGTGTGATGTGTTGCAAGCAGACCTCGATCTAGAAGCTGGAGATCCCTTGAGTGTAAGAGGATTGATTTTAAACAGCCTTAGAAAGTCGTGGGGCCAGGATTCTGAGCTTGAAAGCTATTGTCTGGAAAGGTTGGCCGACAGTTCTCGTTGGAATGGTTCACTTCGTGATCAGTGTTCGTCATGGGCAACAGTATTTCTAGCCCAGTCCATGAAGTTTAAAGTCAAGCTCAGAATACATAAGGCTCTCCAATTTGTTGGAGATGGTCTCTTGTCTGAGGGTGATGAGCATACAGCCATTTGCCTCTTCACAGTTGCCTTGGGAGGATTTACTCAGATGGACATTCATCGAAGTAGAGCAGAATGTATGCTCCGACTGGGGGACATTTTGAAACAGCACGGGAACCTTCTCAAGGCAGCAGAGCAATGGAAAATGGCAAGACCACTGTTTGAACGGTCTTCACAGGCCAAGCAGGTTGAGTTTGTTGATGAAAGGCTAGCGGGCATGCGCAAAGATGTGCCTGAGCAGCACCAGACTTTATTTGACTGATCTAACGGTGGATTTCATATCTTGGTTTCTTCATGTTTATGTGTTGGATAACACTAGTACATCAGCAACTGTTTGTATATTGACTATAAATAAATGGGCAGATACTAACCCCATCCGGTCTGCGCATGCATGTGAGATCCCCAGCACAGTGCAAGGCCCAATGTGCTTATCTCAACAACTGTCACACCGAAAAAGGAAATGTTTCTTCTTGGATGAAAACCAACCGTGAGACAAGTAGTATCACTCTCAGTTATAAGCCCACCTGAAAGTACCAGTATCAATGTAACATGAAGTGAAATTGAGACTGCTTGTTTCAAAAGCCCTTTCCATGCCACAAAGAGTGTTGGGTTCTTTGTATCCTGAAAGGCTTATGGAAAGTCCCAGTTTCACTGTACCTTTCAAGACCACTGAAGGAAGTAGTTTCACGGATAAAGAAAGGCACATTGAAAGAGACTCTTTCAATGTCCCTTTCAAAAACATTGAAAGAACGAGTTTCGGGCATAAAGAAAGGCAATGCCAGACCAATAGCAAAAATAGCGCAGACAATGAAACTGGTTGTTTCAGGGTATCAGAAAGCGGCGCCGAAAGTGGTTCTTTCAGCACCACTTTCTTTGTTCCTGAAACTGGCTATTTCGGCGTCCTTGAAAGCTGCAATGGAACTTTGGGTTTCCGTGAAGCTTTCATAATACCAAGAAACTACCTTTCTTTGTGACATCGAAAGGTCTTCTGAAACAACATGTTTCCATTTCAGTTTATATTCCATTGATACTAATAGTTTTCACTAGGATAAGAACCTGAATTGATACTATGAATTTCACAGTTGGTTTTCATCCTACCAGAACATTTCCTTTTTTGGTGTGTGTACTGACCCCAGCCATACAAATCACAATCTGCTTCTCCCCCGTTCACATGGTCCCCTCCGCAGAACAGCAAAACACCCCCAGTCATGTGTATGGAGCTCCATATTTGCACTTCTGCTCACCTTCTCCTCCCTTGTCCCTCCGTCTTATTGCTGTCTGCCCTTCCATATCCACTTGGCTCTTGCCCATATGCATAACCAACAATGCGGATGAAATCCACCCACCCTCCGAGTCTATAGCAATTATACCGTCAAGCATACTGACCGTGTCTGCTGCCTGCAGGCTGCGGAGGTATATTGCACAGTAGAGAAAAGCAAAATGTGCATAGTGGATACATCTCAATGTGAAGCTACTGCCGTCTCACAGCCTGCTCATTGGCATCATGCAGACAGAACAGCCGCCATTTTTCCCATGGCCCACCACCCACCACCCATGCGCAACGCCAAAGAATTGCCCCAAAAGGAAAGTCGTCGCTTTGCTTCTGCCAAGGAGCAATATATTGCACAGAGTGCGAGGGAATAACAGAACACAGACATACAAAAGCGAGCCCTCCTGTGTTGCAGCTTGGGAAGAGCTACAAAGTCATCTTAAATTCAGACAAGAGATAGGTCAGTGCTGTGCTTCTCAAGAAGAGAAAGAAAGAGACAGGAAGAGGAGAAGCAGGCGGAGTGAGACAGTGGGTCCAGTCACCTGGCTGCATCGCACACAGCTTTGCTAGGGTTGTGCCCAAGAATTGTGATCTCTGCTTTGCATTTTGCCCATGCACAGGGTGCAAAGATTCCTTCAATGCCCATGGGTGAAGGCATGACATCCTAGGGAAACACCACCCGCCTATATCGCACTACCGAGAGTCCCGTAGAGCGGTGGGCCCAAAGGCATGTACCCTCTATGATAGAGGGTACATACTCTCTCAGAGATCACTGTAGATCCCTAGATCCGTAGATCGGTAGAGCCATAGAGCACCATAGAGCGATGTAGAGCACGTGTTTTTATGGTAGAGCGCCCATAGAAACTCGCTTATCAATCAAATGGCGTTGCATGCACCTCATCAGGCAGAAATCAGGTGCTATCAGGCAAGCTCACGGGGGACAAAATGTGTAAAAATATGTATTTTGACAACGGGTACAGGTAGGTAGCAAGTGGAGGATAAGAACGAGCAAAACAATATTCGGCCAAACAGGAACTCTCTTGTGCGACCCCACAGTAAGAGCAAGGGAAAAGACGGCACGGAGGCTACTTTGAAATCAGGTTCAGAAAGGCTTGACCGAGGAGAAGAGTATTGAAGATCTTGGAGTGACTTGCAGTATTTGATGCTTGCATGCAATGTCTGCAACCAATTGCGACATTGAGTTGGGTGAGAACTTCACTGGCGGGATTGAAAGCCGGGACCATTGTGCTTGGTGGATCTGGAGTCTGCACTTCATTGTGATACACTTGAGGCAATTTGTGGTGTGTCATCTTTAGCAAAGGGTTGAAGAGGGAAACACCAGTCCAAGTCCAGAAGACTGGACAGCAGGAGCATGAGAGACCCAAGGAGGAGTGACTGATAGAACTTCAAGATTGGCAGTGACTGGCAAGGTGAACAGGAGGTAGAAGGTGGAGGGGGAAAAGTAAGGACTTGACGCACCGCGAGGTATTTGAGTGATTGCGCAGCCGTGCTTCTCACGCACGGATATGTGTACGTACGGGCTGACCTTTTTCAAGGACAGGACATGACTGTGCACCAGGAAGAGTCTGGAGTCGAGGGGAGAGCAGGTCACGATGGTAGAGGACGTGTCTCTATGGCACTCTACCCAAGACACATCAGCTCTATCGGCGTCTACATAGTGATCCGTGATCTATGTTTGGGATGAGCCTCTACCTGACCAAAAGCTGTTTCCTGATGATGGAGCTGGGGCAAGAAAATACAAAAAGGTAATTCCCCAGCCAGCCAGCTGTGTCCGCACGCTGGTATCATCTTTTGTGTTGTGCTGGCAGTCTTAAGGCTCCAACCGTTTAGTTTTGTTTACAAAGGCTTGTAAACTAAATGGTAAATGGTTCAAAGATGTCTACAAGTGTTTTTAAACATTTAAAAACAAATATATTTCACTAAATATATTTATTGGGTGTGGAAAACCACAATTTTGGCTTGAATGAAGAAACGAGAGGTCTCTTACTCTTAGTGAGCTCCATACATAATTTACATAGCATCTTGGCCTGCATGAAGACATGAGCTTCCTGTACTGTCATCGGCAATTGAAGTCCGAGATGCCCGGAGTCACCATCAACTGAGTGCCAGTATGTGCAACACACTAACAAGCCAGGGTTTGTGCTCATATTGAAGTTTTCAATCATGAGATCTGGCCGCCCCACCATGCGGATCCGTGATGTCAAGGTCCTCTGGAAGAAAACTCGGGAGCGTATTGGACGGCATCTCACTGTGAGCATTTGTCAGTCCAATCTTAGCTCTCATAAATTAAATATAATATTCCGCACAGGATCGCAACGGATATGTCAGTCTTGCTACTGATGCATGGACGTCACCAACCACCGCACATTTGTGGTGGTGACTGGGCATTGGGAGGAAAATGTCGAGAAGGTCGACTGCCTGCTGGATTTCGTTGAGGTCCCCAAGGTATGTGTTGCATCTCTCCTTGCTATCGAATTCTTAATACTTGATAGTCTCACACTGGGGAAACACTTGCCAATGTTGCCATCACCTATGATATCAAGGCGCGAGTTACGAGTGTCACCTGTGAGGTTGTGACAACACGACTAACAACGATGTGATGGTGGACAAGCCGGAATCCCTCCTCCCCAGCTTTGGTGGCAACAAGGACCATACCCAATGCTTTGCTTGCATCATCAACCTTGTCACCAAGAGCTTCCTGCATTTGTTTGACCCATTCTCACGCGGGGGCGATGGTAACGGCGACACCGATAATAATGACAATCTGCCTGACTTGCAAGATCTTCTCGGTGAGATGCACGATGAAAGACAGTCACTCCTAGTGCGGATGGATCACGTTCGAGAAAGGTTCACGAAGCTAACTTCTATGAAAACCAAACCCTAACCAAAACCACTCAACGACACCTTCCTTAATAGGAATGATAGTTTAAGTTCGGGGGTGTAGACCAAGTATTAGGTCAAATAGCCAAGTGCCTGCAGGTTTCAACCGTTCGAGAGAGTCTCGTAGTTGAGCGTGGTGCGTTTTGTTGGTTCGAGGAGCGCTTTCCTTTGTTCACGGATGAACGTAGGTTGCTTAGTATAAGAAACAGACTCAAAGGTCTGGCGTGGTTTGTTCCGAGGAACGGGTTTGTGCTAACACGTTGGCTAAACAAGCTCGCAATGATGGTTCGCGGACACAGGGACACAGGACGCAGGACACAGGACACACAAGAACACGTTCACGGACACAATGACAAGACAAACACAAGACACAGGACACAGACACGTTCACGGACACAATTCCACAGTTCAGGTTCACAAGTCCACACGGATATTAATCCAAACCACAAGTCACTTTATATCAGGTGAAAGAACAGTCGCACTGGGCTACTGAGCTCTCGAGCCAAACCTATCTACAACACTGCTGTGTCTAGAGGCGGGGTCTGCTACTGTACTGTTAAACTGCCTGCTCTTTTATACTACTCTCTTATCGCGATGACTAAATAAATATTATATACACTGGTCCGTTTATCCGTGAAATCTGACTTGAAATCCCTGCTCGATTAACGCTATTGGCTCCCTATACCGGTAGATCGAACACCGGGTTCAGACTCGATCGATCGAAGTTGAAATATTATGGTATCTTGGTGATATGCTGGGTCCGCGACTCGCAGCTCGGGCGACGCTCTTGTCTAGACGCGTCTCTTCTTTGTCCTAGCCCTATTCAGATTCTCCTACTGAGGTCGGGGTCTCTTCGCGAGCGACTTATACGGTTCGCGGGCAATGTCAAACTCTCACGGTTCAACTATATTGATCGTGTTTCGGCTGTTGCCATCTTTGATCGGACAGCTCCACCTGGAGCGCACTTTGGCATCGGTCACTTAATTCATCTTGGTCATACTCCGGATCTGCACGGACCTCGGAGTTATAGCCGTTCGGGGTATTCGCCGCTTTTTCGTTCTCGGAGCCCTCCGCTTGCATGTGACACACACGTCCACTAATTCCAGGAATGCCGCGACAAACAAAGTGTCTCTGGAGGTGGTCGCGACCACTGAGTTCCCTCTGCGATTGCCAAATATAGATTCCTTCTAACTCCTCTGTAGTCCAAGTCAGCATCAGCGCTTCTAGGCGGGTTCCTAGGTACTGTCTGGTTATTCGAGATCGTCTCCGTGTGAGCGCGACTCTAGCTATATGACTGGTAGCTCTCCGCGCGAGGCATCGCGGAAGCTTCTCGGGATGTCTGCGTGATTGTTTATACTGAAAATCGCAAAATAGCTGCGTTTCACGTGTGGCTGCTTCACGGCTTATCAACGATATGGAGTGCACGGAGGCAGAGGCAGATGACTCGGATGACATATTTGATGAGGTTGCAACTATACTGGACGAGGAGTGGGAGACATTTTTTGAATTGACAAAGGGTATCTGTGGGGCGCTTGGCAAGGTGTGTTGTGTATATCTGAACTAAACATGCCATGGTCATAGCTCCGAACTTTGTGCAACAAGATCACCAACTCTTCGATCAAACTGCTTCCCCACTGGCGCAGCATTGTGAAAAACAACCATCTCCGCCCACATGTCCTTCCACGTGATGTCAAGACACGCTGGAATTCTACCTACAACATGATCAATGTTGTGCTCACCTATTGCAATGCAATCCATGAGTTCACCCTCAATGAAGAGAATGGTGCAACAGATTACCTCAGCAAAGAGGAGTGGGATATACTTACAGACCTGTGGGATGTTCTCTTAGTGTGTATCTCCTTTTTCTCCGACACTTTCCGAACTGATAACTGTTTTCACAGGCTTTCAAGGATGCCACTCCGTATTTTTTCTGGTGACTTGGCCACAATTGCCACTGTCATTCCTGCAATGGACAAGCTCAATTTGATGCTTGCCACTGCCATCTTGGCTCAACCAGATGGTCAGGAGTGGTCATTCCACACCACCGTCCAGATCATGCTCATCTACGCCAAGAAAACCCTCAACCGTTATTATGCGAAAATGTATTATAATCACGTGCAGCGTTCATGCCTCAGTCTGTTTTTCTACATATTCCCTGTCACACTGGAAAAGGAAAACTTTCATTGAGGTTAAAAAGTCTATGTGAAAGTAATAATGTCTGTTGCCAAAATAATTCTACTGTAAGTACCATTTTCAGAATTCCTGAAAGAGGAACTGAAAGTTGAGCTTTCATTGTTCCTTTCAGGACCGTTGAAAGCCCTGAGGTACACCGCCAATGGTCGGACAGGTAGCCTCCAGCTGGACGCGACATGTGTGCCACATGCCGAAGAAAGCTGGCTACCAGGCCCTGATCAACTGGCTCCCAGCTCAAATCTTGTATGGACCCAGCATGGGGCCAGGTCCGGCTGGCTACCAGCTAGTGGTCTGAGCTGGAAACCACCTGCAGAGGCGACTGGCAGAATTGACATTTCTTTTTTTTCCCCCTCATTTCGAGAATCATATACTGAGAATCTGGTGGAAAATAAAATGTATTGAAGGCCGAAACATCGAGCAATTGTGGTACGGTAAATACCTGCCGGAAGGGAAACATGGGATCCTCGAAAGTAGCTTGAGGTGTCTTGCATCCCACCTATAGAGGAGAGATTGAAAGCGCTGTTGATACCAGAGCTACGACAAAATGAATCAGAATCTTGAACTCTTGTTGGTCTCAAGCGATGTCATGTGTTTGACCTGAGGAGCAGGGTCGCCATGGAAAACAACGGAGATCTTGAATCTGAATGCTTGGGTCCGACTTGAAATCTGTTTGAAAGACTTGAACAATCTCTTTGGCGGATTAGCCATAGCTCGACTCTCCTAGCATCTTGGGCATCATCAACCTCTGAGTCTTGGCGTCTTGAAGGGTCTCGGCGGGTCTTGAACAGTCTTGAGTACCAGTATTGAGGGCTCAGGGGGTCCGATGTTGAGCGGTATTCAGTATACCATTGAGGTCTACTGTTGGTCAAGAGAGTGTCCGTCACGGCGAAGTAGTGAATACGGTCACGACCTTCACTGCCGGTCTTGCACGATCAAGATAAATTCGGGTGTGGAGCAGCTTAGAAGATCGACAGTTCTGGACAGGAAACACCACTTGGAGTCGTTTTTCTCATCGTCCTGAGGGAGGTAGCAGTATGTTCTGAGACCCGAGGTAAGGACAGTGAAAGGGAGAGTACTCTCGGGCCTCGAACGAGAGGAGCGAAGGTGACACTAAGGGAAAGCGAGATATCTTGGGAAAGGACAGTTCTGAGATGGCGAGGATCGGGTGGAGCTCTTACAATGTAGAAGTCGAAGTGGCGTTGGTGGCCGTGCAGTATGCTTGCATTTAACGCCGTTGTCGTCAGGTTTGGCGGAAGCCGCGTTGGGGTTGTGATAAACACGGCAAAGACGTGTCAATGGACGCTCGAGGTCGAGATGGTGGCGGCGTCGAGGGACAAGATGTGGAGACAGCGGTGGAAAGGAAGAGAGAGAAGTCGCGTCAAAAGCAACCAACATGACGTGCACGTGCCGTTGACTATACCAGGCTTTACTGGACAAAAGTCCAGTGGACACGCGTGGTCACGAGTTGAACTGCGTGACAACGCGTGGCGATGCGTTGAAATGCGTGACAACGCACTGCAACTGTGTCAATGCGCTGGACAATGCGTTGAGCACTAGGGCTTATAAGTCTGGACCGATGTTCAAAACTCCCAACGCGTTATAGAACACGTTGCCATGCGTGACCAACGCGTGACAACGCGTTGAGCCTCAACGCATTTCCACGTGTTGGAACGCATCGAAGTGCGATTGAAACCCGTTCACTTCTCTTCAATTTTGCAATACCCTAATACAAGTTTTAGGAAGCACCAGTGATCCGAGATTTTAGCCCCGAAGTTCAATTTTTCAAGGGTTTGTCGCCTATGAGCCAAGCCTCCTCCAGCCAAGCCTCTCAGCGTCGACAATGTCCTGCTCACAGCAATTGTGGTCCTCTTTAATTGGCATAACAATGCAGAGCTCCAAGCCAGAGCTCTCGCAGTATGGTTCCTATCTTGGTTTTCTTCAGTGTCGTTAACTTAAAGAGGAAGTATTTAGAGGACATATGAGACGGATTGAGTGCAAAAATGGACCAAAAAAATAAGTAGCCAAATTTGCGCTCCCACGCATGGGAACTGAGGGCTATATTCTGTATAAAAAAATTCATGCTGCGCCGATGCGACAGTCAACGTACGATCAACCCGTTGTAAATTCGTCAACAACGCACTATGACGCGTGGCCACGTGTTGTAACGCGCCCAACGCTCGGGAACGCGTGGTGATGCGTGTCAACTCGACTTTTGTCCAATAACGACCGTCATAGTTGACGTGATGTGCCAATCAAACGCACGGACCTCATGTTCACTTGCAGCAGCAGCTCGGAACGACCTCACTCGCTCACGCTATGACTAGTCAGTGTTCACGGGATCTTTTCCATAACTGCACTGCCCCTCCATGTAATTAATAACAAATGCCAAGGTCTACGCTGGCGGCCTGTTGCGAGGAATTTGCAATCCGACCTTTTAACCAGAAGTCTGGCCAGCAGCACGCCAGGTGATCACGCTTTCTTAGATGTAGCTTCAGCAGCAATATAATATTAACATTTGAGATGGGGCCTGAAGCACGGCTGGCAATACCACGTTGACACAGTGTGTATTCCAGCTGGTGGGAAGCTGTAATTTCGGCTGGAAAGCCTGGCTGGTGTGCACCTGGTAGCAGCCTGCACCCAGATTGCAAAAAATGTTGCGGTCATCTGGAATTCTCAGCTGGTGCTCCCCTGGCGGCACTTTGGCGGTGTAATTTTGCCATTGGTTGATATAAATAGCAGGCCAATACATAAATAGCTCGGGGCTTTCAACAGTCCTGAAAGGAACCATGAAAGTTCAACCTGCAGTTCCTCTTTCAGGAATTCAGAAAATGATACTTTCAGTGAAATTATTTTGGCAACAGATATTACTACTTTCATGTTGACTTTTTAACCTTAATGAAACTTTTCCTTTTCCGGTGTGTGTGCGATTTGATGCTGCATCAGACTTTTGACAAAAATCTTTTTACCTTGTACAAGGTCAAAAAAGGCCAAAAAAGGCCACAATGAGAAATGAAATTTCCGCAAGATCACTCATTCAACTCTGGCTGAGGGCTAAATTTGTCAAAACTCAAAGACTGGTAGGTACGGCACACTAACGAGAAATTGCAGGAGGACTCCTCAGGACTCTCCCAGACACTCATAATCTTACTCATGTGCTATTTGTGCATTTTTGAAAGGGTTTTTCTTGCACTTTGACCTTGTGAGCTTGCCAAAAAGCTCACAAGCCCGAAAAGACCACATGATTTTGTCAAATTGCTGATGTGATCGTTGGGCAGTTCTTCACCGCTACAAGATCGGCTACAAAATCTGGCCATCAAATCTGCACAATTAATGCATGTAGTGATTAGCTAGTGATTAGTTAGTTGGAAATTGTACCACAATTAATTGTCTTACCATGGCTGAGATTCACTCTGTTCAACAATGGCTGATTACGCATTCTGGCGCCCAATAGCTGCGCTTACGAGCTAAGGGTAGTTGTGGCTATACCTGGCCAGCCGCCTAGCCAGAGCCGACTTGCCACAGGTGCTGGGAGCTCTTGCAAGTTATAGGGAGGTCCCCGACGGCTAGTTGTGGGGAGGTCTGGGTAGCTGTTCGGCTAGGCTGCCAGCCATATGTGGCTAGCTGGCTAGCTAGGGCTACCAATGCCCTTTGGCCAGTTCTGGTGGGCAGATGCTGTGGCTTGGGAGCCTCGGAATGCAGTGATTAAATCTGCAATTGCATGATGATTCTGTAAGGGACAGTTCTGAGTTGAATCCTCACCAAAGCGTAAGGTCTTTCAGATATCCAAGCTGAAATTAATCCTGGTGATAGCAAATGGTGAGTCTGCATTGCATAAGGTGAGTGCAGGTTGGCGTGGGCCACAGGCACAATTGTCTGGGAGGCGATTATGAGTGGGGACAAACGAGGTGCGGGTTCACAGACCGTGCAACAACTTCAGCCAGACTCAGAGGGTCCTACTCTTCCCCAGCAGCTTCTCTGCCACCCTGGATCAACTGCCCACCCGTTTCCAAGACCGGCTTGATGAGTACTGTTGCTGAATGCCACCAAGAAAGACAAGTATCTGAAAACTACAGATCCAGAGGCATCATGGGGTACAATGAGATCATTGAGAGGGGATATTGAGTTAAATTGGACGCCTTGATACTGAATTGTGAAGGTGGCATGAGATGAGGGAGAGGGAGAAGTCATTCAAACTCCGATGAACAATGCACAACGCCAAGACGAATGTTGATCATGTAAATGGTGCCAAACAACTCCTCTCCGTTCCCATCGACCAACGACCATTTCCTCCTCAATTCTGTTTATCGCCATTGGCAAGCCTCTTCCCTCAAATGCACACCGCAAATGGAAATGTTTGCAGTAGGATGAAAACCAATTCTGATTCCATTGGTATCAATTTGAGTTCCCTTCCTACCTGAAACTACACACATCAATGTAATATAAACCAGAAATGATCCAACTTGTTTCGGAGGCCCCTTCAGTGTCACAAAGAACACCAGTTTCTTTGCTTCATGAAAGCAAGCCAAGGACTATTAGCTGTCAAGGCCCCTTTCAAGACCAATGAAAGGAAGAGTTTCACATATAAAGAAAGGCATGTTGAAAGAACCACTTTCAATGTGCCTTTCAAACAGATTGAAGCAGTGTGTTTCAGGCATCAAGAAACCTGCACTATTTTTGCTATTGGTCCGGCATTGTCCGCGCCAATAGCAAAAATAACTCAACCACTGAAACTGGTTGTTTCAGGGTGTCAGAAAGCCGCACTGAAAGTGGTTTTTTCAGTGCTGCTTTCTTTATTCCCGAAACTGGATATTTTGATATGATTGAAACCTGCAATAAACTTCAAGTTTATGCAAGCCTTTCATGATCTGCAGAAACTATCTTTCTTTGTGACATTGAAAGGACTTTTAAGACTATTTGATTCATTTTTGGTTGACATTGCATTGATTCTCATAGTTCAAGGTAAGAGGAAAACTCAAATTGATACTAGTGGAATCAGACTTGGTTTTTATCCTACCACAAACATTTCCCTTTCTGGTGTGAATGACCTACGTCTCTTACTAGTTCTAGAGAGATCTCTCTGTGGCTGTGTGATGGCTCATGGGCTTCCGGCACTTGAAGTTGTTCTGTCCTCGGTGGCAAGGTCGTAGCCGGCTTCGTTCTTCACCTCAAGGCAACTCTGGGCTATCAAGATCAATCTAGCAAATAAATATCAATTCCCCCCAATCCCTCAAACCTCATTTTCAAGCTCTGCTTCAACGGGCATGATCATGGTAGTGTTTGGCTCCGTATCACTTTGCCACCACCAGGTCAGTGGCAACTGACCTTTGTTCGAGCCGGCTTCCTCAAAACCTGTCTCTTTGCTTTCAGGATTGCGTCTCCCTCTCAAGACAGCTTCTCACTCTCATAACATGCATCGGGTCCCATCAGGTTTTCACTGTTTTTAGCCCTCGATCCCGGCGTAGGATTTTGGATTAAAAGTGCGAACTGAGTGCTCAGATGGAGGAGAGGGAGCTTGTGGTCAGGTGGAATGGCAATAGGTGAGTCCTCCTCCTTCACTTCCTCTTCTCCTTGAGTCTGACTTTCTCTGTGCGCACCCTGTGTGGCTTTTCCTGGATATTTATGTAGAACACTGTACTGGACCCCCGGACGGAGCTGCTGCTCTTGTTCCCACTGGGCGCGGGATACGCATGACCAACTAAAAGATCTATGTTAAGTGGTGGATTTAATGGTAGTGAGTAGGATTAATTGCCGGATTAAACCGTGGTGGGATTAATCTGTACAAATGAATCCACAGATTATTTAGGATCGCGGTATTAAACCATAGTAGGATTAATCTGTAGAACTGTCACGAGTATTAGAATTAAATCTTGGACAGATACTACATCAATTTCAGTCACAAGCAGGATTTAAACTACAAACAGACAGGATTAAATCACAAGCTGATTAAACCCCACAGCGGTTAAATCCTACCAACAATTAACCTCACAGTACTACTCGTTCCCACTGTATCTTAGGATTAAATCCTGGAATAGTGAATTGGATTATCCAAGTCAAGATTAATCTGGCCTGCTGCAAATGTTGGCAGGTACAGGCCCGGCCCGAGGATATATCAAAGCCGACACAGCGACACATCTTGCAATTCCGACACACGTCACTTGCACATCACAAAATCTGACACTGCATAGAATCCGACACAGAAATACGATTTTTCACTAAACCCAACACATTTATGTCAGGCTTTCAGGAATTCCGACACGTCCGGTTTCGGAGTGGTTCAACTTGGTTCAACAATTTGTCACGGTGTGACAAACCTCTTTGTCTCCCACCACCATCATCTGCCGCCCGCGACGCCGACACCCCACCGCAGGTAGGTTGCCAATTCTTTGCCAGCATTTATCAATGGTGCTACCATGCGTCGATGCCCCCGAGGCCGCACGGCCGCCCTTGTCACTTGGGAAGCACGAAATGCCGATGACAGCGGGAAATCTCCTTGGGTGTGAGACGGTTGGAACCAGTACGTTTTCAGCTGCACTTGTTGGGCCCAAAGCGATCTAAATCAATTTCTTTGTCACAGCAAGGCACTATTCACAGGTTATGTTCATCCGTGCAGCTCCCGCGCGCAAGCCAGCAAGAACCACTCCTGTACGTAATACCGCCCCATTCCCACATCCAACAACAATCAAAGGCGGGGTGTAGCGGTCGCATCTGGCGTGCAAGTGTACAGCGGAAATTGACGCTGCAACATCACATGCAGTGTCCTTGTTCTATTGGGTGGGCTGCAAGGTGGGCATAGTCTCGTTCCGATTGGGCACTGATGCAGGGTAGAGCTCAAAAATTTGGATGAGAAGGTGGCGCACCACCGCACATGACAGGGTAGATAAAGCCTGAAGTGAATTACGACCACTATTGAACCCCCACACATATAGTACTTACAAAATATCTCAATACACTGATTTAGAGTAATTTACTTGACCCAAATATATCATCCGATAATTCTCTTATTTTATTCATGACACACTCGAAACCTCATAGCCTATGCAGTCAATAACAGAGCGACAAGTGATGGATCATGATGGATATACGCAGAAACTACGCGACGAGGGGGGTGATCCCATCACCACGAGGATCGCGAGCTCAGTAAGTACGAAAGTTAAATGAGAAGAAAAGAAAGTATTCAGATAAAGTGTCGGACTTTGTGAGATCTGAACCAGGCATGTCGCTTTTCTGCTGTGTGTCGGATTCACAAAGTGTGTCGCTGTGTCGGGTTTGCGGGAGCCTCGCCCGGCCCCGGCCCAGTTGGATGGTTCCAAGTGAGCAGGACGAGTTTTGACCTACCCACAGCTGTGCAACCACTGGGTTTCAGGACAATTCTTGGAGTGGGAATAAAAATCCCCTTATTCTCGAGATATGAGCGGGTTCCAAGTTAAACAGAAAATACAACGTAGTAGGTTCCAAGGGGAAATCGGGATTAAAATTCCATACCTGCAAATTGACAGTCACGCGTCACGCACCCCCCTGTCGATATCGAAATTTGGTCAAGGTCACGCGTCACGCAAGTGACTGTCGAATAGGTCGATAGTCACGAAAATCCCCCAAAAACATTATAAAATCAAGAGATAAAATTTTCCGTCTTTCAGTGTCTTCAAAAGACAATAATCTAATACCCATTTCTCTCATCTTTAAGCCCCTGGTACTCTTTCCTCACCAAACGGTCCTTTTCTTGACCCAAACTAATGCCAACAGAAAATAAACATAAAATACAATAGGTAACCTGAAATGAATCCAAATATTTCCGGGATATACTAGGCCTCTTGGCTAATGAAAGGTGCATCATTTCTGCGAGATGTCAAATTTTTTGTCCCTGTCACGCTCAGTTGGGAGGCCTCTCGAAATGTCGAATAGGTCGAACGGGTCACGCGTCACGCCCGGTATCGATTTGAATGAAATAATCCAGTATCCGAATTTTGAATCCCGATTTCCCCTTGGCAGGTTCAACCAAGAGTTTTTTTCCTCCACTGAATTTTACAAATTCAGAATCTGCAATTCAAAAAGAAGACTTGAGGACGGTTAGAATCCCTGCCTCGAAGGCGGCAAGGCAGCAGGCAAGCGATCCTTTGATCAAAATACTGAGGTGCCGATTTAAAAATACTGCAGCACGGTGGCGTTGCAACCGTTTTCGTTTGACTCTAATGACAGATGCGGTCCAGATGAGTTGTGTCAAACATTCCAAATACTTGCGATCTCGCCGTCTCTGTTCAATCCCGCGTCTTTCTGAAATTCACAATGAAAATTCCTTGGCCGGCCAGATTCGTCAACAATAATCCTACAAACAATTGTAATGGTCATCCAGTAAAACATCCCTTCGATTCGACTCCGTTACTTTGAGTTAATCATAATTTCTACACGGACACAGGCCCCACCCAGCCGCACAGCGTACGTGGACTCGCCGTCAAGGCGCCCATCCAAAAAGTGAATAATAAATTTCGTTCGTCTATGGTCGTTGTCGACGTCTATAATGTTTCCTGTTGCGCATCAGCAAACTGTGAGCCGGTCCAGATAATTGTGCATGCCACTTACGCTCATATCTCGTTTCAAATCCCGAGTAATTCGCCGAGTAGCGGTCATGGGTGCACGCTGCGCCTGCGTGGTCCGTGGCTCCTTACACGCCGCGCAGCGGCAGAAGGGTTGTTGGTTGCGTTCGAAGTGGGGAGTCCGAACCAGCGTTGCCACAGGCCCTGACTGGAGTTCGCGTTTGGGGTATTAGAGGAAAGAAGGGTATTGGCGCCGCCGGCCGCTGATGACGTGGCCTCAGCGCCAGCGGCCAGGGTGAATGCGAGAAGGATCAAGGAGGGGCGCATCGATGTGGAGTGTTGGTGGGTGATTAGGGCAGAGAGTGGGAATGGCGAGTGGCGAGGAATGATAGCGGGAAGGCTGGGACGGTCAGGTATTATGGTGGGAGTAGAGAAGAAAGAGACAAGGAGGACAAAGCGACGGAGGTCCTCCACGCCGCTCACGCATGGTGGCCTCGTGTGGGTAAAAGGAAGGTGTTCGGCCGATGATTTCCGACGCGTTATGTTTTTTGATCGCCGCGACGCGATTGGAAATTGGAATTGACAAGAAATACTTATAGCTAAAGGAAGCTGCTCGTCATGCAGTATTTCTGTTTTAAAATATAATGACACGCCTCAAAAACAAGAAGTTCAGAGTCGGGAGGGTCGCGCGTGTTCGGATTGACCGCGCTCTACTGGTCCTCGCTTCCAAGGTCTGCTTTCACTCCTTCTGTTTCTGCTTTCTGGTTCATATATGGACTGAATCCGTTCTCAATCTTTAGGTAGTTCCAATCCAAAGCCAATGTGCGAGTCGCACACTTGTTGCGAGGCGTTCACAACCGCTCTAGCCTCTCGCTGCCGGCTCGGAATTTTGCTACAGAGATTATTGAATTAAAATGGACCCAATTTCAAGGAGGATTCATTTAACTTAAAGTACGGAAATCACTGCCCCACGGCACAATCTACCAGCAAATTGTTCACGCCTACTGACCGCCGTGTTCAGATAAAAAGTGTCAAGTACATAATCGAACTCGGCCCATCATGTGACCTTCTCACGCTTTTTCTTCCGCTTCTTCCACTCATCGAGCATTCACTTTTTGCCTTGTCGGAATGATATCTGGTGAAACCGCCCACCCAGTGAGTTTCCCTCGGACGAGACCGGCTAAGAAGAAGCTTCAACGGTCGTACAGCGCGAGGCTCATACCATTTGCGATTTTCCCCCAGAACTGCTAGCCAGAATAGTGAAGACGCTCGGTCACTTCGACATCCTGCGCGCAGGTATGGTCTGCAAATTTTGGAACGCCGTTGTCAGGGAGGACCCCGAGATCGCAGAGTTACTGCACAAGAGGATTTGTCGTTCTATATCACGTATGTTATATACGGCGTCGGCGTTGCGTTCACGTTCTCAGCACTCAAATTCTTTGCAGATCCTTCCGACTTTTGCGGAGAGACGGCATTGGGTGAACCTGTGGTCGTGAGTATTATTCATCGGACCGCAACAATGGATTCATCGGTTACGGAGGTCCATCCTGCACTGCAGTTCATGTCCTACTGCATGGGCGAACAAATCGAGACCGCAGCCATCCTCCGTCCGGCGAAGGAGACCGATGCTCATCCGGACAGCTCGCAAAGATTCCCGATAATCGATCTAGGCATAGCGCACGACTTCGCCACACGCCCTACCGTGACACAGATGTTCATCAAACCAAAAAAAGAGTTTACCGACCCGGGCATGGGAGGTCCATTTTGTGTGCGTCTTATACGCGCTCGTGCGATATTTCTGCCCATAATTGTCATCGTATCTCAGGCGAGAGTTACTAACACGCGGGGCGTCACTGTTCTCGATGTTCTGCAGGCCATTGTCAGAGAGTGCGTAGTCCTTCTTTAAACCCCGACGTCGGCATGAAGCTAACGATCCGTTTTTCCAAATGTTTCATAACTGACGGGCCGGTTTTAACGCTGCCTCCTACTTATGACGGCCTCGTCACCGACGACATGGTGGATCAAGCTATCCGGGCAGCGTTCAGCCCGGAGGGAGGAAGCGAGGGAAATGGCTGAATAAAGCGCATGCCCTCCACGGATTCAGGTGCGTTCAATATTTGATACCTGTTCAACCTTCCAACATCCGATAGGCGCTACGAGGGACTGGAAGCTGTCCGGAAAGGGCTCCGAGTGCACGCTGTCGTGGTCCTGGGCTTGCAGCGATCGGAGGACGAGTTTTATAGCCCGAAAGCCGGACTCTGAGTAACCATCGCTCCGCGATCTTGAACTGGGGCTGAACCCTGTGATCATCATCCAGTACCTTGAGCTGCCTTGTGACCATCGATCTACTGTCTTGAAATGCATTGACGACATCAAAAATTCCCGCTACCGTTAGGTAAGGGTCTTGGAGAGCCCTAATTTTCGATTTTGGCCGTGCATCACATTTTCGTCAGCAGATTTTGCGTAATCCGTGTCCTCTTCAGCCAAATTATCTCGGCTTGAACTGCCGGCCGAGCATTGCCGTGCCCAATCCATAATCCTGCTTACTAGATGTGACGTGCCAACA
This sequence comes from Mycena galopus ATCC 62051, assembly GCA_014925785.1. Classification (NCBI taxonomy): domain Eukaryota; kingdom Fungi; phylum Basidiomycota; class Agaricomycetes; order Agaricales; family Mycenaceae; genus Mycena; species Mycena galopus. The sequence goes on along the minus strand of WIQG01000008.1, from coordinate 941,964 downwards.
TTCTGTATCCTTCCCAAGGGGCTGTCGGGATTCGAAAAACGGATAGGGGGTCGAAAAGATTTTTAAGGACCTCCTGCAGACCCCCCCCCCCCCTCCCCCCTATATAGGGAAGGAGTTTCCCACGGGTAGCGGCGGACCGGCGCTCCGGGTCATGTGCACATGCATCGCCACCTGATGCCCACGTCCCGTCCGAATCGGCCGACACGAAATATATTCTGCGCACATCTCTCTGCACCATTGGACATGTTATTTGAGATAGTAAACAGCTCAAATATGTACTTTGGATAATCTCTGATGCCCTTTTGAAGCCCTCTAATTGCAATAATATTTCTGTCCAGGCTACCAATGCTAGTGGTAGGTTCTGAACACCTCTGGGGACCTAAAACATGTCTTACAGAGCCTTCCATGGCTCCAATGTGCTTCAAACATAATTCTGGCCTAGTTTGAAATCTACTATGAAAAGATTTTTAAGACCTTGGTTGGGACCCCCCCCCCCTACCCCCTATCCGAAATTCGAATCCCGACAGCCCCTTGATCCTTCCTTCGCCTTCTCTGCTTCCTGCATCTTCCCTTCACCTCGACCAGGCTAACTAACACTCATGTCTGCCTCACCGACATTCTGCAATATTCCGCTCTCCGTCTCTGTTGATCCTGCGGCCTCGCAATCTCTCATCTCGCTCGATTGGATCTTGACATCGGGAATCCCGGCTTCTGGGTCGCGCGCTTCTGGTGTGCTTACGCTTCCTTCTGGCAACACCGTCTGCTCCATGCACATGAACCTCTCTGTGGCCTCTGGCATCCCACATGACCTCGTTCTAGGTCGGGATTGGATCTTCTTCTGTCGGCAAACCCTTCCCCACGCGTCCTTTACTCTTTCCTCGGGCTCCACGTACCCGGGACAGCTACACAGTGTGTGTTCCCTGCCAGATTCTTCATTTCCTCACCCACTTTCCTAGGCTCAGTTCCTACCATGAATGTTGATCCTCCTTTGCCGGTGGATGGAGAATTGAATATGAGTTCACACTGTAAGTCTGCGATCTACAGCTCTTCTAACTTACCTGTTACTCACATTCAATTCAGCTTTCGGTCATAGGTGTGGTTGCGATGAGCCTCTCGTTTGCCGCTGCCCATCTACGTCCCGATCTCCTGGCTGTATGACCTCCCTGACGCCTATGACATCTTTGACATCTTCAAATATTCTACGTGATATATTGCTTGGACATTGTGCTACGCGTTCCCGTATATCTGTATTTCACGCAGATTTACCAACAATACAACGTTCACTTGCTCTGCATGCCATTCCGTACGCCAATATGACATTAGTACAATGCCGCCGTGTTCTGCTTCACCATATTACTACCGGGGCTTGTGCTGACTATGCCGTGGATGCCTCTACATCTCCGCGACCAGATCGCTCTGCGTGCCGAGCCCTTTCGCAAGATTTCGAGTCAGCCGCTGGTATTGCCAAAGCCGCTTTGAATGTCATTCTTGATGCAGATCACACTGAAATTTCTACTGAAGCTCTGTCCCATGTAGCTGCTGCATTGAATATATCGGTTCCTGGTGATCGAAATCTGCGATTCAAGTTGCGTGTGGCACTACGAAAACATACGGAAAATGTCAGTTCTGCAGGTCCAGATGTTCGCTCATCAGCTTCAATTGCTGATTTCTTTAATTCCTTCGAAAGTCATCGTAAGCCCGTTCTCTTGGCCATCGCTGCATTACACCGCATTCAAGTGTCCGAGAAAGCGACAATTGAGTCTCTTCGTACTCAAATTACCGAACACTTACTGTCTGGTCATTGCACTCAATTCTCACAGTCTCATCCTCCAATATCTCTTCCCAATGGTCTATCATTGCCAGACTGTGCAGATGTCCACAACGAATGGCTGGGAAATAATCTCGACACTGACCTCCAGATCCATATTTTGACCGCTATCTATGGAAGCAAAATATCTCTGAACTCGTTGTGCCGGGTGTTTATCAATTTGAATTTACACTACGACGAGAAGGACAGTATCGGCCAACTGCACAGAAAACTCAAGGGGTACATCACTGATTTGCGAAGAGGAAAGAAAGTTGAACAGTCTCAAGAGCAAGAACGTGCTGCCCGTGCAAAATACGATGAACAAATTGACCTCATCCGACAGCTGTGGCCGCAACTGGTACCGCAATCAATGAAGAACAACTGTGTCCGTAAATTTCGTGACCAGACCAGCTCTGAAGCCCTGTCTACGTTTACCTGTGCGTCGTGTGGTGAATCTGTCCCTCTCCGTTCTCACTGCTCAGTAGTTGTCGGCGACTCCAAGTTTGACTTGAGTGTCCTCAAGCGGCCGGACTTGAAATCAGATGAGTCCAATCTTCTCGACCGATACAGGTGGCTCCACCCAGACTGTGTTCCACCTCCCATGCCTTTCAATGAGGGTTCCTTGGGCGAGCTCCTTCTAGATCCGGATGGGGTTTCTATACCAAGTGATGGTGGCCAACCTGTTCTTTCCTTGTGTCGAACATGTCATTCCGATTTAAAGCGGAAGAAAATGCCTGCGTTGTCATTGGCTAACAGAACATTCCTTGGTCCCGTTCCCACCGAGCTGAAGGACTTGACTATGATAGAGGAGGCAATGATTGCACGCTGTCGATCGAAGTGCTGGATAATCCAACTCAAGGAGGAGAATCAAGATCTTGTTCTCCAAAGCACGCAACGCGGTATCAAGGGACATGTAATTATCTATCCACAGCAGCCATCCAAGGTAGCCGAGGTTCTCCCACCGTCGATCGAAGACATAACTGCCCCAGTATGTGTTTTGTTTGTCGGATCATCAGCCCCAACTCCTGAATGGCTTCGCGAGCATGCGAAGCCTTTGGCTGTCAACGCCGTACGGGTCCGCAATGCTCTTCGATGGTTGAAACAGCATAATCCTTTGTACCGTGATATCACAATCAACGAAGAATGTCTGCGACGCCTCGAAGAGAATCCTGTCTTGCCGTTCAACATTGAACATGTTCAACCTAGTTCCGCCAATGATGCTGCCACGGCCAGATACGATTCCACTCAAGAGCCTGATCCATCCACAAAACCCGATGAATCCATTCCGTTCCAAAGTATCGTGATAACAGATATCGATTGCCATGCCTCCTCCAACGAGCTGCGCGCGGCGGCTCTTCGCCATGTGCAGAAAAGGGGAGGCGGCTATATCCAAATACCCCACGACCATGGGCCCGAGAATGAGTTTCGGAAAGACAGCTTGATATTTCCCTTGATATATCCTACCCTCTTTCCGTATGGTATTGGTGGTCCTAACGACGTGAAACGAACTGTCCCTCTTTCCCTGAAACGTCATGTGAAGCATCTCTTGAACTTGTCCGATCGAAGATTCCAGGAGCATCCATCCTTTGCATTCACGGCATTCAATATTCTGCAACGTCATCAGATGCTGTTGAACACCAGTTTGAAGGTAAAGCGTGCCAATTTTGCGTCCGTTGCTTCACAGTTTGCTTCAGTTTCACCCGAGGTTGTTAAGACGGTTTCAGAGCGTGTCGCAAGTGGTGAAGCTGCCATCGCAAAGAATGAGGAAGAACGGAAGGTCTTGAATCTACTGAAGCAGGTAAATGGGGTCGCTGCATCTGTTCCTGGCTCCTCTGCTGCCCGTGTTGCAATGCGAAACGAAATCCGTGGTCTCATGATTGAGAAAGGCCTACCGAGTTTCTACATAACAATCAATCCTGCTGATGTATTTAATCCTATTGTCAAGTTTCTTGCTGGTGCGGAGATTGATATCGACACACTACTTCCCGAAGACATTCCCAACTATTGGGACCAATCTGTCCTCGTTGCAAAAAACCCTGTTGTTGCAGCTCAATTCTTCAATCTGTATATGAAAGCATTTATTTCAGCACTCCTTGGCTACGATCCTGAGCACAAAGACTTGGACGGCGGAATTCTGGGTGTCGTCAAAGCGTACTATGGTTGTGTTGAAGCTCAAGGTCGGGGCACACTCCATTGCCATATGTTAGTGTGGGTTGAGGGCGGACTGAACCCAAATGAAATAAAAAAACGTGCACTGCGCACCGATGAGACTGATGTTGAGTTTGGTAGACGACTTCTAGCTTTTCTCGATGATACGATCTCGAATTATATCCCAGAGAACCCCGAGCCAACTTTGACAGTCCCTTCAGATCAGCATCATCCATGCTCTGTTAGGGGAATCCCCACAGAGTCGGATGAGTCATTTTCAACAGAGCGTCAGAAAGATCTACGGAACGTTGTTCTACAATGTCAAAGCCACTCACATTCTAAGACTTGTTTCAAGTATTGGCACGGACCGCCGGAGCCAAAGACATGCCGTTTTGATCTTCATGAGGATAATTTCCGTGCCATCAGCTGTTTTGACCCAGAAACAGGCGAGATCCAGTTACGATGCTTGAACGGCCTTGTGAATAATTTCAACGCCACAATGATCGAAGCCTTACGCAACAATATGGACATCAAATTTATTGGTTCCGGAGCATCTGCAAAGGGTATCTTGTACTACATTACAGACTATATAACAAAATCTCAACTAAAGACTCATGTTGCATTTGCAATGCTTGAACTTGCCGTGAAAAAGCTTGGTAGTTACAACCCACTTGAAGACGACATGACAATACGTGCCAAAAAATTGCTTCAGAAATGTGCGTATGCCATGATTTCCCAACAGGAGCTTTCGGGGCAACAGGTTGCTTCATACCTCCTTGACTTCGAGGACCATTTCACAAGCCATTCATACCGAAATTTTTACTGGACATCCTTTGAGAACTTCATCAATAGAGAGGACCCGAGTCCGGAATGTTATACCTCGAAGGTGGCAACCAATCCCCCGGAGAATACCGAGATTCAACCGGCTCATCCTACCAGCCCAGATGATGACAGTGAGACTGAGTCAGGAGATGAAGATGAACCCGATCTGATGTTTCTCAACGACCTCCTTGATGGACAGCCTGAGTATACCGAAGGAACGGCAAACGCTGACGATGCTGATGAAGAAATCCGGGTATCATTTGATGGTTCGGGAAAGCTTGTGCCTATGGGGAATCAATTAGCAGACTATCAGCAACGCGGCAATGAACTAAATCATGTCTGTGTTTGGGATTTTATCTCCCGTGTCGATAGAATCAGCAAGTCATCTGATCGTCGAAAACACAGGTCAACTGCCGAGACTCACGACCAGGAGGATACGGAAGCTATGGATTTATTTGACGATGATGCTAGGGATGATGATGAGTGTGATGATGAAAAGATTATGGATCTAGAGACACGTAGACGGCCCCGGGTAGCATTGCTCAAAGGGCATGATCAAGAGAAAACACACCTCCTCCGAGTTCGCTCGCCAGAGGATATTTTGATTCCCGTGCCAATTGGTCCAGGAATTCCGCGACGAGACAAGCCTGACGTATATCCACGCTATTGCCGGCTGATGTTGATATTTTTTAAGCCTTGGCGACACGCTAAAGACCTGAGAAGGGAAGGTCAATCATGGGAAGACGCATTCAAATTGTTTGCACTCGAATGCTCGGCCTCCATCCGATACAAAATGGACAATATGCAAATCCTTCATGAATGCCGAGATAGCCGGGATGATCATTTCGCCGAACGACGGTACCTTGCCAGACGAGCTGTAAAGGAAGTGCGGCGCAAACGAGACCGCGAGAACAAGGATGATTTTGCTGGAGAAGATGTCACCGAAGAAATGATTCTTGACCACCTGGAAGAACTCACAGATCGATTTTCGATGAAAAAAGCAGCATCTCACCAAGCAATATTGGAATGTGTCGATTATGCAGAGGCCGCAGGTCTGTACCACATCCCAGATAGTGTCTCTGGCCAACCTACGCAGAGGGAGGATGGACCTCAGGAGTATGGCACTCATCTTGTAACCGATCGTTATCTTGAAGATGTTTGGGAAAAGACTTATGATGACCGCCGTGAATCATCAAAAAAGAGTGCATCAAGTCAAACACTCAGCCCTGCAGAACCAGCGAGGCAAACTCACCAGGGTGCTGGTGTTAATGACGGCTCTGCTTTCCGTAATGCATTCTTGTGTCCACCGAATGAGGCTCCTGAAATTCGCCAAGATATCCCGGCCTCGGAACCTATTCAAAATGTTGATATCGAAGCACATGTGCGTAAATGGACACTCAACAAGGAACAAGCCCAAGCATTTCGAATTATAGCGCATCATAGTCTTCAAGATCGTCCTGAGCAGTTGAGGATGTTGCTCTCTGGACCTGGTGGCACTGGAAAATCCCAAGTAATCAATGCTTTACGAGATTTCTTTGAGCTTAGAGGCCAGAGTCGTCGATTGCGCCTTGCTGCATTCACCGGGGTAGCTGCTCGACATATTAAGGGCATGACATTGCACGCTGCTCTGTGCCTCAGCCAACGCTCCAATTCATCCACACAGACGAAAACACGGAAAGATCTTACCGCAATGTGGGAAGGGGTTGATTACCTATTCATCGATGAAGTTTCCATGGTTGGCTGCTACCTACTGCTACAAGTTAGTCAAGCATTGATTGAGGCAAAAGGAAATACCGCACTTTTTGGTGGAGTCAATGTGATTTTTGCAGGAGACTTCGCTCAATTGCCCCCTGTGGGTATGAAAAGCCTCTACGCAACGATTCATACCGATGTTGAAAGTGCTTCGAGCACAAAGGGTCAGCAGAATATACTTGGTAAACTGCTCTGGTTGTCTGTCAAGACTGTGGTAATCCTCAAGAAGGTTGAACGCATACGACACAAGAGAAATGAGCTCACAGGTGAAACAGAGGAAGATCCTGATGCAGTGCGATTCCTGGAATTACTGGGTCGACTCCGACAGGGGAGATGTACGGATGATGATTTTGACCTGCTGAACTCGAGATTGATCACGAACCTGCATCCGGACTGGAGTCGACCAGAATTGGAGCATGTACCTATAATAGTTTCATCAAATGAGCTGAAGGACGCGTTAAACGAGAGGGCCGCCCAAGTGTTTGCAGCCAAGACCGGCAACGAGTTGAATTGGTACTATGCACAAGATTCAAGAAGTGATGGCACCCTAATCAAAGAGGGAGAACTGCGTGAGCACCTCACATATAAATTGCACTCTGGAGAAACAAGCTATCGCCTTGGGCGACTTCCTTTGGCTATCGGAATGCCTGTCATGATCACTCAGAATTTCGACGTTCAGAATGGAATTGTCAACGGATCGACAGGGATCGTGAAACAAATACGCTACACTGTCAACGAGTCAGGAGAGCGTTTCATACAGTCTTGCATCGTATACATACCTGACATGACGGGCCCCGCATTGCCCAACTTGCCGCCAAAACATGCCGCGATCCTGACCGAAACCGTGGACATGAGGTTCGTTCATCCAGACTCGAAACGAAAGTGTTTGATAAGACGTACCCAAGTGCCTTTGGTACCTGCCTTTGCGATGACAGCTCATAAAGCGCAAGGGAAGACTATGGATGCCGTGATCATGGACCTTGAAAGCACCAGTGGCACGGAATCCCCATATGTCATGCTTTCACGGGCCACGTCTCTTGCCGGAGTCTTCATCCTTCGACCATTCAGCAAAAAAGTTATTCACCGTCGTCCAAGCCAGGATGTTCGTGAGGAGTTTCGTCGACTCGACTTGTTGTGCCATCAGACCATTATGCGTTACGGAACAGCAGAAGAAGCCGCAGAGGCCCAGAAATATTTGGTCACTAATTTCTCAGCCCAGGCTTTGCCCGATTCAATGGAAGTAGATGACGAGACTGTGGATGACGAGGCGCAGCGATTGCGGTCTATGCAGAGAGCCATGTCCCGTTTGATTACCGGAGCGGCCCGAGACCCGTCTGATCACCGTCAAGTGATGGCAGCAGTCACAATTTCTTCTCCGCCTCGACGTGCACGCATCCTCAAAACCTCTACAAGGACCGTGGACACTCAGGCCAATTCCTCCAACAAGAAAAGGGCCTGTCCCAACTCGGTGGAAGCCCAGCCTCTTGCTAAGCGGCCGTGTCAAGCCTCGGCAATGCATAAACGGAGATAATTGCCGTCGGTAAGGCTGAGGGTCTCGGAATTTCCCTAGAGTATTCTCTAACGTTCTTGGAGGTTCCCTGCGACTATGATATAAATGTGGAGCCCTCTTGCTCATCCGCACTTTTACTTCCCACTCTTTTCCACCCCTCCACCAAATATCCACTCTCTCTACTTACTTAACATGCCCTCGCTTCTCACCCGTCGCTGCACTATGGACCGGAAGACCGAGAAAACGATGTACGACACCTTCGTCGAGGAAGGCCAAGCTCTTGGCGACACTACCCTGGGTGCGCACGAATTCAATCGCACCTTCTTTCCTGCACAGCCCGACAGCAAGGGCAATATCTACTACGAGAAACCCGACGGCACTCGTTTTGTTGCGAATTTCATTGCCGAGATTGGCTCCGAGGCCCAGGGAACTTGGATGGCGGCCTATCCGAAAAAGGCTCCTCCTGCATCCAACCTTGTGAGCACTTGGCATTACATTTCTTTCCGCTACTGAGTGAGTAACAGCCTTACAACGACGTCACTTCCAAGTCGCATAAAATGGTGCTAGCCCTTCGTTGCCCCACTGGAGCCCCAGAGCAGCTATGCACTATGTATCGGGATGGAGTAGCTGTGTGTGACTCAGTCCGCGCGCATGACGAGGAGCGCGAAGTGCAAAAACACGAGGTACGTGTCGCCTTCCAATCCTTCAATGCATCTCTGACATCTCCTGTCTTGACACAGAATTTCGAGATCACGGACTGGATCAGCTGCGACGAAGGTGATGAAAATACCGCCGACAAAATCATCTTACTTGCGCGGCTCGACCAGACTTACGAGGTTTTATTTACATTTCAATTCTTAACTTGTTCTAACGTTCTTTCAGGTTCCCCACGCTACCACGATGCCTGCTCGCACCCCTCGCAGGAGAATTACAAAGGTTGGGTCTGCTCCGAGCCCAGCCACGACGTCGAACAATGTGGCTGACGTTGACATGGAAACCACACAAGTTGCCGGTATGACTTCTAATCGACCGCATCTAATATATAGTTATAACTAATTAGCTGGTCATATTGCAGAGCGCAAAGTCGGTGATCATTACCCGCCCGACCTACTCCCCGACCATCAAGGCCCGTATTTTGCGCATGAGAAGGCCAAGCTCGTCCAACGAGACTACAGGGATGCCGACGGCACCTTGATCGCGCCGCATGAGCTGTACAGTAAGCTGACGGAAGGCACCCTCGTTCTCCTGACTGTGACATTTGCTACGTACGTGATGACCAATCAGCCCGGTCGGAAAGATAGAAAGGTGCGTAACACCTTTCGATTTGTTACGCTGTCTAATGAGTCTAGCAGGTGTACCACGTTCTTGTCGATCGACTCAAAATTCTCGATCACGGCGATGGTGACGCCTGGGATCCACCGGTTCCGGCACTCTCCGAACGCCGTTACTCGCCTGCGACACCTAAGAGAGGAAGGGACGATGCTGCCGATGCAGCCTTTGATAGTTTTGGTTCGAAGTCGTCGCCGAGCCCGCCCAAGAAGTCGAGACGCACCACTACTAATACTGGCAAGTGATTACGCATACCCACATGTTATGTCCAATTGCGTCACCAAACATTTGTTCATTCCTTAGTACAACTTACTTATTAGCGTACCACTCCTATTACACCCCACTCTTTAGCTATTGCAGCCCACTCCCCCATTCTCTAGTTCTTACACTCGAAGTACTTTAGAATCAACTTTAATACGATAATCGTGCCTTTTTTAAATTCCGGTAGCGGGCCGTGCCGCTCGTCGGCCTTACAAGCTTTATCGGTTTATGTGTAAGCCGACGATGATCTTTTTTTGCTGCAATGGAGGCCACCGCCCAGTTCTCCGTTTCCGCGTGTTGACCTGACGCTTTCAAGCTCACATGCGGTCCCTGTGCTGGGATAGCCACGTTAAGTCTCAGAACAAAGCGAGAATCCGCACCCCTGATCTCACGCAAGTAGGTATATACGGAACCACCCGACACCCCCTCCAGATCCCACCGTACGCGAGAAAGAGTCCCCGCAGGCGAGAAAAAGCGAGCGCAAATGACTGAGGAGTGTAATAAACTGACGTGCATCACGCCACGGATTCCTCAAGCCCATGAGCGACAGTTGGTCCCATCGATCACAGGCAGGAATGTCGGCATATTTTCAGCCGAACGCTTCGTTGGGACATAAAGTTAGGGGTTCTCGCACGGGCCGAGACCGCGCCAGATATTTTGAAGCTCCGCCATCATATTGTTGCCAGCGAATCGTTCTTCCTTGCCACCATCCAACTCAAACGCGCTGGCCTCGTTGAACCTTATAGCCTCCGTCACGAAGTTAAACTTGGGTCGCTTTAGCACCACCGTCGTGACACTGCCGCAACGCCACGTTGATCCCACGATTTGTGATAGTAACGTTTGGCCCGCCGCTCTTGTGCTCTCCTTCCATCTCGATGGTCATTTCGCTTAGCTCTATGTACAAACACCGGTAAGCTCCCGTTTCTTCTCCGAATCTCAGTGATCCCCTATTCCTGCAGCATCCAGCTGGCGCGTCGTTCAAAAAATCGCCTTGGGCTCGTCCAGCTTCCTATGGAAATTCAGTTCTTGATAATCGACCAATTCGAGGCGTACGTCGCACAACTGCACAAGTTCTGTCTTGTCAGTCGTACCTGGGCCGCATACACACAATCACTACTCTTCCGCAACGTGTTTGTGGGATACCGCAGCCAGGAACGCTTCCTCTCGATTCTCCAGGCCAGAAACGATGTCGGACGGCACATCATCAACCTCACTGTGGTTGAAGGAGGGAATAGATGGCTTCGACGCGATGATGACTGGACTGGACGGTTCCAATGCAATGATCACTGGAGTGTATTTGATTCGATCGCGCCTATATTGGGAGAAAAAATGCCCAACCTCGGCGCACTCGACATCTCGCACAGGTATTTCCGTCTGGATGGGCAACCCGCAGTGGGCTGGATGTCGATCACCCGTCTGCGGATGCACCTCTGCCGAATCGCGACGACGGACATAATGATCGCCTTCATCGCGTCGTTCCCAAGGCTCGAGAGTCTGGACGTTTCTCTGTGCCAAGTCGGCGCCAATCCCTCGTGGTCACGGAAAGTGTACCCCATGCCGGTGCGACACCTTAAATACCTCGCGCTCGGCCAGTTCACTCAGGATCCGCTCATTGACTGGATACTTGCTGAGCCGGCGGAGGTCACGATCGACCACTTCCATATTCTGTACCTGGGACCAGATGCATCTTCATTGAACTCCCTTCTCGGCAAAATCGGCGGTGGCCTGCGGCACCTTGAGATTTCTGGAATCTCTCGTTTGGAGCAAGGAAGAGGCCAGTATATTTCATTGTGCGTTGACATTTACTGATGTACCGACAGAGGTGGCACTTTCGATTCGCCCATGCACCGCACTCGCGACCCTGAAATTCTGCGAGAACGGCGCATACCATCCTGGCCCAGGGATCACCCACGTTCTTTCACAGATCACGTCACCGCATCTCACCACCATCTCGTTCAACATACCCCTCAAGATGGGCTACCTCAACATGCCATGGGAGGAGGTCGATCATCTTCTCGCCACCGAGGCGTTTAGGCATCTGAAGGCGGTTGTATTTAACATGTGGGGCGGCCAGGTGCTCACGCCACACGAGGACGTGGTCCCGGCTATGAAAGCCCGACTTTTGGTTTTAACGACGAGGGGGCTCCTACAGTTCATTGACATTGACGATTATGCGGAGCGAATTTCCTTGGCCGAGCCGCCCGGCCCCGCGCCTCTGACATTTCGGAAGCGATTATCGCGCAGAGTTGCGAATTGGGTGGGCCGCGGGGCCCATTCCTACTGATCCGCACGCCGATGGCGAACACTTCTTCCACTGGGCGGACTTACTGATCTTGATGTCGCCGCTGCGATGAGGCCAGATTTACACCAAGTCTATTTCCAGTTCTCCCTATGATTCCGAATTTCAGTGCTGTAGTCATGGATGTACATACACTTCATACGTATGAACCTCGCGATTTGTGTACGGCCTGAACTTTGAACTCTCCTCCAAATCTGGGACTGAACGTCTGCGGAGGATTTAGGTCTATCGTCGGTAATGCGAGCTTGGTGTAAAGTCCTCAGGGACGTGGAATTCTTTCAGTTCAGAACACTTGGTATGCTCCCATTATACCCACCGTTGACGGATGAAAATCCATTTATGTGGATTGACCCACCTAGCTAATGTTTAAATTGTCTCATCGTGATACCACTTCGAAATTGAAAGTTAGATTCCGTCAAGAACATCAGATTCATTGTGGCATTCCGAATGTCGCATTCAACTCATCGAGGTACAAGATCGTCCGTTGAAGCGTCTATGTGCGAGAGACTAATGTCGCAGTATATCCACGAGGATTAAACGACAATTGACGGGAGAATTTGGGAGCCACAAATGCATCGTCCAGGGGCGCCAGTCTCACTCTTACAACGTGAGCGAATTCTTTCACGTGGTTTTGCCATTTTCACCGTCACCAACCAAGCAAAATCAAGGAAGGCAAGGGAGGCATGAAGTAATGGGAGGAAGATGCGAGGTGCTTACGCACCAAGCACGAGGTAGAATGTGAGTGGGGGCTTGGTTTCTGAAGGATGCTGCGTTAGATTGAGGACAAGAAGCTTCCTGTTCATATGGACATGGTAAAGATACTGTAGTATTTCGACCAAATGTTCACGGGGTGTCACCTGTCACCACAAATGTTCACTGGAAATCGTGTTCATTTCTCGACAATCATGGGGAAATTACCATACAGAAAATTGAAAAGTCACCGTCACCGAGAGCATTTGGGATATGGAAATCCCACGTCCCATGGGATGATCGGTGGGATGCGGATGGGATTTTGTTCGAATTCCCATCAAGCGGGATGATTTCGGCATCACGGCGCCTCTGGAAGCGTAATAGTAGCAAACAAACGCGCTTTGCCCGCCATGTCAATGTTCTCGGAGCTACTACGCGACCCACAGCTCAGGGACCACTCCTTGACCCATATAACTACCTTCATTCGCCTGCTGTCTGTTCTCAAAAATGATATTATCCTTGGTCAGCCCGCCTCCATTACCCCCGATGCAGCACCGCCAAGTCTTCCGCCGTCTGTTCACGCTTTCATCTCTGATGCAACTGGACTCCCGTTTGAGTCTGTGCCAAATTTATGGGACCTTGTTAAAGAAGACATCTGGGCTGTCCATCATTCAGACACAAAGCTTTCCACCAGCGAGGAGGAACTGTTTCGGACGCACGGCTGGAAGCTCGGCCTCAGTAAGCAGTTTTTCTGTCCAGGATATCGGGTCTAAAATTTATATTAGCATCTCTGACTCTGTACCCGCCAAGCCACTATTGCCCAGACTGTCCTGGCACCAGCGCGCTCAAGAAGGCTGAGACCAGACAGGTCGTTGTTTATACACAAGCGAACGGAGCAGTACCAGCTTGGGCTGTTCATCTTTATTGCCCCAGCTGCAACACAAACTACCACCACAATTTCTCAGTCCAGACGGGGATGCGCACTTACTACGGCAACAAACCAACATACATCCAGATAGGCGAGCATCAGTTTGCGGAGCGAAAGCTTATTGGCCTTTGGGTCAGCCTGATGTTAGTCGCTTGGTACGTCGCCAACCCTCGTATTAGCAGCATAATCTTATCGGTTTATCAGGGTCTCGGCAACCAACTGCTCTCGCTCGTATGACATGGCTTTATCCCAACAACAGGAACGCGATTTCGCTGCCGGCGGGTGGCAGTTTGGTTGCGTCCTCACGCCAGATCATGTCTGGGATGCATTCATCATTCTCACACTCCTAGATTATAACGACCGGAAGCACACCTCCCTTTATGTTCCACACACAGGAGAGCAGAAGAACCGTTTCAAGGATGCCATGCGAGCGCGTAACCACGAGGTGATCAAAGAAGGCCAAGATGCAATTGACCACTGCTGTGACAAATGCCTGAGGGTTTGGACGCACCCTGACGGTACCGAGCGTGAGTCGTGCTTCTTTTATCTCAATCATGTTTTGACGTCCTTCCAGGAGATATACAGCCGGTCATCGGCGACGGGCTGGCTATGGGAAATCGGCGCTGTCAAACGGCGCACTGCACGGTTGAGCTGGACAACAATCGGCATCGCTTCTGCCCTCTCCACATGCACCTGGAGCAGATCTGCTCGATTGTCGGCTGTGATGCGACCGTCGTTCCTGGCAAGAAATCCTGTGCTGCTCAAGCGCACGCCGAGATGGAGCGCCTCCATTACGAGCGCGGGCGAGCAGCATTCACACTACGGGATTGATTACAAAAGCATCGACTGGCCCACCCGCGTGACGGCGCCCCATCCGTGGTTGATGCAGAAGACGACGACGAAGGAGAAGAATGGTTCGAGAGCGACGCGGGTGGCAACGTAAAGATACATCGGGACATTAACCCAGGGTCGATTGGCTTGGACGACTCTGTACCTTGCGAGGCGACAAAATCAGATACAGGCAATCGCAAGTTCAAGGCCCTCTTCGGCGGCTCGCGCACACACAATGAGCAGATACTTGTCCGTCCATGTGGAGTGATTGTCTCGCGGGCCACGTTTTACAACGCAGAAGCCGTGTCAAATGTGCTAGTGTGTATAACCTATTAATTTCTGTCGACCCATATTTACTGTCCCCAGCTGTTTGTGCAGAAGACATTCTCTGTCCCGCGCGCCTTCAAACCAGAACACTTCATCTACGATACAAATTGCAATGCCAAGCAGCAAGTGCTTGCGCGACCGGAGGAATGGTCATGGTTTCTCGACGTGGGAATGACTGTTGACGTCTTCCACTTCCTTCATAAGCACAAGGTCGGCCATGAATTCTGCCAGGAACATTGCAGTCCTGCCGATCATCCCGAGCTCATGGGCCCAGACGGCACATCTTGGTTCTTCAATACTTCCATCGCAGAGCAGACAAATGTCTGGCTCGGGGGATACCACTCGATCTGCCGCGAGATGCTGCCTGTTAAGTATAATTTCTTCTTGGACGAGATGATCCGCCTTCGAAACGAGATCACAGTAGCTAAGCTTGCGGCCGATGGCCACAACCCACGGAAGCGTATCCACCGTACTACTTCTACTTAAATCACTTGTTACTTCCCTCGCACCACATTATACATTCACATTATATGTACCAGTAAAACAAATATGGAAGTGTAAAACAAATCTATGCGGAAACAAAGATACCGTCATCAACCCTAAGGAAATAGAAGTCCACAATCACAATATTTACAGCATTTTCCTCCAGACGTTCCACAGTCCCTTGTCCGTTCTCCCAGCCTGCAGCCCCGCCTCAATCTGCGTCGGGGTGGCGGCTTTGTACTTTGAGTGTTGAGCGTCAAAGGTAGACGCGTGGTACCAAACACCGAACACGCACTGGAAGCGCTGCTCCCGATTCAAACCACTCGTTTTCAAGCCTGACATCTTCCTAAACCCGTTGATCATATCCACGACATACATTCCTGCCGGCCACGGTGATGATGACGCCGATGGACTAGGCAGTGACGAGCTCAATGTCGATGTCGAAGACGAAGCGGTGAGGGGAGGTGTGTCATCGTCATCGATGACGACAAAGTCAAGGTCGAGACGCGGACGTTGAGGGCGTCGAAGAACAGGGTCGTCTTCATTTTCGTGCTTGAATGCACGCTTGGTGACCCGCACAACCTCGACGTCCGAGTCGGAGCTTGAGGTGTCGTCAATGACGAGAGGCTTGGGGGAGCGACGGCCTTTGTACATGGTACGGAGCGCCTTTCGTTCTGCCGGAAGGTTTTGGCAAAAGTGCATGGGTGCACGGCTGGGCGGAAGGTGGAAGGTATTGACCACCTCGTCAAGCTTGAGGCATTGTGTATTGCGACGGCGCAGCAGGAGGGCCTTTTCGGCGACGATCAGGTGCGGATAGGTAGGGCCGATCGACGCCCACGTTTTGAAACCGGGATCGTATACCTCGACATCAGGATTGTCGCCAAGCAGAGTGGCGAAGTGACCAGTAGCATGGGCGACCTGCCACGTAGGCCAGGTAAGGAACGTGTGTATGTAGAAGACGGCGTGGGGTTTATTGTCCTTGAAAATAATGAGACATGTAAGAAATATATGTATGGCTCACGTACCTCGTCCCAGTAGACGACCATGAGGCGTTTCACCGTTTTGAGAGGTCGGCTGTTCTTGACGTGGAACGTACTTTGCGACGATGCCGTCCCCATCCAGTCAGTGTTTAATTGCGTAGTGATGTGGAGTGGGCGTGAAGCCGGAGTGCTGGTGGCGCCAGGAGCAGCTGCTCGACTGGGGGCCAGCATCGAGAAGGACGAGCTGGTGGAGGGGATGGGAGGCATGGCAGGGAACTCGGGGATCTCCGGAGAAGGCGACAAAGAGCGCAGCCTTCCCGCCGACGCGATAGCGGTTGGTAGACGTAGAGATTGACCAGGGATGGAAAGGGACGAGCTACGAGTGCTGTCGCGGGGTTGCACCTGGCCCAAAGACAGTTGCATGGCGAGCTGTAGCTCAGCCTCCTCCTGCCGTTCTCGCTCTGGCGTCGGAGACTTTACGCCGAAGAGCCCGTCGAGTCTGCGCTCCATCGCTGCCCTTGGCGCGTCTTCTTGGCGCTGGTGAGCCTCGAGAACATCGAGCGAGGCCCTCGTATTTGATACCCAGTCGTCATGAGAGCTAAAGTCGAGCACAGCAGCATATGAATCAGGTAGGGTCGAAGGTCCAGCAGGTGCTTTGCACTCTTTATCGTGGGTGTGCGCACCGCAGGAACCGGCTTCTTGGAGGCAATGGCGACGGCATTTCTTTCGAGAACAATTGGGCTGGATGCGGCCAGACCCGCAACCTGGAGCAGGGCAAAGAAGACGCGCAGAATTGGCTTGAGGAGGGGCTACAGCTTGTGCAGGTAAGGTAACAGCAGGTGTGGCGGAAGGATTGACGGCGGCAGTATTTATTGTAGGGAGTGCAGGTACACGGTTTGACGGCGGGAAACGATGAAAATAATGCGGTTTTCCGGGAATGGGCCCATTGTAGCACTGACAAAGGGAAAGAGCGGGTTTTAGCCTAGGCGAGTACGGGAAAGGGCAAGAGGACGCACCCTGATGAAACTCGAGCCAGGCACCTTCCCGCCTTCGGCGACTTCAACAGTGAGCTGGTTTTTGCAATATATGCAGCAGTTGCCGTTGGCAGTCTGTGGGGTGTTCATTTGAGGGGAGAGCTTGGGGGTAACGCAGAGGGAAGATGGTAGAAGCAAAGAAGACGCGATGCGTATCCTTGTTTGGCACCGGGACGATGACGCGTTGAGCCAGACAGTACTCACACGTTTGGCTCAACACGTCATCAAGGCAACTGTTCGATTGCCGGTCGGCTTGTTAGGTGCCGATGGGATTGATGGTGGGACGTTTCATGGGATTTCCAACTCCCGAATTTCCTGCCGTCACCTAGACCAAAAATATTCAGTTCACGACCCTCTGTCACCCGTCACCTGAACATTTGGTCGAAATACTACAGTAGGTTCAGTCCGCGTCAGGTGGTTTGCGGCTGTGTTGTATTTGTGTATGTGTACGCGTTCACGGCGCGTCGCGTCCAACTCGGTCCACAGCGAAGGTGCAATTCCAAAAATTATTATAAATTAGAGAGGTCAGGTTATTGGATTGTTCGGCGCTCGTTACTCTTGCGATTAATATCATGAGCTTATCGCCTTCCAGACTGTCCGGCGAGAACCGGTACCGGGTCACCGAAGTTTCCGACAAATAGACTATTATAGAGCGAACAATGAAGTGTTGACGCGGCATTAGACCTAAGCTACGCTCCCGAAAACCATCAAGCACCCTACTGACGCGATCCGAACCAGTGCCGGCGTGTCTTGGTTGGCGAGGTACCAAGTGAAGAAATCGACGAAGAAGGTGTCTCCCTTCCCGTGACGTCAGAATATTCGTCTCTATCCATGTCTCCATTTGAGAGACTCGTTTTCGACGGCGGGGGGAGAATAATCAAGCTTGAAGGCAGACGAAATTGCATTGGGCGGAGTATCGACGATACCCGTTGGGTATAGGGATCGTCCTTGTACCGAATTTCGAAGGACGGTCGAGATACTAGTTCTATCTTGGTCTCATCGGTAGGAGGCGAAGATATGGGAAGCTTTGCAGATTCCGCCCAAACCCCACTGTGTTCGGGGCTAACAACGTCTGTTGCGGGTACTGCGGACCCGAAGTCCTGGCAGGGACGAACCGCAAGTTCGTCCACGTCCACGGTGGGTGCAACTGGTGCGCGACGTGACGGCTCGTGCCAGGTATCTGTGAGGGTGGTGGATGGGGGAGAGAGGGACTTTTCAGTCTCTGGAGAGCCCCCCCGGCCCAAGGGAAGAGAGGGTTGGTATCGTGCGGTGCGCGATGAAGCGAGGCCTGTGGTCGAACCAGGGGCTGGATTGAATCTCCTCCTGGCTGACTGGTCAGCACTGTAGCGGCTATCTGTGGCGGGTCCTTCCGCTTTTTCTCCAGTTTAATGAGCGGCTTTGGCTGTTTCGTGGGTCCTGTGTCGTAGGATGCGTACATCGAAATCGGCGACCGCGATCGTCGCGGCTGTCGAGGGGACGTCATGGACGCGACCTCCCGTACCACAAAGATGAGCCAGTCAATGGATGAATATATGGAAGTTGCGGAAGGGTCTTAATCTAGTTAGATGTAAAACCATCATGATGCTGATGTCTGCAATCTTTGCTATTCATTCACCCGGCATTCACCGACAGCGTATGGCAAAAGTTAAAAGAGGCCTCGATGATTTTCTGTGCACTCCAGACAGAAGCCTTATTAATGGCGAAATCAGAGGTGAATGAACACGAAATAACAACACCCAAGCCAATTCTCAACCCACTGCACAGTATTGACTCAGGTGAGATGATCAACACACGATGTCATGTGCGTCAATACCTACGATACGTTCTGAGCCAATCAGTAACCTGCGCAGATGAAAAAAAGGCGGGATGCCATCTTTTTGTTGCGTTCCCGCCTCGCTTCTAGTTCTGATTCACTTCCGGTACTATTCCCCCGGCGTTCTTGATTCGGACAGACCGTGTAACCACCACCCAGGGCCATCATCGATATCTCTTCTCCTCGTGATTCCGTACCTTGGACTGATCTGACACTCGTCACGGGCGTCCACCGACCCAACTACCATCGAGCTCCAGCGGATTCGACCGAGACTGATCGTAATTCAGGGCAGATATCTATGAGACTTCCTCTGCTATCGAATCTCAATGGATGGTGTTCGTGTTTCGTTGCGTGGAAATAAGGAAGAATATCTGCATGAGTCATTCAAGGATACATTTGATGCATTTTGGATAGAAATTGAGGAGGGTGAACTTTGCTCAAACCTAGAATAAAGTACTGTGTTGTCAGCTTCTGCTGAGAGGGTACATGGAATTGAGTCATGGGATGGAAAATTGAATTGGAAAGAGGCAGGGTTATCAAGTGGAGTTGAAATTTAGCTCGGAGGCGAACTCGATTGCCGACAGTGAAAATCGGTGGATATCCGCACAGTGAAATCCGACGGAATCCAGTAGAGTGCACCGGCAATCGGCGAGTTTCTCTCACTCAAAGTGGGCCGCTGGTGAAAGCCATTGAATCGGCAATGATTGTCCGTGTCAGCCAGTGCCGATCAGCAGTCTGTAGAGCAACTGGGAATGCAACTTAGATGTGAAATTACCCTCCGCGTCACGCTTTGCCCGCCCATCCCGCCAGGGTGCTACGACTGGGTCTCAGATCAACTGCTTTTCGGTATGTATCTACCCGTCAATCCAGGATGGCTTTGATTTTATCGAGGCTTGCGCAAGGTAAACTTCCAGCAACAAGGAAGGATCAATTTAAATGTGTGGGAAGACCATTCAAATATGGGAGTAAACTTCCGCACTCAATGATTCTCACAACTCGCCTGCCTGAGAAATTGAGATGTGAAGATCCGCCGCGCATCGGGGGAATACGCAGTTTTCTGGGGAAATGTATACTTGAACAGGGTAGAATTTGACAAGGATAATTCGCACGCAATGCCCGACTCAAATGCACAAATGAACACTGGAAATGAAACAGCTGAACCATCACAGATAGGCACAATCTATTCGTGATAGGAAATGCTCATCAATGTATATGAGGTGGGGTAAGGCCGCAAGCGGCAGGTGCCGAACCCTTCCCTTCTGTTCCAAGCATAAAAAAAAACAAGAGACTCTGTGGCATTTGGTTCAAAGGACGAGAAAATTTTCACTACAAACAACATGTTGGGGAAAGATAACTAATCTGAGTCTGGAAACGAGCTGAATTAGATCGAAAATAAAAACAGTAGAACGGCTGTGCTATAGAAGAGCAGAATCTAAATCTGTGGTTTCAGCCATGCCAATCCTAATGAATTAGCCAGCAGAGTTCAAGATTGGTTTTTGACACAGGATTTTTTTTTTCCAATTCTATAAACCTCCCCCGACCTCCACAGCCAAAATTTCCTGCATTGCTCCTACCCTCCTACATGTTAGTTGAATTTTCAAGTTTCATACATTTGCTTCAAGTTCTGTCATGTACTTTCATCCCTCCAACCCCACGCCCAGGCACTCAGATCACTCAGACCACGTTCATCCTCTCTGATCTCTTCTCCAAAAGTCTCTTGAAATCTGGGGCCCTTCCCGCAGCGCATCACCCAATTGCGAAGCCAAATTATCATCATGAGATGTCGCTCTCCCCCCCAAAAAAATACACCACATGAGCAAATGCTAGCCAGCTAAATTAGATGTAAATGTCTAGGGTTGTCGTGATGGTTTATCGAGAGTGCCCCGTGCACTATGCATCCTCTGTACCAGCAATCCTCTCCCACCCTATCCACCCCATGGCGCGGCCGACCCACGAGGGCGTGGGGTGCTTGTGCCCACATCGGTGCTGGTGGCTGCACTCACAAAGTGGAACTGGATAGCATTGAGATGAGACAGCGAACATCCTGGCAATCAGCGCATGCGCAACTCCCTGGCTGTCTGGACTAGGATGCGGCGAAGGGCTGGAATAGGGAGTTAGCGGATGAAAAATGAGAGAGGAAAGACATGCGGGCACAGACCATTTACCACAAGGCCCGCTCCTTCAATGTGCTTCAGCAGGGGTGAGGCATGGGGAGGGCGGGTCAGGACGGAAGGCACAAACGCAGAGCGACCAAGACAAGAAAAATGTTATAAAGGCAAGAAAAACACAGGGATCCAGGGAGAAATGCCAAGGGGGAAGGCGATGTCCATCAGTGACTGCACAAGAAGCCAGAGACAAGGTACACCACAGCCAGGTACCGCAAGTCCTTGTCCCAAAAAAGGAAATAATACCCCTCCTTCCACGCCTGCCTGGGTCACGGGAACGGCGCGGCGACGAGACAAACAGCAACTCGGCAGGACTCAGAGTCGCAAATTTGCCCCCCAAAAAATGTGCGATGGAGACCAACTGGCAAGAAGCAAAGAAAAAGCACGATGACCGAAAGCAAAAAAAAAAAAACACGTAAACATAAAGGCGACTTCCGCCTCCGCCTCTGCCAAAACAGTCTGTACGCGCGCATCCTGGGTGGCTGCACCCACGTTCCAAAAACCGTTCCAGAGACGGGGTTTCTTGCGGAGGTCGACGCGGGTGTGGGCGCGCTGTGGACAGGATCCAGGTGCTGTTTGCGATCGCTTCCGCGATGCAGAAGAAAGAAATGCGTGAGTGAGTGAAAGGGAGGAGAAAGAGACGACAGAGAAGGTGAAGACGATGCTTCAGAGGCGTCCTCGACTTTCGTAGCGAGGTCCTCGACTTTCGGGGCGACACCATCCGTGTCCAGCCTTGGTTTCTTGGGCTCCGGAATCTCGGCAGAGTCGTCTGCCTCTCGTTTCAGTTCCTGCGTACAACGAGTATCAGCCCTGAATGTCTTCAAGTAAATGCGACTTACCTCGACGGAGCCTCGACCGCCTCTTTCTTCGTTTTCGTGCGTTCGAGCACCGCGACAAAGAACCCGCCCGTGTCCTGCAGGTGAGGGTATATCCGCAGGCTGTCTATTTTTCTTTCCCAGTCCCATTTCCGCACTCCGGGAAAGAGAGAGGGATCGCCCACCATCTCGGCAGCCCGAGCTTCCCCACGTCCTCAGGCGGCCAACGCCCCGCGACATCCCCGCCTTGACCATGTCACCGCCGGTGCACGTCTTCATGAAGGTGTCGTACGTGTCGTACTTTGTGCAGAGCGACTTGTCCGTCGGCTTCCACACGGTGAGCCCAGGGCGCCGGTGCAGCGCCGGGAGCTTTACGGACACGTCGACAACGCGGAAGTCTACGTCGTCAGCATTCATTTAATTATAATTGTGGACAAGACGCGAACCTGGGTTGTTCCTCGGACCTCAGCGCACACGCAATGTCCGCCTCGTTCTCAACAGGGTTGAGGGAGCACTTCGAGTACACAACGCGGCCCTGCGGCGCGAGCATCTTCATCGCGCGTTGGAGGATGTGCAGCTGCAGCTCATGCAGCCCGTTACCGTCCATCGGCTGCCACGTCTTCCAGATCCCCAGATTCTTGCGCATCATGCCGTCGCCGCCGCACGGCACGTCACACAGTATCCAGTCAAATGACAGTGTCTCCAGCTGGTTCGGATTTGTGACGGAAGGGACTTTGAGCTGCGCGTAGATAGACGCGTCGAGGTTGGTGACCATGAGCGCGGGGCTGGGAGGCAGGCAGACTGGGGGATGAGGAGGTGCGTGCGCTTGTGGTCGCTGTCGTTTGCGACGTGATGTCGGAACCAAAATGTGAAAGGAGGACGTTGCTATCGATGCCAGTCAGAGATAGCGAGACAGGAATTACACATTGGATCAGAAACAACAAAAGTGAACGCAAAAGCGTCACAGACGAGAACAAGAAGCCCATAACAAACGCATCCAAAAAGCACAGCAATACCATATATAGATAATACTACCATATATGGACACCAAAAGTGAAGCTCAACATGCATCCAAGCATGAATGTGGCGTACACAGCCCCAACGTTCCCATTGGCTAGTGAAACACAGCCTCAAGACGACTACCATTTAAAGGCAAAGGGAATGAACAACAACATTGGTGTAAGAGCCAAACCTAAAGGTTCGGCAATCACGCCGCAGTGCTCAAAAAATGGCCCCCGGCCCAAAGTCTGGTTTTCCACCGAGCGACCCAAATATATCTCCCACATAATTCGTGGCTTTGACGCCTTCCTGGAACGTCTGCGACCACTCATTGACGATCATCTCCACCACCTTCACGCCTGCAAGATGGAGGTTCAATAGCGAAGGCTCGACCCCCGGGGTGGGTCCCAGCAGCTGATCCACCGTTGTCACTCCGGGAGATTGGCGGTCGAAATCGGACGCCGAGCGCATGACGATGATGCGCGAAAAGTCTACTAGTATCGACAACGCCCCTCGCAGCAGCGCATTCAGCGTCCCGCTGTCCTCCTGCTGGGTTGTGCAGTAAACGGCGGACCCATTCGTGAGCACCGTGGTCGTATCCTCGAACGCCTCGCCTAGAAGGACACCGTCCCAGAAGGTATCCGAAGTAGCGGTGTCGCACAGCGTGATGGATGGTCCGGAAACGTTGTTGGCTGCGGCAAAGAGCGGGGAATTCGCGTATTCCGCACGCATCTGCTGTGTGGCCGCCGTGTCGTTCAAATTTGCCGTCTTCGCCGCAGTGAAAGCGAGCATCCGAAGCGGCTCGTTAACCTCGAACACCTCCGTGCCGTAGAGGACGGTGGGATACTGCCCCGGTCCAGTCGTCCCCTGCGGGAAGTACCCCGTCGAGAAGTTTGCTGGGATCTCCCGTGCGTCGATTTCATTCTGGAGACCTACGTGTACGGCATACCGGGCGAACGTCACGGAGCCGATGGTCGCAACTTTAGGGTTCACTCCGGCGATGCCCGAGATGAGAAAGTACGTTTCCGCCAGCGACGTGAGCGGTGAGTGGACGAGGGCAACAATGGATGATGCCGCGTTTATTTCGCCCTCCCCCAGCGTAAGTTGACAGATTTCCCCATCTGATGTGCAGTGCAGCTGCGGGTAGAGAGGTGACAGTCCCGGGATGGAAAAGTTTTGGGCCAGCACGTTGAATTCGGAAATACCGTACCACACATCCGCCTCGTCATCAAACTGGTGCATTTCGTCAGTTTGAAGTTTGCTGCAAATCTAATGGGACGAACCATGCTGAGAATGATGACTCTGGGGGAAATCAGAGCTCCCCTCGCCAGAGAAAGAAGGAAGTTTGAAATAAGAGAGGCGAGTATCCAGTTCATCATGGCGGTCTGGAACGGGGCGCAAACACAAATGAGCAGAAGGTACTCGACGGATATATATTCCAAGTGCAATGATACATCATATCGGGGAGAACATATGCGGGGCCTAGATCGCCGCGCATGGTTCATCCCGACCTGTCTGATCTCGCGTCCCACATGTCCCTTCCCTCGTCACTACCATTTTGATGCACGCTCACGATGTCCGACCGTTCCCAAACTGCTATCCGCGGTCTAACACTGTCATATATACCGATCAACAGTCAGAAGCACAACGTTCCCTGGAGATCACGCGTGGCCTAAGAGCAACATGCCTCACTTGTGACATGCATCATGGACAATATTTCGCAACATTTTCGCGAGTTGACAAGCAAGCTTCCCGTCCTAACCACGATCCAGACGCGAGATACTTGTTACAAAATCCTCCTCTCCCACCCTACTATAAGTACCACCATTCCCGCGCAGAGCAACGGAGTCCCTACTGACAGGAATAGAGGGCGAGGGAATTGAACCCCTAAAATGGGGTAAAATGATAGATTCCCGAATACGGCTGTCAGATGTGGAATGACCCAAGAGACATACAGTTCTGAAAGGGTCCCTGGCTCCTGGTTTGGGAGACATCTAGCTTCATTCTGGTCTTCGATGATCAGCCTTGTCACTGAACCGTCTCAAGGTACCCAATCTACAATCGAAAGCTCGGCATCTGATCGGCAGGCGATCAAGAATCATGATCAAAGGTGTTCCCACGGTTGACTTTCGACATGTGCCAGGTTGCGGTATTTAAGTATACATGATGGTTAACAAAGTAATCGATTCCACAGTTCCTAGAATCAATATAAGATCCCCGTCGTTGGCAGGAATGCACTGAAAGTCCTCTCTATGGGTTTGAGGCTATATTTGCCTGCTGTAATAATGATTTCTCTTGTCAGCAATCTCTCTCCAAGAGGAAGGAGCGGGATCTAGATAGTGTTCAAAATGAAAACGCCCGTGCTGAAGAGTCCTCACGTGTGCGTCTTGAGACCATCCCACTCGCGCTGTACGCCGTTAATGACGAAGACTTTCTCCCGCCAGTTAATTAGTCCGGAAATGCCGCTCGCGGCCGCGATGGTGGTGATTTTGCGGCCGAGGAACCCGTGTGTCGTCGTGAGCGTGTAGTGAACGGCGCCTTCGGGACCAACGACGACGGTCTCGAGCAGTTTTTCGTCGACGAATTGGAGCGGAATGGTCATGGAGTGAGAGGATGAGATAGGCCCGGATGATGGATCGACGATTTCGAGAAAAGACTGAATCGGGCAACACGGAGGACCATCGGGCAACGCGGGGACCATCAGATCACTGAAATCTTCAGCATCGCCTGTTCCGGGAATCGCCGGATTCTCTCAGAAAAAACCTTCGAGCAGCTTCAAGCCAGTCGAACAAATAAGTATTATCTGAGACTGGGTAACCGGCCACCTTAGCATAATTAAGCTCGGTTGTGCCCATGAAGACCGGTAGGTCTGGGCTTATGGGCGCCGAACCAAAGCTATGCATCCTGAGAGTGAGTTTGAACATTTTCCGTGAATTTACATGGTGTTTCCATGCCCTACTGAATTTTCCTTTCGGCGGTGTCCCAAAGGGGCAATAAACGGGCTAGCCGGCCACCCAGCCTTTTCGCTCGTTTACACTGGTTCCCTTCACCTCACTATAACCCAAACGACTCAATGGATACAGTTCCACGATTCTATACACTCAAAGTGTACATATTAGCTTTATGAGGACAGAAATAATTTCCTTCTCAAGCTGACCTGAATGGGTGAGAAGGTGGTACGGACGGAATATTGTACCTTGCAAGGAACAAAACCTATTAAGGACCAGAGAGTAGATAAAAAAGACTCAATTGGATTTAATTCAATATACCCATGATGATAGGACATCTCCCACATACCCATAACCCGTCCAAAAAAATCCATCTTTCCATGCAAGTGAAATTCTGTGGTCCGAGATAGCGGCCGGCTGTGAAGGGAAAGTCAGACAGTTAAAAGTCAAATCAATGTGAGAGAATTATGGGATGGTCGTTTCGAATACATATCTCAAATCTTTTGTCCATCGTAAGCACCGGTAGATCGCTAGAAGGGTGGCCGGATTTCGCCACCGAGAATCAGGTCGAGATGTTCTTGACGAAGGGGGAGTATACCCACGCAGGTTATGCCGAGAGACAATTCCCCAGAATTCCAGGGGTGAAAACGAGCCCAAAAACCTGGGAATCGGTGAAGAATTGGCGGAGAAACGAGCAGAAGACAAGCGCGAGAGCCGTTCGGGGATAAGAAATGGTGTTCGCACGCCGCCACCTTGACAGAAAACCTCCCACAGTCTTCGACAGCCGCATCACGTCGTCTCAAATTTTGACACACAGTGTCCTCAAAGGTTGGGCTCCATCCCATAAGGGCCAAACCCTAAGCTTCGCCATCTTAAAGTCTTCTATTATGCAAGTGGCCGGTTACCTAGTGTGGCCGGGAAGGCAGTCGCAGATAATAAATGACAGAACCGAAATACCGACTCAACGCCAAGATCCTGAGAAAGAGACGAGTTCCACCATCCTTGGCGGTGAGACCTCCTTTTGTTCTTTCCAACCACCATGTCTTTCCCATTTGTCCCTCTGCAGGTGGATACCGACATTCGGCGGCTCGGGAAACGGCCAACTCATGCCTAAGTCTCGTGGTTGCAACGAGCTTGCATCATTCTTCCCGTCGGCGAACACGGTTATCTTTAATATCGCCCTCAATTTACCCCTTCTCAAAATGTCTCAGCCGTGCGAAAACGAACTCTATTTGCTATGCTCGCTGATGTATATGCTTCCCTGTATGGCCTAGGTGATTACCTTTTAGGTGAATGCGAGACAACGGATATCTTCATGAATTTTCGCGCTCGTAATTAGCATTCAAGCTCTCGAACGCCTGGCGAGATGATCGTGGTAGTGTGACTGCTCCACTGCCGTCCATCTCAATGCAGCCTCTAGGCATCCCGCAGTCTTTTGTTAAGGCCACTCTCCCTGCGTTCTCTTCACCAGCGGTTCTCCGCCTACACTTCCTCAGTCTCATTCTCAATTCAATTGTTATCTCCTCCAGCTCAGAATTCCTTCTGATACTATATGGATCGCGTGATGAGCAGCCCAAGCCCCAGCAAGTCCTTCCGCACCCGCATGGGCGGCCTCATGCGCCGCACGTCGTCTGTCCTTGCAATGGCCAGTTCACGACCATCGATGGCGACGCCCGCAACGACTCCCACGCCCGCGGGCAGTCAAGACGACGCACGGCGCTCTTCAGTCTCCAAGTCCGTGGAGGGCCGCATGTCCACGTCGTCGCTGACTCCGTCTGGAGAAGGACAGTACACAGCGCCACTGGATGATACCTCTGCGCTCGAGTACTTCCCAGCTTCAGATGGTCTTCGTGAACTTGCGAAGAGCATCCCGCCAGACAAGGAAGAAGTCATAGCGCAGGAAATGAAAGGCATTCGTGACAATGCTGATGGTCTGGTGGAAATTAATGAGCGGGAATGATACGTGGTGGCGAGGCGCGTGTGGAAAGTACGGTTATTCAGAATAGGGCCCTCGATTATCCCTTGGGAGGCTGTATCCAGAGTTCGGGTAAATTTCCGAAATTTTAGACCTGAGGTCAGCCAAAAGTTCGGGTAAAATGGGCGGTCTAGCTTGGATCAAAAGTTCGGATAGTCCGCCAGCTTTGGAAGAGGTTGGAGCAAAGTTCGGACATGCCGGGCGTGCAGTGAGTAAGCCGAAGCGCTTTTCCTACGAGGAACGTAAACATTGAGGAAGACAAGGACTCGAGACAGTGTGGCAGAAATTCTTTTGCTAAATTTTCGAGATTTTACCCTTTTTTTTTTTTGCGAAGTTTCAGGTCGGACTCGAAGTTCGGGTAAAATCGGACCAAGGTCTGGTCAGACGCGGAATTCGGCTAAAATTTTGGTCTCGGACACAACAAAAAATTCGGGCCTTTTTTGGGGCCAAATCGGGATCTGACCCACCAACCGATAATCGAGGGCCCTTTCACAATACACCTGCAATGCAATATTCAATCAAGACACCACCACCCCCGCTACCGCGATGTTCCGATCCTCGGCCTACGTGGATCAGCGGTCAGTCATGATGCTTAACGCGGACCTTCGCGCAAATGCACGTACATCTAGCCGATGAATCTCAGTCTGCAGGATCGCCATCAGGAGGAACATCCGCTCGCTCTCGTCCCGCATTTGCTGCGGGAAGTAAATTTTGGCTCGCTCGTTTTCGTGCAAGAGATGTTTGTGGTATGTCGTGAAACGGACAGTGTCGCCGGGATCGCCGACTAACGGTGTCGCCTGAGTTCAACTCGGTCGTTAGTGAACTTATGAGGCGCCGAATAGAAGAAAGCAATAAGAAATGGGCGCACGCACCAGAAGCTCCTTGTGCGAGTCATGATACTTGAGCTTGAACGGCCGCGGGCCCCAGTTCCAGTCGCGGTCTCTATAGGGATTAATGGGCGATTAATTCTCTCCGAGAGAGGGGAGCGGGATCTAGACAGTCTACAAATGGAAACGTACGCGCTGAAGAGTCCCCCCGTGTGTGTCTTGAGGCTATCCCACTCGCGCTGCACGCCGTTAATGACGAAGACTTTCTCCCGCCAGTTGATAAGTCCGGAAATGCCGCTGGCGGCCGCGATGGTGGTGATTTTCCGGCCGCGGAGCCCGTGTGTCGTTGTGAGCGTGTAGTGGACGGCGCCTTCGGGACCAACGACGACCGTCTCGAGCAGTTTTCGATCAGCGAATTGGAGTGGAATGGCCATGGAGAGAGAGTGAGACAGGGATGATCATGGATGACGATTGGATGTGCGAATGATGGTATGATTGATCTGATGACCAGTGAGTTGCCCGATTTGGTGTTGTCCTCGCCTGATCTGGTAATCGTCGGATTCGCTCCTTCTCAAAAACTTCACGCTCAGACATGAACTGCGCAACGTACATTGGCTTCTCAATTTCATTTTTCAGACATGTGACTCATCTCACGCAGGCGGTGAACGCAATGGAAGCCCCCCCAGTCGATCTCCGCAGATGAATTTTGGGAAACATACCAGATGCCAGACCGAAAGTAAAGGCAGCAACGGATTGAGTCTTCACCTCAGACTGAGCACCAACGAGTTCAGACTGTTTAGAATAGCAAAGAGATTTATCCCAGTTCCATATCGGTCTGAGGATGGAGAGACAGAGACATGGTGTTGAAGAGAAGAGAAAGACGCGACTTCCGTTTTTAATTTCAAGAACTCGGTGTGATGACCTTCTCGGATGCACACAGCTTATTTCTACCCCCTGACCCTGAATTAGGGAGGTTGTGCAAAAGCCGCACGAGCCGCATGCGGCTTTTTTGCATAGTGCAAAGCCGCATGCGGCACTGTGCGGCTTTTGTTTCCCCATATATTATGTATATTATGTATTCAGCCCTTGCGCGCAGTGCTCTGAAAGCCATCAGGGTTGATTCCGGCATCGCGTGAGAGGAAGAAGTGTGAAAAATGAGATTTTCGGCTCCATGACAGCTATACCCGCACAGTGGCTCAAGAGGTAGGCGATCATTGTCGATCAGACACAGACCTCTTTGACAACCCCCCCAAATTGGGTAAGCGGCAATCGCCGACGACTTTTCATGGTCCCGTTCCTGGACTTTTTACTATGACTTCAAATCTGACCCGATAACGTTGAAAATTGGCAAGACCCCCCATTTGTACATATAATACATCTATATACTTACTCAGAATATTTTATTTCTCCCAGCAACGAACACGCTACATGTTTCGTTCATTTTGTGATTTCAATCGGCATGCTTCGGCACGGAGATAAGATGACATCAGCAAATTTTGTTTCGGTCCGGTGCTCCCGAATTATCCCTTTCCTCTCTTTCCTCGGTAAAAAAGATGACGTACCCCCCCCCCCCCCAGTTTCACGTGCGGCGACTTTGGGAGGTCTGTGTCAGCGACTTTATGATCGCTCACCTCTTGCAGTGGCTCTAGCGAAGTGAAATAATGACGTCAAAAATGATGCACATCACGTGTGATAATTGGTTGGAAGTGCTGTACAGAACCTAATTTACCAATATTTCACTGGAATGAATGTAGATACACTGATAAAACCTTCCATTAGTTGTGCGGCTTTGCACAATGCAAAAAAGCCGCATGCGGTTTGTGCGGCTTTTGCACAACCTCCCTATTCTCATATAGCTGAATGATAAAGACTTGAAATATCACCAGGAGGCCAATTTCTTTCTTTTTTTTTGAGGATTTTACACCACGGCTGAGTACCGCGCAGTGTAGGGACATTTCTATTGCGATTAGGAATACCTAGTGTAGTCAGTATTCCATTAAGTAAGTGACGTTCAGTGTTTGATGAAGGTCTCATGGTGGATTGGATTATTGGCTGTGCGGTGCGGGGCCTCAGGTTTCAGGCGGCCCAGGGGACCATGTTGAATAAGTACTCTGTAATTCTTGAGAATCAACTCCCTGCGCGTTTGCAAGGGTCTTTTGCTAATCCAGAGTGACGGCAATGGTTACCTCCATTTCAAAAATTTTCGGGGGCACTGGACTCGGAGTCTCAAAGGGCGAACACGCATGCTTGCATAGTGGTGAAGGAAGGCAAAACGCCATCCGGCAAACTCCGAGCCGTCACATCACGTCACCGGTTAAAACCTTTTTTTCCAGCGCGACCACTGGCATGCGCCCTGGCTCGCGCTTACTCTCAATACTCGCCTCGCGCCTTGAAATCGAGCGCAAATTTCACCCTACGCGTCTATTGTTCGATGCTTTAACCTCAGCGATACCGAGTACGCGATTGGCGTCATCGGCCGCGCTGCGCACAGGCGGCGTCCACTTTGTGCGTGATGTGTATTACGACTGCGCGTATGGGCAGAAGTTGAGGAGACGGAGATGTGGCTCAGGAGAAGGAGTGTGCTAATTCCTTCCACCTCTCCAAATTCCAGCTCTACGCCGACAGATTTATGGGAAGCAAAAATCCGCGTCGGTGGAACTTTTGCTGCGTTTCAATTCGTCAGGGTGCAGGGCAACGAGGCTGTTGAGCGGAAGCTGCTGCGCGTTCTCGGTCCCAACTCTGACCGTGTGGATTTGGAGAAGATCGACGAGCTAGATGATCTGGGTGTGATGTGCGACTTGACGACGCGGAGGCTTGAAGGGAGGCTGGAGGAGGACGGCAATGACGAGAACAATGACGCGCTTCGAACCCTTGATATTGTCATTGATCAAGTCGTCCGGACGCCGCGGGGTGACTTCCCTGCTGCGCGTGCCATGCTGGAGCGTCTCGCTTCGTCCTCCTTGCCCTCCTCGTCAGCCTCCTTACCCCCACATCCCTTCGGCTTCGCCGCCTTCTTCCACGAAATCGGCAAGCTCGAGATCATTCAGGAGGTTCGTAACTCCTCCTCCTCTCTCCGGGAAAACGAAGCAGCGCAAGAACACGACCTCTGCCGGGAAACTGTAGCGCCGCGCCGCGCCGCCCACGAATCCTTTATGCGCACACCCAGCGCTGCCCCCTATGGAACCGAAGGCTGTGGGCAAGTTGGAGGCGTATTTCGCGTGGTCGGAGGCGTTGAAGGCTCATGCCGCGCGAGGACTCAAAGAATTGATTTGGAAAAATAGCTAAGATCGTTTGTGCGTGCTTTTTTCTCGTTTTCGACGAACTTGAGTTCTAATCGCTGCCTTCCCCTTTGACTAAGACCTTACTCTGAATATTTTCACCGTTTTTCTCGAGTTCTCAAGCGATTTCGTCCCGAAGGTGATTGCATTTAGCTGTCGGAATCCACCTGCGCAGGTCCGACTCCTTTCGTACCTGGGGAAACAATGGCACCCATACGCTCTCGAGGACGTAAAATTCCCTTTCTCGCCAACGAGATATTACCACCTTTAGCACCGGCAAATCTTTCGATATCTATTCAACATTGTATCCTCGGCTGCTTCCGACGGCTATGTTGATATGTACCTTGTGGACGGTAGGTAGTACTAAAAGGATCTTGGTTAGACGCGTCGCTTTTGGGTAGCCGTAGCCTTGAAATGCCGAAACTGTCCCACACGTCAAGTGGATCTCCGACAGCTGAAATATAAATGGACCATGGTCTGCAACGCTGGCCGGTCTATTTTGTGCTGTATTTGACGCCCCTACTACAATCCCAGGTCCACATACAAGTCCTGCGCGTTCTCCGATGCTCAGGAACATAATCCTCTGACACATGCAACCGTCGGCGGCCGAAGCGCTGTACGTATACAATTCAAGCCAGGTTTGCCGTAAGTCAAAATGCGATGTTGGTGGGTCAGAGCATCGTCACATCCCCGGTAAGTAGGTAGGTAGGTAGATAGTATTACACGGCACGGTCCCGCTCAGGAACGCCGGTTTCCAGAGGTTATCCTGATGCGTACACGCTAATTAGATCATCACCTCTGGGCCTCAAATCCTCCTAGCCGAGCTCACGGTCGCAGTCCCGGAGTTTTTAATTAGTGCTCCACGCACCGTTCCACGCAAACGGCTTGGTTTTAAGAGCGCAATGGTGGGCGAGGCGACACGAAATTTACCAGCTCTCATTTCAACTTACTATCCATCGCAACAGCATGGATGCATATCCAAGTGAGAAGTTAGTGGTACCGGGCCGATTTACTTCATCCCCGACGACCGGAGCTCGTCTAATTATTCTGACAGTGACTCCAATAATTCCGTACTACCTCCCGTGTTTCACCTACTCGCACATGTGCTCCCTGCGCCCATGGTCAATTTCGTCCGTGAGGATTTTGCCGTGAGTGGTGTGATTGGCGGCTCAGAGTTAGTATATAAAGGCCCAGAACTGTTTGCTATATCTCACTGCTCGTCCCAGTGAAACCAACCAATCCAATGTTCTTCCGCGCCCTCACCATCTTCGCTCTCGTCTTTGCCGCCGCTGCGACTGAGTGCCCCGCGTGCCCCGCCACCGATCTCGCCGGCAACGCGCTCACTGCTCAGAGCGGCGGAACCCTCGGCACGCCTCGCTTCTGCGGGTAGGTCCCGTCTCAATGAACTATTGACTATTATTAACCCAAAACTTCGCAGGTACGGCGCTGGCGTCTCTGTTGAGTGCTTTTACGAGGTTGGCTTTTTGCTTTTCATCCACTTCCCTGCTAATGTTTTTGTCTTTGAATCAGGATGGCAGTGGCATCGGAACTGGTCCGGGTGCTACATGCCCGGCCACCGCCCCCATTGAAGACGTCTGCTGAACTTGGACTCCGAACACTGTAACTCGTCATCGCTAGGTTAGTAGCGTCCCGATGTTACACGCCCCAAAAACTTGTTTTTAACTCGTTTTTAGGCGCCGTTTTGCCGCCAGGGTGTGGTCAAAATCGGAGTATATACTTTTGGTAGCATTAGGCTTTCATGAATCGAACACTTATACTTCAGCCCAACACCCGTGTTCCCCACGCTTTAATATTTCGAGAAATGACTCGAGAAGCGAGTCCAGAAACGACTGATTAAAGCCTACTCTGACTGACCCTAATGGCGACATGGTGTTTTCCCTCTTCCTATCCTCCTGAAACTTGCACATTCTATACCTCATTTTTTATTCTCTACCTCCCCAAGCCTAATATCCGTATTAAAATTTCCTTCTGGATGACTTTCCATAAGCCTTACTATCCCCTCCCCCCCGCCTCGCCGGACGCACCTAGTACTCGGACAAACAGCGATATCTCGCCCATTTCTCATTCGTTTCCCTCGAAATTTGGTGCGCTGTGAAGCTTATGGTCCGGGCCACAAAGCACATATAAGATCCACACGTCATTCATACTCTAATCGCCCCAGGAAATTCAAACAATTCGGTAGGTAAGCTATTTTTCGACCAATATATTTTCCGAACGCGCTGTCGTCATGTACACATAGACTAATGCATATTCGAAAATTCATACATTGTTAATGAACACCTAAACCAATTTTCATAATATTCTGCAGCTTAGTTCCCTCACAATGTCGATTTTCCGATGTTGTCTGTTGGTCCCATCTGTTGTATAGGCTAGAGCACTAAAGAGGTCGCGAACTCATATGGGTACGATCCCGAACTTCAATTGGGTTGTGAGGTACGATTTGGCGACAATTTTCAACTCTGTGACATACCAAGATCGAAATAGAGACACCAGCCTACAGATACTCCATAGATGAGGCTAATACCAATGGGAAGCCTTGCCACAGCCAAGCGACATTGGATACTGCTTGAAGGCTCCTGAACAAATATTTGAAATGTACATGTCTCGATGTGGTTATGATACTGCAAGGGAACCCTGTGGAGGTTTGGCCCTGAGAATATCTGAAAAGCACACATTTGCGCAGTGGACTCAGCCAGCACCACCGATTTCCGTGACTCGATTCGAGGACTCAGGGTCTCAACTTCGAGTTGGGGCAATCCGATCCTTGGTAATGTCGCACTCCGTGCGCCGCTGCACTCGTAATTAGTCTTTTTCCGCTATCACCGAGATCCCCGATTATTCATAGTTCCGCTCCCGCTTCTTCCCTGGTTCGGTTCCTTTCCAAGTTTAGCTATATTCACACATCCTGCTTCTATTTACTTCTGCGCCTTCGTCCCTTTAATTACAACACAGCTTGTTTCTTGTTCTTCCCTACCCTGAGGTCGACCCTGTCTCATTCCCTCCTAGACCAGTTAGTATATATTCTGTATCTCTGTTCCCCTTTCAACACGATCCATTTCCAGCTTGCCTTCGTCCGCCGTCGCTCTCGCTCCCAGCCTCTGTCGTAGCTGTGGACCTTTGGCCCAGGTGTTGAGCTTTGTCTGATACTACCTCGCACACATTTCCTTCCTTCCGCACTCGCACGGTTGGTTGGTCTGTCAGTAAGTTTCAATTTTTTTGGATGAGAATTTTGACAACTTCATTACACATACAGGCTGCAATTTCCACAGTTCAACTCCGGTGTCTTCAATTACGATGGACGACAATGTCGGAATTTTTGGTCAGTTTTATTCATCTAAAAATACCTCAACGACTGAATTCAGAATACTAATAGATGGCTTTAATGGGTTTGATCCAACTTACGATGCTTTGATGTTCGACACTCGATTCGACGTAGATCTCAGCATGGACAGCAATCACCGGGTAATGATCAGATGGACAGCTTACCCACTTCCTATGCCCTTCAACACCGCCCTCCGTCGAGTCCTCTACCCTGCCCATTGAGTACACCTGTGACCACTGCGGAATGTCCGGTAGTCATTGAACTGCTGCGCACCGAGATAGCCGAAGAAGGCCTCAGTTTTCCACCTTATATGTCCCACGCTAACAAGCTTCCCTGCTGTACTTGATTTATTCTCGACTTTGTAATGTGTTGCAGGTGCGCACCACTCGTCTCTAGGATTTTCTAGCTTAGAATTCGACTCGGTATTCCTGAGCCACGGCAGGGTTGAGGAAACGTACGTTCACAAAGAAGGAGAAGGGAAGTGCCGTTGTCTCAACACCAAAAATAATGTTTAACATAATTTAAACCATTCAGTTTCATTACTGTATGACTTTCAATGACACCAGAGAATGTTGACACTGAAAAGTACCAGTTCCCGAGCTATAGCCCAGACTCGAGTCGAATGAGTTCACTGCAGTATGTGTAGACTCGCTAGCCAGTCGACGTACACTCAGTTACAAAACAGAGTCAGAGTGACGAATGTGGATAGCAGGAGTGACCAGAATATATCACATGAGATCAGAAAGGCATGATGAAATGATAACCTCGTGTACGGACTGGACCCTTTCGTCGCCTGTTTCGGTGATGGGTTTCCGCCCTGCCATTCCAAGTCTCCGACTTGGATGGATAATTTTTAATTCTCTATCCATAGATACCAACATGTTTTCTGGGCAGAAGAAAAAATAAGGAGGGCCCAATCCATCCCAAATGAAAAGTTATCCATCTTTCCCTAATAAACCCTGGGGCAATACTTCCCAGGGGACGAGCTGCAAAATCCAGCTTTATGTGAATTTACTAAGTCAGAGGCTTGAAATGGCGGGGCGCAAATCCATCACCAAAACAGGCGACAAAAGGGACCAGCGGTAAATCAACTCGTCTCATTTCTCTGATTGTGTGATTGTCGTGTTGTCTCATTGTTTGGTTTACTGGATGGGGACGAGCCTACAGTATGTGATGCATGCGTGGCAGGTGCGCACCACGCTCTTCTGGGCCTTTTATACATTGAATTCAACTCGGGTGGACGTTGAGTCGACACAAAATGAGGCATGGCTGCATTTAATTACATTCTGTAGCGGTACCGCCGAATGGGGGATGACAGAAATCAGGATAGCAGCAGTCGTTGAAAGTACAGTTCAACCACCAATCCACTATCCGTTTAATTCCATTTCCAATTCCGACGGAACCCGCATTCCCCGCGTGTTGAATGTTCCCCGCGCTCGCCGTCTTATCTTATCTTATTTTCCTTCCGTGAACTTACCTACTTACTTGGCTTTCCATCACCCCTTCACGCACCTTCACGCATCCACACATCCACGCATTTTGACACTGTCAGCCACGGACACGGTCTGTACCAGGACTAATGATAATAGGTGTCCAGGTACCCGGAATCCCTGTCAAACTTTAAGTTGAACAGTTGTTTGATGGTTCAGACTCGCGTGGGCACACGAGCTCCACTCCGAGTCGGTGTTGATTCCGACGGAACATCTCAAAGTAGGCGAATGACTCCGAGGTTGAAATAGACTTACGTTGAAATGGTTGCGCGGCAGCTTACAGAGGATGTAAATAAGTAGCTCAGGGCGCCTAAAAATATATTCTGATTTCGTGATACGCGGCGCAGGTTAATTTAGAACTCGTGTGATCTTTCTCTCATATACAGTTACATGGATCGTTAACTGGATACAGAGACTAGGAGGTCCCTGGTGACCGGCCAACTGACAGTGTGTTGTGTGAGTAGACCTGTGACCACTGTGGTAGGTAGGTAGGTGGTATTACACGGCACGGTCCCAGAATGCCCAGCAATCATCGCACTGCTGCGCACCGAGTTAGTCGAAGAAGGCCCGAGGATAAATTTATGCCGGCTAGGTCCCCTTTAACTGCGGGGTTTCAGTTTTAGACGCAGCGTGCAATGCTTGTCACATTACCGTCATATACCCATTCTCATACGCCGAAGTCGCTCATTCCTTCCCCTCACTCTCTTTCCCCACAGATCACTGGTCTCTCGCTATGCGTCCGATTGACCATGTTCCAATCGACGACCACATCCGAGTCTTCCCAATCGGCTCAATCTCCTTCCTTGCGCCATACACTGGTCTCATACTCTCTGTCGTTCTCGCGGTTTTCTTCTTGATCAAGTTCTACATACTAGAGCTATTTCTCCTGAAAAGGATATACGGGGAAAAGTATACCAAGCTGGATGAGATCAACCGTCGCGGTTTTGTCAACCACCATATAGCAGGAGCGACAAAGATTGTCATTCTCATTGTGGCCGCGTATCCTTTCTTGGATGTCGCCTTCGGAAGCGCCACCTTCCACACACCTTTCACGCATGGCTCCAAAGTCACCATGGGCGACATACTGGTCATATGTGCAGAGATGCTCATCGGCATGTTCATCCTCGAGTTGATCTACCGGGTGAAAATCTCTCCCGTGTCCGTTGTGCATCATCTGGCTAGCATCCTCATCGGCCAGGCTGCTATCACCATCAGTGTTCAGAAGGAACGTGATTCCAGCATCGAATTCGTGATGTGTACCGTATGGGGTGAGCATACAATTCATTCGTCTCTCATCAACAGCGGCTAACTCTCCAATGCAGGCGCTTTCGATATCATTTCGGAGTTCCTTCCGCATCTTGCCATTATCCTATACCGTGTTCACCCAGACGAACACCACTTCCTTGCGAAACTTTTTCGCGCAGCGTTTCTCACCACACTCCTCGGAACTATCTCAGAGACGATCGTGGCCATGTACCTATTTGGTCAACTATGGCCCCGGTGGACTACCGCTTTCAGAGTCTCGACTCCGATACTGCACATTGCGTTTTCCGTTGCTCAGCTTCATGGGACGCGGATATTCTATACCATGTGGAAAAAGCAGGAGAGAATCTTGCATGAGCCTCGAAAGGACACGGAAATAGGGATGGGCGACGAGGACGTAGGTGTGGACGATGAACCGGAAGGTGTTGAGAGGGACATGGAAGAAGTTGACGGACGTCGTTGAGACTGGGGGCATAAAATTATTACTGGACAGCAGACCATCGGACTTTTCAGCGTATAATGTACGGTCTCTAATTCTTAATTTGCTTTACTATTTTGGACCCTAGAAGTACCGGAAAAACGTCTTAGTAGTTGAAAGCAAGGCGCAGAGTTGATTGCTGCTGTTTTGCATCGTCGGTGATGGCCATCAATTGCTCCTGTTGACTTGCACCCGCGCGCGTTAACTTTGCGGGGTTCTCGAGCTCTTATAAACGCAGCGCCTTGTGCACTGGGAAACATCAATTCCAGCTGCTTGAACGCTCGATTGATTCGACTACAAGCGACATCGGATACTGCTTGAAGGCTCCTGAACAAATATTTGAAATGTACTTGTCTCGATCTGATTATAATCCTGCAAGGGAACCCTGTGGAGGTTTGGTACTGAGATTATCGAAAAAGCACACATTTGCGCACTGGACTCATCCCAACAACGTCTCCAAGACCCCAGTCAGTCCGAAAACACCATAGGAAGTTAGATTGGATGGAGGAAAAGTAGTTTATCAAGTTTCATGGACATCTGTTCAGAAATGGGCGAGGGATAAGAAGAATAATACCAAATTAGACTCTTACCTGGGGCTCGGACATGTGCACTTATCCAAAAAAATGGTGGCGTTTGCCCAGTTTTTCTTGAAGTAAAAGCTGAGACGGGGTAAATGACCAAATACTGACAATCTACGTGCTCGGCGTGATATCAAATACTGCATGTCAAAAGATATTGGCAGTTCTTCCTTGAGTGTTCTAGGGTGGGGATAGTAAGTACGCCTAACTTGACCAACATTGAACAGCCGCGAATTGAGCCGAACATCTACTTATGTCCAAACTTTGCGGCTAAGACATAATAAGTAGTTTTCAGACCACCAAAGATATTTCAGCTATCACTTAGTCCAGTGTTCGATCCCGATGCTTCTCCCTCACCGTCTGTTTGAACTTCAACGTCCACGTGCTTGTGATGGAACATCACATCAGTCACGTCCTCCTCGCTTCCAACCACCATGTCGCTTTCGCATTTGTTCCTCTACAGGCGGATACCGACATTCTGCGGCTCGGGGCTCGCGAGGCAATTCATGGAACACGGCTGGCTCACGCCTAAGCCTCGTGGTTGCAACGAACTTGCGTCATTCTTCCCGTCGGCAAACACGCGGTCACCGGTTATCTTTAATATCGTCCTCAATTGACCCCTCCTCAAAAAGCCTCAGCCGCGCGAAAATGAACTCTGCTTGCTATGCTCGCCGATGTATATGCTTCCCTATATGGTCTAGTTGATCTCCTTTTGTGTGGATGCGCATTAACGGATATCTTCACCAATTTTCGCGCGTATCACACGTGTAATCAGCATTCAAGCTCTCGAACGCCTGGCGAGATTATCGTGGTAGTGTGATTGCTCCACTGCCATCCACCTCGATGCAGCCTCTAGGCATCCCGCAGTCTTGTATTAAGGCCACTCTCCCGCGTTCTCTTCACCAGTGGTTCTCCGCCTACACTTCATCCTCATTCTCATTCTCAATTCAATTGTTATCTCCTCCACACCCGCCCAGCTCAGACTTCCTTCTGATACTATACGGATCGCGCGATGAGCAGCCCAAGCCCCAGCAAGTCCTTCCGCTCCCGCATGGGTGGCGTGATGCGCCGCACGTCGTCTGTCCTTGCAATGGCCAACTCACGACCATCGACACCGACGCCCGCTACGACTCCTACGCCCGCGGGCAGTCAGGACGAAGGACGGCGCTCATCGATCTCCAAATCCGTGGAGGGCCGCATGTCCACGTCGTCGCTGACTCCGTCGGGAGCGACGCCGCCTCCGCCGGTAGCTCCCCAGAGCCGGCGCCGCAATTGCCTCCTGTGGCCGTCGACGCGCCACTCGTGTCCGGGTCCGAGCCCGTGTCCGAGCCCGTGTCCGAGCCCACAACCGAACCCGAACCCGCACCAACATCTTCTGCGCCGGAAACGGAAGCTGCTCCACCAGTGATCATCGAGGAGTCTGCTCCCGCAGCTGCCGCACCTGAACCTGCACCCGCGCCGCAGCCAACCGAGAGCGGCATCCACAAAGCCGTGAAGCGCCTCCTCCCGATCGCGGCGCAGTATCAGATGTACCCGAGCCCGATCGCAGAGTCGCCTGCACGCGAGGCAGAGGAAGTCGAGCGAGATAGACTGAACGCGCCTCCTCCGAATGCCGATGCCCCTCCTCCTTCCGATCTTGCTGAAGAGGTGCACATCCCCTCGGAGCCGATGCTCAAGGACCACGGCGCCAACCCCGGGGCTTTCACGGACGAGCCGATGGATATGGACCCGGCTGAGCTCCCTGCTCCTGTATCTGAGGCAGAGCCCGTTCCCGTTCCCGACGTTATTGTTGTTCACGAACCCGTCGCGCTCCCCGAACCCGTCGTTGCCATTCCCGACGACCCTGTCCCTACGGAACCCATAGGTATTCCCGCCGCCCAACGCGCCCCCGCGATCGACGACCCAAGTTACTTCGATCTCGTGCATGTCGCTGAGGCCGTGCAAGAGACCTCGCCGGGGAGCGACACCGTCGTTGGTGCGGGCGAGCATTTGAACGCGCGCGTATCGCCCTATCCATATGGACTGCAGCCTGAGCCTCAGCCCGCGCCTCTGCCTGAGCCCGCAGCCGCTCCAGCCTCGATCCCATCTGAGGCCGATTCCGAAACTGGAATGCCCGAGCCTGCTGTGATGCCTGAGCCCCAACCCGAGCCGGTGCCAGAGCCTCAACCCCAATTCGAGCCGCAGCCAGAGCCGCAACCATACGTGCCCGACGTCGCTCCTGCAACGCCGGAACCGCGCATGTGGGAAACGGAAGGAGGCGGCGGGTGGGTCACCGACGCGATGGTCATGCCTGCGGCTGATAAGCTGACGAGGCTCGATTTCAGTGACGCGCATGCGAACGAAGATCCCTTTGTGGACCCACCGCATGCGATTGGACGGACAGAGAGCGGTGACTCGGGGGTGTTCATGTGCGTTTATTCTATTCACCCCATGATTTATCCTGATTAATCGCTTAGACCAATCCCCACCGTGATGGTGGATCGCGACCAGCGAGAAGACGAAGTGGTAGGGTACGATGCTGGAGGGATATCGAGTATCCCGATGCCAGTGCCCGCCAATGATCGTGGATTGGCGCTGCCTCTAGGGTGTGTCTGCATTTTCTTCATCAGGTGTCGAAAATATGAAGATACTGACTGAGACACTTTACTTAGATCGATTCGCAGCATCGCCTCCACTGAGAACCCCCCCTTCCAGCCCACCGAGTGCGTCCTTTCGTCCACTTTCTCCGTTCCACACTAACACGCCGTCAAGTGAACGCCGCCCACTTCTCGCGCGCCCATCTTCACCCGGACCCGACTCCTACCACCAGCCCTCGCACACCCATGAACCCGGGAACTACCGCGCCGTTGACGCTGGCACCGAGGACGCGTCCTTCCACGACCTCGGCTGGATCGCGTACGTCCTCCCCGACGTGTCGGCAACGTACTACGTGCACCCGACGTTGCGCGCCACCACGGACGCGGACCTCCGCGATGCGCAGGTGCTCAACCACGTCTCGCGCGGGCTGGGGCATTCGAGGGAGAATGTGAATGGCGGGAGGAGCGTGGCGGGGCTGGAGCTTTGGTTGAGAAGGATTGAGGGCAAGGGGGGGAAGCATGTGCGTTGGAGGAATGGGGCTCCGGGTGGGAGTGTGAACGGGAAAGGGAAGGGAAATGGGCATGCAAATGGACACGGGAATGCAAAGGGGAAGGGCAAAGGCAAGTCCCGCGGAAGCCTCGAGGAAGTGGGGCTGACGCGGTGGTGGGTCGACCACGCGAAGCGGGAGGTGTCGGCCGCTGAAGATGTGGTTGGGCTCGAGGATCGTGAGTCGCGTTTACTTTTCTTTTTATTATTGTTTTTGACCGTTTCTCGGTACAGACTTGGACATGGAGTACCGCTACTGGGCGTTTATGGAGTCGCATCCCGCCACGCGTCGCTGCCGTTTGCTGCGCGACGGGAAGCCATGGATGTTTTGACTTGGGCGTGGACGGGTGCGTTCCTTCTTCCACCAACATTCTTGATTAATTTAACAACACCGGATTTCAGATCGAGTGCTTCCGCCCCAGCAGCTGCCGCTGCCTCCCCCATTTACGCAAAATGAATGCCAGGAGCTCTCGGGGTTACTGCGTTCGTTTGGTGGTGAGCCGAAATAGGGTTAGGTGCATATATAGTTCTGATGCTGAGTGCTTTCTTCCTTCTAGAAACGGCGCAAACAGAGTCCGGCATCCAAAGCATCGTGGTCACACGGATCGTTGCTCGCATCTTACTTCGTGTCGGCAAGTTATTCCTTCCTATTTATCAGACTCAACTCTCTAATTCAGATCTCATTTACCTAGCTCATTGGCGCCAGTACCACTTCCGGCCGCACAAGCCTCTCC
This sequence comes from Mycena galopus ATCC 62051, assembly GCA_014925785.1. Classification (NCBI taxonomy): domain Eukaryota; kingdom Fungi; phylum Basidiomycota; class Agaricomycetes; order Agaricales; family Mycenaceae; genus Mycena; species Mycena galopus. Next base: position 898,934 of record WIQG01000008.1, on the reverse strand, counting down.
CGCTGGAGCGCACCGGAAACCATCACCTCCGCAATTTCCCCCGTCCTCCGGGATTCATGCGCCGAGTCGCTGACGTCCTCCTCTCGTGTCTCCTCCTCGGCGTCCCGTACCTTTTCTACACCCGCGGAGGTTACCACAGAGGCGACGCCGAAGCAGGCGCCGCCAGCGCACGCAGCCTGCTTCCCATCCTCCTCATCGGCGCGTGCACCTGCCTTCTGGTGAGTCTCCGTGCCCCCCGCCTTGCAGCCAACGGCGTTGTTAACTCCGTCCGCAAGGCGGCGGTTCTGCTCAGCGCATCAGTGACGTTTTTGTCATTGCCAGGGCTGGACAGCATCGCGCGTGCTGTGGTACTCGCTGTCGTACTCCTCGCCGCGGGCGCCATGGCTTCAGGGCTGGTCGCGCTATTCCGATACAAGGCAGAACTGGTGGATGCAGCGGCGCCAATGAATACAGTGATGGTTGGGGGAGAGGGCATGATGATCATCTCGGTGCGTGCTCTCCTTAGATTTCTTTTCGATAGATGGCTGACTGAAGGACGTAGACCCGGAGTGTGGTCATGTCGCTGCCGCTGGTGTTGTTGATCTACGCGGTGCTGGGGTTCGTCGCGGCTGTTGTTTTGTATTCCTTCCTCGGGGTGAACGCGTCCGCGGTGCGGTTTGAGGATTATACGCGCTGGGCCGTGTTGGGTGTTCTGGGTGGGCTGGCCGGCGTACTGACAATGTCGGTGGTGCTTCTGCGGTAACCATTTATCCCGGTCCTCCTCTCGACGGAAAGCATTTATTTATTGTCGGCCCGACTATGAGTCCATATGCCATGTAATCTTTTGTATTATTGCCTTGGGACGACAAATTGGCAACGCAGACTGCCCTTCGGTTGAGTAAAAAAAAAAAACAGGTATTTTGTGTTGCATTCCTTCCTTCCTTCAGGTCTTGGAATTTCCCATTCCAATGTCTCATACTTCAATTTCCAGAGTTCTGGGATCATCGAGAAATTACAGCTCGTTCGAGACGGCTTTCAGCATGTCACTCGCAGACCCGATGTGAGTAGATTAGCTGAACTCTTTCGATGGATCCTTCTGATATCCTTTTGCCCATTGTCAAAAGTGGACACGCGATAGTATGATTTCTTCTCATGTGAACAGCGCAGATGGAATAAGATGGTATGGACAGGATAAGATAAGATCACCCCGATATTACCGAGATCAAGTTGAACTTCGAAGTTGAACATTCAGTGGTAATTCTTCGGCACGTTTACAGCCTACAATCGAAACTGAAATTTCCTCCGATTTTTTGGGACCTCATCCATCCTCGACGTTTCCGATACCGGAACCTAAGAAAGCCGGTACAGAATGTACCAAATTGGCCCAGTCCCCGCTCGCTGCTGAATCAGAGTACTCAAAGTAAGTGCCATTGGCGAACGCTTTTGTACCAACAAATTTCCCGGCACTGTACATGGCGAGCACTGCGTTGATAGCACCATGACCGGAATCTCGACCATCCGCTCCATCCCGTCGATGGTGTACTTAAATGTGTTAAACTGAACAAACTACCACGGGTAATCTCCTGCCTTGTGAATGAACACTCCAGTCCTTCCCTCCGTTTATAGTGCTGCTTTAACAATGACCTTGCATCCTTCCGCCGGGGGAAAGGTGCCGGCGTAATTGTTCATGTTAGTGGCGTTGTAACCTTGCAAACGGGAAGCCGGTTCAATGAAAGATAAACAAGCCCGAGAGGATAAATATACCTGGGCATACGGAGATCACTCGGATCCCAGAACCATTCTCCTTCTCCCGCTGTGCCCACTGCACAGTAAGCATATTCAGCGCCGCCTTGGAGGAGGCATACGAGGGGAAAAAAGGAAAGGACCGCTCAGAGTGAAGGCCCATGGAGCCAAACCCACTGGAGATGTTCAGAATGGCTCCCCTTTGGTCAAGATCGGACGAAAGGCCTCCGTAACTGAAACGGTTCCGAAAACATTCGTGCCAAAAACGTCCTTAAATGAGTCTACCGCAATCGCAGCACTGGCGATTTCGGTTGGTTTGCACAACCACGCACGAGTGTCCGAACTCACTTGTTGACCAGCATATCCAGAGTCGAAATACCTTTATTGGTCAGGAAATCGGCGACGAAAGAATACGCGGCTTGGATCGAGGCTTCGTCGGTGATGTCCAATTGAACTGGGACCACGGTGGATGAGGAGTGGATATCCGACGAAAATTTCGAGAGTGCTTCCTCTGCTGCTGTTATCTTTCGGGAGCCTGCGAAACAAATGTTAATGCCGTTTGGGTCGGAGGGGATCCCGAGTGGTTTCACCCATAAAGACAATGACTTCTGAAGTGGACCCGAGCTGGTGGACGGTGTGCATGCCCAGCCCTATGGTACTGGCGGTCAGACAGACCTAAGGCAAAGTTTTGGATTTTCACCTTGATTTGACCCGGTCACCAGATCTAAATTGTGCGCACCATGGTAGAAGAATTAGTTGAAACAATGGGTCCTTTGCCAGTCGTTTATAACCCACACGAGCTTTTGTGCCGGGGTACACGCGTTCTGAGAAGATGATTGCCTTCGGATGTCCATCCGAATGACATTTCACCGATTACTCAAAAAATTTATCTTCTCACAGAACACGGCCCGAGAGTATTTGAATGGCCATGGGACCGCCCACCTCGGTTCTTTCAACTTCTACTTCCAATCTAGTTCTTGTTCGAATCCGCCTCTGTTCAGTCTTTACAGTGGAGAACTTGTCGTCCTGCACTGGCGAAAAGCCGAGAAGGAGGAACAGAAGAGCAAAAAAAGTAAGGCACTCGCGCCGTTGCAGTGTTTGAAAGATAGTTGTACACGGGCGTGAAGCAATTGCACCAGTTCGATCGTGTTGATCTCTTCCGTTAGCACGCTCTGTGTCGCGGCAAATGATTTCCGGCCTGTATGAATACAGTGGCAGTCGGATGTTACAATCTTTTTTTACAACTGAATGCGTTGAGGCCCAAACCTCCGATCATCCGCCAGTGTGCATGTGGTACTATTTAGTATCCGGCAATACAGCTCATACAATATAGCAAGTCGTTACCACGGGTAGTCGCCCGCTTTGTGGATGAAAACTCCAGTTCTCCCCTCCGTTTCCAAGGCTGCTTTAACAATGACTTTGCATCCGTCCGCCGGCGAATTACCCCCAGTGTATTGGCTCAAGTTCGTTACATTGTGACCTTGAAAACGGAATTAGCGGGGGACGAATACACGCGAGGAGTTGGTATACCTGGGCATATGGAGATCACTCTGATGCCGGACTCCTTCTGCTTCTCTCTTTGCGCCCACTGTACCGTCAGCATATTCAGGGCTGCTTTTGAAGAGGTGTAGGCAGGAACGAAGGGGAAAGAACGCTGAGAGTAAAGGCCCATGGAGCCAATACCACTGGAGATGTTCAAAATCGCGCCGCCTTTGCTCAACAGCGGACGAAAGGCCTCTGTGACGGACACCGTTCCAAATACATTGGTGCCATATACCTCCTGGAATGATTCTCGAACAATTGCAGCACTGGAAATTTTGGTACTTGAGTTTGCGCGACCAAGCACCAGTGTGTAATGGGAAATTCAAACTCACTTGTTGACCAAGACATCTAGACTCATAAGTCCTTTGTTCTTAAGGAAATCGGTGACGAAGCCATGCGCCGCCTGGATAGAAGCTTCATCGGTGATGTCTAATTGAACCGGTATCACACTGGAGGACGGGTGAACGTCCGATGCAAATTTCGACAGAGCTTCCTCTGCCGCTGCCAACTTCCGGGAACCTATAAAGTAAATGTCAACATCGTTTGAGGGTGAGTGTAGCGAATGTTGTCCCACCCATAAAGACAACGACATCAGCGGTAGACCCGAGCTGGTGGACCGCATGCATTCCCAGCCCTATGGTACTCACAATGTCAGAGAGACCCAAGAGAAAGTTCCGGATTTTCACCTTGATTTGACCCGGTCACCAGAATTGTGCGCACCATGGTGGAGGAGCTTGCGAAAGAATACCGCTCTATATTGGCTTCTTAACCAGCGCTGACCCTTTCATGCCGGCGCACGCGCGGCCGGCGAACCCAATGTCATCAGTGATTACTCAGAACTTCAACCGCGAAGCATAGGATAGACTCAAAAAAACTCTCCTCAGATTGCAATAATATTCAAAGGTGGGAGAGCGCTTATGAGGTACATGCCAGGTCCAAGATCGCTATTTTTTGGCCTACGAAAATGACATCAAATGAGGCGCTACATTTACGGGCTCCGGAGTACATGGAAGGGCCGTATCGTGACGGGAATTATTGAAACCCGATGGGCTTCAGCGCCGGGAAATATGGCGTAGCTCCCGTTTTGTCGTTCGTTCAACACGGCGTTCGTACGGTAAATATTCCGGGCAGATCCGATGTACCGGCACAAATGAAGAATTTTAAGGTCCGCTGTGCCGTTGGCTGCCGGGGCCGCGGCCGGGCTCTAGTGCTAGTAGGTTTTCTCTGTTCGCTGGCTCCGAATGCTTTGTCGCGGTGGGATATTGGATGGGGTTATCGCTCTGTCGTGATTAGAGATGCCTGAGCACACATGCCAGTGGCTGCCGGCCGGAGACCTTCAAGTTCGGCCAGGCTAATGTTTGGTCGTGTCTGAGCAATTTCGTCAGTGAGCTCAAATATTGCGAACGCTGAGCCACAGAGATATCCTTTTTCTTCCCTTCCACCATCCACTGTTATTGGTCATCCTTCGTGAGGCCCACCTGGTCATCGTGCGTGAGCTCCGTAGGTTGTTCACCTTTGTCTCCGCTCCGTTTCTTCAGATTCCCCTCACAGTGCGACGACTGGAAGAAAACCGACATCGACGCCAGACAGTCAACCAACTGACCAGGAAGCAAAACTACAGCAATATCACTTGGCAAGGGCGTGTTTTCATGCCGTTCAGGGAGATCGGCTGGACTGCTCCTCGTTTATCAGTCACAAGAAATCTTCCGTATATTCAAATCGGCCGACACTCAATCCGGATACATCTTCATTCTGTGCGTCGAGGTTCCGCCTCTAATAGCTTGCTTTGCTCATGAGCCCCTCCGCCTTCAGTTTAAGCCACGTGGGGCGGGACATGAGCTCCTTCAGCCAACTTGGGAAACCGAGACCCGTCAATGAAGGAGCACTAAAGAGGAAGTAAGGTATGTACCGTGTAACATTCGGACCCTGGGTCGTCATAATATCCACACCACAATTCGCGAGCATGGGCACATAGTAATAGTGGCACAAATCCGCGAATGTGAATTCCTGACCAAGGAAGGGATATCAGGAGTCGAAAAAAGGTTAGAATGCAAAATCGATACTGACCTCCCCAGCCATGAACCTGTGTTTCGCGAGGATAACTTCGTAGACGTCAAGTTTCGCCGTCAAGTTTTTAACAGCTTGGTCGAGAATGGCTTGGTCGACGGGTAGACCGCTGCGTCTGTAATGCTCGTTCGACGGTGGTTATCGCTGTGTTTCGGAACTTACGGCTTCCCCAACGCCTCCTCGATAATCGCAGTAATGGCTGGGTGGAACGTCATCGCTTCGACGTACGCCATCTGCTCGACCATGGCGCGCTCTTTGAGGCCTTTGGGCATGAGATCGGTGCCTTGGTCGGGGTATTTCTCTATGATGTAACGACAGATGGCGCGACTTTCGTAGAGGAGGAAGCCATCGTCGTCCTAAATCAGCGGTAATCGATCGCTCAGCCATCGGCCAAAGTGCACAGCGGAGCAGACCCACCAGCACAGGGACTTGTCCGAAGGGCTGCATCGCCATGAACCCGGGTATTTTCTGCTCCCCGGCCTCGAGGTGAACAGGAACGAGCTCAAACGGGACTCGCTTCTCCGCGAGGGTAAGTGCGACGACGGCTCCACTACCACCAACGTAGGGCGCTGCATGGAGTTTGACGACCATGTTTGGGTTCGAATATGGCACTGTTGAATAGGTTTTACTAGAGCTGCATCGGCCTTTTAACAACTTGCTTGTTTGGGCTTGTACAAGCTTGTACAAGCCAAAAAAGCCGACCAGCCGACCAGACGCAGGCTGAGATGAATTTTTGACCAGTACAAGCCAGACAAGCCGGACAAGCCAGAAAATTTTACAGGTCTTTGACAAGAGCCACAAGCAGTATAATATTTTCAATAAAAGCGCGGATACATATGGTACTACGTTGGTCAGAGCAACACGACAAACGTGCAATTGACGCGTAGCCACGGCGCTTCCGCAGTCAGACGCGCAACATCCGTCCATCTTCGAGCTCTCGGTAACCCAAAAGCAAAGAAAAACTCACCTTTATTGTCTCCTGCCTGGTACTCTTATCCAGCTCCACTGCCCTCGTGGTGCTCGATCGGAGGCGCGCGAGTATTGGATGGGAAGTGCATTTGAACAAGCAAAAGTATGGAGGAGTGGATACTGAGTGCAATGCCGATCCAGCTGTGCGGAACGAAATAAAAGGCGCCAATGAGCACCCGGTGAGAGAAGCGGCAACAGACACACAACTTACAAACATGATGCTTGCGGCTCGCAATCCTACTGTTGGCGGCCCGGTGGTCGAAACAAGTCTACATATAGAAAATCAGTGCGAGTCCGAACGGCAGAACACCTGCTTACCAGCTCTCAATCGTGGGCACCCATGTTTGCGCAGATTCGATCCCCGGTGCTCAATTTAGACCTAAATTTGTAGGGATCACCCTAAAGCCCCAAATGAACACCGGTGACAGAATGAGACGAAAATTCACACCTACACAACAGCTTTGTCTGAGACTGTGGGCCGTATATACTGGTCCGCCTGCGCGCCGGTCGGGTCAAAAGAGGTGTCCGGCGGCCATGTTCTTGAAGATGGAGAATGTGAGCACAGATGGAGGGCCAGCGACCTCGAGAATGAGAGGCAGGCGGGCGACGAGGTGGGAGAGAGAGCAGAGGGTTTATTGACAGATGTTGTGTAACCTTCCAAATCCGGTCATCAACCACTTTTTTTCACGCACGTGGGCGTCCATATGGTCTGTGCATGGATTTAGGGCTGGTGTCTCGGCAATGGACTTAGCTATTTTCATCGCTTTTCTCCCCGCTTTTTTGGTCCAAAGATTTTTCTTCCTTTTGCTCTTTGTAGTGTGCGGCACTGAAGTAAATACCACGCTCCAGTGTTATTTCATATTCCTGGGTCATTTTCCCCTTCGCAGCTCATAATAAATCCTCGAAGAAATGACGAATATTCTTCTTGTTGGCCTTGTCTGGCTTGTCGGACTTTTCGGGCTTGTGCGCAAGAGAAACAAGCCAAAAAAGAGCCGAAAGCCCAAACAGGAAATTGCTCAATCACTGATGTGGGCAGAGGTCGGCAGTGGCGACTGTTGAAATTAGCTCAGAAGGGTGAAGAGAAGCGAGAGGATTTATCCCTTTGCAAAACAGTAAAGTAATACAGTGTAAATACAAAGCCTTTTATACTACATGGCAGAAAGATGATTAGTAATTGTAAGCTATCAATAAGCAAGGAACTGTGGGGAAGATACTGAAACATGCTGCCCGAGCATCATTAGTAATGCTGCGGCTTTGTAATTCCAACAGCGACGTGGTCAATCGATCGTAAGTTCGTGTACGAAAGATTACAAATCATATACTTACATGCGCCCATAAGGGGAAAGCGCCTGCTTCTACTTCTCGACTCGGCTGAACTCTCGATCAAGTCATATACAGTATTGTTGCCAAAGGGCAACAAGCCCTCGTGGCTTGAGATTCATTGTATCTATGGCTCTCCGGGTATTTCTGGAACCATGGATCCCAGTCACCCTGCTATTTGTTTTTTGTATTTATGTCTCTCTCTGAGTCTTAATTTCCGAGAGCATTCGAAAGCAAGGCCATTGAACCACTGTGTTCAAATTAGGAAGCAAATGCGCGGGCGGCTCTCGGAGCGCTCCAAGCAAATGCGCAGGCGGCTTTCGGAGCGCTCCGCCCCGCATCTATCTTTTGGTGATTATTGCAATGCAGCATCGATCCATACGAGGGAACGGATAGCCCTATAGGGAAAAAGGATTCTCATAAGACATCAGATAGACCTGAAACTTCAAGGTCCCAGGAACACCACTTCCAACGATTTCGGTCTTCATAAATTCAATTAAAAAAAATATGTACGATCAATTTACTGCGTACCGGGAACTCTAGTTAATCGGTTCCCGGGATAATAATGGGACGAGCGTGTAGCCAAAATCATCGCTACTCATACAGTGGCGAACTATCGGTGGTTGGGGCTGTCGCATCTGGATGGCGAATCAATGGTCCCTGTCTATACATGATCGGGCCAAGTGAAAGTGCCGTCAGTGCCGTCCTTTTGCCGCCCTTGGCGGCAGGAGCAGCAGTGGGGGCGGCACTCAGATTTTCAATACTTCGATTTCTCGTGTCATGTATTTCCACCATAGAATATCACATTGTTTTGGAGTTCTACAGGTTAATCAAGCTGGGTTCAACCATGGGAGAGGCGTAAATCCTGAGATTTACATTGGATTCCATGCTTGAAGAGGCGGCAGTGGCGGCAAATTTGCCCTTTGAGGGCGGTAAACTTGCTCGAGGGGGCGGCAAGAGGGCGGCAGTAGGGGCGAAAGAAGGGGCGGCAGAGGCGGTAGGGGCAGTAGGAGGGGGCGGCACTTTTTTTTTGAGGGCGGCAGTTGGGGGCGGGCAGGGGCGGCAGTTTTATTTTGTGACATAGGTGGCAGTGTGACATAATTGTGACTGGGGGCGGCAGGGAAATTCAAGGGCGGCACTTTTCCCAAAAAATATTTTCGGTGGTAAGGCATCCGTGAATTGCCCCCATCTGCTGGTGCATAGTTTAATTATCTTTGTAATTATGATATTAGAGAAGTAGTCATATCACAAAATTCCCACTATACGCGCTTTCGCAGATTATAGACAGTAGGTTCATGGAATAAATACACCTGCCAGGTGCTACAAAGCAAGCAGTTTCAATACTAAACTTGTTCGCATAACTAGTTTACGAGAGACGGCTTCACGAAGCACAACCTCATGTTTGTCCAAATGTTATGGTTCATCGAGTTTTTGGCTAAGGCATGAGCTCTCCTGGTCACAGCAGGAGGTCTGGAGACCCCCCAAGGGCCAAATTTATTCGTGGACCAGGACATTTCTAGAAGAAGTTAATGCAGGTACCAAGACCGTTCTTTCAAATTCCTTTACTATATAATCCGAATACAACCGTTGTTTCAACGTTGTTTGGTAAGATTTGCACCACAAAAAACATGCCTGAATGCTTCAAGCCGGTGCAGGAGGATGCGACCCCGAGCCTGAATCCTCAGTTATCCCAGCTTTTCCTCCTTGCCATGCCGACAATTGCGCCGATATTGGCTGTGGATGACACCCATCCCGTGATGCGCAACTTCAAACTGCATTTCAAATCGACATCATGGAATGTCCAAGCATCTCTGAACTGGATATGGAACCGCTCGTTTGACCCGAGTGCAGCTTTGCAAGAGATGCTAACCCCGGTGTTTGCAGCACTCAATGCACACTAGCTTATGCATGGTGATGATTTGGCCAACCGGAAGATATGGGGCCCAGGAATGATACTGTTCCAGCTCCTTGCGGTTCAACACGCACTCGGCGAGCCCTGGAACTTAAACGGTGACAATTTGCTGTAGATTCAGGCCGGAAGAAGGGAGAGGGAGAGCGATGGCGAAGAAGTGTTTCTAGAGGAGCCGGTACCAAAGCGACACAAGCTGGCAGCTGGTAAAAAACTTGTGCGTACAGCTACTCCGCCCAGTGTTCGCAGAAGCGGTCGGCTGAAGGATTTATGACAGTTTCGATGTTTGTTAACGATTCATGAAATATATGTGTATGCTTGTGAAGGGTGAGATTAGGGTAGCATTGGACTTGTTTACTGCACATCCGATGTCTTCTTGAGCGCCTGATTACATGGCTTCCAAAATTCTATTGCCCTTGATAGTTGGAGCCTTAAAAACGGGGTTTAAATGCTCTATTTGAAGGATAAACATTACCAGCAGTGCATATTTACGAGACCAAGAGATTAAGTCACAGATAAAATGTTCCACCAAAGGGGCGGCAGCGTGACAAAAGTGCCGCCCCCAAGGGCAGCACTCTTCCTTTTTAGGGGCGGCACTTGATTGCCGCCAATGTCGGTAGGGAGCTGCAAAGGGCGGCACAAGGGCGGTACTGGCGGCACTTTTACCGAGTCCTACATGATCGGATGATCCTCAAAATTTAAATAAAACTCCCAAGTTGGGACCAACTCGAAAGTCGATGTTCCTGGTACCGTTCCAAGTCTGGGTCTACTTTCCATATATACACCCTTTCCGTCGTTACTTAGTCACGTCACTCTGACCTTATTGGGACAGTTTCGCCTTTTATGGTAATTTTCGGCTACTACGGCGAATTAACCCACATTGTCAGAAGTCGCCTCTCTCACCGCGGATCACGAAATTTCTGCCCGGCATAAATTAGTTTTGATATCTCAAGTATTGGGTTAAGTTTTCAATCCGGCTGATATTTTGCATTTCTGTTGCCTTGAAATGCTTCGGCTTACTATATGGTAACACCGAAAACTCAGGCTTGCTATATATGGTAACCCTGAAGCATTTCAATGCACCAGAAATGTAAAGGTTCAGACCAATCCGATATTTAACCTGATGCTTTCCATTTCAAAGCTGATTTATGTTGCCCCAAAATTTGGGGGTTTGTGGTGTGTCTCAATTGTCCCGTTCTCAATGTTAGGGCTGAAACGTAGGCAGAGCCTCATTATCCCTCATCGTCAAAGGTATTCATTAGTGACTAGAGTCACTTGTCCATGTCTTCCCTCCAGAAAACCACCAATGCGAACCTGCTCCTGTTGCAGCTCAGAAAAACTGTATGGGTCGGTTGAAGTTCGCCATCGCCTGAGTCCCCGAGATTCAAGCCGCTGCTACCTGTCGCCCCAAACACTGCATACCCCTGATGTGGCAGGTAACAGCACGAGCATGTATGGGTTTCTCAGGCTCAACCAACACAAGAACCTTGCATATTGCACTCTCAGTATGCAATGCATTTCTCTTCTGCTCAATCCCATAGCTGGATCCTCCATCAATACCCATCCTGACAAACATTGCCCACCGTCACGCCCTCAATTTGTCCACAAGACGCTCCGCACTCATTGCTATTATATGTGATCATGTGTGCCACTCTAAGTGCCCTGGTTATTCAGACATCTACGTCTTCACGGCAATTACAGTATAGGTGGACTGCATTGACACACATGAGTTGTGAGAGCTCAACGTCTCCACTGAGAACGAGGCAGACATCAACATTTTCACCAGCTGCACTGAGCTTTCCCTCTCGATTACATCTTCAATGGTGTGTGGGCAGTTGCTGGATGAGGGCACTGTCGCCCACTTGCACGCCATGCTTCCGCAAGTTACTGTTCTGGACTTGACGAACACATGGGTTGCATTTGTCATGAACTGACTTTTCATTTCACTTTAGAACCCAAACAATCCCAGCAACCCGATCATTGATCAGATCAACTATCTGATCAATGGAATCACAAGTTCCCTTTTGGGACTTCAATTGGTTCCCCGTTACACTGGGTTCCCAATTGTCCCCTTTATGCTCATATACCCCTTCATTTATCTTTCATTTACCCTATCTGTTGTGATCTGACATGGTACCTTATTTACAGCCCCTAGGGTCTATAATATATAATCTGTACCTATTTTCCTGTACTTTACTATTCTAGTCTAAACTCCAGTTGCCCTCGTCACCTCAGAACCCGGAATCTGCAACAAAAGAATAGTGTCACTATGCAGTGAATCCGACTGGACGTAATACAATGAGCAGAGAATTTGTGCTCCCCTTGATGGAGAGCTTTGATGCCTTAACGGGCAATGGGAGAGATAGCCTCTTGCTGCAGGCCCTACAGCACATGGGAGGGCAGTTTGGGACGATGCAGGAGGAACTGGGACACCTGCACAGAGAGAATTGACTGCTGCGTGAGGACAACCAACAGGCCGATGGGCTTCTGCATGACGCCTTCACAGCCTTGGGAAAAGACTTGGCAGGGGGGGCCCACGGACGCCAAGAACACGAAGGCCGCTCGTGTTGGGGCCCCAACCCCATTTAAGGGGGAGTCCAAGTTGGTGGACTCCTACCTGGTAGAGTTCTGGTTGTACTTTTTGGACAACCTGATGTACGAGAAGGACAGTGCAAAGATCGCTGTCCTGTCCTATATGAAGGAAGGATCAGTGGCTGCATGGGCCAATAATATTGTACAGGGCATGTGTAACCCGAAGGAACCAGGCACCAAGCTGTATAGGGACTACGAGGAGTTCGAGAAGAACCTGATTGATGTCTTTAAAGGAGGGGCACAGGTGGAGATTGCACAGGCTAAAATCGAAAAGCTGCGCCAGAATGCGGGGACAGCTACGGAGTACTTCACACTCCTGGACACATACAACAACACAGCGGGTTACGACAAGACTACACTCATCCGGCTTCTCAACCAGGGGGTCCAGAAATCAGTGCTACAGGCAGTTATCAAGCACGATGGCTTGCGCAGCACTTTCCATGTTATGGATGGTGTTCTCTGTGACTGCCCTATTCTGGTGGCCAAGGTGCAGCAAAACCAGAACCCGGGGAACTTTTCCGCAGGAATGAGCAACACACTCCTCCTACAAATCTCCCAGTTGTTGCCCCTGCACCATTGGTTGCGACTGGCGGAGCCCCAGCTGTGAGACCCACACCCATGAAGCTGGACCGCACAGTTAGTAGGAAGCCAGTCCCGAAGTGCTATCAGTGTGGGGAACCCGGACATCTGGCCAGGAACTGTACCTCTCAGGGACCCACCAATCCGCAGTTCTGCACATTAGTGGCGGAGATGATACAAGAGGAGCTTGGGAAAGAGGATTTTCCCCATGAATCTGAGTGAAGGCTGTACCCTCAGATTCTCGTATAACCCCCACACCTGTAATGACTTCGAAGAATTCATTCTCTGTTTTAACTATCAAAGAACTCAGTGTGGAGGAAGACACAGTGGAGGTTGAGAGTGAGGGAGCCAATTCTCTCTCGGACTCTATGCCAAGGAGGAAGAAACCCCAGAAGCCCAAGTGGGAGAAAGCAGAATGGTGCAGACTCCCCCTTGGAAGCGCACACCGGGTTGCAACCCGGGCATGCACACAAGACTGGAAGGCCAGGAAATCATTACGAACTGAACACACCCAACTCGGAGGCAAGAAATAGACGATAAAATGATTGAAGAAATCCGGACTGCTGATTTTCCTGACACCTGGATATCCTGGACAACCTGAAGAACCCGCTGCAATATATTAGGGCCACTGGGAACTCCATGATGCTTCCAATGACCCTGGAGGGGCTGAATAACCTTAAAGGGTATACGGTCGTCAGGTTAGTGGATAGCGGAGTGACCAACAGGTTCATCAGCCAGCGGTTTGTCGATGCACATGGCTTGAAGGTAGAACCCCTGTCCGTGGCTGTCCCGGTTTACAACACAGACGGCACTCTTAACAAGGGGGGCCACATTACACACATTGCACGCATGCGACTCCGAGTCCAGGATCACACCAAAGTATTTTCCTTCACTGTAATGGATACTGGGAAGAGCGACATAATAATTGGGTTCAACTGGCTAAAGCAGCACAACCCGGAGATCGACTGGCAGAGACAGACCCTGTGATTCTCCCAATGCCCCCCTGCCTGCAAACACACTCAGTTGTGGGAAGAATGGGAAGAGGAGGACAACACCGATATAGAGGAGGGGGATCACATTTTTGTGACTAAGATGTATCCCGAGGATATCCTGGGCGAGCGAGACACCGAACACCTTTGTGCTATGGGTAGTGTGGCCACCAAGCTAGCAGCAGCTGCACACGAGGCTAAAGGCCAAAACCCTGGAGGAAAGTTCCTGCCCATTACTTGGAGGAGTTCCGAAGTGTCTTCAAGAAAAAAGACTTTGACAAGTTACTGGAATGTCTAAAATGGGACCATGCAATAGAATTGAAACCCAGAGTGGAACCTGTGAAAGGGCAAAGTATTCCCCTGTCAGTTCCCGAACAAGCGGAGCTGGACGCATTCGTAAAGGAACATGTGGGAACTGGACAGATCTGACCCTCGGATTCCCCTTGGGTTTTGCCGCTCTTTTTTGTAAAAAAGAAGGATGGAAAGCTGCGACCAGTCCAGGACTATCGGAAGTTGAACTCCCTCACTATCAAGAACCGGTACCCGCTTCCATTGATCTCGGAGATCATGCATATGCTCCGAAAGGCAACCTGGTTCACTAAATTGGATGTGCAATGGGGTTACAACACTATCCGCATTAAGGAGCAGAAGGCGGTGTTTGTCACTAACTGCAGGTTGTGGGAGCCACTCGCTATGTTCTTCGGTCTCACCAACTCTCTGGCGATCTTCCAGTGCATGAAGGGCGGGTTATCGCATACCTGGACAATGATAAGCCGTGAACGTGAAAGCAGCCACACATGAAACACAGCTATTTAGCAATTTTCAGTATAAACAATCATGCAGACATCCTGAGAAGCTTCCGCGATGCCTCGTGCGGAGAGCTACCAGTCATATAGCTAGAGTCGCACTCACACGGAGACGATCTCGAATAACCAGACAGTACCTCGGAACCCGCCTAGAAGCACTGATGCTGACTTGGACTTCAGAGGAGGTAGAAGGAATCTATATTTGGCAATCGTGGACGGAACTCAGTGGTCGTGACCACCTCCAGAGACATCTTATTTGTTGCGGCATTCCTGGAATTAGTGGATGTGTGTGTCACATGCAAGCAGAGGGCTCGGAGACGGAAAAGCGGTGAATACCATGAATGGCTATAGCTCCGAGGTCCGTGCAGATCCAGAGTATGACCAAGATGGATTAGGTTACCGATGCCAAAGCGTGCTCCAGATGGAGCTGTCCAATCAAAGATGGCAACAGCCAAAACACAATCAATATAGTTGAACCGCAAGAGTTTGATAGTGCCCGCAAACCGTACAAGTCGCTCACAAAGAGACCCCGACCTCAGCAGGAGAGTCTGAATAAGGCTAGGATGAAGAAGAGACACGTCTAGGCAAGAGCGTTGCTTGAGCTGCGAGTCGCGAACCTAGCATTATCACCAAGATACCATAATATTTCAACTTTGATCGATCGAGTCTGAACCGGTGTTCGATCTACCAGTATAGGGAGCCAATGGCATTATTCAAGCAGGGATTTCGAGTCAGATTTCACGGACAAACGGACCAGTGTATATAATATTATTTAGTCATCGCGATAAGAGAGTAGTATAAAAGAGCAGGCAGTTTAGCAGTACAGTAGCAGACCCCGCCTCTAGACACAGTAGTGTT
Organism: Mycena galopus ATCC 62051; assembly: GCA_014925785.1. Classification (NCBI taxonomy): domain Eukaryota; kingdom Fungi; phylum Basidiomycota; class Agaricomycetes; order Agaricales; family Mycenaceae; genus Mycena; species Mycena galopus. The sequence goes on along the minus strand of WIQG01000008.1, from coordinate 883,581 downwards.
GTAGACAGGTTTGGCTCGAGAGCTCAGTAGCCCAGCGCGACTGTTCTTTCACCTGATATAAAGTGACTTGTGGTTTGGATTAATATCCGCGTGGACTTGTGAACCTGAACTGTGGAATTGTGTCCGTGAACATGTCTGTCCTGTGTCTTGTGTTTGTCTTGTCATTGTGTCCGTGAATATGTTCTTGTGTGTCCTGTGTCCTGTGTTCTGTGTCCCTGTGTCCGTGAACCATTGTTGTGTGCTTGTTAAGCCAACGTGTTAGCAAAAACCCGTTCCTCGGAACAAACCACACCAGACCTTTGAGTCTGTTTCTTATATTAAAACAACCTATGTTCATCTGTGAACAAAGGAAAGCACTCTGCGAACCAACAAAACGCATCACGCTCAACTACAAGACTTTCTCAAATGGTTGAAACCTGCATGTGCTTGGCTATTTGACCTAATACTTGGTCTACACCCCCGAACTTAAACTATCATTCCTATCAAGGAAGGTGTTGTTGAGTGGTTTTGCTTAGAGTTTGGTTTTATAGAAGTTAGCTTTGTGAACCTTTCTCGAACGTGATCCATCCGCACTAGGAGTGACTGTCTTTCAGCATGCTCAATGTTGAGACTGATACTGAGGTCTAAGAAGGCATATCATCAGCACCAAAAGAGAGGACATGGGATTGGTATTAAATGAGATTGAGAGTAGGGGGAACATAATAGCAGGCAGAGGGGATGCACTGGGCGCCACTGTTGCCTTATTTGAACATGTATCCTGCAGCATAACACTTTCCGTCCTGCAGAGGACCGCCTCGGCACCGTGTTGTCTGTGTGACTGGGGAGCAACAGAATGGTGGTGTGGGACCACCAACGTCTAGTAGTAGTTAGATTTGCCGTTATTAGCAAGCACGGGGGTAGATGAAGGGAGAAGAGAGAAGCGCACCTGAACTGTTCGTTATGCTCCAGCGCAGCCACAGCCCGGTGTCATACCTCCCTGTTGTGTCCGCCCGTACAAATGCGCAACACAAAATGGGATAGGATACCATTGGGAACCAAATCTTACCAAGAAAAAGCCCACATATGGCCTTCGCAGTCTCACCCACCCCTGTGGCCCTGGAATGAGTGATGCCCGGTGTGTGGGCACAAGTGGCAACAGACGCAAGAGAAGATAACTTACGAGGATTTGAGGACATTTCCGAGGGCCCAGGGCTCGCCATTGCATGCCAGCGCGGCCTCCTTGTGGGAAATGCCGAAAATCATGTATTTGGGATTCAGTGGTCGATGGTGGCTTGAAGTCAGTCAGAAGTTGCTTGTGTGCATGCCGTAGGGTCATTAAACGTGGTGTGAGATGGCATAAGAAGGCAACAACGTGCGGGAAGGGAGGAGCAAGCAGAGAAGATGGTGGTTGAAAGAGAGATATGTGATGTCACATGTGTTTGTCACACGTCAATTAGATCATCAAGGCCGTTGCTGTTTGGTTATGGTCTTGTGAATGACCGCCATCCCATGAATATCAACGAAAATAATACTGAACAATCTGGTTGGCCTTTTCAAGCCACTGAGATTTAAACCAGATATTAGGGTAAGTCAAAGTTCGCTTTACAGTGTCGATTCGGACCTCGACTCATGGTTCGATTCTGCCATCGATCTAGACATCAATTGGCATCGATTCTCCACCAAGAAATGCTGGAGAATCGAAATTGTCAATGATTCATCAAGAATCTATCAGAATCAATGATTCAACCTCGGAGTTGAATCATCGATTCTGCTTTGACTTCCCCTATTTTATGCTATATTAGAGAGCTTGCGCAAAAGCCGCATGAGCGCATGCGGCTTTTTGGCGTTGCGCAAAGCCGCGTGCGGAAACGAAAGTCGAGGTTTGACAAAAACTGAGTTGGTGGAAGGGTTGGTGGGCCCAAGTACATGCACTGGGGATGCAGAAAAAAATGTCTGCACCTTAATTTCTGCGTGCAGGACATGAAAAGTGTGGGAAGTTTGCGTGGAGCTTCCGTGAAGACTGGGAAAACTGCATCCCCCAGTCACGCACTCCACTGATAATCACTTTTGTGCATACAATACACTTTTTCAGGGACAGAGGAGACAATGTAACTCGCCAGGACCCAAGGAAAACACTTCCAAATCCAGGGAATTTTGCGCAATGCCCAAAAGCCGTGTGCGGCTTGTGCGGCTTTTGCGCAAGCTCTCTATTGACACAAGTTCAGGCAATATCATTGAGTGTCTGTTCGCCAAACTCCGACTCGGCTCAGGCAGTGAAAATTGCTCTCCCATCAAGATTTAAAGACAGACTCATCATGGAGATCATTGAAACAGCCGAACAAAGCCTGGAAATGGTCTCGAATTTCGTTGTGAGTTCTGTGTCAGGCAAGACCTGTAGAATGCTAGGACTGTGGGTTTGAGTTAAACATACAATTTTCGCATTCCTGCTGGATGAAAGGCAATGTGAAGGATCCTCTCTTGAATTTCCGAGCTTCTCGATGCTTTTGTGTCCTCACCATTGACAAGTAATGTCGTAGTCGGAGAGTTTGCGGGGCTGGAGGTTTGTCCTTTTGTGGTTCGCGATGTCCCTTTATGAGGTAAAGCTTGTCCGTTGAGTCGACTTGTCCTTGAATCCATTGAAGCATCCGGGTGTCCACAAACTTCGCATACCCCAGTATACACTAACTGACCAAAATGTTTGTCTCAGAGCATTTCTGAGAATAGAGCTGGATTTCCGGGCGTTAGATGGACTTTGGCGCATACTTTTCGCAGTAAGGAATGTAGCATAAATTCCCAGGAGTAACCATAAATATTTTCAGGATTTGATGGCATCATTTTATCTTCATATGGCAACAGCCTTGCGGACACATCAGAAACCCCTGATTTTCCAATTTTTTCAACACAAGTTCTAATCTTTTTCACAACAATCTGAACAAGCCAAATTGTAGTCTGAGGTCTGAGGAGTCATTATGTGAGTTAAAACATAGAACAATATACAGGCAATCAGACGCTATGACACCCGCAAAATGGCCAAAAACAGCTTTTTTCACCAAAAATAGCACCAAAACAACAAAAATAGCCATTTTGCGAGCTGTGTAGCGTCCGATTGCCTGTATATTTTTGTATTTTTCCACTCACGCAATGACTCCTGAGACCTCAGACTACAATTTGGCTTGTCCAGATTATTGTGAAAAAGATTAGAACTTGTGTTGAAAAAATAGGAAAATCAGGGGTTTCCGATGTGTCCGCAAAGCTGATGCCATATCAAGATAGAATGATGCCATCAAATCCTGAAAATATTTATGGCTACTCCTGGGCATCTATGCTACACTCCTTACTGCAAAAAGTATGTGCCAAAGTCCATCTAACGCCCGGAAATCCGGTTCTATTCTCAGAAATACTCTGAGACAAACATTTTGGTCAGTTAGTGTAGCTTTGGAAGTAGCTGTTGTAAGAATTATTAAAACTCAATGCCCTTCTGCGCCGGGAAATATGGCCTAGCTCCCGTTTTGTTCGTTCAACACGGCGTTCGTACAGTAAATATTCCGGGCAGATCCAATGTACCGGCACAAATGAAGAATTTCAAGGTCCGCTGTGCCGTTGGTTGCCGTGGCCGCGGCCGGGCTCTAGTGCTAGTAGGTTTTGTCTGTTCGCTGGCTCCGAATGCTTTGTCGCAATTGACTATTGGATGGGGTTATCGCTCTGTCGTGATTGGAAATGCCTGAACATACATGGCTGCCAGCCGGAGACCTGCGGCCAGGCTACTATTTTAGCCCCTGACGTGTCCACGCACCCTGATGTGGAATTTTTGTTGATTTCGACCGCAATTCGAGCCCTATCCCTCTAGAAAAGATCTGAGATATGTGTACATGCCATACCTATCCATGGACCAAATTTGGGCAGATTAGCCTGTCTGCAGCGGGGAAAGGAAGTGTAAAGGACGACTTTGTGACAGTTTGTGACACTGCCAAAACGCGATTCCACATCCACATCGGAATGTTTATATCTTTCGTCTTTCATCTCTAATAAATCTAGAACTATTCAAGGGGGTAGAAAAGACATTGATGCACCGGAATCCGGCTGCCGAGGGGAATCCGACCAGAATATATGAAAATATGGTGCGCGATCACAACTATGGACCATTGGGGGCTAAAGTAGTAATGTTTGGTCATGTCTGGGCGAATTTCGTCATTGAGCTCAAATATTGCGAACGCTGCGCCACACACATGGATATCGTTTTGCTTCCCTTCTACCATCCACTGTTATTGGCCATCCTTCGTGAGGCTCACCTGGTCATCGTGCTCCGTACATCGTTCACCTTGGTCACTGCTCCGTTTCTTCAGACTCCCCTCACAGTGCGACCACTGGGGGCGCCGGGGCGGACTGGCGTCGACGCCAGACAGTCAACCAACTGACCAGGAAACACAACTACAGCACTATCACTTGGCAGGGGCGTGGCCGTTCAGGGAGATCGGCTGGACTGCTCCTCGTTTGCCGGTCACAAGAATTCTTCAGTATATTCATCTACTCAAATCGGCCGACACTCAATCCGGATACATCTTCATTCTGTGCGTCGAGGTTCCGCCTTTAATAGCTTGCTTTGCTCATGAGCCCCTCCGCCTTCAGTTTAAGCCACGTGGGGCGGGACATGAGCTCCTTCAGCCAACTTCGGAAACCGAGACCCGTCAATGAAGGAGCACTAAGGAGGAAGCAAGGTATGCACCGTGTAACATTCGGACCCTGGGTCGTCATAATATCCACACCGCAATCCGCGAGCATGGGCACATAGGCATAGTGGCACAAATCCGCGAATGTCAATTCCTGACCAAGGAAGGGATATCAGGAGTCGAAAAAAGGTGAGAATGCAAAATCGATGCTGACCTCCCCAGCCATGAACCTGTGTTTCGCGAGGATAACTTCGTAGACTTCAAGTTTCGCCGTCAAGTTTTTAACAGCTTGGTCGAGAATGGCTTGGTCGACGGGTAGACCGCGGCGTCTGTAATGCTCGTTCGACGGTGATTATGACTGTGTTTCCGAACTTACGGCTTCCCCATCGCCTCCGCGATAATCGCGGCAATGGCGGGGTGGAACGTCATCGCTTCGACGTACGCCATCTGCTCGACCATGGCGCGCTCTTTGAGGCCTTTGGGCATGAGATCTGTGCCTTGGTCGGGGTATTTCTCTATGATGTAACGACAGATGGCGCGACTTTCGTAGAGGAGGAAGCCATCGTCGTCCTAAATCAGCGGTAATCGATCGTTCAGCCATCGGCCAAAGTGCACAGCGGGGCAGACCCACCAGCACAGGGACTTTTCCGAAGGGCTGCATCGCCATGAACCCGGGTGTTTTATGCTCCCCAGCCTTGAGGTCAACAGGGACGAACTCAAACGGGACTCGCTTCTCCGCGAGGGTAAGTGCGACGAGGGCTCCACCACCACCAACGTAGGGCACTGTATGGAGTTTGACGACCATGTTTGGGTTTGAGTATGGCGCTGTTGAATACGTTTTACTAGAACTGGGCAGAGGTTCGCGGCGGCAGTGGCGACGTGGTCAATCGATCGTAAAATTCGCGTACGAAAGATTACGAATCATATATTTATCTGCGCCCATAAGGGGAAAGCGCCCGCTTCTCGACTCGGCTGAACCCGACTCCTTGATCAAGTTGAATACGATGATGTTCCAAAGGGCAAAAGGCCCTGGTGACTTGAAATTCATTGTACCTATGGCTCCCCGGGCATTTCTGGAACCATGGATCCCAGTCACCCTGCTATTTGTTTTTTGTATTTATGTCTCTAAAATACGCGGGCGGTTCTCGGAGCGCTCCGAGCAAATGCGCGCGCGGCTTTCGGAGCGCTCTATATCAAACGAGGTACGAGTTAGAACTGGCACTCTTTTTAGTGTTTGTGATCGTATTCGCTCAGGGGATCTCTTCGTTGGCGAAAGTTTCTATATCCCTCTCCTCTACAAGGACTTCAAGGTCCACCCGGATGATCTAGAAGATGGGCTTTTCCAGTCAGAACTTCTTGTGAAGGTGAGTTTTCTCCGTGCCAATCTCGCGAGAAAACCTGATGGTCTTTAGGGATATCTCCTTCAAGTTCACTTCCCCGTCTTCGTCGAATGGCTGGGAACAGGACGAGAACTTGCCCCCACAGAAGCGGGCTGCGAAGTCGTCGACATCTAGTTCTGGGACTAATAAAAATGTCGCAGAACGATTTCAGGCCTAATAGAAATTACGGACAGCAGTAGCGGCCTCTCTTATGGATATGTTACAACCGATTATTACATGGGGTATAGCACGTTTGATCCCACCGAGAACCTCCGAACGGTCTCAATAACGATCGCGTGTAACCCGAATGCGGACGACTGGGTGGGCCTCAATGTCGTATCGGTGAGTCCGTGGGAGTGGAGAGATACACTACACATGGCTGATATCTGGAGCGACCACCCAAATTTTGGCGTCATCATGAGCTGCTACGCAACCGACAATGACATGTCGAGCGCGACGGACAAGTCAGCCTCACTGATATCTCAACTTGTCTACTTATTGACTCTTATTCATAATTACACTTGGATGGGAACGACTGGCTTTAGTAAGTGGCCTCCTTTTATTATGCGATTCGCGGGGAATTTACTCTCGTTCTTTCTTCCGCCAGCCACAGCAGTCCCTTCCGTTGTCGGAAACTCTCCACAAGATGCTCAATGTGCCGAGCAGGCTAGCGAGTCTCCCGTTGTACGTATTTCAACCATACTCCACATCGATTGGGTCCTCATCCATTCTCTATGTTTGTTTCAGTGGACCTATGATCCGACTGACGGCACGCTGACCCTGTCTTGGTACAACACCGATGGCTGTAATTATCTCTTGTCCTCAGGCCGGAGGTCTAGCATTGACATGGCGTCTTTCACCCACCATTAGCTGCGGGAACGACGATTCCCGTCAAAGTCGGCTCGATCTTGTACGCCACAGGGAATGTTGAACAATTGGCGGCCCGTTTCAATCGGCCGGATGTTGATATTATCGTGCGTAGCTTCATTCTCTGTGTCCTTCCTTTGGTTTTATCATTTATTGCAATGCTAATGGCTTTACCTGGCCAGAAATATAGTCTGGCAAAGACGACCATGGTTCAAAACCGCTAGATCTGGAGTAGGTGTTTGTTACTGAGCTATTTTCATTCTTTTTGTTTTTTTGTCCCTCGCAGCCTAAAATACAGGCCAAGATACGCATATTAAACCTTTCCACCGCGGCTCTTTTCTGCCTGCTCTTACCGCAGACATAATTGCTATTCAGACTTCAATCTACCGCAATGCTTGACGTCCATTACCGATGTCTCAACACCAGCTTCAACATGTCGGGTCAATAGCTCCGTGGTAAGTGGCTCCACGTTTATGAGTCTACTATGTCGATTCAGTCAAGCAGATGACCTGATCAATTCTTGGATTTTTGTTCGGTTTTGGCACCGTTCGAACTCCCCAAAGTTTTCGCCATCGTCGTTTTATATCTTCAGTGAAAATACAAACCTAGTATGTTGCCCAGCCGTTCCGTACCACGAAATGGTGGCTGTATGGTACGACACAGCTGGGCAGCCATTCCACACTTCATGAAAGTGTATGGGTAGGTAGGGACGGCCCCTTGAACCCGATTCTAAAATAACCCGAGTTTCGTCACACAGTGGGGAAAGACGGAATTTTTCGTCGCGGGATACAAGCGTCGAGAGAGTGTGGAATGAAAGAGTGGACTGCCGCTCCGAAAAGAGGAGAGTTGTGAGGAAAAGGAACCTCGGCTTGGAATAAATTTAATGGCGGGAGGGGCGGGATGAGGCGCACAGCTTCCCAGCTTGCTAGCACGCCACTCGTGCTGGAAGTAACACAAGAAAAAAATGCCTCCGTGAGAAGTCGGTCTCTCCGGCACCTCAATTTTTTCTCGCTGGCCGCAGCCTTCAAAATCGCCCAGGTTTCAGGTGTTTACAGCTAATTGCAGTACCTAAGGCGCGGATTAAAAATCTCTGTTTTGGGATGTTTTCAAAGAATTCCCGATACCTCAGTCAGTTCTTCCCCGATTCACATGAAAACTATACAGATCTACTCAGCTAATTCATATGCAATTAGTGATATAAAGAAATCCATGAAAATCTTATGTATTTGGAATTTTCTGCTTTTGGGCTGTTTTCACACCAAAGGCCATCTAGCATGCTGAAAACATGTTCCAGTGGCCTAATATTTGAGGAAGGACAACATTTATAACTAGAAGAAATTAGTGATAGAGCCAGAAATCGGGGTAAATTACTTTACAGTCCCTGCAGCTCCGTCAGATATATTCACCAGTTTTAGCCTTGAAAGATACTGTAAACATTGTATTTATTGAGGAATTTCATATGTTTCTGGCTCTATCACTAATTCCCTCAGTTATACACATTGTCCTTCCCAATATATCAGACCACTGGGATATGTTCTCGGAATGCTAGACAGCTTTTGGTGTGAAAACAACCTATAACCAGAAAATTCCAAATACATAATATTTTCATAGATTTCTTTCTATCACTAATTGCATATGAATTAGCTGAGTAGATCTATATAGTTTTCATGTGAATCGGGGAAGAACTGACTGAGGTATCGGGAATTCTTTGAAAACATCCCAAAACAGAGATTTTTAATCTGCGCCTTAGGTACTGCAATTAGCTGTAACTGTTAAAAGCTCGAAAAAATCATTCAAAAAACGCACGAAAAAGGGAAAAAATAGAGATTTTGAAGGATGTGCGCGTGCGCGACGTACGGCCCTGGGACTGGAACAGTTTCAGATCTCCCAGCAGAGTTTCTCAATTTTCGATCACTGACTCGATCATGCCACCAGGTAAGAGTGTGCTCGCCGTACCAGTCATCGAAATCCTGTAGGGTGAGTAGGCCGCCCAGCCCATGGCCCGCCTTCGAGTCGGGTGCGGTGCCGACATGGGAGAAGACGCACGCGGGGCCGATCAGCGCGGCCTGGTAGTTCCTGGCATTTGCGGCTCCCAGATTTATGACATGAAAGCGGTGGAAATCCCAGTTGCTAGATTGGCTGTTTTCACAGATATTCCCTTTTGCATAGTAGCCCATCGATAGCCTTAATATTGAGCTCTTGATTTTTTGTTGCAGCTGATCATGCTACATATGAATGAGACCTGTTCTCTCTGGGAACTTTCCACTCGCTTAAGCATATGTATAGGGGTTTATTCAGGAGTACACAAGTGGAAAATCTTCCTGAAGTTTTCTGGTATTATGAGCATCCATGCTTCCGGCGATGAGTGGCAAAGAGTGGCTCCATAATTGTACTCTTGAATCTCACAACTCGAGTTTCAACCAGCTCATTCACTGCCTTACGACGTAACGAGAACGGACTACAGTCATTTCATAGCCACTTATTTAAACGCTCATTCACCCGCCTTACGAGACAGGACTACCGTGACCGGGGAAATTCAACGTTTGCTAGGCACTGATTTAAATCAGTACTATCAACTTGTCAAAGTTTGGAGGCGATTTGGATTCGGACCAGGGTTTATAGTCCCAGGGATGCCCGGAGCCCTCTGAATTAAAACGAACGGTTCAGATTGTGATTCAAAGCCCGCTGCCGAACTTCAAGTTCCGGCTCGTCACGTGTGTTTGACAGGGATTGATGTGGCCCTCGTTAACCGCACGGACTTGATTCTTGGTCACGACAGCCGAATGCATCTTCTGCCGCCCGAACCAAATTGTTGTCACCACGTTCGAAATCCGGAACCAAAAAAAGTGACTTTCCCAAGACTTTCTGATCCCTGAACTTGAGGTTTATATCACAAAGGCCCAAGGAAAACGCACGATACGCAACCGCACAGCGGGCTCTGCACCTCGGAATGCTCCTCGACACCGAGATTCTCAACCAGGGAACCGCCGAAGAGCTGACAAACTCATCAACCTTCACTTATTCATCGCTTACTCACACTGATCGTCGTCTTACTCACCCACTAGCCACGGAATAGAAACGGAAGATTGGTATATACAAAGCGAGTGTCGAGCTTTCAATTCCTTCAAGTCAACACACTCACCAGTTTTGTTGAAAATGACACTTAGCGACTCCCCTACCGCCCCACTCGTCGCCATCGTTGGAATCACTGGAAAGCAAGGGGGCAGTGTCGCACGCGCACTGCTTGAATCAGAGAAGCCGTATCGAATTCGCGGTCTCACGCGCGATGCCACCAAACCCGCCGCTGCAGCGTTCGCAAAACTTGGCGCCGAAGTGGTCTCTGTGTCTCTGACAGTCGGCAATGAGGATGCGGTGCGCAAAGCTTTTGCAGGGGCAAATATCGTCTTCGTAAGCCGTTCCTAGGGTCAATTTGTCCCCTCTGTTAAATCTCTGTCAGGCGGTGACCAACTTCAATGAACATTTCTCGATGGAGCGGGTAAGAAATAATCATTTGTATACGAATTCCGGTGTCCAAATTTACCTTCTATGATCAGGAAATTGCAGAGGGAAAGCTCATGGTCGATGCCGCGCTTGCTGTCGGCGTCTCTCTGTTCGTTTGGTCTGGTCTCGAGAATTTCACCACCGTGTCTGGAGGGCGTTTCTCACACGCTAAATTCTTTGAATCGAAGGCCACCATCACGGACTACGCGCGTGCATCGGGCATCCCACTGGCAATCGTCCAGGCGGGCTATTATACGGGGAACTTGTTCGACACCGCCACATTCGGACTTAAGCCGCAGAGCGACGGGAGCTTCGTGTACTCCCTACCAATGGCGGGGAGCACGCGTGTGCCATTGATTGATGTCGAGTCGGACTATGGACTGTATGTTCGCGCGGCAATTGAGTCGCCAGAGCTCGGCGCTGGGTCGGAGCTGCTGTCTGGACGTCTGACTTCGATTGACGAGTTGATTTCGGGGCTCGCGGAATGTGCGCTGGATCCTTTTAAACCGCGCGCTGACAAGACTTACCTCTTTCGTAGTCACGGGAAAGAAAATCACATACTCCAAGAACACAGACGAAGAATTTACAGCGGTCTTTCCTTTCAAGGAGATGGCCCCTGTGCTGTTGGACATGTGGCATGTGTATGATGAATTCGGGTGTACGTCGAAATCAATCCCCCATATGATTTCCTGATTTCCTGACCACCTGGATTCATGTTCAGACTATGGATCAAAGACGCTTTCGAGTGAGGACATTCTTAAACGTAAACTCAAAACGTGGCGCGAGTTCTTGGAGGCGATGCCAAAGGAGAGTTTCCCTACGAGTCTTAGGCCGACATAGAAACACTCTTTGATCACACAGAACGATGTTGTTCTCGCGTGTTTTTTTTCCATTCTTCTGTCACAACTGGAAGCTTACAAGCACATGAATTAATCTATCGGTCTTCAATGAGTTCTCGTCGCGAACCAAGGGGGTATCACGTGAGCGAGATGTCATATACTGATGGTCGGTTGGTCCCCCAGCGGACCCTTAAAAAACTTTTTCCAAAAAAAGTCAGAGCGGCCTCCATGGGATCATAATCGACCCTGGTACACTTCCTTACATTTTCTTCTGGTTCTAGATGCAATGCAGACATGGGCATGGCCGTAAGTGCTGAATATGGAAATTGATTTCGGCAATCATCTGTCTTCTGACAGGTGGCAGTGTGACTTCCAAACAGAGGTAAATATTTTACTGAAGTTACCCTGACCTTCGTACACTGTGTACCTGACTTCTATTTACCTGTGAACAGCATGAATATGAGCTACACCTGAACTGAGCCAAATTCTGAAGACTTGCTGAAGACATCGGAAATAAAGCATGTGACAAATTCCCTTAAAAGGAAATATTATGTCATCCGGTGATTGCCGTGGTCGGTCGGTCCCCTGGTCCAAGGCTTAATGCGTAATTCAACGGGGTATGCTTAATTTTTTTTTTGCTACCCCTTGTCGCGAACCCAAACCGTAGGACATGCGTAGGACCCAGGTCCCGTGCTCTGTGATAGACGGCGCCAATCAACGGAAAGCTACGCGAAAATAAATTTCTCACATTCGGCCTCAACATTGCTAGTGCGAGAGGATAAATCGAACAGAAGAATAAGTAGGTGGTGATCATTACGGCATATAGGTCACACATCAACATGACAAGTCACAGATCAAAAAAGTATTTTCGCTCTTCGCCTCGATCATCGATACATCCAGCAGTGGACGTCAGGAATATACAGCGGCTCCCTGCCTCTCAGAGGGTAAATCTCTAGGCTGACTTGTCAAGCGAGCGGCCCTGGCTGCATGTGAACCAGTCCCTTCTGTACAAAACCTTCGTCGGGTAGAATTGCGCACCAGAAGATCCTGTATCTGCCGGTCTTCTATACCCTGCTTGATCCCACCCGCATCCCGGCGTTGGAGGAGCTGAAATCTCTTCAGCCTCACACCACAACCCGCATAGCCTGCGCATCGGTGTCTCTGAACGCTATAATGCACCTGGAGCCGAAATCTGCACGAGAGATCGGTCCTACTCTGTGGCCCCGTGTTTGGCCATGGATCTACTTCATGCACGAACACTGCGAATATCTACCCGACACAATCGCGTTGCCAGAGTTCGCCATATACAACCAGCTTCTAGCGCTGGCGTCTCAAATTTCCGACCCATCGTCCGCCCCTGATCTTATACCCGAGATCAGAGGATTCAGAATCATTCTAGCGAAGGCATGGGCCCATCTGCCTCAAGTGAAGGAATCCCAGGCGTTGGAAAGCTCACTCGGCGATGTCGCGGCCTTCATCGGATCTCTGGAGTTTGCGGTTCCTGTGCATTTCGCCGAGATCATTGAAGGTGCGGGCGGAACGCTGGGTGATTTGGCGGATTTTGCGGTGAAATATTTGGACGTCTTGACGAACAGACAACTTTCGTGGGAAATCGGCTCGCCTGGCGTTTTTATACGCTGTCTCGTGCGTTTCGTTCAGCGCGATTATTTGCCGAATATCCAGTGGAGACCTTCGCGTCCGCTCCCTCTATAAGAGAAGTTTATGGAAGCACTGCGTCAACGGGATTTGGTTCCGGCATTACTTTCTCCTTGCCCATAAATCCAGCACCGATTCGGCCTGCACCGCTATTTTCGACTTGCTCAAATCCCTCCTGAACGCACCCCTGGGGTACCGGTGGTTGACTGACGCCATTGAGGCTGGACTCCTCCGTGCGATCACCACTGTCGCCATCCGGTTCGGTCCTGCCCTCGACTCCCATCTCCGATATCTTCTGAAGGAACTTCTACCCGACGGCATGGTTTACTACCACGTGGTTGCGGCGATCGACGAGGTACTGGTGGAAGTCGAAGATATATGCTATGGTGAGGAATACCAAACACTAGAAATATTCCAAGATTGGGCATCATTTATTGAGCTCGCTGAACGACGCGTCCACGTGAAGGCTCAAATGAATGGAAAGGCTCCCAAGACTTGCGATAATCTTGAGGTGTGTGCATCGTCTGATTCAGACAACGGTTTAGTTTTAAACCGTGCCGGCATTGCGGACGAATTGAAGATCGGGCTCATTACTGACGATGCTCCGGGTGTAATTCATTATATTATCAATGCAATCGCGGAATCGCCTTCGTGTCTGCTGAACTTCCTCGAAAGACAGTTTATGCGGGAGCTCATATGGGAGGAGTACTTGAACGGAATGCACTCCATTTATAAACAACCGCAGGCCGTCTCCCTCCTTGTTTTGATCCTGTTCTTCCCGGCCTTGAAATTTGAAATCGTCCGGAGATAAAGTTCGCACCTCCGAAAAAGGAAATAAAAAACCCAAAGATTTTATAAAGAGTTTGACAAGTCAAACTCATGGCCGCGGACCACGATGGCGTCTTTTTGATGTTCTTCGACTATACCATTCATCCAGCTCAGATCTCCGTCCGTCCCCTCGGAGCGTCGCCCATAACCGACACTCGGAAAGAAACGGGGCTCGAATGGAAGAATCTTTTGTCTCGCGTCCACGGCCGTATGCAACTCCATGTGATGCGCGTCCCGGAATTCCACGACATGCGCCGCGTCCCCAAAATTTATCGGAAACTCGCGGAGGTGATCCCTGCCAAAGGCTGGGGCACGTACCTCTGGGCTATCCCTTTGCGAGGGAGTGATTCTCGGGTTCATCGTGGGCTTCGTGAGTTCGCAAAAAACTTCCAGCGGAGTCCGACGATGAAGCCCACATGAATAAACTGCACGATATCCTTAGCGCTGCCAGACGGTCTCTTGGAAATTCATTAAGGAGTTCGTGCTAGTAGATGTTCCACATGACAATAGAGACCTTGCGGTGCGCCGCCAGGTGCCACCCGGTGGCTGAACAGGCATGCGGTGGCAGATGGCTACGTCATCTGGTAGCAATCTGGTGGCATAGAAATAACATTGTCACTGAAGTCCTGTGTATGCTATTCTAGCATTATTCTCCATAATGGGCATCCAGATGTGTGCGATTACACACAGGGCACAAATCACTGGCATTTTTATCCTATTCATCAGATACGATGTTTGGACAGGGCAGTGAAGCGAATTCTGGGCTTGAGGATGAATGTATACATTGCAGTGGGTCGGTATCTTAGATACATGTTATAAAGTAGCAACATTGGGGGTCACCGGACTGGCCACCAAATGACGTAGCCACCTGCCACCGCATGCCTGTTCAGCCCGCCCGGTGGCGCACCGCAAGGTCTCTAATACTCCCTTCAAACTTCCGTCGCCGAACTTCAAACACCGGAGTATACGACGGTGCAATTTCGATAATTCCGCGCTCGTATACCAAAACTCCTCGCACTTGTGTAACCGTGGACGGAAGACCTGGTCACAGACTGTGTGCAGGCATTGGAACGTAGTGAAAATTTCCTTTCTAGTAGTCCTAGTGAATGGGGCCAAACCCCGATTTTCCAGTTCATATTTGGAAGTAGACCGATAATAAATGCCCTGCCTTCCCTGGTTGGGTTTGATTATAATATGTATGCATTTCGAGCGTCGCAAGTTCGTAACCGCACCCTGAGAAGCTAATAAGCTCGTACCCTAAGAAGTGAATAAGCCCGACAATGACGTCCCCGAAAACAAAACATAATTCCGCGCTGAGTTGTCGATTATCACATATGTCGATCGTAGAACCCAGAATCCCGAATGCGAATAGCCCGAAAAGAATCGCAAGAAGTGTGCGCCCCAAGACGGTTATGGACGAACGAGTTGAGGTCTTGAGGACAACAACCGTTGCGAATATAGTTGACCTCTGTCTGCGTGATCCCATCTTGAATTCCAGCGATAAAAGGCACGGCAAAATCACGGCTGGAGGTTCAAGGAATGAGACGCGCCCCAATGTGCCTGATCACCTCTTCCTCGGGTGTGCGGAGCTCAAAGAATTGCACGGCAGACGGAGCTGGCGGGTCTGTACTGTCTGGCAGCCGGATGATATGGCTCCCAAGACGGATGGGGCGCCGCGTCGCTAGCGAGGCGAGCACTGCCTCGAGTACGATACGTGCTCCGAGGGTGAACGGAAGCTGCGACCGCGCGTCGAATATGGGCCCGGCGATCTCAAATACCCCGAGCTCGACGTCACCTATTCGGGGTGTGAATAAGATTCTCACAATTACTCCGGGACACGACGCACATACCGGATACAATTTTCCACACCACGGACGACCCTGGACCCCCGGTGCGCCCGTGAAACGCAAAACACACGGCGTAACAGTGCCGCAGTTGGTTTGTGCTGCCGTACTCGTGGATCCATTCGAAATCCTGCCATGAGGAAAAGGCGCCGAAGGGGAACGCGGGGGGCAAAGGGTACGTGTGGTGTGGGAGGGGTATGCGGAGCACGTCGTGCAGGTTCCAGGATAGGTAGATCCCAGCGAGCCAGTCGTGCACCCAGGAGCGAAGCTCGTTCGTGATAGCGGTTGCATAGGCGTCGTAGTTCATCGGTGGATGCTCAGAGCCGGGCGGTGTGAAGGAGGCGCTCGGAGGGCGATGGATGGGGGTATAAAGTTTGGTGGGCGCGGTGAAAATTGGGCTGTGGCAGCCGCACAGATAAGGCCACCCTGAGAGTGAGAGTTGTGGGCGATCATGCGCGGTCGATTCGACGACCAGTTGGATGGAAATTGTGCAGAGTCAAAGAGTATGGATCATCGGGGGAGTGTCCTGGAAAGGCAGTTGTGGAACGAGAAAGCTGTAAGAGCGGCGCCGAGACACAGCGCCTGGACGTCCTATGTGCTGTAAACATGCCGTCCAGAAGTAAGTGAAGGGAATGAAACAACGAATGTCCGCGTTCCAGTCGTGAAATCTTGATGACCCTGAATTAAATGTAACTCCACAGGACCCACCCCTAAGACAATCCGATTATTTTTGGTTGGAAGAACCCTGCGCAGCAGAATTCCAACTCCTAGTCAGTAATTGATACACCGACTCTTGAGTGGCACATGGCCCGATTGAACCTGCATATCAGTGACATCGTTCCGTCCGTCCGTTGTCATGCTGACGGGTTCTCGCAGCGCCGCGGGGTGGTTAGTTGCCACGAGTGGCGCGTAGCCGCGTCTAAGTTTAAATGCCGTACGAATTTACTTATTGGTCTCCCTTGGAGCGGCTGTATAGCACGACAGCTTTTGGACGGCCAGAGAATGCTCTTGCGTTCTGGGAAACGCGGCCTGAGGACGAGAGAGGGCCTCAACGGGCTAAGAGCATTTGTGAGTCGCCGGAATGCAGCCTTTTGTGGTTACATTGCGAATCAGGAGAAGCTCAGGCCCCGAGCTTGAAATATACAGCCTTCCTTCCAAACTCCGAAGGTGGACTTGGAGCTTGCTTGGAGCCCGCGACGACGATGATCAGGAACAACATCTCCCTGCATTTCGCTTGTCAGAAAGCTCGGCGTGCAGTTAGGGAACGTCGCGGTGTTCTGAGAGAGAATTCGCCTGAAGTGGACAACATTGATTGGATTATCAATAGGATCAACGGCAGATTTCGGGACACAGCCTCAGGTCGTCTCTTTGCTCTTGCCATGATCTTTTGGTCCCAGCTTCCAATCTGCCCGTGCTTGAGCTTCATTGCTTTCCTGCTGTGGGACTAAACTCAGTTCCCTCGCTATGAAGTTGGTTTCACCCCAAAAGTCGCTCAAGACTCTCGCCAGCAACTCGGTACCGCGTTTACTAGTAGTCAACTAGTTCAACGGGTTCCACTTGACGCTGCGAGCGGTCCGCCCTGAGGCCTTTTCTGTTGGCCCGACAATCTGTTTCTGCGTCCTTGCCTTTCTGTGGGTCGGTAATGGGTCGGTATAATACCGGCAATTCGGTTGCTGAACTCGGTCAAGTGCTCGACCACCGTGCATCTCTGGGAATATATCCGGCGTTTCCACATCTGAATTGCACCATCGTATGACAGCTCCATTCCAAAGGTTATATAGGGCTGAGCCTATGCGTCGGCCCACTACTAAACGCATCTATGACCCTCTCTCGCCTGCTGTCTATTATCGCGCTCGTCGCCTGCGTTCGAGGACAAAGCCCCGTCTACGGGCAGTGCGGTGGCATAGGCGAGTCTCCCCTTTCCTTGCTTCACAATGCATCATCCTCTTACACGCTCAACAGGGTGGACGGGAGCCACAACCTGTGTTGCGGGGTATGTCTTTCCGAATTGTGGTTTTGTCTGCCCCGGTTGACCGCGTTAGCTCTACTTGCACAGTCTCGAATCCATGTGAGTGCCACGAAAGATATAAACACTTGCCTTCCGACAATCTCCCAGACTACAGTCAGTGCCTTCCCGGATCCGGCGCAACAACGACAACGCATACGACGACTAGCATCATTACCTCAACCACATCCACGCCGCCACCTGTGTCTTCCGGGACGGTGAATTACTGGTTCCCCTTGTGTGTATCTCTACTCCCTGTCTGTACCATATTTCAATTCCCCTGCAGCGGAGACAGCTACACAACCACTGGGTTTCTTCCCAATGAGACGCTTCCCGCCATTGGGAACCCTCTTGGCAATCCTCCATTCCCTGGATTTACTGGCGCTGGAGGTACGTACTTGTAGGCGTCCCAAATCTGCCGCTCATGATTGTTCGTATGAAGGCGAGAACTATGTCGGATTCGACACAGTCACGTACAACATCTCGACTGTCCTGACTTACAACTACGCCTACGGCGGTGCCACAATTGACACGAACCTAGTGGTGCCGTACCTCCCGACAGTCTTGTCGTTGACGGACCAGGTGAACGAGTTCCTTACCGGTGTGGCTCATAAGCCGGCGACGGCGCCCTGGACGAGTGCGAATTCCTTGTTCAGCATTTGGATTGGTGAGTCCCAAATTTGCTACCAGCATCGCAGTTGTTTGCTCGCCGTTGACTGTGCTTAGGCATCAACGACATTGGAAACAGCTTCGGCAATGGGGGAAATCGCGACGCGTGAACATTCTCCAGTTTCGTGACGTCCCCTGCTGGGATTTATCATTCCCACAGATTCGACGACACACTCCTAGCTGCCTATTTCGCTCTTGTCCAACAACTCGTGGGTTGTTCTGCATTCCATGCAAATGAATAATATTCACATTCCTGCGGGTTCTCGCTTACAGTAGTAAGCTGAACCATTTAGACCGTCTTCCGTTGAAACTGACGACAGAACGCAGCGGCGCGGGCGCCAGGAAGTTCCTCTTCATCAACGTCCCGCCCATCAATCGCTCGCCCCTGGTGAGCGCTCCTCCATCATCCCATCCTCTCTGCGCACCACTAACGTCTCGAACCCTCTCTTTCTAGATGCTCGCCGAATCCGCCGCCTCCCAGGCCCTCGAGGCGTCGGTCATTGCGGATTTCAACACCAAGCTCGCCACTCAAGTCTCCTCGTTCAAGGCAAATAACACTGGTGTAAGGACGCTTCGCACCAAGTGTAAATAATAAATAATCATGACCCCAGGTCACGACGTGGCTCTGGGACTCCAACGCGGCGTTCACCACAATCCTCAACAACCCGACCGCGTACGGCTTCGTTGATGCCGTCAGCTTTGGGAACACTGGTGATTTCTGGGGGTAAGTCACACTTCTTTTTTGCTCTGTTCAGATACTGATGTCCAGGCTTGTAGGAACAACTACCACCCTGCCAGTGAGTCTTCCAATTCAATTCCTCTCTGCGGAATGAACCTCTTTCTTTTCGTTGAATGATTGAGCTGACGTTGCGCAGCGCCAGCGCATCAGATATTTGCGAAACAGATTGCCGCTTTAGTTGGCGCGCCGTGGTTCTGAAGCCATCGCACAAAAGGGAAAGATGCTTATATGGGGCTTTCTTTGTGATACGCGATCGTGGGGGTTCTGTTCTTGTGCTACAAAAAATTTTGATTCTGTGACGATTGCCCGCCGATGATAAACCCGCCGGTGAGTATCCTTCGCGAAATTAATCTGTGTGAGATTTCATTATCGTAACTCCGCCCAAAACATAATCCCAATCCTTGAGAACAAGATAAAACACCACAGCGGCTCAGCCTAACTCCCGAAGTTCCCTCGACCCTTGATAATGTCAACCTGCGGAACCGGGCATTTGACTGTAATGTGTGCACGCCCCTATCTCGATGACGCTTTCCTTCGGGTTTGCCTGAAATTTATTGAATGGATAAATCCGGGCTGGTCGTGCTAAGTTGAGTGAATAACTCACAACGTCTTTCGGATAAGATGGAGTACTTGATTTATTTGGGGGTTTAGAGTATGCGTTGAGTGAACAACGCTGGACTTGAACAGCCGATGTGATACTATAAATCGAAGCCATCGAGGCAAGAGGGGAAACCTGAGCCGATCGATGTCCACCACTCCCGAGGGCTAGGGCTGACAGTGCGGGACCGCAACAAAATCGTTTCGGGAAGGCAGTGTATATTAAACAAGCAATAAAGGATGTGGCGTGAGTAGAACCCTGAAAGAACTCAGTAGAAAGATAATAGGTGAAAAATTTGCCAGACAATAAGTAGTAGGTCTGATCTCAGAGTAAGTTAACCTAGCAGGTGGAGGTCATTTGGTACGCGTTTTCTTCGCATGCACTGTACCGCAAGAGTACGCCTATGTTGGTAGCACCATATTCATCATCATCGATCTCGGCGACCATTGTACGTGTTGTCCACTTGTCCTGCGCTGAAATTTCCAGACAATCAATCTAAGAGTGGAGATCAGATTCTTTCTGCCCCACCTAAACGATGCGCTAAAAGGCCTCAAATAGAGGCTGATTTTCCTCTTCCCAGACTTCAACAACGTGCGCTGTGATTGTTCTTATTTGTTATCCTCTGGAGATCGCGTCGCATCACGTGTTCACGCAAGAACAATGCTGACAGCCGCCTCGGAGGCTGTGCCGCGATTCTGCTTCCATTGCGACTCGGGAAACTCTGTGTGTGTTCTGTGACCTGAAGAGCACAGCGTCTTTGTTCCTTCGATTCCTCCCCATGGATTCGTTCTCGTTCCCTCTTGACCTCGAGCGCGAGATTCTGGAAACCGCTGCCCAACGCTATCCAGGGATGATTCCTGCCCTATTGCGAATCTGTCATCGGGTACACAAGTGGTAAGTCCCTCTCCTGGCAGAGGAAAAATGCCTGCGACTTATTATTTCTAACGCCAGGATTGAGCCTCTGCTCTACAGAGTCGTCGATCTTTCCAATAATGGCCAACTCTTGGCCGCTGAGGCGAAGGCCCCCATCTTGCTACAGAATGCTGTGCGCCATGTGTTCGGTCGTAACGGTCGTAACGACAATCCGATGGACAGGTACACACAACTGTTATCGAAATGTTCTGGGGTGATAAACCTTTCCGTGGACCTCAAGTTCGACGATCTTGACCTCCTTCGTGCCGTGCGAAACATGCGCCTTCAGAAGCTGGCTCTAGATCTGCCCGGAGTTATTTCAACATGGGCGCTGGCGGGATTCAATGACCCATTGTTTCAATCCGTCACGCATCTCGATCTTTACGTGCCCTACTCAACGAAGGGCCAGTTTGATTGGAGGCAATGGTGTGGCCTAGTGTCGTTGCCTAGGCTTACGCACCTAGCCGTCTCCGCATCAATTGCCACCGAGATCGTGCCCAACGTTCTGCCTGATCCCTCCAGACTGGTCCTCGTGATTATAATGTCGCATTCACCCATTCTTACTTTTACGGACCCCCGTGTGGTTCTGATGACCATGGGGTACTCTTACCAGGCTGACTGGACCCTGGGCGCACGAGGCGGTGACAATTTTTGGGTTCGGGCAATGGCATTTGTCAATCGTAAACGTGCTGGAGAAATTGCCAGTGCGTATGTCTCATTCCCCGAGGGCACTCATCTGATCTGTGCCCATAGGTTCTTGCTATGTGCTTGACGAGAAGCAGAGTGCAGAAACTGTTTAAATTCATGTCGGAACGGAGGATTTTCGTCCATTTTGCAACAACACTCTGATGTATATGCATATGCGTTGAAAATTTGGGTTCCGGTCCGAGCCCGTCCGTTGGTCGCGATCCTGTCCTAATAAGAACACGGACCATATTCCCGAATCAACGTAGGACTCCCGAACCTAGAGCGTGAGGCACGAATTTTCTCCCCCAAATGTCCGTTTCCAAGACAAGATTCGGGTAAGCATTCGAGGCGAATCGAAATTCCTTTTCGTTCGTCCCTTTATTTAGATACGTGTTCTCGTCGCATGTTTTTCCCAAAGAAATTCGGTGAGTAGGGTTTTCTTTGTATATGACATGGGTTGCCTCTGGTGTGATGGCCCGGCGTCGATTCCAACAGGATCCGAGTCAGACAGGTCCAGGTTCCACTGGTATATTTCCCAGGCGCGATCAAGCCGTTGTTTACTTTCCAAAAATCCAGGCATCCAACCAACGAGGCACAAATCAAAGCACACGGAGAAGGAATCGAAGCCACATTGCGGGTCCATCTTCGACGGTGAACATCGATCATATTCCTTGTAAGGCTCGGGCTCAATTCGAATGAGCGAGTCCCGCGGAAGCATCACGTTCCATTTATCGCGGGTGCGGACCATCCGCAGCCAAGCCCTCCCAAGTGCTGTTTGGAACTTCACCAACCCCGAACAATTCCTTGTTTTTTCCGCCCTAGCAGTTCCTACATTAATCGTCAAAAGTTGCAACGCGTTCGAACTGACAAAAAAACCCGCGTCGGTGGTGGCCGCCGAATCGCGCCCACAACGACAACATGGATGACGTTCCAGGCGTTTGATGTAGGAGCTAGGACCTCGTTCGAATCAACGCCGAAGCTCTCTCTTGGATTGAGGTTGCCTTTTTATCCTCAAAATGTGGGCCAGCCGATTCCCGCTATTGCCATTTTGAGGCAATAGCTTCCTACTTTCAGACCTCGAGGTCGATTCCCGTAACTCGTCGGTTGCTATTTAGTCGGGCGCATCCGGATGAGTAAGCATTCGGGGATTGCGGCGCTCCATGAGATGGCGCAGGCGTCGAGATGATGCCTTCTTCCTCCGCGGCGGCCCCCCCGACATAATGCTTATTTTGATTGACGCACCGAGGGAAAGAACCGGTGTGGTCCGCAAACCAGAATCAAGTATGGAAACACGGCCCAGGACGAGAAGACTTGCAGTCCAGACTCCATAACGTATACGTACAGCACCGACAATTGAACTGCGACACCGGGCTGTGGCGGCTAAGTACGCTGTGGTGATGCCGGCGGTATCTGTCATCGTCGCTGCTCTAGCCAGTGACGTCGAAACTTGTCTTGCCTGTTGGCGCGTCGACATCATGCAACTCCACGGGTCATCGCAAGGGCACACGCAATCCGGTCGTGGGTGGAATGCGGCTGAAGGACATGATGAATTATACGGGCGGTCGGAATTGGCCCGGATTCGAAAGAAAACGGGCATGGTACGGATAATTACTCACAATGAACGTGCGTGCGTGGGCTGACTTCGCGTCTTCACCAATACAATACCCGATGAGATTATTATGTTGGGAATGAAATGAGAAGAGAGAAAGAAATATGCGCAAAGATATCAACTCTTGGAGCAGGTTTCTGGTGGGCATTATATCGAGAACTTGGAGTACGAGAACGAGATGAAACGCACGGAAGGCTGGAATCAATGCACAGCGAAACGGCTCGCGTTATACACTACATTCGAGATGTGCGATCTGCGGAAAGGGGGAGCACTAATTCAGACGTGATGTTCGTGTGTGGACTCAACTGAATACTACAAAGCACCCATAGATCTGTGTATGGGTGAACACTCGAGTATGAGTATCAGCCTTCTGGGCAAATATTAGTCTCACCATGACTTGCGCGGCAAATAAAACATACAGGTATGTATTCGGGAATTTCCGAGAGAAGCCGAGTTAGTCTCTGCTACAGAACCGATACACTGATGACGAACTTGTATGTATCTCCCACGGATTCATCTTGTAATTTGTACGTCGGAATCCAGTCATTCCAGCCATTACTGAGAATATCCAAGGAGTCTATGAAGCCCGAGGTAACATTTGGTCCGAAGTCGAAAAAAGTTTCGGGGTGTCTAAAAGTTTCGCGGGGTTACCGACAGTACTGTAAATGTTTCGCGGGCATCCGAGTTTATTTCATGATTTCCCCGAAACACCCGCAGAGTGTTTGGCACTTGTGTATTTCGCGGGAACACGTCAAAATAGCTATTTATTCCGCGGAAGATACAAATGTTTCGGGAAATAATAAACGCGCACTTTGACCGCCATAACGCACAGTCGATTTCCAAATGAACAGCGACTCGAACAAGTGACTTGTCGAGTTGAAGGCCGGACCTTACTATTGGTCGCGAGTTAAGCGTATCCGAGTCGTGTCATTCGCGCTTCCCAAGCATACATACACATCTGAAACTTGCGTCACCTGGCAGCGTCTTGGGCGAAAGGAAATTGATTCGCTTCTGGGAGACCTGCACCTCTCTGCGACCAATTCCCTGTTGTACAGGGTAAGCGATGACGAAAAATGGAGGGGAGAACTGAATACTCCCCGAGAGGTCCTCTATACCACTTGAACATGTTCCCTCCACATCTCTTCCACAGCATCTCATCAATGCGGTCCCAACAATGGCTTGAGTATCCGCTCCGAACCTCGCGAAGGATGGGGGCTGCAATGGCCTCGTACTTCCCCCTCAGAGGAACGTACCATTGGGGTGTACTATCCAGAAACTGTCACTTTGGGATGAGGCCGGGGGGGCTCCCTAAAAAAAAAAATCGAAAATGGGAGGCTTAAAAAAGGAGCTTGGCCTGATTTCAAGCCAAAAGACCGTTTCAACTTCCGCTGCTACCCAAACCTTAACCTTCCGAGACAGCCGAGGCAGATACGTCCCTGGACCCTGATTCTAACCTTCCGAGGCCCACCTGAACTTAACCCGAACACTAACCAACGACGCACGGCTCGTACAGAGTTCCCGGCAGTAAGGTTTGATACAGAGTCGATAAGCTCATGGATCGATACCCTCACTACGGTATGTCAGATATTGAATTGCTCGGAAATTGCTCACGGTGCACACATTGCGTCGTGACCTAGAGGAGGTCCAAGTAAAATTCATTCACACCCTTCTTTAATCAGTCAAAAGCCTTAAAGAAATCATGCTAACAATAAAGCTTCTTTGAGGCCTAGTTGATTTCAGGCGCCCCATTCTGGTGAGCGGGTTCTGTTCTATAAATATATATTGGCATACGGCGCCCTCTTCCAATGGGTGCGCCCTAGCACACGAGAGAACCAACCATTTCCTGATCATCTAACGTACACCGTCAACCGACCTCCAGGCTGACACTCCTCCAATGCCATCTGCACATCCTCCGAAGAGTTGACCGCCACCATATCACCTTCTTGGTCGCGATATTTCAATCGTACAGGTTCTTCCGGCAGTGGACCGAGGAGGCGGAGCTTGTGTGTAATTTTCTCCACAAGGCCGTCGTAGTCTATCGTCCACGGGACCCGCAAGACGAACATGTCTTCGTTGACGTGCACCTTCACCTTGACGACCGTGAGCGCGGGGTTTGTGTCGTTGGGTTCCGTCTGTAGTCCAGGCTGACAATCGCTGGGAAGATTGTCGCCCGCAGGAGTCGGACTACCCGCGTCGAGATCCCTTATTTCTGGGGGCGGGCCGCCGCCACGGGAAAGTGTGGCCGCAAGAGTCTGTGGTTGTTCATTCACATCGAATCCGCCTGAGCCATCGTTCGGCTGAGAGCCTTGGCCAGATGATCTAATTAACCCGTTGATCTTCGATTCCCACATCTTCAGCTGGCCTTCCTGACGGCAGCGGAGGATGAAGCTGTCGCGTTCAAGATCCTCCCCTTTCCACCAGACTGTGAGCGGGTACCGTCTTTCATAGGGAGCTACATTGGACGTCAGGTATTGTATGTTCGAAAGATGAGAAACAACGAACTTGAAGCATCCGAATCCCTTTTTTTTTTTTTTTTTTTTTTTTGGTGGTACGATCGGGCCACTAGCAGCTAACAATTGGTTAGCCCCAGCAGCTCGCGCTAGTTTTGGGTCATAAGGCCCAGGAAAGAAACAACATCACCAGCCAGAGAAATGCACATCTGCACGCCCTTGTGGGGGCAGTGTGGGGCTGCGGGATCCTTTTCCGAGCTTGGAACCGCCTGCGTCACATTGGACACAAAAATCCGGCCCTTCAGTACGAGAGGCGTGTTCCTCGCGACCGAGAAAAATGACCAGTGGTTCGGAGGGTCCTTGGAAACTTTTTTGCAGAGGAGCAACATCTTTTCGAATAAGAAGACGTCATATTCTCGGTCGACGGCCGATTTGTTGACGACAAAGTGGTCGTAGAGGAACAATTCACCAAAGTCGTTGATGTTGTGGCCTTTCCAATCAGCCACACGAGTCTGCAGAGATTTCACGGTCTGCTCGATGTCGGCGCGGCGTTGTGCCTCGTTGGTGCTGTCTGTTACACGTTTGGAAGCCTCTAAACCTTTTGTCAAAGCGTCGTAATGTTGATAGTTGGCTGCCGACGAAGCCCTAAGTAACGACTAAAGTAGAAAATCATCCGCACTGAATAGACCAGAGCAGGGATACATACGTCAAGGAGGAGTGGGTATTTGTTCACACGTCCACCGGGCTTTTTTATAAACGCGGGCAGTTCCGACTTGACGTTAATCAAGTGGTTAAGCGGCTGTTGGAAGGGACCATATTAGCTGTATGATTGTTTCTAGGCTCACGGGAAACGCACGGCGAGCTTCTGTTGCACCTCATCTGTGACCACGAACTCTGAGGAATTGACATAGTTTGCGCAGTACGGCGCATAGACTTCGCTAAATTCCTTTTCCTATGCGAACAAATCGGATAATAGCCAAAAGATAATCATGCACACTCACAGCCTCAAGAAAATGCTGTCCCCAATTCTGGTCTTGCCACGCAAGTTCCGCGGTCCCGCCGATGCGAATTAGGAATTTGCGCTGGAAGTTGAAAAGCTCATTGATATTGGGGAAGAGAGCTAGCCTGGTGTCATCGTCGATCCAGTTGCTCTGCGATAAAACGGTCGCATATTTCTGCGGCAGAGTTAGTAGGCGGGCATCCTACATGAGACCAAGCAGAACACAAACATGCATGAGCTCGATATCCTTCCCGTACTTGCGCTCAGTCTCAACTAGTTCGCGGATGATATTTTCTTGTGTTTTGGTAGGATGGGTAGCGGGTTTGGGATTATTGGTAGGATTCGCACGGAGGGCAAGTAACCTCCTCGACATGGGCAAAGGAGGGACAGATCCCTCAAACGCATCCGACGGAAGATAATTGATGATTGCTGTCACGGTATCGACAACCTGCAACGCTGAGCACGAGCACAGCAGGCTCGGAGGGGAAGGACACATACTTTGAGAAATCCACCAGTCGAGTTACGATCCCAAAGATCTGTTACAGTAAAGGGCTCGGAGTCTGGGATTTTCTGCCTGAAATTGTCTGTACGAAGCTGCATAGCAAAGAGAACAATGGCACGGGTCTTTACGCGGTTCGGATTGGTGTCCGGGTTGAACTCGGAGTAGTTGATTTTAGGGAAGCCATCCTCCTCGGGAAGTAGATCGAAGATGTAACAGAGTGGAATACCAAGAGAGAATAGATCCCAGAGCTGGATGATAGGGTCGATTGATTGGCTATGATCTGGATTGGCTAGGGAGAAGTAGTGAGGAAAACCGCGAATCTGCATAAGACGGTCGCGAAGAGCAGAACACCGCTGAAGGAAGGACACAGACTGGAAGACGGCGAGGTCTTCGTCGGACATGGCAAAGAGAGAGAGTAAAAGCTGTGGACTGGCTGTGCATCTGCGATGGGAGTAGTCACTGTTGACATCAGTGAGTCGGTCCACAGCCACGAGTTGACCGAGGTCTGATGGCCAACCCGTGATCGAGACCGGGCCAATTCTTTTTTTAATTTTAATTATTGGAAAAAAATTTTGGAGCGTTTGAGATAATGAAACTTAGTCAGAAGCATTCCAAGCACATCCGCTTGTGTAGCTGGTTATTAGGCCAGTTATTGCCGGAAGAAAAAGTCCAGGAGGAAATGCTGTTATGCACATAATAAAACCAGTGTGGGACTCCGACCCGAAATTAAGTTTTCCTATTCCACGTCGATCAGTCATGTGTCGCATACCCACCAAAACCCCCTCATGTGTCCAGTCATCCAGCAGAGAGTCTTCATCCATAAGTAGGCCACTCCATCCTCAAGACAATCTTTTTATTCAATGCGAGTGGTCCAAATTTAATTTTGTCAGTCAGCAGTCGATCCCGCTGCAAGGCCCCATTAACTGTTTTCAACCATCGGCTGCAAATTTGGTCGAAAGTATCATATCTGGATTCTTAATCACTCGGATATGACGAAGGCTCCAAATCAAGTGTCATGCAACTGAGACGAGAATCGCAAAAAGTCTCCCCTTTTCAGGTACAATAGTGCCTTTGAATGATTTAAATCTAACAAGGTTGCAGCCTAAAATTAGTCCCCAGTTTAAGGTAGGCCATTGAGTGAATTTCCACAACCAAAGTTGTTGTTTTAGGTTCCAGATCAGGCTTTGGCCAGAAGCGTTGCATTCCAATGCAATGTGTTCTAAAGTTTCGGGAAGATCACAAGTATGACATCGTCCGCGTATCTCTAGCATGTCAATGTGGGACCAGAAGAGGCCCACCCTAAATGTGTTGTGAATGCATTTCCAGAAAAGTTCTCGCGTGAGACGTCGCAATGTTACAGACCGAGTTCAGTTCCAGATCATTTCATTAGAAGGAGTGTATTTAGAAATTTCTTCAACTGAAGATCGGATGTGATCAAGATTTATAAATGTGGCTTGGCGATGGGGCTTTGGTTGTAATTTCCGAATAATCTTGGTGAACAACCTTTGTGAGCCTCCGGATAAAAGAATACCGGGCAGTTCAAACATGAGGTCAATTTCTGTGTTGATTTGCATCATCTTGGCCGTGACTGGATTGCTGAAAAGTTTTTCAGGGTCATTTGAAACTTTTTTGAATTGAGTTCGGGCTATTCTCTCATTTAGCTGTGCGATGACAGTTTTCAGGAGGTGAAATTTCGCATTTAAGATGTCATTTTCAAATTAGGGAGCTTGTGCAAAAGCCGCATGCGGCTTTTCTTTGCACAAACTCCTCGTCCTGCGGCTTTGTATCCATCACTTCTGACCACTATATTGGGTCCCAAATAGCAAAGCCTTGACCTGGAGAACAAGATGGCAAAAAGCCGCATGACATGAGTTTGTGCACGAAAAAGCCGCATACGGCTTTTGCGCAACCTCCCTATTTCTTTCTTTCTTTTACTAGAGCTCCCAATAAGTGCTCTATCCGGTCCCTGTACTACGTATGACTGCAAATTCCATAAGTCAATGGCTTCATTTCTGACCGAAATATCTAGTATTTGTTCTCCACCCTCGGCTGTGTCAAGTAAGCCTCATTATTTCATGCGCAATTCGGGCTTTTTTTCCTTCCCAAAGAAAGACACATCGCACCCCCATCAGCGCGTCCTCGATATCTCTTGGCATGCCCTGACTCTGGTAAAGTATTGTGACCTGCCTGCCGCCTATGACCATGTTTATAATATGTCTTTTCCCTTCTAGGCTCGGTTTCGTCTGTCCAGGTCCTGTGTAATTTTTTCCAACACCGCCGGCCACGCGTACGGTGTGATATAAGGAGGAATATTATTCCCGATCCATGAACCCAACATGCGACAAGTTTGACCATCTGGTATTAAGTATTTGGACATTTGGTTCGATCAATCCTATTGGGATAAGTTTATTATTGATCCGTCGTTTCGTTCCTTCAGAACCTTGGCCCGATATGATGCTTGACCGAACGGAAGTAGAACATTTTTGTGCTAATTAAACTTTGCAGTCAAAGCTGCACACCATGGTCGTAAAATTTCCCAAAAGTTCCTGCAAAATCATCATTGCGTGAGAGGTCATCTGCAAAAAGAGAGACCGCAATGAAAAAATTTCATTCACCAAGGGACAGAACCGGTGTGGTCCCGCAAATCAGAAACACCGCCCTAGATGAGACTGGTTGCAGTCCGTAACGTACAGTACCGGTAGTTGAACCAGCTACCGGGCTGTGGCGGCTTCGCTGGTGTGATGCCGGCGGTATCTGTCATCGTCGCTGCTCTGGCCAGTGGCGTCGAAAGTCGGGTGGTCGGAATTGACCTGGATTCGAAAGAAAACGGGCATGGTACGGATAATTACTCACAATGAACGTGCGTGCGTGGGCTGACTTTGCGTCATTGGACCCATTCACCAATACAATATTTACCCGATCAGATATGTTGGGAACGAAACGAGAAGAGAGAAAGGAATATGCTCAATCTCGACTCAACCTCTTGGCGCAGGTTTCTGGTGAGCATTACTTATATCGAGAACTCGGAGTAATACGAGACCGAGATGAAACGCACTGCGGAAGGCTGGATGGAATCAATGTACTGCGAAACGGCCCGCGTTATGCGCTACATGCGAGATGTGCGAGATGTGCGATCCGCAGGACGGGGAAGCACTACTAATTCAGACGTGATGTTCGTGTGTGGACTCAACTGAAAAGCACCCATAGATCTGTGTATGTGTGAACATCCGAGTATGAGTATCAGCCTTCGGAGCAAATATCAATCTTATCATGACTTGCGCGCAAATAAAACATATAGGTATAGCTGTGTATTCTGGAATTTCCGAGAGAAGATGAGTCGTCTCGACGTAATCATGATCGGCTGGGTGGACGACTCAACTCAGGCTCGGCGCTGATCTGTGACTAATGCATGCCCGCGGCAGTACTCGAGGTGAGTAAGTACCGGGGATCTACTTGATTGAGTTCATGAGTGAATTAATTGAGGGTACTACCTACTATATGCCCTTAGGAAAGGGCGGGAACGGATGAAGCTGGACTTGACTTGCACTCCGAGTCCGTCTGATCCTAGTCAGATCAGTTGTATGCATGATATTAATGAATCCAGGGGAGCAACTCGGTGAACACGCCAGGCAAAATAGGGTCTGACAGTATCTGCTTTTAATCATGCACCCTGTTAAAGACACGGGCATCCACGGGCAGCTTGTAAGTACTCTTCGCTTCGGCATCGAACGGTTAGTGTCAGCGACTCGGCGTCGCATAAGGGACGTGGGCAGTCCAAGCCCTGCAATTACTCTGTATATGACTGACCCACGCGGTGGCGCAGCACTTACAGCGGACGACGTCACGCGGGCTTCGGGCATTGCCGTCGCATTTAGGTCTTGAAATGCACTCACGTCTCGGCGACGCGGCCAGCGGCGTTTGAAACCCATGCTTTCGTATGAGGTGGCGTCTAGGCACCAAAAGCGCCCTCGCCAACGAACCGGCGTCTAGGTTTGCTAGATTCAGAATTTGAATTTTGTTTGAATTTATCTAATCACGATTAATAGACGTATCCCCTTCTGTACATGTGATCTCGGCAACGCCCAGATTCTTCTCTGCCCCACCGCTTGATGGATGCTCATCGTTACATGTGCTCAGATATTGCACGACAACCGCGATTTCATGTGCGCACTGCCTGTGGATACAGCGCCCGCCTCTTCAAGCTCACTGCGTCAGCACGCACGGAACAGCGGACGTCGGGTACGGTATACCTCACAGCATGGCGGCGATAGCACCCACCGCACACCCATGCAAAATTCCAAGCAACTTGCGACTCACACGCGCTTCGCATGACAACCGTGGATCTGATCTGCCCTGAAATAGCTCCCACTCGTGAATGAATAGGAGCTGATAGAGCCACGAGATCCGCCGTGCAGCATGCTCCGTATCCGTATTTTGGCCGGTATCCCGGCAACGCGATCTTCCATTTGGTATGGGTCTGCGGCGATGCGCATCGATCAAGTGAGGTGCTATTGGAGGTGCTATTAAAGGCGACGGGCGCAAATCGTCTGTGCTTTTTCCCCGCCCCTTTCTATATATTCGGGTCATAACGAATACGCCTACAGGACCGCGATGGCATCCAACCTCACCCAGACGGATCCTCAAGTGCAGCTGCAGACGCCCTTTACCTACGACAATACCCTCGGCGCGATTGTTATTGGCTTTGCAGCGGCGTGTGTCGTGTATGGCATGTGCGTCCTTTATCCTCTTCATTTATTCCGTTGCTACTTGTCTGAATCCTCTCATAGACTGCTAACTCAAGCATGGACGTATTTCTCCCGCTTCAACTCGGATACGGGAGTGTACAAGATGCTCGTCGTCTTGATACTCGTGCTGGAGACAACAGACCAAGCTTTCATCGGGCATTTTGTCTATTTCTACACAGTGACGAGTGCGGGACAGCCGCTGGCACTCGCGACAGGGACGACCACATGGTGCGTTCTGTTCTACTACATTCCACACCACCCGTGCTAACCGAGTTCTCGAACCATAGGTCGGTCATCGTGAGTACCCGTCACCGATCTGATCGCTGCCATTTAATTGACCGGGGGACGCGCTAGTTGCAACAAGCAATCGGCTCCGTGGTTAGCACGATCGTGAAATGTGCTTTTGCGACGAGGGTGTATCGATGTGCGTCCCTGCTCCCTTTCTTTCCCTTTCCCTTCCCGTCTCTCTGCATTGCATTTTCTTGTATATTGAACGTTGATTGAACTAACGCAACGCATAGTCAGCGACAAGAACATCTTCATTACCTCGTTCCTCATACTCCTCGCGCTCGGGCAGCTCGGCGTCGCAGTCGGTGCGTTCCCCTTTCCCGTTTTTTCCCCCTCTCAAAAAAAAATTTAACTAACGTGGACGTGTTATGTACGCAGCATTCACAGCCCGCGCGTTCGAGCTGTCCTCCATCCCCAAGGTCTTCTCCCTCAAGCTCCTCGCCACGATATCCCTCGCAATGGGCGTATTGACGGACGTCCTCACCGCGGGCGCGCTGTGTTTCTTTTTGTGGAGGATGAGAACTGGGGGGAAGACTGCGTGAGTTGGAGCCTTTCAACTATCCTCCCTCGTTCTCATCCTGGATTGATTAAATTTACTTCGTATACTGAATTCATTTCGTCCGCAGCGCAAACTCCCTCATCACCCGTCTCGTCACCGACGCCGTCAACACCGGCGTCTTGACCACGGTGGTCTCGCTCTCGACGCTCCTCCTTTTCGATTTCCTGGAGGGAAACCTGATATTCGCGGCGACGTATTTCCTGTTGAGCAAACGTGCGTTGTCGTCTTCCTCTCTCTCTTCTCCCTTCTCCCTATTTGAACTGCGACCCCGTATCCGTATCCCCTCGCGCATCGATTCAACCCAAAACTAACCAACAATCCCCCCCAGTATACGCAATCTCCTTCCTCGCGACCCTCAACACGCGCCGCGTCGTCCGCGGGCGGGGCACCGACCACGAGGGCGGCACCTCCTCGCGCCGCCCCGGCACCACGCCCTCCCTCATCTACGCCAACTCCGCACGCGGCGGCGGGGGGAAGGGCCGCGACAGCCAGGTCGAGACGAACATGTTCGCGCTCGGGACGCGCATGCCGTCCGTGTACGTCGACGACGAGGAGGGGGCGTATGACGCGGGTGCGGGTGCGTACGAGCGCGATTTGAAGCCTGGGTTTCCGCCGGAGCCTGCACGGTGCGTTTATTTACGTTTATTCTTGTTCTTATTCCTCCTGCCATGTGGAGCTTCCTGTGAAATGGCGCGACGCTGACGATGTGATTTTTTCGAATCACAGGGACTACCAGCCGCACCTGCCCTACCCACAGCAGGTGCCGTCGCCATACCAGCTCCCATACCAGCCGTCGAATGCATATTCATACGCCGTATGATATGATATGATATGCTGACTCGCTGTATGTATGACTTCTTGCTTGCTGTTATTCCCTCCGCTGTGTATGTCGTTGCTTCGTTGTTCATCCACTGTTCGCTCCCGGACCCTGCACTGTATCCCTACCATTGTATCATCACCTTCAATCATTACCATCGTCACGGTGCCTTTCACCCGCCTGTCATGTCATTCCTTCCGACGCTGTCTGCTCACTCACTCATTGTCTGTCTCTGTCGTCATTCCTTCCTTTCCTTTCCTTTGACATACTATAGATAGACAGACCTCCCACCATTTTTCTCGTCCTTCGCATTTCGGATTTTCGGATTTTCGGATTTCTCATTAGCATTACTTAGCATTTAGAACACACAAAATGCCCTGTGGTTGGCAACTTAATATCACACATTTTAGCGGACTGGCCTGAGTATTATGTGACATTCGCAACAAACTTCTTGAGCATTGGAACATGAGTTCAATAAAGAAATACGATCCAGGGCGAAGCGACCGCACTCACAAACGATACAGTTCCTCGTTCAATGGCCATTCGTGATGGCCAATTGCCTTTTGTTTGCATACGCCGAACTCGTTCAGGTCTCGGATGAAGGCCCAGAACGGAACGGCCGCCGGCGCCCTTGTGCATTATCAAAGGCTCGGCCGACGCGTTCGGCGAGTTCCTTGTTCGAGTCGAGGCTGGGCCATGCTACGGCGATAGTGACGTTCGTTTTTGGTTTTATTGCGATTCAACTCCATGGGATCAAGGTGATTCAATTGCAAGCCCTAGACCGGGGTGTTGTCCCCCGAGGGCCGAGGCTGGGATCGATATAGTCGGAACGGGAAGAACGCCCGCGGCGGAGCGGCCTGGCCCACAAACGACCGGACCATTAGTTGACCGTGAGCACGCACTTTCTAGCAACCTGTTTCCGCGAGTCCCTGGACTTTTTTTTTCGGCTAGATATTCGCCACTACTTAGGCACAAGACAAGACGCACCTGGTAACCGCCCTTCCCGTGGCCAAGCAATGTGGCCGTCTGTTCGACTTAAGAGAGGATGTTCGAGATGCACGCTCGCCGTGGGCGCACCGGATGAGGATTCAGCTCACTCATGGTTGAAATCAAGGTCAGTAATGCTTCAGTCGTGCTTACGTTTCTTTTCCGCACAGGTAAGCAAAGCGCTTCAATTGAATCTAGAGTTCAGCTCAATGATCTGGAGCGGAGAAGCCCCACTGGCAAGCGAAAACCGCGTAAAACCGCGTAAAACCCCTTGTTCGAATCAAGGCTATGTCACGATCCGCTTTCCAATGTTTTTTTTTTTCATGCATAGCCAGTACATATTTATTGCTATCTATATTTAATGCTAGGTGAGAACCTAGGCCTTGGGACTTGACGTCGGGGGTTGGTTTCTTTTATTTGAGGCTAGCTCATTCCTTTGATCCTCCTCCACCTCCCTGTGTTGACCGGGATAAACGAAACTATTCCCGCGCGCACATTCCCAAACATGGCACGTTCCCATCAAACAGTGCAGATTGTAAGGCTCCAACCTTTTAGTTTTCGTTTACGAAGGCCCGTAAACTAAACGGTTAAAAAATCCAAAACATTTACAAACGTTTGTAAACCGTTTAAAAACAAATGTTTAGCAAGATATATTTATTGGGTGTGGGATACCGCAGTTCTGACTTCAATGAAGAAACTGGGGGTCCCTTACCGTTTGCGAATTCCACGCATAAATTCAGCAGCACGTTGCCTGCACAGATCAGCGGGCTCTCCCAATGTAGATGTACTGCCTTCGGGAGACCGAAATCAAAGATGACCGGAGTTGCTATCGAACTGAGCGTGAGGCCATGTGCAGCACAGAACCAGCTTTGATTTGTGTTCAAAATTGAAGTCCCAGGCATAGGTACATAGTTTCTGAGTGAAACTGAGCAGTGAATCAATGTACATAGTCAGTTGAAAATGCCTGCAAATATTACTGTTTAAACTGTTTGTAAACTGTTTGCAAAACGTTTAACAAGGCTCGTAAACTAAAAGGATTATTAATCCGTTTACAAACCTTTACAAATGTTTGAAAACAAAAACGGTTGGAGCCTTAGCAAATTGAGATCAATGCACATTCGCGATGAATGTGAGGAAAAATGGCACATTCCGCGCGTCAATGTGGCCCCTTCGGCGTTCTCGGGACTCGGGGATCCCAACGGGTGTATTTACTACATTCCACCCTCATCACTTCATTTACAACTTGGTTTCAAGGTTCAAACCTAATAGATTAAGAAGTCCTTTCTACACAATAATCCTCCGCTTTTTTGGGCCGTCTTCCCACTCATGTTCGCAACATTCATGTGAAAGACTATGACACCCGTCTAACTGCAACGGGTGTCGCGTCACCGTTCTCTGCACTCTTTTCCAGGCGGCAGGAGCGCGGACCGTGAACTGGTATGTAGAACGCTGGTGCATGCGCAGGCGTTCCGCAACTCTGCAGATGGATGATGCGCTGTAGGTGCCGGTTTTTTCGCTCGAGCGCCAGTGGGCTGCGCCCAGGAGCCGGTTCCAAACGCCGCTGCGCAAGCGCGATTATATCAGCATCAGCTCCAGTATCGAAGTACTATGCACTATAGAAAAAATAATTGAGCGGGGCTGCGAGTTTTCAAGCGCACTTGGGCCCGGGCTTCAGCGCCGCTCTGCAGAATCGAACAGGTCAGCGGTGAGTCAACAACATAACTTTACAACGAGTATATACAAGAGTAGTGGGAGTGGGAGTCGCTGAGTCGCACTGATGTGTTTGAGTCGCACTGATGTGTTTGAGTCGCACTTTTGTCCATCAAAAGTGCGACTCGGTTTCCCGAGTGCGACTGGTTAGCCGACGGCTTTAGAGCTTCTGCCCGTAACCGTTGCGACGGTTTGACGGCACCCGTCAAACAAGTGCCTTGCCCGTCCTGTCAGCGAATTTTCGCTTCCGCCAACGGCCCGTCGAATGACGGGCGTGATGGCTGTTGAATGGGTGATTTACTTTGAGGTTTAAAACCAAGCAGGCAGGGTACTATTTCATGCAAGGATCCATACAGCGACGAGTGTAAGGAGACTATCTTTTGGATGCAGTACCACATTTTTGGAGCCAGAATCCGAGGACAAATACATTTTATTGGAATTTTCGGCCGAGCCCCCAGATGATTGCCGGATTGCCGAGGTTCAACCCCACAATGTTTGCACGGTCAAAAGGTTCAGTTGGCGTGGTAATAAGAAGATAACATTCAATCAATGATATCACAGTCAAAATGAATTAATGTGCAAGTAAAATGTGCAATGAATAGCAAAACAAAACGGACGCAACCCGTTACTGTTTTTGCGGCCGTCCCGTTACCTGTCCCGTCCTGTCAGATGTTAGAAAAACGGCCGTCGAAAGGACGGCCGTTGCCGTGATGGAAGCTCCACGGACACGGTACCATAATACGGTGCCGTTCACGGTTACGCATCACTGCCATCAGTGCATCAGTCGCACTTCGGATGCATTCGGCATCAGTCGCACTCCGTGACAGGGTTGAGTCCCATTAATGGGACTGAGTCGCACTTTATAAGTGATGGAGTGGGACTGGACGAGTCCCACTCCCACTAAAATCGTTGTTACTCACTTTACAACGCACCTATGCCCGTCTCGATATACCCTTTGTCTTGCTGTCGCCGTGCCGGTGATGACGCAGCGAGCGAGGCACCAGGGCGGTGCTTACGGTGGTGGTGGTAGGAGGCAAGGAGGCAGTCGGGAATCACATGGCACGAGCACGGCGACTCCGAAACGGGAAAGTGCCTCTTTTGGGCGAAACAGTGCACATTCCGCTCAATGTGCACTGTTTGATCTGAATACGCCCTGTTTGGTTTGAATGTGCCATGTTTGGGAATATGCGCGCGCGAATAGTTTTGTATATCCTCTGTGTTGACATTGGAAGAGAATCCTGACCAAATTCGTCCCAGAGCGGAGCCGTTCACGCCCTTGCACCATGAGGTTATGGCAGTCGACATGGATTGTGAGTTCTAGACAAGACAAAATGTTCCCTATTTATTTATCGCATTGTGTGCGATGCTTTTCCACTGAATAATGGGAGCACGCTCATATTGCGCACATTACGCAAACCGAGGCACAATTTCCGTCTGCAAGAAATCTTCCAGTGTCGCGAATTTGACGCCGAGTGCCACGAGATCTGGGTTGGGAAACGAGGTGTCGTTGTACATTCCAAATCTTGCTTGAAACTGGAACTGCATCGGCGAGATCGGTTAATTAATTTCTGCCAGAGCATGATCTACAGACCATTTCGTCGATCTCCACCAGCCCAGCGGTCTCAATCGGCGTGAATTTCACTTCTTTCTTGATAGCTGTGAATAGTCAGGATTGGGTGAATCGTCGTGCGCCATACAATAGTAAGGAGAATAAATGAACCACGCACCCTTCGCGATGGCCGCCGCAAGCTCGGGGTACGTGAACTTCAAACTGACCACAGGATAAGACCTGCCCAGCACGCCCTTGCTGGGATCGGTGTAATTGGTCAATAGGGCAACAGCGGCCTGTCCCAGATCGTGCGCGACCCATGTGCAAGACTGCATGTCGTCCGGCCCAAATTTGGGGATCGGGATGACGAAATTGCCCGAGTCGGTCTTGGAGAGAGAGCCGATTCTGGGTGAGTGTGCGAATGGTTAGTGCGGACAGCGGGAGGTTGAAATGGGGGGAGAGGACGAGGGACGCACTTCCATAGATTCTCGGCAAACCAACCGGTGTGCAGCGCTGCGTACGGAACCCCCGACGCCTTGAGGTATTCCTCGATTTCGGCTTTGTCTGCCAGTCGCGTATGGTAAGGAAGATCAATATCTGAATGGGATTCAAAGTACGTACTGTCGACGTGGTAGACGTGCTTGAAAGCCCCGTTTGATCCCTTCGTCGCGCTGGGTAAGGAGCTGGATGAAGGAGGAAAAGAGTAAGACTAGTAAGGGAAAGTATTGCTTCGACTTGTCGCACCTCAAGATGAAGAACTTTATGCCGACCTCTTTCGCGACATCGACGAGATTCTTGCCTTGTGTAATTTCACCTTTGCCCTCCGGGTCGGCGGGGAAAATCTCAGGATCCCAAAAGTTCGTAGTCTGAGTAGAGCATGAGATGGAGATGGCTCAATTCGGAGATAAAAGCAATGCACCCCAAAAACGGCTTCGCTTCCGCTGATGGCTCTCCATCACGAAAACCGGGGGAAGTTGACAAGGCCAAACAAGGCCTTATAAAGGCGGTAAGGCACGTAAGGCTTATCAGCCTGGTGAAGAATACAACTAGCCTTATGCAAGGTTTAATTTCTGTGTAAGGGTAATAAGCTTGGTGAACCCGAGCACACTTGGTCTAGTTCGACAAAGCTTATTGAGAGTTTTGATAGTGATCCATGCATATGATGTCAAGCCGAAGCCGCGAGTTCAGACAGAATTCACACAAATGAAATGGAAAAAAAACAGTATATTAGTGAGTGGAAAAATAATACAGGTCATCAACGAGTATGGGAAAGCGAACTTGGCAAGGAAAGAAGACAACACAAAAGCTAGAGATTTGAGGGACTGAACCGAGCGGGCATTGAGGGTGAGATCCAGTTTGAGAGTTGAGGGTCTTGAGGCTTTGAGTGACTTCGAGTGCGTTGAGGCCTTTGAGGGTTAGGGCTTGAGACATGTGAGACCGGATGATAACGGTTCTCCCAGCCTTTGGGGGAGCTTGAGGGTCTTGCAGGTGACACAGGTAGACATTTTGAAGATCATGCACTGGCTTGAGACCTTGGAGCAGTAGAAGATATCTGTGAGAACATTGCGGACGCTGAAGGTATTGAGCCGCGGCACGAAGTCGAACTGGGAGAACTTGAGGAATAACAGATTGAGGGCAGTAGAGCAAAGGCTTCGGGGGAGACTGCGGCGGAAAGTGCTGGGTGGTAGGAGGGAGAAACGGGAAGATGGAGCGATGGGGCGCCGGGCGTCCGAGGTGGTGGGAGAAGATAAGAGAGAAAGATGGGATCAGAAACAACCATCGATGTGGAAACGTGATGCGCACGGGCCTCCATGCGTGTCGATCATGATCATTGATAGGCAAATGATGGGACTCAAACCCGAGACCGCAACGACAAAATTAATCTGTCTTCCATAGGTTTCCTCCTTCCCTACTGCTCCAGTTTGAGGGGTCATCCGAAAGTTAAAGATTCTGCGCTAAACAAAACAAGTGGGTAGACATGCTGTACGTCGTCTGTCCGCCTCGCGAGCTCTCTACTTTGACACATAACATCGAGATCTCTAGCTAACTGACTTCAATTGCAAGCCTTCTTCGAATATTTTGGTTTACACCACGCTGTTGATCAGCCTGACCCTTTGTTAAATATAATTTATTGTCGTGGATCAAGTCTACATTGCCATATATATTAACACATGCCTGACAAGGGGCATACCAGACTGTTGAGAGCCTTACATTGAGCACATCATCCTGGCCGATGGCTTATAATCTGAAATCTGCTTGGTGAGGCCTTTATATGATGTGATCAACCTAATCAGGCAAGGCGGAGATCACCGAGCCATAACAGATGTCCCCACTTTTGGTGATGAGTCTTCAGGGATTCCTTGTCCCAGAGATTCCCCACGACGACTTCGATTCCTTTCGCAATGAGGGCCTTGCTTCCAGCTGAGTCGAGGCTCCGCGACACGGCGCGCGGTGTATACTTCCCATCTTTGAGGACCGCTTCGAGGACGGAGGATCCTGAGGAGCGGAAAGTGTGGTCCCTGAGCAATGTGGAAAGAGAATCGTCGATGGCGACGCACCTTGGGCCCCGGTGGCTCCGAAAATTGTGATAACAGGCATTGTGTTTTGGTCGAATTGGGAAAATCGAGTGGTCGAGGAGCTGTTGCTTCATGGTCCAGACATGCGAGATTTTATACTCATCGACACGCGGCCTTCCATACCGAATTTAGGAGCTATGGTGCTGACCAGAAGAAAGTGTCTGATTGCCGAAATTTCAGCGGTCTTCCATCGCGTTTGCATGTCAAATTAAATCAGACTCGGGACACCGCTTTGAGACAGGCCTAAGTTAGAAACCATCGTCGTATGACACCCACACACCGCAATCGGCGACAGGACCCTGGAAGTATCTCCACAAATAAGCGCTTGCTTGCAAACTGCAAAGCGTTGCTCGTATCCCTCTTGGCTGATGGCTGCAAATGATAAATCAGTGAAGGTAGGAAACAAACCGAGCAAGAAAATCAGGAGCGAAAGTTCACGAGCAAAAAATCCATGCCTCGTTGGATATTCCAGAAACCAGCTCTCTGAGATCCACTCCCTCATCCAGCCGTCCGACTCTGGCACCCGAGCGAGCGACGACGTTCCGGATCACGTACACGAGCGATTTTTAGCAGGACGTCCCATCGAGTTTGAGCTCGACATTTCAGCTGCGAGG
This sequence comes from Mycena galopus ATCC 62051, assembly GCA_014925785.1. Taxonomy (NCBI): domain Eukaryota; kingdom Fungi; phylum Basidiomycota; class Agaricomycetes; order Agaricales; family Mycenaceae; genus Mycena; species Mycena galopus. The sequence continues at coordinate 843,005 of WIQG01000008.1, read as the reverse complement.
GGAGAGGTCTGAGCTCGGGGAGGCGCTTTTGCGGAAGGGTTTGACAATACATCCAGAGCGCGAGCAATGGTGGAACGGGGCCGATGAGGGCGAGAACGACGGCCTGGCACACGGAGAGTAAGTAGACTTGAGCCCAAGAACACATGGGGAGGGAACGCGAGCAGGCCAACAGCCGATAATACTCATCGCGAGTTGCCCGAGGGCGGGCCAGATGTGGACATGATCCAAAAAAGAGGGACGGCATGTCCAGCCGACCGTGAAATTCAAACACCGAAAAGTGCGCCCGAGTACACGGACCGCAGACGGTTCAAAGCCATCCGGGTGTCGAATTCCGTGGAGATGCAAATGGGTGATGTGGCAGTCGCCGAGTATTAGGGAGAGAGATAGCGAGCGTTGATTGAGGTGCTCGCAGCATCCTGGGGGAGGGCCGTAGAACCGCTGTTCGATAGCTCTCGATCGTCGGGAGTCGTGCCAAAAAGTCGGATTCTCCTCACACGAGATGACCACAGCCGAAGGACAGTTCTTCGAGGAGCATCGGGCGAAGATCGTCATCATGTGTGTCCCGCCTGATCTTCCCGGGAGCAGGTTTTGCGTTCGCTAAAATACAGACGTCCAGCTCGTGTACGGAACCCAATACCGCCGAAAGGGCAGACTAGCCAGCATACCATGGGCGGAAATCGCGGCAAAAACCGTCCGCTGTCCAAAGCAAAAGGACAGCGATCTGGATGAGGCCCCGGATTCGGGCGGATTGCGAAACGCCAGAGCGAAGTTACGAGTGTCAACTCACTGCCAGTGCAGGGGGAGACTGTTGAAAAAGATGTGTAATACGCTGTCTGACACGGGGAGGTACCAGACAAGGGAACGTCTACTAGATGATGGTCTGGACAAAGAGATTCACAGCTGAAGAAAAATGAAGTTCGAACTTGGTTAGAACACCCCGAAAAAATAGGTGTCCACGTATTGTGTTTTTCAGGAGGGGTAGTAGTTTGGGGAGTCTTACCAAGTATTAATGTTACTTAAAACACAGTGAACCTTACAGCCGCTATATGGGACAAGTTGTCTGTACTGGCTTGCCTTGAATGTACAAGCAACCGTGATGGTGCAAAATACGACGCGACTGGTATATGCGCACTGCTATCAGAATTATTTGTCGAGAAAGAACATGGGGTCAGTTTCACGCTCAGAACCACCAGAAAAGCCAACGACAGAAAGCACTGAAAGCAGGAGAATGAGATTCGAAAACAAATACAAGTGAATACAGAACGAATCCGATGATTTACAAAAGAAGGTGGTTTCAATACAGTCCATCTCTCCAGCCATGCTCCCGACTCTCAAATCCCGTCCAGACGGGGCTCTTTTTGTTGTCCTACCTCTAGCGCATGTACGGGTGGTTGTACGGACTCCCATACGGACCGTTCATACTCGCGACCTGTGATTCGATGTCCGAGCTCACCGAGACTTCCTGGTGGACGCCTATCTCGAGACCCTAATCAACAAGATGCCCGTGTCAGCGTTCCGCGCATATAGCGTTCAACCAAACTTACCTTCGAAACAGATACATCCCCGCGCGCGGTCGAGTATTCTCCGCGGTAGGTATAGTTGTTGGAATGGGTCGGCGGAACATGGCTGATGTAGAACGGGTTCCCCGAGATATTTCCTGACGCCCCCGTGGTTGGGCCCTCCTGCTCCGTGCCCTTCCCACGGATGATCTTGCGTGTGTTAAGTGTGCACAAGAATGATATGGCGTAAACTGTTGTGCATACGAGATCCTCGGTGAGTTTCTGTCGCACATCGACGTATGTGAAACGACAAACTCACGTTTGCTCAGGATGAAATAGAACGCCATGAACTCAAAGTTCCGCGGGTGCCAGTTGTACTGAATGAAGGTTAGGCTCGGGTCTACCTCGCATCAAGTGGGTAACACACAAAGATCAGGGTTAGAAGACTGATAGCGGCGGTAAATGCGCCCGTGTTGACTGCATAGACTGTTAGGGTGTTGACCAGTGAGTCCGCTCTGTGCAGTGACGTGCATCAATCAGTGAACCTGATTGCGAGCCAAGTTAATCAAGATGCTCACCGTTTATGTCCCGTGCGAAATCTCCGGAGGAAAAAGCACAGTGCGGATGCGATGAATATATCGGCAACAAAGCCGGCGCCAAGGGAAAAGGTTGCGAGCGTCTGTAAACGGAATTAATTATCGCGGTGTTCCGGACATGATACTAATCAACACACCTTCAAATTTGGCAGTATCACCAGAAAGGGATCTTGGAAGCTGATCGAAGTGATAGTGAGCGGCATTGCGTATTGGCAGCAGATGAGGAGCGCGCACCTTCGAACAGTATACACTTCAAGAACGAACGTTTCGTGAGCACGAGATGAGACGAGATGAGATGCAATAGCGCGGTAGGCATATGCATACCTATGGCAAGACCTGTTGAAAGCAATCAGACATTTAGGGAGATTCTAGTCATAGGGACGAGAATAGATAGATGGACGAGACGCACCCATTTCCGTCATTGTCAGCGCCACCTTCACAATATAACGATCGGGTCAGCCACGCAGGGTAATAATCCGCATCATAAACGGGACTCACCACGACCGCGGTGACTAGAATGTTTCGCTGGCTGACTAGAGTACAAGGGAATTGAATCAGTTCGGATAAGAAATGAGGCGCGCCGTAAAGCAGTGACGTACACCGCCAAACCCGCATCGCGAAGCATCTGCGCCGTATTTTTAGTCGGGAAATCGGGATTCGAATTTCAAGGCTACAGTACACTCACAATCTAACAATAGTGCCAATGACAGCCTTTCGAACGCAGCGCCCATTAGCCACATATCACGGTGGGCGGTTTGGACCGGACTCACTCCGACGGTTAATTGCAACTGTGGGCGCGATGTCGTAAGATTTTGGAACGAGTCTGAGCATGCGCCCACGTACGATGAGGGTCCATGCCACACGTTCAGTGACCAACACGAGAGGTTGGACGTAGTTTCTGTTATGGGCGTGAGTTGAGTGGAGATATGCATCAAATGAAAAACAGAATGAGGATGCTGAGACGAAGGCAGGGAACGAAGAGGAGGAGGTACGCACGTTATAGTGTAGAAGTAAACCGCATGGCCAATGAAGGCTTGGTCGACACATTCTAAAATCCTGCAGCCCAGAGACATGAGCGCGATGAACCCAGCAGGCATATCCGAGACGAACCATATCAGCGCGACCTGTGAGTGGGGTCGTTCAGCGAATAAAGGCAGAAGAGGAGTGGAAAGCATGGTACGCACGATGAGCTTGTACACAATTCTGTCCCCCGGATAGCGCTGGTAGTATGCGAAGCATTGGTTCGTGTTGATACCGAACACAACACAGCTGAAGGCGAACCCAATGAGCACAGCGCCAAGGGTGTTGTCCACATCGTAGGGAATGGGAATGGGCGGCGCGGCCATGGGGGTCTGCGTAGACGTGGAGGGTGGACGGTGAGAAACGGAAATTTTAAATGGCGAAAGCATTTGAGGGTACCGATCATGTGAGTTTTCTAGAAGATGACACCCAAAAATAGGTTAGCCGTGATGTGCGGTGATCTTTTGGAAACTCCATTCCGAATTTTCTCGCTGGAGGCCACGATCAGAAACTAGGGGTGACATGGGTGCGGATGCAGAACAACAAGAGCTTTAGGATACAATACGCTTAAGATTCTCGCTCTACTCATTACTTGATTCCATCGGGCGCGCGTGAGAAAATTACAGTTCACAAGTGGGGGCGCCGCCGTGTGTGAAGGACGAACAGCTGAGTCAGCCAAGAACCTCGTCGGAGTTCCTTCTCAATATGAAGGTGACCGGATTCTTTGCTCTAAGCCACTCGGTTCGAGTTGCTGGCTGTAGGTGAGCTGAATCGGGAGTTGCGATGTCGACAAGTCGGTCGGCCGGGGCCAATAGGTCATCTCGACCCTCGATGGAATTGCCAAGGCACCAACCCCGCAGCCGGTGATGGGCTAAGTCGCCGAGTAGACCCAGTTGGCGACAGGGTGAGATTTCTCGTCCTCGCAACGTCCAAGTCCCCATAACTCCCAACTGGGCGTTTAACGGAATTCAACCGTACCAGGACCTCAAATTTTCAAGCCAGTTGGGTAACAGGGTTGAGAAATTTTGAAACCTGCCAGTGGGAAACACTTCTCCATGCCATGGTAACCAGGAAAGGGACCGGTGCCAGATAAGCGCGAAGCAAGCGGTGAGAGGACTGGAGACCAATCCCAAGGGTGGGTTTGCACAAGGTTTGCATATGAGCTGAGGAAGGATACTCATCATGAGTCAGAGTGCATAGTACTGGGATAATGATGGTAAAAAGCCAAGTGCGAGCGCATCAAACTGTCGGAATCACCCGGTCCGATGCCGGGCAATGGTCGGGCCGGGTTTGCCGAGGAAACAGAAGATAGGACATGTTTAAGAAACCAGTTGCCGATGTTCTCGATCTTGACCCGTAGGACTGCCTCCGCGAGGGGATTTTTGGGAATGTCGCTGTAGTGAAACTCACGCAGCTCCACTTAAGTAAAGCGCGGTCGGACCGACTTTTTTACTCAAGTTGGGCCCAACTTAAGTTGCCTTTACTCAAGTTGGGACCCAGCTTGAGTTGATTTGTCGGGGTTCCCCATGGGCGTCCGAGCACATCTATGCTGCGACTCAAGTCACACCCAATGACTTAAGTTTGCGCCTCAACTTGAGTAATATAGTATTTTGTACATAATGCAAATAGAGTCCATACTTAATTCTGTGTCACTTGAGTCCGTTGCACTTAAGTCCTCCACACCGGGGCCCACCGACTCAAGGCCTCCCTCACAACTTGAGGTGGAAGTCCGTTACGCCAAGACTCAAGTGCGCCACCTCGTCGTTACCTTTGAATGCCCCACGGGGACCATACATTTGAGGACGTGATGACCGACACCCTCCGTGGAAGAGATAATCCACACAGGGGACATTCGTCAGATGAATTGTGGACAGTGTGTAAGTGGCATACACACTGATTGACAGGAAGCCCAATTAATGAGACCGCAACAGGAAAACTGGGTGGCATTAACGACTGAAGAGGCTATGCGAAAGGAACCAAGGTCTGCATGCTGGCGCCCAAACAAGCGAACGCACCTGCAGTTGAAGAGAGATGAAACATGATTATGGGTAGCAAACAGGGAGCGTTGATACTCGTTCCATCGAGCGAGGTGACAGCAGGTTGGTGGCGTGGTCGTGGTGGCAGGAGGAAAGATGCAAAGGTCGATATCCGACCCCGTGACTTCGGCAATGTTGGGACAATGGGTCGGAGTTCAGACGTATCAGTGGCAATGCGCCCGGTAATCAAACCCGTGACATCCTTGCTTTTAGTTCTCGTCTTCCTGCCATCCACGAGTACCCGCTACTGCCTCCAGCACCCTCTACAGATGCGAGAGCCTCCATGCTCTATGAACGCAAGTAGCTCTTCAGTTATCCTTGTGGACTTGACAGGTACTTGTGCCACCATAACACGGACGCCGGACACCGCGCGCCGTACTGTGCCACCGGAGTGACGAGACTTTGTGCCAGAATCTAAATCCACTGCAAAAATCCGCAGAGTAAGTCTTTTTCTTATTGCTTCCTCTGTATTTCCACCTGTGCCCTTTTCCCTTTCTGTCTTTCAAGTTTTGCCACTCACTTGCTGCCGGTAATACCCACTCGATTCAAGTCCCCGTCCGACTCAAGTCAGTTCTCATGCTGACTGACTTGAGCCACTCAACTTGGACTTGAGTCGCACGCGCGACTCAAGTTGTGTCCGAGACTTGAGTCTGATCTTTGTGTGCTGACTCAAATCGTTCGAGACGGGACTTGAGTTGCATGTGCGACTCAAATCGTTCGAGACGGGACTTCAGTTGCATGTGCGACTCAAGTCATGTGCGAGACTTAAGCAACCTCCTGTTCACCGTAGTACACCATTGTACTTATTATTGGAGCTATTTATGCCCTGAACACTCAAGTAGAAAAATCAACATAGCATGAACCTATTTTTCTTTTTTGAGTTATTTATGCCTCTTGATACTCTACTTAAGTCGAGAACACTGAAGTAAAAAAGTCGGTCCGACCGCCTTTTACTTAAGTGGTGCTCTTACATTATCTGCGCTGTATAGCCACAGGCCCAACATACAGCCGAACGCCCACCGCAAAGGTCACCGAGACGGCGATACCGATGCGGATGGATTTCTAACAGCTAAAGGCTACCAGCTCCCTGACAATGCCCCTGCCGGGTTTCCACCGCCGACGAACTGCGCATGATGGTTCTGGTCTGCGTTTTTGCAGAGAAACATCGGGTGCTCTCCAACCGCTCTCGCAGTAATTGGTGGCTGAGACACAGATTAAAAAACGAGGACTTCAGGCCCCGCGGGCAGTGTCCGCCCTAAGGCCTTAAATGAGAGCCTTCTGGTGAGTTAAGGCCTTAGGCTCATTTAAGGCCTTGGACCTTAGGCCTTAGACCAGGCCTTAGGTCCCAAAAAGGAAAAATTTCTAGGACTTACAAAAGTGATAATGTGGACAACCATGGGGTGCAAGCTCGTTGCTCCAAGCTCACAATTTACATGGAAAATCAAAACAAAGCCTGCATTCCAGGGGGAATTCTCAAATTGCTCCAAGGTCAGCTGTTTGAGCTCTTCCAGGCTTTAATTTAACCAGTTAATTGGTAGCTGACATTGCCAAAGGGCTTGATTTGTGAAGCATTTGCGCAATCAAAATTGTGATCGGATTAAATAAATTATTTTATTTTATTTGCCCAGGAGCACGTGATTCCTATGGCCTTATCTCAAACATCCAAAATTTTCAATTTAGTCTAAGGCCTGGGCTAAGGCCATAGGAACAGGGTAAGGCCTTAGGACTTAGGCCTTAGGAACAGGGTAAGGCCTTAGGACTTAGGGCGGACACTGCCCGCGGGGCCGCGTTACTTTATCGCTGAAGTTTTTTGCCCATGGGTGTCTCCCGCCCCAATGGCCAGGTTCTATTTCGAACACGGATTCAAATACGCCAGGTAAGGTATTCTGGAACGTCAAAACCACTCACCTTTACAGTGTTTGCAGAAAACAGCGCTTGCAGAAAGGTTTTCTGCAAACACTGTAAATTTATGATTTACTCGATCAGCTGCAAATTCGAGAAACGTAAGTCATACTGAGCCACGAATATTAGAAGATCAGAATAACGGGGGCGACCCTGACGTTACTCAGTGTGTCTCCATTCCTGATGCCAAAGCTGTTTTTGTAGGAGTCATACTGAGCCACCAATATTAGAAGATCAGAATGCGCGAAGCGGAGCTGCGACGTGAAATTCGAAGAGGTGTCGTTGACGTTTGCCCATTTGTGGACATTTATGAGACCACCGCTCCTCTCAACACAAAAGAACCCGGCGCAGTCATCATATCAGAAGAGTAAAAGTTAGCCGTGGTGCATACCCGGGATTCCCCACATAGATCGTCCCGTGGAGTCTTCCCTCGGCGCCGTGACTCGCCGGTTCAGACTGTGGATAGAATGCCCCATAAAGATCGCCCGTAGCACATAGAAAATTCAGTGCAGCTCGTTTCGGCTGATTCTCGAAATTGCCCAGAAATATGGGTGATGTAGGGAAGAGCCTTGCGCGATTCATGGAATTCTACGCCGATTATAATGGTGGGTGAGAATAACTTTTCGTTCGTTTAGCTCCCGGAAATGCTCATTGAAGTCGATGCCGATGCATTTTCAACTCCCAGGTTCGAGTTGAATCTGACTCTACAATTCGAATTGACAGTAAGGCAAACTCTCACCCAGTTTCCTCTTGATCTCGATAGCTAGAGGCGGTTCCCTGGACTCGTTAAGGCATGTGTAGCTACAAACACATCCTCGTCAGTTGAGTACAATGTGGGATTATTCTATTAGGGAACCCCAATTCCAAGAGAAACCTCTTGGAAACCCCTGCCTGGAAAATAATGTTATTTGGAAGCACGGCTTCTTGAGGGTTTCTCATCCGGAAAGGCTGCCGGTGCCGTTGATGCAACACGATCACATGACTTCTCATATGTCACTGTTCAATCCAATCATCTCGCGAATACGACGCAAGTTTTCCCGCAATTCGAGGATTGGAGCCATTCGAAATTCCAAACCTTATTGGTATCATTCAAAACGAGTCAAATCTGACCTACTATCATGTACTACTAGCATTGCAGAAGGCACTTCGCACGACTGTGTCCTTCCTGCTGCTATGTTTATATGTCCTTCTGGCCTAATGTGATTCAGTTCTGTAACAGGCTGTGCCAAGGGATACAATATACTCCATTTTTTGAGCTATACCTCCGTACACTGAGATAAAGCTGTGGTTACTGAGCAAAAAGATGGTGGTTGCGCAGCCAAGAAACATTATTAATTCCAGATAGCAACGAGGGTCTGAAATTTCGCATGAGGATATCAAATAGATGTATGGAATGTCCCATAGTGTTGCATTGAGCAGGCAGTACTGGTGAGCTTGCATGGCATCTGCCGCATCATCACAAATTGTGAGCGTTGAGTTGATCCGAGTGTCCGGCAAGTCGCAACATCGGAGGGTTCCTGGATGGAATTTTCAGAAAAGATGGGGTTTCCCTTGGAATCGGGGTTTCTCAATAGAATAATCCTACAATGTGGCAGGCTGTGAACGACAGGGATGGAATCAACGAATTATGACGACTAGATTCGAGGTTAAATTGTTGGAACTTGACTACTCATGCCCGAGCCGTCTAGGCGAGCACGCACGTCTTCCAAAACATGTTTAAAAATGGTCAGCCCAATATAATGCGAAGTTCCGGAGAAAGCTAATGTTCACGCTTGGGCGTCCATAAAAGCGATTAATATTTCCAAGGTAAGTGGGATCGGCAGTCCAGACTCCATTTGCCAAGTTCGTGATGAGAATTGAACATAATTGAAACAGAGGTCAATCCAAGCCTCGACTCCCACTTCCCGTCGGGCCGCCTCGGCCATTATCGTTTGCCCTTCAGCCGCGTCCCACCTCATGGTATAGAAAGCCGAGGTTTGAGCCGGCATTAGGCATCCTCATTCGCCATTCAAATTCCAATCAAGTCCGGAAGAATAACCTGGCTCACATTCGAAAAACTTGAGTCGGTTTTTATCTCGAATTCGTACGGAGATACACACCGGAAATGGAAATGTTTGTAGTAGGATAAAAACCGAGTCTGATTCCACTAGTATCAATTTGAGTTTTCCTCCTACCTTGAACTACGAGAATCAATGTAATGTCAACCAAAAATGAATCAAATGGTTTTGAAAGTGCTTTCAATGTCACAAAGAAAGATAGTTTCTGCAGATCATGAAAGGCTTGCACAAACTTGAAGTTTCATTACAGCTTTCAATGATATCAAAATATCCAGTTCAGGAATAAAGAGAGCAGCACTGAAAAAACCACTTTCAGTGCGGCTTTCTGGCACCCTGAAACAAACAGTTTCAGTGGTTGAGTTATTTTTGCTATTGGGGCGGACAATGCCGGACCAATAGCAAAAATAGCGCAGTTTTCTTGATGCCTGAAACACATTGTTTCAATCTGTTTGAAAGGCACATTGAAAGTGATTCTTTCAACATGCCTTTCTTTATTTGTGAAACTCTTCCTTTCATTGGTCTTGAAAGGGGTCTTGACAGCTAATAGTCCTTGGCTTGCTTTCATGAAGCAAAGAAACTGGTGTTCTTTGTGACACTGAAGGGCCCTCTGAAACAAGTTGGATCATTTTTGGTTTATATTACATTGATGCTCGTAGTTTCAGGTAGGAACAGAACTCAAATTGATACCAATGGAATCAGAGTTGGTTTTCATCCTACCGCAAACATTTCCATTTGTGGTGTGATAATTGCAGGCGAGTTTGGTCTCGCATCTGGATTATTCTACTCGATTTCTACTCGCATTCCTCTATATTCTGCAAGTCGCCACTACGCAGTCGGATATATAGAAGAGACGGTGTAGTGTTTGCAGGCAGTAATAATACAGATCGACACGAAAGACGCAAAGAAAAGGCGACTGGAGATGGTCCAATGGACCGGAAGGATGTTAAGCGAAGGGACAACGACGTCGACCGGGGGGTCGGAAAGATGTAAATATCACCCTAATCAATAGGTGTAATAATATCTTCTGTCATCCAGTAAATCCAGCGCGTTTTGTTCTCCTTGCGCCTGGAGCATAGTCCGCACACGGACCGCCTCCAACGCGCGCTTGTCCTGCTCCCTCGATACGGCCGTCACCCGCGCAACCCGGGCTTTCATCTGGGGATGTGGCTCCTCAGGCAGCACGGTACGCGGGAGGTCACCCCACCCCTGTACCGAGGGGAGATCGTACGCCTTGATCACACGCGAGATGCTACCCCACTCTGTTGACGGATCGCAGAGCATCTCGACGGCGGTGATGTCCATGAATCCCTTGAGGGTGAGGAGCGGCATCATCCCGCCGCAACTGGACGCCGGGCGAGGGCGGAGGCTGTATTCGATGCTGAAGAGGTCATAGACGTGCTTCAGTGCCTTGTCTGCAGTATCTTCTTTCGTCTGTCCCCTCCGCGCCACGAGGTTGGCTTTCCCTACCATCGTCTATTAGGAATGTTCCGTCTCAAAGAAGAAAAGTGGGATCACACTCACACACGTTCCCTTCGCCAGCGTATGCCTGATCGTCAAGAAAACGCGAGTATGCCTCTGGCACCAGATATCCGGTCCGATCCGTGTCCAGATAAGCCAAGATAGAACTCATGAGCTTCATGAACGCCGGACTTGGGCTCATGTCTTCTGCGAAGAACGGTCCCCACCCGCTGGTCATTGACGATTGTGGCGACACGCTAGCTGGCGCCATATACGGCTGAGGCGGGGTATACGGCTGGATATACCCCGATGCTCCAACCGAAGCCAGCGTAGAGACGCTGGAAGAGGTCTGGGATGTGGGGACCCCAGACGGACGTCTGGGAAGAGGTGGGGGCGAAAGCGAAGGGTGCGAAGGCGACATTAGGGTCGGGAGTGGCGCAGGAATGTCGTTGATTTCCCGGTGAACAATTACAGCAGACGAAGGCACAGGGTCCACCGCGCCCCCGCCGCTTATCTTGAATATGCGCGTGCGATGCGCCAGGACGTGTGTCCCGGTGACTCGCTCCCCGACGGCGCAGTTGGCACACAGATCGTAATCGGCGCAATCGAGGCAGTGGATGCGCGGGTCTGTTAAGCGGATGCATGTTTTGCAGACGTCGCAGGAAAAGTAGGTGGGGGCCATTGAAGTGAAATTGCACTCCACACGCAGGCCTTGTCAGTTTTATCGATCGCCGCTTCACCTAGACCTCTTGTCATACTTATGTCTTGGAATATGGTTCCTAGATGATCTGCACTGCAAAATGTCATGACAATGCAAAAGACTTGGCGAACACGCCTGCCGCCTTACCGTCTAATTAACCATATTCGAGGACATATTGTGGGAGTTCAGATGGGACAACTAGCTAGGAAGCGGAATGGCTGGTGAGATGGTGTCACAAAAGCCGTCGTACCGCGGATCCTAGGCGAAGGATACACTGCCAAGAGCCAAGCCAGAGCACGGTGTGAAGGCGAGGCCGATGGCCGGGATCGTAGATCTGCTTTGACACCGCTCGCTCGCCGGAGTGTTACGGGTGAAACTTGTCGCGGGCAAGAACGGATAATAAATAGCTACCCTAACAGTTAAACGGTCCAGTCATATATAAAAAAACCCATTTGGTTCGGTTTAGGTCATGGCGATGGTGGCCATCACGAGAAATGTGGTGAGTTCAAGATTCTTCGTTTCAGCCTTAACTCGACGAGCGCCCGCCATAATCCAATCGTGTACACAGTGCAGAGCTTGCTTGCTGTAGCGAAAATAATAAAAGGAAACAACGCGCCGCCCATAACAGTATACAATTGAACCGTCGCCCAGCGGGTGGCCAATTGAAAAGGATGTGGATATTTAGATCAGTGAGCAGGGGCAGACACCGGAAGAAGGTGAGAATTTTGAGAAGTTCCACGGATTCAAGAACCATCGGTACAGCATGAAATTACACTTTATCATAGCCGCTGGACATTTAACAACTTCCGACTAAATCCAATCGCATGGCAATGAACCGTGCTATGGTAAAGAAAAGGAAGTACGCCAGACGTGTGGTTTCTCCCCACGAAATTTGAACCATGATCACATGACATGTATGTGAGATTGTTTGAACACGGATCACCCTCGAGCCGGCCATGGTCCTACGGGCCTCTATCCACATTGTCAGGATGAAGTGGCGGTCGCAGAAAAGTCTCGACTCTGAACAAGGTCAATTTTCTTGATGTGCTGCCTCATTTCGGCCAGCCTGCGATTAAATTGTTCTACTGCAAAGCCCTCTCGAAAAGTGGTTTCGCATCCGTCTAAAGGGTAAAATACCTTGGAAGCGTGTACGCACCGCCAATGCACGTCGCGTATCGCCCGCATGCATTCTGCCCTATCCTGATGGATGGACCGAAGCCCTCCAGGGCAACAGCCAAAATACTGAGTGCAATAGGCTCGCTGGCGCATTGCAAATGCTAGAAAGAACACTGCCCAACGCGTAGATTCAGAGTCAGAATGTAGGTTGTTTGTGGGGTCTGCCAACCTGGCGAGGTAGTAGTGTGCAACCTCATTTTCTCCTCTGCGTATTCCCGCCAAAAGCCGGATATTTGAGACAAATTTAAGGTAGGGTACCAGACTTTCTCTTCAAACGAGGAATGCTCTAGAAGGGTTGCTGCTGTCGCAATGGTCGTGTTAACTGCGGGTAGGGTGGGCGAGTTGTGTCGATCCCGGATTGCACCCAGGACTTTAAGTCGGCCGCTGTGGTCAAGCCAAAAAGCCAAAAGCCGATGATGGATGTTCTCGACAATTCGGAGACATCATTCCTTTTGAAACTTAGTATTCTAGATTGCAAAGACTTGCCACTGAATCTTCATACCTACACCATAGGGAAAGTCGTCAATCCGTGTGCAAAGCCTGTCGAGGAAGGGTATCTGGGTGGAACTGCACGCTACCGCCGTGAATTTTAGGTGCCCTCTCCGCCGAGCTAGGGATACTGGGGAGCATAATGGTGTGGGATTGTGGTTCGCACATGCTCCCGAGTATATATCAAGCCAGATATTGCAGGATCAGACAGGTACACTCCACCACACTCAAGTGTGCGAACCCAGATGTTGCGATACATGTGCGGCTGGCGGGAGCTGAAGCCAAACCAATCACTGGGAGCCAATTAATGAAACTTCCAAGTATGGTTAGACTCGGAGAAATGGAAGACCGAAAATTGTAAACTTGGGCCATGTGCGACACAGGTCCAGATGACGTTCGACGAGAACGCTTGATTACGAGAAATTCGCAGTCCTGGACCGATTCTGTTAATTAGCAACTCGCGGCATTATGCATATTGTTACAGCAGGGCGCATCCCGATGTCCAGATAAAAACACGCACCACTCGCGTATTGTCAGGATGAACAACATGCCAAGAGGTAGCCGTAAAATCCGACTGGAAGGTGGTCAAGGCTTTTGGGCCAATAAAGTTCCTCGTTCGGGGTCCGTCCTTCAAAGCACTGTATGCTGCAACTCTGGCGCTCTGACGAAAAAGACGACTCACTGGAAAAACGTAACAGGAATGAGCACCGTGTGGACAGTTTTCTCTCGCTCCCGCCAACGCTTCTTGATATTCGGAAGCCGCATAACCCGCGCTATAACCAGTTATAGAACACCGCAACTCGGGCGTCCGCTTTCAAAGACGATTCACTGGAAAAACGTAACAGGAACGAGCACCGTGTGGACAGTTTTCTCTTGCTCCTGCCAACGCTTCTCGATATTCGGAAGCCACATAACCCTCGCTGTAATCAGTTATAGAACACCGCGGCTCGGGCGTCCGCTTTCACCCTAATGTGCTCTGGATATATAAATTTCTTGGTGCCTGACAGCGAATAGCACGCAAATGACTCGTACCGTGGTTTTATCGGCGCGCCCAGGTGGGCTTTGGACGGGTCTAGCACCGCAGATTGCAATTAAAGTGACCAGGGTGGGTGTTCGCAACGTATCTAATTGGTTAATAGTAGTATCAGTTCATGTGGAAGTTGGGGAAACTCGCGGCGACAGTGGTCGTGCTGCTTGCGGATTTTAGGAGACACCATCGGCAGTAATGGACAGGCGTAAAAGAGAAGAACAAGATGCCCACCTGGACTGTCATACGCTGGGTTCATGGACATGAATTTGAATGGTGTTCCTGAAATTGCAACTGGGGCGAAGTTATTCCCCTGGGCTTCCACAGTAACGGGAAGGAATCGTGTTTCACTCGCGGACACCGGGAGCCAATCCAGATTTTCCCGATAGAAAGACGTCATGTCTATACAATTACCTAGAGAGGCAAAACACCATCCATCGATTACATGGAAGTTCGAACAGGTCCTGTTGTCGCAGTCTCATCAAGTACGTCGCAGGAACCCTGGGCCACATTGAGATGATCGCCTCTCGAGAAATCAAAGCATACACACTGGCAATATCCCCCACACGACAAATTTCATTTTCCTCATCCAAAAATGGGCACTGCTCCGCACACCGAGGACCCAGTTCGTAGGAGGTGTTCATTACAACTACACGGGACGGGGTTCAGTAATCGTGAGATTTGCCACCAATGCCATATTAGGACCACGACGACGGGTTTTCGGCATTCCCCAAAGACGTTGACCAGGATACGATGAAAGAGCTAGGCGGCTGTGATTAGTCAAGGACGCGAGGCTGCAGTGCACACCAATAATATCGCCACTGGAGTCTGGGACGGACGCTCGATTTTGGCTTGGATAGTCATCGCAGGCTGTCGCAGCGAGGCGGCAGCGATCTCCAGGACTCGGAGCACCCACTCGATAGAAAGAGAGAGCGATAATGCACAATTCCATATAATACCACCAGATTCAAAGTGACAGGAAGAAAGTAAAGCGCGGAATCACTGCACAGCCTCAACGGCGTTCACATTCTGGCTCATGTGACAGATCGCGTAGTTCGGACAAGACAAACACGAGCAATCAAGGCATGTTGTTTTTCCTCAACATAATTCAATTTCACCATGCAATCGCTTAATGCAGCTTTTGGTGTTTCGAGGTCGATACTTCGTTACCTTTGGAAGCTCATGGTAATATAGATATCCAAGTCGCACACAAAGTTTGTGACTCGCAAATAACTGGAGAACGCAGCGCGCGACGATTCCATTTACAACACGTAAAGATCTATCGTGCTTCTAAGTTCTTGAACTTGAATTGCTCCTCCACACCGACTTATACACGGGATGGTGAGCATTTGGCCTAGAGTTACCGCGAGTCCGCGGAAATGCAAATGACAGGAGGTACTAGGAAAAGATGATTCCGTCCCGACTCGACTCCCACAAAATATGTCCCTTGGAAGGTAGATTTTAGGCACAGAACATTCCGTCCGCAAAAGTCGAACTCCAGAAGTCGGATTTGCAACCGTACACTTCGGCCGCCTAAACCCCTGCGTGTTTATGACTTCCATCTGAAATTATCTTTTCGGGCCGTCCTTCTCCTGAGACTTTCTTGCCTTTCAAGTTCCCGCGTTAGCCGTTGTGATTGCGGACATCTGTCTCTTTGGATTGCTGTCCCCCAATGTCGGTCATATTCAAGCTCTGGACCCGAAGCCGGCACAATGCTTCGGTGTCGGAACCTATGCGTAATTTGGGATGATGGCAGACCTAGCGCCGTGGCGTGGCGATCATTGGGTGGTGGGGAGTACAACCGCAGCCGTTCTTCTGTTAAAGCCAATCTCACAAATACCACCCGCCACCATGCCGATTGCCCACACCATGTCCCCAAGGCCCAGGGACGCCGAATCCACCCTCCCCTTTAATATTTTCACGACTGTTGGCGCTCTCGAGATCGGCATCATGGTGGCGTTGATTCTCTCCGGAATGGTTGGAGCCCAAGTCATCTCGTACTTTCGACGCGGCAGAGACGATCCAAAGGTGGTAAGATACCTGGTACGTGGTCTGAACTAACTCGATGCCCAATTGGCCTAACTTATTAGGTGGGCATCTGTGGCAGCCTGGAAATCTGTCATTCGATTGCAATTTGCCATACGCTTTACACAGTAACCGTGATACAGTACGGACAACCGGAATTGCTCTTGGTTCCGCCACTGTCGCTGGACCTGACCATGGTCATGAGCGGGTTCATGGGCCCGCTGGAACAAGTATTTACTTTAATTGCTCTGGGACTTCGCCTGATTCTTCTTTCCTTCAGGGATGGTTCGCGTATCGACTCTACAGGCTCACAAAAACCCTCACTCTTCCTGTCTTTTGCATGTGCCTAACGATCATGCGATTTATTGGGTTAATGGGCCTTAGCTTCATTGCGCTCCATCAATATCCCCTGCCCGAGTATACTCAGCGCGCAGGTTGGCTCATCGAGTGCATTGTGATCATCAGTGCAGTGCTTGATACGACCCTCGTGGGGGCACTGTGCTACTTTCTGAGCTCATGGCGGTTGGACAAATCCCGAGTGTATGTCGTCCGTGCCCTTGTTATTCAAAGGCTAACCCAGAAATCAGCATGCATAAAATTATCACCCAAATTATGACATGGACCATTGAGTCTGGGGCGGTTACAGTGTATGCACCCATTTCTCCTTGGCGCGCAACGATACTGAGCATCGCAGCGTGGGCGCCCTGGGTCTTCTGGTTACGGTACAAATAAACCCCAATTTGAACGTCAACTCATCTCACTCCCTTCACAGTTCCTTACGATGAAGAATAATAGTACGCGCCGCTTCAGTGGTCATAACTCCAACTCAACCGCATATGTAGTGGTCTATATCGGCTTTTTCGTTGTGCAACCGAAATGTGAGTAGGAATTGGGATTCCGTCCATGAAAATTTACTCATTTCCCAGTGTTCTCCAATTCCTTGATGTTGTCGTGAGTTCAGGTTCAAGAAGTGTAGTCGATCCCCCCCAAATTCCTTCTCAGATTAAACTCCCGAAATCGATTTTCCGACCTCATCCGGGCTTCAACAGTGGAAGTTTCGCGGCCCCCTCCGTCGATGGTGAAGTTGGATCTCCCTTTCGGTTTATGGAATGTTCATGAATCCTCTGTAGATCGCGCAATTGGAGATGACCTCATATCCCAGTTCTTCAACGAGTTACAACACAACGGGCATTCTCGGCATTAAGGTTCAGGCGTTTGAGGGTTACCAAGGCGGAATGGCCATATAGTTATCATTCAAAATGGGGTAAGAGGTGCATATAATTTGAAAGGTTACAGTCTGCACGGAAATTTCCATACCCGCTGTAATATACTAATACGACAAAAGACAATTTGAAATCTGGAATCTTCACGTAGTTGATGGCATTCACCCTCGAGAATGCGAACGATACGATGACGCACAGAGGGAGAAACTGAAACTACCGAGCGACTCGGTTCCGCCTCAAAATACCACAACTGAATGAGTCTCCAATTTTGATCCTCTAGAACAAGCGCCAGACAAGAATTTCTCCCATCATATGTATCAAGGCACACCAAAGGAATTCGCTCCTAGAATAGACTCAAACAGGTCAGACATGATCGTGAGTTGAACATCAGGGTAGAGCAATATTGGCCGACTCGGAGCAGTTTGAACTTTCTCACGTACTAGTAACGTGTTTGCACTCGTTGGCTTGTGCGGTTGGAAGCATTTCAAACGAATTGGAAATTGAATTAGCCTCGAGCTCCATTTCAAGAACGAACGAACCCAGATTAGTGAATAATGGCTGTTCAAAGTCGAGTTTGATTCATCACATCAACGTCACACGTGTCTGATTTAACCCTCTCTTTCCTTCCACCATTTCCCACCAGATTCGTCGATCGCGAGCGCTTTCGTGCAATCAAGCCCCAAATGCTTCTGAGCGTTTTAGTCGCATACCTAGCCTCCTACTAACCTTTGTGCTGCTTCTTTTTTCTTCACCTACACCCGTTGAGCCGCGGGCGTTCACGTTATAGGCGTTCCAATTCTGCGGTTCCTGACTGTCCGAGCCGCGACCAAAAGGCGGCTACCATCAATCGGGATCCCCTTCACGAAAACCCGCTTGAAGCTCGTCGTCAAACCGTTGGATCATATACGTTGGCAAGAGTCTGCCATGGTTATCACCCTGGGAATGGCTGTTGTGAAGCATCAAAATGCTTTGCATAAGCGTAGGTGCGTAGTGCTCAACGCCGCCTTACCTTTGAGTCACCTGCACGGTGTTCAGGACAGCGCCGAGAATGAGTGTGCCCCTTTCCCCTTCTTCGCTCCGCATCCCCAGTTGTCCCGGGCCTCCGTTCATTTTTCCATTTGTTCTTCGGTCCCAGCTCTCAGATCTCGGGCGCATCCGACAATGTTGTCCAGCTGTAGCGAGTGGTTTTCCCGATCCTTGTCTTCCTGGCTGGCTGGCGCTCTGCACCTGATTCGACCGGTGACAGCTCACCTGCATCCGTGTCCAGTCGATTTTCCGATTATCAGCACTGAAGAATCATCGAGCTCCCGCAGCCGAGCGCGATGTGAATCCCGGTGGCCAAGCGCACTTGCCGTTGACCATTATATAACCAATCACCACGGAGCCCCATTGCAACGTTCGGCGCGTCCAAATTCCTGGGACTGGAACAGTCTCCAGGTCTGGTTTCAGAGAGGGCCTTATGAATTTCAAAGGTGAGCAAGACACTTTCTTTCCTACAACAGCCTTCAGGCTTCGTTGAGTTCGATGAGAGCCTGGATCGGGTACATTCTCTTTCGTGTTTGAAATAACAAGACATTGCACAGTTTGATTCAGTGCTGACACCGATCTCAGTACCGACGGACAATTAGCAAGCGGCGGATCAAAAAGGCGGTGTCCGCAGTGGCAGCGCGCGCACAGTTCTGACTTGCAATATAAACACTGACTCTGGCGCCTAAGGCTGTCCAAGTTACTCTTTGCCCTTTCTCCCTTCCACCATGTCCGCACTCAGAAGAAAGCTTGTCATTGTGGGCGACGGTGCGAGCGGCAAGGTATGTACTATAGTATCGTTGCCGTTCCCATTGTTGCCCAGCGCTGACACCTGGCGCCCAGACCTGTCTCTTGACCGTCTTTTCCCATGGCAAATTTCCCGACGTCTATGTGCCCACTGTGTTCGAGAACTATGTCGCCGACATAGAGGTTAACAAGCAACGCGTCGAGCTCTCATTGTGGGATACAGCTGGCCAGGAAGACTACGACCGACTACGGCCCCTGTCATATCCCGACTCACACGTCATCCTTATTTGCTTCGCCATCGACAGTCCCGATTCTTTGGATAACGTGCAGGAAAAGGTAGGTTACTTGCCTCTTGAGCAGCATCTGCCAACCATCGTGTTCCAGTGGATCTCCGAAGCGTCGCACTATTGCCCCGGCCTCCCCATCGTACTCGTTGCATGCAAGAAGGACCTGCGCCGGGACCCACAGGTAATCGCAGAGCTGCAAAAGACGAACCAGAAGCTAGTGACTCCTGAGCAGGTGCGTCTTATCTCCAAATCCCTCGATGATCCACCGAACTGACATCTTTGGCAGGGAATGGCCGTGGCGCAGAGGATCGGGGCGCACACTTACATGGAATGTTCAGCCAAGTTGGACGAAGGCGTGAGGGAGGTGTTTGAGGCTGCTACAGAAGCGGCTCTGACAGCCCGCGCCAAACGACCGCACCGTAAATGCATTTTCTTGTAGGATGAGATGCTTCCTACACCGCACACTATCCATTTTGATGTCGTTTTGAAACGCTCCATAGAATTTGTATTTTGTATGGCTTTCTCGATGTAATTCAATAATTTGGTGCTTCCAGACTGGTAGAAATGAACCGTGGAAATGAGCTACGCCCGTAACACATTACGAAGAACGTTTTAACTTGAGTCCTTACGACAGGTTGAATGTATCTGTCTTTCTTTGGCTTGGGCTGACATAGGCTTGGCATCCCCTGTCACATACTCTTTGAAGGTACTGACGGGCCTCAGAAATGTTTAATCAAACATTTGGTCTGGCAGCTGGCTGCATTATTACGTCCTTCTTGAAATTCACGTCTCGGTCTTCACCTTTCTATTGCCGGTGCCCAACGTTCGACCGCATTTCTGGGAGGGGTAAGGGACATGGTAGAAAATTCAACCACAAATCGTGAGCCCCCGGCACGTACTGACGTCAAGGCGACAGGACCTTTTCATGACCCCTTAGTTCAGTGGTAGAGCGTCGCATTCCAGTCGCGAAGGTCGTCCGTTCAATCCGGGCAGGGGTCATCAAGCTTTTTGATTTGCCTTCTTGCTCGTATGTTCACGCGCGCCAGTTAAGCGAGCTGGTTGTCTCAACCTGACTCGAATTCCATGCATGCCCTTTACCACCCCTCGCTCTCACCTTCGTCTTCAAAGAATGCGCCTTTGCGGTCCTGTCCTATTTGTGACCCCCGAGCTGGCCACACTAGCTACCTGGCCAGGTAGCCACTTACCTGCTACACCGTCCGGGCTTGACTCATGCAGGCGTCTGTGAATGGAAGACCGAACTACAAGCGGTTTGGACCGAATTTGGCACCAGGTAGATTAATTGACAGTTATGTCGGACTTCGATCCGAAAGGTGAGAATGTCATTTTTGTTTGCACACTTGCCTAGCACCGTTCTCGACCAATATTTGGACGTTTCGCGAGGCGCGTTATGATCCCACTATGCCAGGAACTCATCTACAATGGGATTCGAGGTTAAGATCTCCATTTTCTCCCCGTTCTGTGCTCAAGATAGGAAGCGCTACATCTTTGGCTTCCTCATGCTGGCCGACCCTACGTTGGGCGACACCACAATGCTACTGCTCTGGAACTTGTCATACAGCCTCTTGGCAATGTATTGCTCGCTCTGAAAAGAATTTCGATTTTTTTCCTCTTGCTAACTCTCTTCCAGCAGTAGTCCTTCACCTAAAGCCACCGAAATTCTCATTGACCAAAAGTCAAATTTTATGGGAGGGCTTCCAGCATCTCAGGATGGAGTTTGGTGTTGAGGTGTGTTCACATACTCCCCATTGAGCTCCTCCCAGCTTCTTTTGTGCTTATACATGGCCGTTCGGTCCGAATAACATTGGTTGGTTGAAAACTACCATTTTGGGCGTTATCTTGCAGCAGGAGGCATACATTTCAGGGTCTAATATCATTCATATTTGGTATTTAACAATTCAGACTGGTTGATATATCTTCTATGTATGATACCTGTTACATGGCCGCCTTGCCACAGCAGATTATTTTGCCGGGTGGCCAGCTAGCTGGGTATTTGGCCGGGCATGAATGCTTACATGGCCAGCTTCCCGATCAAAAATAGTAATTTTGGTTTTTCTCCGCCTTCACCGCAACTTGAACGCGGCCTGCGTCTAGCCGCAACTCGCGGACATTACACCAAGGGGTGCTCGATTTGGCGATCTTGGACTTTGATGTGTCATTACGCGAGACGTGATTGATCTTCGGCATCACGGCCAGAATTTGATGTCTCTTCACTCGCGCTACACCTTGCAGTCTATTCAGCTTGCCACACTCAGCCTGGCACCGAGTATACCTCTGAGAAAATTTCACTTATTTTTGAGCATGTTTTGTGGGCCCAAAACATCAATGAAGATTTCCATTTTCAATCCACATGCATGATAGACAATGTTATGGCACCAAAATGGCTTCGGGATGAGGCTATGAGATGCTTACTATACGTCCCAAGCAAAATATGTACGACCTATTGTGGAGAAACGTCGAGGTATAGGAAATGACTGAATTTGATGGGAACTTCCTTTTCTGGGGGGGGGGGGGTCGTGGGAAGGAGTCCATGATCGCCAGATCGAGCACCTCTTGCATTACACAGCCACAATCACACTGCGGCACCGAACATCTTTTTGATCTCTTTCCCTTGATGACAAAAGTGACTCCAGCGACGGAACCAGGTCCATATAAATATCGGTCATAGTCTGACAGCGCTGGCAGCTTGTTTTTCCCCCCACGAAATCCTCACAAATGTACTCTGTGCAAAGCCAACCCCGTGCTGAATTCAAGCTCGTTCTTGGTGCGTACCTCATGCCTCCTCCAATCCCTATCCTAGTTAGTAACACACATTATACTTCCCCTCTTCGATGTGATCTTCACTCAGTCGGCGACGGAGGAACTGGCAAGACCACATTCGTCAAGGTAAGCTGTTTCTCTCGTGCTGGAATATACACCAATCACACCTCCAGCGTCATTTGACTGGCGAATTCGAGAAAAAATACAACGGTACATCGCCCGCTCGGCCCCTCCGTCATCTTATAATCGGCGATCTCCCCTCGCGTTCGTTCAGCCACCCTCGGTGTGGAGGTCCACCCTCTCAAGTTTACCACGAACCACGGCGAAATTTGCTTCAACGTTTGGGACACCGCCGGCCAAGAGAAATTCGGCGGTCTCCGCGATGGATATTACATCCAGAGCAACTGCGGGATCATCATGTTTGACGTGACCTCCCGAATTACGTACCAGAATGTGCCCAACTGGCACCGCGACGTCGAGCGCGTCTGCGAAGGCATCCCCATCGTGCTCTGTGGGAACAAGGTCGATGTCAAGGTCCGTTTCCCTGGTCTGCTTTTGTTTTCGGTTTACTTTTAGGTTGCTCATGTATGGCGTTCTTGTATGGCGTTCTGGTTTGGTCTAGGAACGCAAAGTCAAGCCCAACCTGATCACCTTTCACCGCAAGAAAAATTTGCAATACTACGAGATCTCGGCAAAGTCGAACTACAACTTCGAGAAACCGTTCCTCTATCTCAGCCGCAAACTCGTCGGGTGAGTACCTCAGCTTTTTCATCTTTCATATCGGACGATATTCATAAATCATCAGGAGCCCCGAGCTCAACTTCGTCGCGGAAGTCGGGCTTCAGCCCGCAGACGTCGTCATTGACGCCGCACTCTTGGCTCTTTACAAGAAGGAGTTGGAAGTGGTATGTGCCATTCATTATTTAATTCCACCCACTTGTTGAATCGTCAATGCTTTTTTAGGCAGCGATGCTCCCCCTACCCGAGGAAGACGACGATCTCTGATCGCGGACCTCGCCCACCACTCGACACAACACCGATCCAACTCGGTCAATCGACAAACGGCTCTGGCCGCACCACGATTCAACTCGGGGTGCCGTATTCGCTTTTTGCTTCCTTCCTTGCTCCCTCCTACCCTTTCTTGCCTCGAAGAAGCTCCGGCCGCTCGTGTGGAGGACAGGGGGACCCTGTCCGATGCATTCGTAGCTCCCGGGCTCTTCCTTTTTCCTCCTTCAGTCCTCGCCAATGTACTGCGATGTTCGTTTGAAATGGAATGATTGCTTTTGTGATTCAATCTGAAGTCTAATTGAAGTCCGGATTTATGCGGGTGGGTCTATCGTAGTCTTCAACTCTATTAGAAACGACACGAGGTTGAAAATATCGAGAAGAGGACAGAGGACCGTATGGCCCAACTACACTATTTTCCCAGATAAAACGTCGACCGAACATAAATGAAACATACAGCATAAGAAGTAAGCTAGCGATACAGCGACTGCACGAGGACCATCCTCGTGAGTTCAGAAAGGACTGTGGGTGTTGAGGGAAAGATCGTAGGTAAAGAAATCGAAGACATGGTCGTTGATATATGGATTGGTTTTTTGTTGGCGGTACTCTGCAGAGATTTCGGATAAGCTCGAAAGAAGGATAGCCACATGAAGGAGAACGCACCAGATGCAGGAGTACAATCTGCAGGCGGGCTCTGGCACTGGCTCGGGTGCGCGCGCGACTTCGACGAGCTCCTGGAAAGTTGATGTTTAGCGCAAAAGGATAACGTTCAGAAGAGCGGATAAGGCATACCGGACTGGCGGGTACAGGCGCAGCTGCAATCAAGAGCGCCGCTGTTAAACGAAGTAATGAGTTCGATTCTCCTTGGGCGAGAAAAAGCTCCGTACAACAAGATATGACGAAGGCGAAGAGGATTCTGCACTGCATGACGATGATGGAAATGAGATGAGTGGAAGTGGAATCTAGCGTGCGATGCGAGTGGTACAGTCCGATTTCGACGGAGGCAGTAGAGAAAGCTTAGCGAGACGGTGGCTTAAATATGGAGCGCCGCATTGCAAGACAAGCAACGTTCCGTTTTGGGACGCTACTTTGTTTGCCCCGACAGGCGTGGGGGCGGATCAGCCGGGACAGGCACAGAAGGCGGGGCGGGAACGCGGTTCGTCCCAATTAAATCGAGATTTCCAAATCGGGAACAATGTTGAATTGCCGGAGTGACTTCTTTGGCTGCAGCTTCAGAGATCAGAAAACTCTTGGGAAACACAGCTGTCTTCTCCTCAGGCATGAGTCGGGACATACGTATTTCTTGTCGGATTGCTAAGACTGTTCACGCGCCAAGGATATTGTGACTGTGTTCTCCCCTTCTGAGACATCAGGGCACTATGGGCGAAGTATAGATAAGGTAAGGAAGTTTAAACCAATCCCAGTTCTCGGCGAACGCGACGACCCCGGAAAAGATCGGAGCGGGGGAAGTCTTTTGACCTATTCAGCATCGGTAATAAGGTCGTCTTGAAGCGTCGTAAGCGCCGAGATGGCACCTTGGAGATCAATCTCCAGTTCGCGCCTTCACGAACACACATTATGAGCACTAAACCGATTCAGAGAAGCATTGTGGTCGTACTTTGCAGGGGGTGCGACGGGAGGGCGGGAGGTCACGGTATCGGCGGTGACAGCAGGAGCGGTGGCCTGCAGTCCATCAGATTTACAGAGATGTGCGGTCAGAGACGACGCACAGAGGCACCATCGGTAATAGTCGCAGGGCTGACCGCCGCTGAGCTGACGGCTACCGCGGTGACACTAGCGACTGTGGCCTGCATGCCCGTCGTCAGCTTTATGCCAATCTGCGGCTGGTAGTACTCACAGCAGTCTGAGTCGCGGCCTCGCTGATGGTCGTCGCGCTGCTCTCGGAGATCGTGAAGTCGGTCTAGAGGTGAATGCTTAGCATCTAATTCAAGGTCGACGTGGAGAAAACCCACTTCTCCAGCGGCGATGGCCGAGGCCACCTGTGTCGCCGCCTGTGCCTGGAGTGCTTGAAGTTCCGACGCGAGGGCAGCTTGAACATCAGCAGGAATGTCGCGCCTTCACGACAGGGAATGGAGATGATGAGAAGATCACTAGTTTGTGAAATCAAAAGCAAACATACTTTTGCGGGAGGGGGGTCACGACCGCGCGCCGGAGCTCGGTCCCAAAAATAGTGGTGGTCTGAGGCAACATTTAGGGGGGACATTATGTAGATCAAATAATGCACGTACAGGAATGTCCGTCTGAGCGGCAGGCTAATGTTTAATAGATAAGGAAAAGAGCGAAAACTCACGTCTACCGGGGTATTCTGCATCCTTTGATCAGAACGAGGACATGAGATGGAATAATTAACTCACGATAGGAATGGACGAAGGCTGAGCGGTAGCAATGAATGTTTAGTGAAAAATTGAGGCGGGAAAACTCACCGCTATGTTTGCGGTCAAGTCTGGCTCCAGCGCCTGAATCGCTTCGAGGGCGGCTTGGACATCATCGCTGAAATCACGCCTTCGAAGATGTTCATGATAAGCAAAATATTAGCTTGAAAAAAGACAATGTAGACATACTTGGCGGGCGGTGCAACCGGGGGACGGGAGGTCACTGTCTCGGCGATAGCACTGACAGCGGTCGCAGCGGCGGTAATGCTTGCTGGGGTGACGGCCACTGAGCTGACGGCCACTGAGCTGACGGCCCCTGCTGAAGTGACACTGGCAGCGGTGACCTGCATAAGCCTCGTCAAATTCATATCCAGCCCATTCAGACGGAGTCCTTCACATCGGTTTGAGTGGCACCCTCGGTGATGGTCGTTGCGCTACTCTCCGAGATGGTGAAGTCCGTCTAGCAATGAATGCTCAGTATCCAATGGAAGGCCCATTTAGAAAAAGCTTACTTGTCCAGCGGCAATGGCCGACGCCACCTGTGTCGCCGCCTGCGCCTGGAGCGCTTGAAGTGCCGATGCGAGGGCAGCTTGGACATCAGCAGGAATTTCCCTCCTCCTGAGTGCCTGTCGGACGAAAGGTCAGTCAGGGTCTCTGCGTAGATTTATGAAAAGGAGCTAAGCACCATCATGGAGGCATCCACGGGGGCGCCGACGACGGATCCAGCCAGGGAGACGAAGACGGACAGAACAGCGAGTTTGGACATCATCGTAGGAATGAACCAAGGGAGCAAAACTTCCTGAGAGCGAGAAAAAAAGGGAGGGAAAAGGAAGGAACAAAGAAAGACCGCCGGGGTCAAGTGTGAAGGTGATGCAGAGAATGGAAGAACAGCACAATGAGGTATTGGCTTGTCGCCGCCTTCTTATATACCTTGCATAGAATCAATAATCGTTGGAATGTAATTCAAGCGAGGGCGGGCATCAGAGGTAAGTGCGGGGACTTGCTTCTACCCTGTAACTTCGGCGATCGTTGCCTTGCAGCTACATTGCCGAACAGAGGACTGAGAAGTCCGTGGCAATTGGCAAAGTGAGGCTCCTCATTTGGTGACGGCGTGTTGGGGCTTCTCCGTCGAGTTGGTGCTTGCCTATTCATAACGGGAATTAGTCTCCTGCATACGAACCCTACAACGAGAAACTCGTACCGCCATGTTGTAAACGGAACTGCGGGGCCACGCCGCCACAGTAACATTCCGAGCAGCGCCGGATATAATAAAGTCAAGTGAGGGTTCTATCCCAACGACGAAGAGGGATTCTATCGGGCTGAACGACGGCGGTGTAGATAGCTTGCTTACCGTGTTCACGGGTTTTCTCGTCTTAGCCCGTTCTCGCTGCCAGGGCCACGATTTCGTGAAGACGAAATCAAAACGAAATCGACCAGGTCTGTATGTAGAAGGCCAATGGTAACCCAGTTCAACACTTAACCTCAATAAAGACAGGCGCAAAACGCCGAGCAGACGCTCCGCGATCCGGATGTGCCGGCGCAGGCGGGGAGTCGATGGGAGAGTGCAAGAACAATTTGCATCACCATTGATTCCATCAGTTCACGATGCCTTCGCATGCCGGCCAAATGTTCTCACCGAGAAGGCCGATAAAGGGTTTTCATGACTTTGGCAGTTGTATCTTCTGAGACGGCCAAGAAGCCGCTTTGTTCTCTTGTTGTCTTGTATCTTGTATGCCTCTACTCCCTTCAAGTCCCTTTGGAATGCTGTTCCAACAAATCGATCACCCCGCCTTCAACGTCAAATGCATCGATATATTAGTGAACTTCGAATTCTTTCGACAGCTCAAACAGAAACTTCATGCTAAACTACGAGTTGGAATTGACGCAACGAGTCAGCCGCAACGGAGACGCATCTGGGATCAGCGAGGGGATCTCGCCACTCTCGTCGTCGATCTCGGCGCGCTCACAGGCCTGGAAATCCGCATGAGTGTCCTCGCCCTTGCCGGTGCACCGAGTCAACAGCAACCCAGGCGCATCGGGGGTCAGCGAAGGGATCTCATCCCCCTCGTCGTCGATCTCGGCGCGCTCACAAGCTTGGAAATCGCCCGCAATGCCGCTCCTTCAGAATGTGGATAATCAGTAGATGCCATAGGTCAAGGCGACAAAGTAGACATACTCAGAAGGCGGTGCAACAGGGGGGCGGGAGGCGACGGTCTCGACGGTAGCAGTAGGTGCGGTGGCCTGCAGTTCATCAGGTTAACAAACATCTCATGGCGGCGGGGTCAGGGGGCACTCACAGAGGCAGCGTCAGTAATGGTGGCTGGGGTGGCCGCCGCCGAGCCGACGGCTACCAAGCTGACACTGGGGACGGTCGCCTGTATACCCGTGAGATCTGTAACCATCTCCAACCATAGGGCAGGGCACTAACGGAAGTCTGAGCGGCGGCCTCTGTGACGGTCGTTTCACTACTCTCAGAGATAGTGACGTCCGTCTACCAAGTGCTTAGTGTCCACGCGGCGGGCCGAGGTGAGGGAACTCACTTCCCCAGCGGCAATGGCCGACGCGACCTGTTCCGCCGCCTGTGTCTGGAGAACTTGGAGTTCCGACGCTAGGGCAGCTTGGACATCAGTAGGAATGTCCCTTCTGAATGCCTGTGAGGCAGAAGATGGTGAATCACATTGTCTGGTGGATTCAAGTGAGATATAAGTGAGACATCCACGGGGGCGCCGAACGCAGAGCCAACCAGGCAGACAAGAAAGGACAGAAGGGCGACTTCGTAAAGCATCGGACGTTGAATAGCAATGGGCCAAGGGGATGAGGCTTTCCGTGAACTGGAGGAGAAGACCAAGAAATAAAGAACGACCGCCGGGGTCAAGGATGAATGGGCGAAGGACAGAAGAGAAAAGCAGGGTTTTCCTCTTATACCTTGCAGGAAATCACTCACGGGAATCAGAATTTGGGGCGGGGAATAGCGCCTATCTGCCCACCAATTCGATCGTTGCTTTGCAACAACTATGCCGAACAGGGTACCAAGAAGCGCTTAAGCTGGACAGCATCAAGATTTCGAGGGAAAATCCAAATATCTATAGACCCCGCGGTGTATATGTGCTTCAACTGGTCATGCTTCAACTGGTCACGGCGGCGTGTAGGTCCCTTGCCCTGGAGTTGGTGCTTTCCGGTTAGTCTCCTGGAGACTAACTCTGCTGCAACGTCGCTACCAGTAGGACCCACGAAACAGCGCTATGAGGAAGTGAAAGCAACAAGGACAGCTTGAAAACAGGGAGGCAGAGTCCATCCGACCTCCATTCGATCCGGACAGGTTTGAGTCCGACGCTGAAGGTAACTGCAGAGATAGAGGCGTATGTCGTCAATTTGGCGGACGTTCAAGCACTCGCGCAGACCCGCGATGAATTGAGCTAAGGAGACGCCACAGAATGGGGGGAAGCTGAGGCATCCACTACGTGCCGCCGCAGATTCCTTTGGTGGTAACGACGCAAGATATCGGCGTCATCTAGTACTGCCGTCTAGATGCCGACCAAGTGGCCAGGGAAGACTCTGGCTACCTACATAAAGATCCTATTGGTGCAGCAACTGCGGGTCTTGTTATATTCAGATTTCTTCCCGGAGTCGTGCCACCAAATGGCCATACATATATTTCACCGAGCTACGAACGTCTTTCCTGTGGATCTCGGGTCTTTTGTGATACTGGGCTCAGGATGGACTCAGCAATAAGATAATATCCCTCGCCTCGGCTCTCTGATTCAACGAAGTCACCTTGTCCAGTTCATTTCTTTCTAGAAATCAGTGAGCATTAGTACTTGCAATAATCACAACTCGTTATTTCATTCGTGAATAAATCATATACATCGCGGCCAGAAAATGTGTACAGCTAGTACACATACCTGAAATCGCGATTTTGTCTGTCCGTCAAGTCTAGGAATTCCTGCAGATAAAAAATGAACAAAAAGGTCTTGAAGACTGCGGTCGAATGACGCGACAAGAGGAGACACCGCACCTTATCCACTTTCACTTTCTCCATCCTCCCTGACCCGTCGCTCGCGAGGCGCTCAACATACACCTCGTCGTATACATCATTCCCTACGGGCTCCGCATCGCGACGCTTATTCTCCGCGATGAGTAGGTACCGGATCGCGAGGAAGATGAACATGCAGCACGCGTAGCAGACGCCGATGACGATCCAGGGGACGTGGTTCCGCGGTTTGTACCGGGCCTGAGGTGGGCGGATAGTCAGTATGCGCACTAACATGCGGATGAAGCGGGAGGGACTGCAGGAAGAGCGCAGAGCTGATAGGAATTTACCTGCCACATGAAGGGGCCTGCGGCGTTACCAATACACTACATTGCGGGAAATTATCAGGCCCCTACTCTAGCGAAGCGCTCGGAAATTTGGACCTACATAGGCGCCGAGCATGATGGCGTTGGTCGTAACACGCTTGGTATGGCCCGCCGTGACGGCTGAGACCCACGAAAGCGCGAGTACTGGGAGCCAAACCCATCACATATCAACGAAAGGCTGTATCAGCGGAAAGATGAATGCTCGCACCGAACGAAGTAGTCCCCACCCCTGCCAAGAAAAAAATCAGTTCCGAGAAAAGCCACGGACCACAAGCCGAGCCACGCATACCAGTTATCCACACCGAAAACAACAGCCCGACCTTGTCGCTCCACGGCAGGACATTGACTAGAATCGTACCGAGCAAATTCGGTATAAAGTACACGAACGAGACCCAGGCGCGGCTGTCTGTCCTCGCCGCGATCGTCACGCCAGTATAGATGGTGACGATCTCGACGACGCCGGTGACGCACCCGAGGAGTGTCGTCTGCAAAGTGGTGAATCCGAACGAAGAAACGATGATCTGTTGCTGGTTGCTGCCGCGCGTTGGTTGGTCAGTGGGTGATCAGCGTTGTGCGAGGGAGAATCATTAATCATGGAACTCACGTTAAACTGTGAAAAGATCAACAATGTCAGAGAGAATAAAGAGCGGAGGGAGGGACATACCTGTTGGGAACGTTATCCAGCGCGGAAAAAAGTGCGAAGAGCCAGGTCTTGGGATCAAGTAGAGCTTCGATCATTCTGCACATCGCGCATTCACTCAGCGGCGAAATCGCCCGGACAGATATACGCACTGCTCCTTCTTGAAATGCTTATTCTCCACACCCGTCTGGTTGACCTTCAAGCGCATGACCGCTACGGCGCGCTCCTCCGGGGTCAGGAACCACGCGTTTGTGGGTGAGTCGGGGAAGAGGAACCTTTATCATGGTTGTAAATCAATTTCCAGATATGTATGTTGAAACAGGGAGAGAAAGAGAGAAGCGCACCAGAAGCATACGGAGATGATGAACGTGAGCAAGCCCGTGATGATCATGAGCCACTGCCAGGGTTCGAAGTGCGTGGTCTTGATGTGCAGCGTCCCGAAACTGATCAACCCAGTTACGATTTGGGCTGGCGAGCATTTGGTCAGCCAAAAGATAGATCAAAGCACAAATTAGAGCGCACCGGTGCCGTTCATCAGAACTACAATAACACAATGCTTGGTTAGAAGGGAAAATAATTCCAAAAGGAGGAAACGGAGACCCACACCAGTACCCGACCCGCAGTGTCTGCTCGGTTCGGGTATAGAACATAGACGAAACGATCATGAACCTGTGCAAAACCGCTTAGAATTAGCACCTCCAGTGCTAACCGAAGAGAGATGACTACCCAGCCGTAATGGATCTGTGGAAGGCGACATTAATTCAACAGCCGTATCAATGAGAGAGAGCAAGGCGCACCCTTCGCACATCCCCAGAATGAGCCGCACCGCGAATAACCCACCGAAACTCTTGCATGCGGCATGAGAGCAAAGGGCAACGGACCAGATGAAGATGTTTATGCTGGGAAGGCCAATTGCTTTGGTGGTTGATTAAAAGGAGAATTACCTACCTCATCCATTTCGCCACAGGGAACCGCTGCAGGGCTAAATTTTAAGGATAAGAAAAAATTAAAAACGGCTTCAACCCGCAACTCGCCCAGATTTTGAGGAAATTCAAAGGCGAGATAAGAAAGGTAGAAGATCGTTCCGAGCCTCCTCGCAGATCAGCTAGAGGTGACATGTGTCAACAAGACATACCAGTTGTATCTACACCGCACGAATCGTGAGTTTGGGAGCTCTGAGGAGGGTCAGGCTTACTGGTTCGTTGTGAGATTTGTCGCTTTTCTATAGGACGATTTTAGCTCAAGTCATGGGGCATCCAGGGACAACTGACAGGATGCCCAAGATTGCGGAGCTACCCAGTGTCGTCTTATCTGCACCATACAGTCGTGAACGAGTTTCGAGTTTCCAGCAACGCAAACTCACCCATAAATTGCATCCTGCCCGTTTCGAATGATTAATCGAGTCCAAGAACAGGCATTAGGCGCATCCATACCAGTAAAGGACTGGAAACGGTGGGAGATAAGCCGCTCGCGAATGATCATGAAGAACCACCAAACGTACTGCACATCAATGGAAGGATGTGATGGTCAATCTTGCGCCTATAGCGAAGTCGGTATCGCGCGTGAGCTAGAGGGTGTGACGCTCACCTCACCCGCAGCGCCTCTGCGGGGTCAAGTTCCCCATGCTCTCCGAACACCAGCGCTGCGCCCGTGTCGACCTCGGTGGCAGAGACCTTCACACCGTCGTGGTGGTGCTTCTCGTCGACTGAGATCTCCTTCTCCATGCTGGTATGACGCTTTTCATCTGCAGAGTCGGTGGAAGTGCCCATGGTGGTACGATAGAGACGTGGGACTAGAGTGGGGCAGAAAGAACGACGCTCAGTATTTGACGCAAAGTTCTATTGAATCTATTCCCACCAATGCCAAATCGTGGCACATGCTTCCTGTTACTTAACAAAGATAAGCGTCCGAAAATGGAGGCAGAAGCGAAAGAAAGGCGGGAGCTACATCATCGTACACCGCGGTGCGTAGGTCAGGTGCATACCTAGCAGGGAAATTTACCCGGAGAAGGAGCGACCGATAACCATCCAGACCAGGGTACTAGTTGAGGTAGTAGCGGAAGAGGAGTAGATCTTCAGCCGAAGATCAACAT
Source organism: Mycena galopus ATCC 62051 (assembly GCA_014925785.1). NCBI lineage: Eukaryota > Fungi > Basidiomycota > Agaricomycetes > Agaricales > Mycenaceae > Mycena > Mycena galopus. The sequence goes on along the minus strand of WIQG01000008.1, from coordinate 810,473 downwards.
CATGTGATCCTTTGACGCGTCAGAATCACCCAAGCAAACACAATCAAAGGTGGGGCGATCGAAATTATTCAAAGATTATACCAAAATTTCTTTGGTGACCCTCCCATTATTCTGAAGCAAGTACCTATGTTAATACCGCGCATAAACCAGGTACGGCACGTTGCAGGCAGCGGTTTGAACGGAAGCGGAGGAAAACTAGTCCGAAGGAAATACAAGAGATAGGCGAGGAGACCGAAGTACTATTGAAAAGATAATATTTGATACTCCGAGTCAGATTAATGTACTAGCGGAAAGACAATCAGATGCCAGACCACAATTTTCGGTAGACCGAAATCATGGTCAAGCAGCCACACAAGGAGTTTCTGAATCTGTGGCGCTTTGCGGCAGCTGCCTCCCGGTGCTAGTGGATACCCACAAATCGGCCCCGATTTCTTTCGCACATTTTACTCGTTCGGGACATATATACAACCTCCGAATTTCCAGGAAAAATTGCACGGGAGTCCGAGACGAATAGACGAAATAGGGGTGATCAATTCTTAGCTCGTGGTCTTGTCTCGTCCCATAAAATAAATAATTCGTGATGGCTGAGCGTCCTGGGTTGATAAGTGCCGCTTGACACGGAACTGGGTTCTTCTGCCCGCCGCCTTCAGGGTTTTGTGTGTGCGTTACGGAGGTTCTCGTGCCCCGAAAAAATTCATACCTAGTCCAGAGACACCATTTGACGCGCTCATTCCGCGCTTTACATGTTAAATACTAGCTTGAATCTTACCATGAATAATGTGAGCTGCGTAGAGGCTTGATCCCACGCCCATGGTGTCGATCGCTTAAGGTCGCATATCATTCTAGCACATTGACCTGCCAATATTATTATTTATGTACGGGGCGAGACGAGCGGACGAGCTAAGAATTGAGAGTACAGTTTTCCACCAGTCAATGGAACATCACCACTCAATGGAACAGTCAATATCTCGAGGCTGTCTGGTACTACTGGGCTCAAAAATAGCTTAAATTGTACCTACTTACATTAAAACCCATTCTGCTAACAAGAATGGACCATATCTGTCGCGCTGAAGGCACAAAAGTGATAGATCAATTCCCAATTTGGCAGTGAACTTTGTCCACGGGCCAGTGGAACAGCCGAATTCAGGTGTTATGGACTCAGTTCTTGCTCAATCTTTCTGAAAGTTTGGGAGGGCAACCCTATAGGAAATTGAATGTATCTGGCTGGATCAAAGGTTTCAAAATTTGCATCAGAAAATAGGCATCAGCTGTTTAATTTTAGTGTTCCATTGACCGGTGGAAAACTGTAATACACGCGCCGCTGGAAGAGTCGCTGGCGGCCGCCGTTGGCCGCCGGTGTACTCCGGCGGCCGCTGGTGGACATTGTTTGACATGGTTTGCCAGCGGACAGCACTTCAGAGCCATCAATATCCAGTGGCTCCCAGCGGACGGTGACCACTGGTGGCTTCCACCGGGCCATCAGATGTAAGCTTGACCATCAAAGTCCATTGGAAACTGGTGGTAATTTCGGGAGTGTCCTGGAGATAGGTCAAAATGGATATTTCAACCAAGTGTTCAAATTTCAGGATTCATGGCACACATTCATGTCAGGGAAAACCAACGGTTCCTCTCAGCTTAGGTAACTGGGTTGAGATCTAAAGAGAGAAACCATGAAAAGGTAAGATTGACCCTAATCTACTTAACCTCGGCCAAATTGTTCAACTTGTATTGAGCTCGGTTGTCAAGCGGGAACGACCCGGCTTGTAGAGGCATAGGGAATCAATTCAGGACACCACCAAAAATAGGAAGGCCTTCAGCATGAGGTTATTCTGAGACGGATTATTGAATTCCGCGGGAACACTCCCAATGCCTAGCTTTTTGCCGTTGAATTCATCCCTTGGAGTAGTCCATGGCCATCATATTGGCTGCATCTCGTACTTGGAACCGGCCGGCGCAGGGAATCAAATGGCACAACATGTATAATTGCTCAAATGTGGCATCGTAATCCACTGAAAACCGATGTGATCCAGTGGACATCCTGCTGGCTGTTTACCATTGGTCTCCAGTGGACGCCAGCGGCAAAGCCGCAAACGGCGCAGGCCACTGATCTCCACTGGAACTCGCTGGGCCGCGGCATTAGTTTCCGCCATCAGCCAGTGCCGAACAGTGCCGATCGGCCGAATGACAGCTCCGCGTGTATTACTGAGAATTGATCACCCCTAGTTCCCGCTCGTCTCGGCGCTCATGGTGCTTGATCTCACACTTTGACAGATTGCCGAACTCGGCTTGTTGAAAAGGCAATGAAAAGGTTCACTTCGGTTTCGAGTTTCAGCCAGAGACGATTTAGCAGTTTAGAGCTAGGGGGCATGAACGAGAGATGACTGTTGGAAACCCTGATGTCTGATCAGCCCTTCGAATTCACGAGGAAAAAAAGCAGGCGACCGCCAAGGTTAAGGAAGTCGAAAGTTTGGCTTTCCTGAACGTGGATAAATTGGGCATATTCTGTCATTGCTTGAGAGAACGTCACGATCTTATCCGATGCCAAGGGTGATATGCCGCTCTGTGAACATGAGGAAGAACCACATGAGTAAAACAGCGTCGTTGTGGGACCGGGAGTTCGCATGTGATCCGGAAACGAAGGATTCCCACTGCCCAGAAAGCTGCAAACGAAAAGCATATATGTTATAGGAAAAGCGGTGGAGTCGCCATGCGTTTGATTTCAGGATTTGTGGTCGTCAAATTGATCTTCTATTTTTCACTCAAAGCAACAACATAGGAAACCAAGGTCTGCCACGGAGAAAGAGCGAATCCAAATGGTCAAATTTACATTACTTGCGCTGGAATAGACACTTTATGAAGGCAACGGTCAACTTCCAAGCTGGCATTCTCACATCCGCACATATGTACATCGGCGGAGGAAAAAACACGAAGACAACCAGCGTTCCCAACTCATGATCATGACTAGATACCCAAAGAACTTGAGGACACGACACTACCAACGATCATCAGCAGAACGAAAGGCTTATTCAAATTCCCAATTCTGCACTCCAGGTTGGATAGGCGACCGCATAGATCCCATGTCCGACGGGCCACTCCTCCAAATGTAAAAGGCCATATCAGGCTGCGGCGTAGCCCAGAAAAGTTCGATGAGTTTAATACATACGGCGTACGAGTGTCTCAAGGAAAGTCTCGTACTCATGATCATTCGCATCGTCCTTCAAACACCATTGGGCAAGTCTTGTTCAGGAGTGAAACTACCAATCCGGAGAGTGCGTGAATGATAAACGTTCATGGAGCGACTAAAGCTTGAGGGGCGAGATATATTCAGGTCTGAGGAGGGAAACGTTGATGGACTGACTGTCCAGCAGTGAGCTGTTGATGTTACTGCATTTGCAATCTCCAACTTTTGGCAGGTCCCCCGGGCCCTCGGTATAGTTGAATGTGCCTAGAACCATGAACCCAGCGGAACCGACAAAGAAACTCACTAGAAAAGACCTGACTGCCCTTCATTATATGTCACAACTTGATCGAGGACTGCCTCCGCTGTAAATCGCGTCCACCTATAAATTGCGCCCAGCTGTAAATCACGTCCATCCGGCTGCGCATTCTAAGCTTGAGCCTCGCGACTGGGGCACGTCAACGTAAGACTTGTCCATCGTTTCCGTACAGAATAAATGTGGCGAGGGTCCAGGTGGGGATCATGTTCTAGACAACTCGAACAGGGTGAAACTACTGAAATGCCGACTTTTACGGGCAAATAAGTCTGATGAATTCAGGAAACCCGGATTGTCGAATGCATTATGTGAATCAGGTCTTTGATCAAGTTCGGTCGACTTTGAAGAAGCAGATCTCGAGAATGCAGAAAATTAAAGCAGTTACACTCGCTTTCCCGAATTGTTAGGATAGCCTCGATAGGATCTCCAAACTGGCAGAAATTCTGTTGTGGTGACTCCTCGGCAGCAAGTCGGCAGCGGACATCAGAGCCAGCGAGAAAAAACAGCAACAAGCAGTAAATTTTGGCTCACACCATCACCACCGCTCCTCCCGTCATCGTATAGAGTTTTGCTGGGGCGCTATATCATTCGGCCTCATCATCGGTTCTTTTCAGTGCGTCTATCTTTTCAGGGCACACTCGAATCCCAGATGACTAGCTGACCCAGAATTCAGCAGTTCCACCCGTATGGCACCCCATAACCTCTCTCGTGCGACGTGTCCGCAGGAACTTATTGACCTCATTCTTGGCGAGACCGACCCAGCAGACGAGGAAACCCTCAAGTCGTGCGCGCTCGTGGCTCGCTCGTTTCGACGGACGAGCCAAAAACTAATGTTCTCCTCTCTCACAATTCTGCCTCCGGGACGTGACAACATCCCCGCATTGGAGCGTCTTAGAGACGTACTCTCAGCATCTCCGCACCTAGCGCTGCATGTTCGCACGCTGTACCTCGTTCAACCTAGCTTCCATGAGCCGTGCGTGTGGATAAAGTCGGACATTATTCCCGAAATCCTTTCCGTGTTCACCAATTTGGAGGGTTTGAACCTCCGGGTTTACCACTGGGATCGCTTCCATTCGAAATCCGAACAAGCGATTTACGCCCTGATCTCCCGATCTTCGCTCGCATCCATCGAACTGAAAGGGGCTCGCTTGGAGAGAAACACGAGGCTTTTGTCTTTCCTTCGATGCCTCCCCACCAATCTCAAATCTGCATCTTTCAAGGATGTGTTCGCCGAATATTATTCCTACCACGATGGTCTGAGCATCGCCTCCCCAGAGTTGCCTCAACTGCGTCTCGACTCCCTACACCTCGGCAGTTATGCTCCTATGCTTTTCCATTGGGCGATTCGCGCCGTTGACCCCCATTGTCTCCGATATCTGCATACCATGGTCGCACCAGAAACGATGAATGTCATCCAGGAGTTTATAGACGGCGCTGTTAACGTCGAGACCTATCACCTTTTCCTCCAAAGCAGTTTCTGTACGTGTTTTCAAAGATTTTCCTGTTGCTTCCGCCAAATTAACATGCGTGTTTGCGCCGTAGCCCACCCCGAAAATCTCAATCTTGCGGAGATGCAGGGTCTTCGGACGCTGGAGATCTCGGTCGACCTGGACTGGGATGAAATCGTGGAGGTAGAAGGCGAAGGGCGGCACAATCCCCTCAACGATGCGATGCGCACCCTGAACACGGCGCCACACAGCGTCCAGCAGCTCGTTCTCAACCTGAACATTTGGAACCCGGATCAGCTGCCCCATTTCACGGAATCTATATCATTCGATTCCCTCGTGGAGGATCGCCCGGCCTTGCGGGATGTTGTTGTCCGGATCGTGTCCCGCTACAACTATTCTCCGGCTCTGCAACGCGGGATTCGATATCTCGAGGCAGTGTTTGATCGGCTCCGTGAAGAAGGGATGTTGACCGTCATCGCTGTTCGCCCACAGGAGAAGGATTGAGGTTTGCGTGGCCGATGATGAACTTGCGATAGATCCTGTACAGCTCGTTGCCTCAAAAGTATCTGGCGCAATATTCTGCTCTCCACCTGATTCGAGTGAGTCCTAAGCGTGGGATAGAATACTGCCTAGCGAACAAGATACGAATAAGGGTCAATATTTCCTCCGCTCAAACTTGACTATTCCTCTGCGACAAAGCTCAGGCAACGATTCCCGAACGTCCCGTCCTGACTAGTTGAACAGAGACTACTAGATTCTCACTTCCGGCGCGCTGCCATTCGGGCCAGCACAAGGCCGGCGACACCGGGCGGAAAAAATGGCGGACGCAACTCGCCCGGTACGTCCAGGAAGAGGTTCTCGATGCCTGCCGGCATACTGGATATAACACGGTTCCTGATCTGGCGCATTCGTCCGATAATGCTGGGACCATCACCTTCAAATTCTCGCCGAGGATTCAATCGACGTACCATTGGCCGGGTACTTTGTTACCCGGTGCCGATCTCCCAGGAGCGGGAACAGAACGCACTCTTAGTAATAAGCCAAATACCTCTCTCTCCTCACCATAACAATGACATCTCCAACTCTGTTCCTCCACGACCATCCTGTGTCCTCCTACGCACAAAAAATCCGCATCGCCCTTCGTGAAAAAGACATTCCGTTCAATCGCGCAGTCCCCGACGGTTTCGGACTTGGCAAGGATGTTCCGACTCTCAGCGCCGCCAACCCTCGCCTTGAAGTCCCGGCGCTGGAAGACGGCGACCTGAAAATCTTCGATTCGACGGTCATCTTAGGTTACTTGGAAGATAAATATGATGACAAGAAGAAGCTTTTGCCTGCATCTCCGGCTGATAGGGCGAGGGCGAAGATGATTGAGGAGGTGTGCGATACGCAGTAAGTGCTCTCTCTTGGGACCTTTGACATTACTCTACCTGTCATCGGCCGAAGTGCAATGATTGGTCTGACTTGACCATTCGCAGATATGAAGCAATCAATTGGGCCTACAGCGAAATTGTCTGGTCCCAACGAGCCGAAGGAGAACTGAAAGACCATCTCCTCCATCAAATCGAACATCAGACCGCCACAATTCAAAACTGGCTTGCCGAGAAACTTGGTGACCGAGAGTTCTTCAATGGCGACTCTTTCGGGTACGCAGATGTATGCGTCGCGCCGATCCTGCATCGCAGCGTTTATTATGGTTTCGGTCCCGCGGAGGGGAGTCCGTTGGATCGATGGCACCAGAGAATTCAGCAGCGGCAAAGTGTGGCGACCACGTTTGCGGAGATGGAGGAAGGGGCGAAGGTAATGTCGAAGGGGTTGAAGACGGTCTTTATTGATGGGCAAGGCAAACGGGAGTATCGGGACCATCGATTGGAGTGGTTGGTCAAGAGTGGTGGTATTGATATTGTGCTGGAAGGGTTGAAGCAGAATAACATTCGCTTCTCGTGGCCACATGCTAAATAGGTGCGCTCATTATAGCTATACTTCGAACGTGCTATGTACTGATCAGTACTTTGAGGCACAACAACTTTGTGTGCCGCTGATCTATGTAGGAAGTCCCGATATCGCGATGAGAATGTCTTTCATAGATAGTATGTCTATCACCTACGCTCCGTCCGGTCTCTGTACAAACGCGCTTTCACGTCTTCCCTGCTACTATCATAATTATCATGTTCACAAGCACTCGTCTTTGCGCACGTCCTATGGAGGTGTCCCCAATGTGCACGTCATTTTTTCATTGAAAGTGCCCTTCTGGAACTTATTGCGAACGGTATGGTTCTTGGCTGGTGAGTGCTATTATCTGAGACTGCCTACTGAGAGGTTTTGCCCACTAGCAACCGGTTTGAGTCCCCTTCCTTGGGTCTATGCATCGTGAACAACAGGCACTTATCCTGTGAAGATTTTGAGCATACTCGGGGCCATTTTGGTGACGCCCTTGATTGCTCGGTGAATTTATTTTTGTCGCACTTCCCAAACGGGCAATTAACAGGGTAGTGGGCCACCCGTGTAAATCCACCGTTGGAGGTAGGTTGAGAGGGAAGCATGAACTGGCGCCTGGGCGAGCACTAGTAGCGATCCCGCCAAATACCCCAGCATAGTGCGTTGACCGCTGGTATACGTCCGATAGAATCAGAGAAACATCCCGGATATGATTTACAGCCGAACTGTCAACTGCGGCTTGTTCCCCCTGTTTGCTGGCAGCTTATAGTTGCACTTGCCCCAACACGAAGCCGAAACAGCGGTCGCCAGTGTCATTCCACACCAGCCGGGAAAATCGGGATACGCAATGCGCTCGAGTAGAAATAAAGATAATTAGCTGAGGTACTCCGCAATTACATCACCAAGAAACCGCCCATCCACACTATGCATTGTGCGGTCAGCCAAGGATTGTGAATGAGAGTGGGTACGGTACCAAGTCAAGAACGGCAGAGTTGGAGTCAGCCCACCCAGACATCGAAACTTATAAAGGAAATAGACATTCCCGTAGCAGTGGGGGAGATGTGAAACTCGGGGATTCTGCCGTGGCGCTCGACCTCGACGCGCAACCTGGAAACCGTATCTTTCCCTGCGACAACCTCGGCGACACGCGCGTAAGCTGGGCCCAATTCCGACGCGGAGACCACTAAAGTGAGAAACCACTTGACGCGCACGAGCATGTCGGGAACATTCGGCGACTTGGTCGCGGGATACCATACGTTATCCCGCACGTATATACGCGACCACGCCGTTTCGCTCGGGAGGACTGCGGAGCGCAGCGTGGGAGAGATGTCACCCCAGCGGTGAACTGTTTCGAACTCCTGATCCAGATCACGCGGATCGAGGAGACCTGGCGAACGCAGTGGGTTTTGCAAAATCGACAGCGACGTCAAACTGGAGAGCGCGGCAACAGCGGTGTCCATGTGGGAAATAAATACCTATTTTTCGAGCACGTTAGAATGCGGTACGACAAGCGAACCGAAAAGACCCATACCCGCAAGCTATCCGGGTTCGGCACAGCGATATTCCAAAACTCGAGGGTCATGAGGTGCGGTAAACCAGCTGTTATCGCCGACAGAAGCGTAATGTCCCAGTTCCCGACAATGTTCTCCAGAGTGATAATGTTTGCACTCGAGAGAGCGAGAGTAGCGATGTCGCTCGCGGACATATCGAACGGACGCTGATCTGTGTTCCACATTATGGATAGGTGCGAAACACGCGAACCAGGAACAATCCTGAAGGCAAAGGTTTCAGGGCCAATGAACATCTTGAGATTGGGCATGTCGATTTGGCTGCCGAGAATCTCAGGTGCGGCCGCTAAAATTTCGTTATGGTAGTCGGGGAGCACTGAGAGTGAAGTGAGCCCCGGATGTCGGCGGACGAAGGGATCGGCGGAGAGCGTGAGGGGAATGGAACACATCCGGAGTCTTGGCAAGTGGACATGGGATAAGCACTCGACTAGGCCGGGGTGAGTGGACAAGTGGAGAGTTTCGAGATTGGTGAGGTTCAACATAGCAGACCGGAATGTGGCGCGTAATCGTCTGAGCGGGTATTTGGGATAGTACAAACTGCGAAATAATTTTTTAATTTCATTTGTACTCCAGAAAAGACCGAGTAGAAACGTGCAATTTCAGCTTCCTAACTTCTTGGGCATAAGGAATATTTGAGGCCAAAGTCGTACTGCACTTTATTGCGTGCGCAGAATCCTCCAGTTCCACCGCACGATAAATATAGCGGAAACAGATGGAATGCGTTCGTCGATCGGTTGCCACGAATGCGACCACATCGGGGATTGTGGAAAGCTCTGAGATTAAGCTAATAATCTCGACAGGAAGGTCACTGAGGGGAGACGACATCGCAAGTCACGTACACGTCACAGTCGCCGATCATCGATCAAACTGGATTTCGGGCATCGGACTTCGGCCTTTGCGGCCGTCGTGTTCGCTGCGCCTCGTTCAACTTTTCAAGTTTCCGGTCCCAAAATCTTCTGTCGCGCAAAAGAACACGGAAAATTATTTATACGAGATCATTTCGGGGTTCTAGTAAAAGTTTCAGCATGGCTAGCGTCTGGTCGACTCGTATCAGATAGGATCCGAGTTTTTTATTCAAATTTCCGGACCCAAAATCGAAGTCCTCAATTTCCTTCTCGTTTCTCCACTGAGATAATGGACGGACTGACCCCGACGAAGTATCAGGCTCAACCGTTCAGTGAGTCTCTCCTTGACAGACTTGTTATTGGCACCAACTTCTCGTACCTCGCTCAATACATTCAGCAGGTAATAGCTGTGAGCTGCTCAAAACTCCATGTTGACTTTACAAATTCAAATCACTGTTGCGGAAGGTCATCTTTAATTTCCGGCGAGGCACATGTCCAGTTGCTGATTATCATAGCTCTAGAACGGACAGCGCTCGAAGTCACTCTTATCCGTGGCTTGTTACTGTTGTCCTTCTCGAACCATGCCTGCGGGTTTGACCGTCAAAATTTTGTGTCAATCAGAGGCGACGTGAGTTCAAAAACTTAAAATGACACCGCCAATCCGATCCTTGCCTCGAGAGACTTCAAGGATGTCCAAACTCAAAAATGAGAATTCGAATAGTGATTGGCGCCTGCAAATCGAGAGGAATTTCGGCGTCGCAGGTTCCATGGCCATGTGCAAACAGCATGACGATTGGTGTCGATGCGAAGCATTCGTGGTTCCCATTCTCTAGTGGAACTCCACTCAGGAATGATAAGGGGGCATTTTAACGACGCATGTCCATGAACTTCAGTTAGTGGTCGTCCAATAGGGGATCTCCAACACGCATGCTTTCCACCAACTTCATTTACTCCTCTCCAATGTACAATTTATCAATCGAACAAGTTGGCGTTGTGGTCGGGGCAAGGTCCGAAACCCGAACTGCATGGGGAAGGTTGACACCTTGTCGTGATGGCTCGAAAAAGATCCCATCAAACGGTTTCTACAAACGCTGCCTCCCTTCAGTGGCACAGCCAGAGCAGCACCCTAGGAGCAGTTGCGTAGGAGGCACCGCATGTCATGACCCCCTAGGATGAACGCCTCATTCCCGAAACAGAGCTATTGCCAAGCTTTCCGAAGGCGCCAACACACAATTGGCGCCCCACTCCCGCTCACCTTGGCCAACTAAAAGTGCCACCACTGGTAGTTCAGCGCCCAACTGGTTTTGCCCCGCGCTGGTTTGGCGTTCGTATGTCCTCATCTTGCTTCGACGTTCTCCGTCTACTGTCTGGCAGTAAGTGAGGTGAGTCAGTCAATTGAAAACGTCTATACTGAAATGCCGCTTTGCGTCGACGATCATGAATCAGTCTTGATCTCTACCTGGAGGCGACATTTGCGCATGTACATTGAAATTCGGGTGTCTGTAGGTGGCCTTCAATTAATTGTTAGACTACGACATCTCATCAATACCTTCCGCGTGTAGGTGCCGCATCACAACAGCCTGGCGCCGAATCATTCCGACCAGTTACTTCTTTCACCGATACTGAATTCCATCGTGGAACCTAGGTTCGACATGTTTACCGTCGTTGCGGAGCCAATACTTTGACCGTACGCGGGACTTGGGAACATATTAATTTTACCTGCTGCCTTATTTCAAATGCAGGGACCTCCAAAATGACCGAATTGGCAGATGCAATGCCTTGCAACTATGCAGCGATTCCGAGTGCGAGTCTATTTAACGCGGATGACATTTGACATGGCATTCGCTACTTATTCGACAGAACATATCCATAAGTCCTTTGCCCAGTCTTCTCTGGATGTGGTCACGAACATTCCAGCATCGCAGCCCTCATCACGCAATTCCGTTTTTCGGCGCACGATCCCCATTCATAACCGTTCGAATTCCGCAGGTTGACTTTCAATGACAGACACGTGCTATGTGATACTAGCAGTACCGACTGTACATTCCCTCCAATCAAATAGATCCAGCATTAATCAAGTATTAATTCTCGTCCCTGGAGCCAATTCCGTCATCACGGAAACTCTCCATCGAGCGAGGTCGCCTCAGCAGTGTCAAACCTGTCCGCTTATAGACCGATCTGTCAGCTGTGGAATGTCAAAATGTTATCACAGGAAATCCCGCTGCTTCTGTTTGGTCTACTGACTTGGCCGAGTCGTGTATTATAAGGGGCGAGATGTGAGCGTTCTTTTCACCAACGACCCCGGCAACTCCCAATCCTTCCCGTTCTGAGCATGGATAACCAACGCCCTTATTATACCTCGGGATCTTCATCGAGGAACATTCCCTACAGCTCATACAGCTCGCTCGCCAATGCTGGAATGTCATGTAAGTTTGAAAAACTTGCGCAGATCGTTGCTTATGGTTTCTCGCAGCGATTGGTCCTGCCACGCAGCAGGTGCCTTCATCGTCCGGACAATATCCCCGCACAATGCAGCAACGGCAATCATCGACTGGCGGGCGTGTTCAACCCTCGCCTCAGGCGCACCCGCACAGTCACGGACCTCCGGGATACGGCATGGTTGCGCCTGCCGCGTCTCATTACCCTCAGGCCGCGCACAACTATAACAGCGCCAACACTTTCGCCCACATTCCTGCCACATCTTACGCTCCAGGGCCAGGATATCAGTCCTCGAACTCATATTCTGGATCACAGCCGCATAATCCTCTAGACGAATACATTTCGGCTCTCGGCGGACCAGTCGCCACCTCTCCCATGTCCCCCTATAGCTCGCCCCAGTATCCAGGAAACTATCCACACCCGATGAACGCGTCTATGATGCCTCAAAATCAGTGTGGCATGACAGACGACGGCTTCGATGTTGGCATATTGGGCACCAAGCAGTGCTATCACTGCCATGCCACCACCACCCCATTATGGAGGCGCGATCCCGAGACACACCGCACCCTGTGCAATGCATGTGGATTGTATCTGCAGCAGCGTCACGCACAACGCCCGCAGCAGCTTATTGACGCAGAGCAGAGCGAGGAGTCGGATGGCGCGCCCGACGGGCCCGAATGCAACCACTGTCACACCCGCCAGACGAGCGTGTGGAGGCGGGATAAGGACGGGAACCAGGTGTGCAATGCGTGCGGAGTTTATCAGCGTCTCCGCGGGAAAGAGCGCCCACTGTCCTTGAAATCGAACAAGGTCAAGCCCCGAACCCGGTCGGCGCAGGTGTACAGTTGATTTTTCAACTTGTCTTCGCCGCACTGCTCTACTCGCCTTCCAATTTCGTTTTCATCACACCACCCGAGATACTGTTGGACTCCGTGTATATACTGATGACTGAGTCCCTACCTTTCCTGCTCCTTTTTTGCGACAATGCCTCGCTGGAAATACGAACTGTTCTGTATTTATGGACTGTAACTAAATAGGTGTACCACTCATTCTCTTATTCACTCAAGATGTAGAGCGCGAGGAAATTGAAATCTGGACTGCTGATTTGTCTTGGACTTCAGTGTGTGTCCTACGGTTAGAATCTTGGGAGAGAGATTTAAGTTCTGATCGCCGCTGCTCGCTGGCATAATAGTGCCGCATGCACTTCCACTTGACTTCCACAAATTCTCCTCCTCGACTTGAGTCAGTGGGTTGCGAGGCTCGTCATGATTTCCGTGCCAACCCAGGCCGTGCAATTAATTAATTAAACATTCCTCTGGACAGACAGGCAACAGAGACATCACCGCGTGGATCTTTCAATGATCACCATCCCGAGACAGCCTGAGAAACATGAGTTTCTTCCTCAGGAAAAGCTGTGAGCTTCAATACAAATTCGAAGCGACGCAGTCTTCTGGACAGCTGTCCAACGTTTTATTGGAATACCGGTACTCCGTAGAGTAGTGTGTTGGAATCGATCCGAACTCCGGCTGCATTGATGTATCCACCATCTGCGGATCGGTGCGTCACTTACATACTTCGTACTTGCGTTGACCCTCATGCATACTGGATCGTATACCTCATGTTGGAATTTCGAGTCGGTCGCTCGCTGTCACCGGTGCCGCTGCCAATTTCCGTGTGCTATATTGTGGCAACAGGTACCGTACCCTACCCCCTGGTTCCTTGCATTTACTGTACCTTCACTGTACCTGGCCTCTCATTTTAACACCTCACCAGGGCCTGAAATGCACGGAAGATGCGGCTCCTGCCTCCCGGTTCCTTCCCAGTGTGTTTATGAATTTGGATTCAAGAATTGGATTCGAGTCTTTTCGCTCGGACGTAGATCACGAATTCGTCAGCGCCCGAAGGGATACTGTTGCGGTCAACGAATTTCACCTGTGACGAAGAGTTGTTAAGAAAATATCGCCGACGAAGGGTGCACCAAGATAGGGAGTATCACGGCAAACACAGCGAACGACGGCCTTCAGCAGGGCACCGCAAGAATAGGAAAGGACGAGCACCAGACGGGGTGGAAGACACAGGGAGGTTGGAGGCAGTGTGAGTATCGCGGCTCGTCGGCGAATGTTACTTTCCCCGGCTAGAATATCGTCCAAATTATAGGGTAGAGTGGGCGAATGTTATTCAGATACTTAGTCGTTTACCATCAAGGTCAGTCAGCGAGCGCGAGAATGACCGTGCAATCGCCGCTCTTGACTCTTAGTTCTTAGTTCCTTATCATAGAGACAAATTTGAAGTGCTCCTGTGAGAAGCCTGGACCCCTCTTCCATATAGTTCGAGTGAGAGCGGCCCTTCAGTGCCAGAGATCGAAAAGGGATTGGCTGGGTTGCAGCGGCAGAAGCGGCGGCAGAAGCGGCGACCGGAAGGGGCGAGGCCGAAGGCTTTGAGGAAGACTAAAACGTCAACATCCGTTGGAGCGACGATGGTGTCCCAATTGCCGAGGCAGGTCTGCTGAGATCTGGACACGTGATGGTCGCGTTCAGTGACATCAGACAAACATCTTCAAATACATGGTATTTACATGGTTTAAGGAGGAAAGAATAGGTATGGCAGAGAACGTGGAGACAAAAATATTTGAAATTGGTCAGATTTTTTAATGCCGTTCTCCTACTGGCATTATTGAAAAGCCTTATGCTCAGCCACTCAGAGCACCACGTAACTCAAGGGCAAGAAGACGACGATACAAGGGCGCCCGCCCAAAATCTACAAAACCGATTCATGGGTCTTCTAGTAGCGACGTTTTTACAATTCAAGGGACTGCCACTCGTTTCCGACTGAGTTTGAACCTCTTCTCGTCATCAGAAACGACTCGCGAATGCGGCTCCCAACTAGCGTCGTGCGAACCATCCCCGCCGAGCGCAAATTTTCGTGTGTTGGATGAGCCACCTGCTTCAGCAGCGTCTCGAGCTCGTGGTGGTTGCGAAACATCCATATGGCGTGGAGCAGCCCCGTCCCATCTATGGGGAGGTCCGCTCTGTTTCTTCCACGGAACAGCGAAGAAGGCAAGGAGAGGAGGAGGAGCACAATGGATATCACGAGGCCAGCGATAACCTGAAAAAGTATTTGTAAAAAACGAATTGTATTGAGGAGGCGACACACCGCAATTATGCTCAGCTGTGTTACGAGTATGTGAGTATGGGTGCCGCGAGATCGGAGTACACACATACATCCAGTCGTGTTTCTGTAGACAGTGTGGCGATGTTGGCGTGTCCTGATATCAGGAAGGGCCGTTGGAAAGACGCGGAAGAATCGGTGTCGTTAGGTGGTGAATAGCTTATTGTACTAATGAGATGGCCTTCGCCATCGTTAGCGGGGACCACTAATGCCTCCGTTGATGCAATGTTCCCGACTTTACCATCGCAGAATCAGTCGGTGGGTCCTGTGGCAAGTTGGCAATCCTCACGTGTCCAAAACATAGACGCGACGATGGATGAAAGAGCATTTTCGAGTGCATGGAGGGTGACATTTGCGGGCCTGTCGGTGTAGGACACCAGGTTCAACACCTGGTTCAGTTGCCTTGTTTAAAAACTGAGTGGGGATTTATCGCGCGCGCGAGAGAAGCAGAACTTACAAATCAGCAAACGAAATCATTGGGCTTTCGTCATCAGGTGCGAGCCCGTATTCAGGTATGAGCGGAAATTGGCTTGGAGGGATCAATTTGTACCAGTACGCCCACTGAACTCACGTGGTCAATGAATATTAGTGAAGGTAGTGCCCCACTTACAATATCAATGAAAAGATTTCCAGTGCCATTCGCAGGCCCAGTGTACACGGACCAAGTTGAGGTGGTCTTCTCAAGCTCAGGCTCCAGATTTAGTGCCGTCCTTGTTTGGGAGTCTACGACGACAGTTTGATTAACGAGTGTCTGAGTGCAACCAAAAACCTGGATAGAGGTCGTAGCATTGTAGAGAGGTGGCATGAGGCTGTGCGTTGGCCCAGAGTTGGCACTAGAGTCGAGGATTGGGATGGTGCTATAGAAGAGGACCCTGTCGGAGGATGTCAGGTTCATAGGGACAATCACTCCAGGCTCTGTGGAGGCGTGGTGAGATCTAGAATTCCTCCGAAGACCCAACAATTGACTCACGAGTGGGGTAAATAGTCACATTACCAACCACCGGTCCTGTTGCATTCCAAGAAGTGCTATTCTCCAACGGTGTCAATACGATGTCCGGCAGATATCCACATGTAATGTTGAAGCCTGTTCCGTTGAGAGTAGCAGTTCCAACGCCCTCGCTGCTGCTCAGGACTTCATACATCGTGCCGTTGTGCAAACCCAATGTCGGTATAAAACCTGAGAAAACGGTTGGCAAAATTGATAGTGGTTGATGTAGAAATGACGGCAGGTCGTAGCTGTGAAGTAGCACTGAGATTTTGAAGGAGAGAAACTCCACGCAAAAAGCACTCACAGAATAGTGACTACCTCTGTCTCGTCAGTGAAATTGTAGCTGGGGAGCCCAGCCGTTTCAACGAGCAGGGGATGCGATGCGCTGAATGTTTCGAGAGAAAAGAGGGCTGGGGTTGTGATGTGAAGGACCAAGATATTTGCAAGATACAAGAACGTGGAGAGGACACCGATGACCGAAGCAGGAACTGCCTTCTGACTCCAGAGACATCCGATCGCAGACCCGATACCTGCCCAAGCCGCAGTGTTGTCGTGCGTCTCCGTCAGGGGTTGATCCCGTTGTAAACTACGTCGCATGGAAAGCGTCTGCGTCACAAATACTAACGATGCCGAATATATCTTTACATCTGAATTTAGATGATGATTTTTGCTGAAGTGGAGAATACATACCGTTCCGATTGCCGTTGAAATGGCAGTGATCAAGAACGACACAATCTTTTGGTTCTGGAGCGAGAAGGTGACTCGATTCTCCAAGCCTTTTGCCCAGATTCCCAACAAAACGAGATGAAGAACCACGAGAAGCGAATGCAGCACAAGAGACACCAGAGGCAGAACACCCGATGTTGGTAGAAGGGACCGAGCTGGGCCTGAACTTCTCAGCATTCGTGCTTGAAGAATAACCCGCAGTAATTACCTGCCCGCGCGGGAACCAATTTGTCTCGAGACCGAATTGGAGTACTGGGTTCATCGTTCGTTCCGAAGGTTTGGGTACTGTCGGCTTGATGTGCTAGCTCCAGTGAAGGAACAGCGCGACGATGCATCGAGACTCGGGTTCAAGGTGAGGAAAATTCGCGGCGAGGTAAGCCTTGAAGGAAGGAGGAAGGTTAGGTTGTGTGCAGCCTGAGGTAGGCATGGGAACTCCGAACATACATGCACATGGAGAGAGAACGCGAATCAGTGATTTGTTGTGGAATTTTTACCACAGTCGACTGGAGTTTGACGTGTTTATGTATTAAGTTTGTTTTGGCGGTTATGGCGTTGTACTTTGAGCAAAATTGATTCGGGTCTTGTGCAATGGGTGGAGAAGGGAAGGATAGCTTGCAATGGCATAGCGCCTGAGATGAGGCGAGTGGTGTTGTAGATATTTGAACTCCTCGTTGGTGGTCCATTCCCATCTCATAACCAAAGTTATATCGGCATTGTGCTTCGTTTCGCTACAATTTCGCCGAATTAAAGCGCGCGACATCTGATTGAGTGGGAATTCATTACGTCTGGGGGAGGAAAGTCGCCGGAAAGAAAATAAGTATGTGGGGCTCTCAGAAACAAGGCACGGGGCAAGACAAGGAGTTCCCAGCCTCGCATAAAAAGTGCTGGTTTGGCAGTATGTATCTTACATTTTGTCTGCGGGGTTGAGAAGAGTTCCCATGACTGCCGAGAGACTCGAGGCTTGGCGCCAAGATCGCGTTGGCGGAATCTCGGCAGGAGCGGAATGACGAGCGCGAGCGCGGCTTCCGGATAAGTAGCTGACAAGGTTGCATTTCAAAGTTCCAGCGCATCACTTCTCAGGTATCACGGTTTGCGAGAAGCCACTGAGTAGGTGCAATTGACAGATTGACAGTGTTATTTGTGGTAGATCCTTATCTTTTCCATTCGATGGAGGTGCAGAAGGCCGCAATGGGTGCAGAATTTCTGGTATCAGAGACCTTAAGTTGCGGCTCATATTCTCCACTGGCATTCACGGTGTCACGGTGCCGTCAGTTCAATCGTAACACCTCTACGCACTGCAATTTAACAATGAGTTTATGTACTTGTTGGACAAGGAGATCACTGCGCATGCGCGGTTATTTATTTCTGACTTGACAGATCGACAGCCGTTTGTAATTGTGTTTCTCTGTGAAATATATATATCCCTGTTCACCAATAAAAGTCGGTCTTTCCTTTTCCTAGCTGAGGAACCCTTCCCTTCGACCATGACCCCCACCCGGGTCCTTGTCGCATCCATTCTGCTCGTCGCAGCAGCGGCTCTCCAAGATGTCCCCGGATGTCTTCCAGACGAAGTCGCAACCATTGTGTCCCAGTCAATCTTTCAAGTGCCCAACCCAACTCCCGGCCCACAAATCTTCACCAATCTGACATTGACGTATTTT
Organism: Mycena galopus ATCC 62051; assembly: GCA_014925785.1. NCBI lineage: Eukaryota > Fungi > Basidiomycota > Agaricomycetes > Agaricales > Mycenaceae > Mycena > Mycena galopus. Next base: position 792,198 of record WIQG01000008.1, on the reverse strand, counting down.
ACGTGCCCGAGTCGCCAGGCTCTGTTATCGCAAAATGCGTAGCCGCCAGAGGATGGTGGTCCAGAAAGTGGCGCTATTGGCCGCAGCGAAATTCTGCGGAGGCAGAGTCCAATTGAGTTATGCGGCATAATGGATAGCTCGCAAGTTTTGTCTAGTAAGCTTAAGTTTCATCCTCCCACCGATTCTCGGATTCCCGGATTTAATTTAATTTTATCCAGGTACATTCAACTGTACCCAGAGACCCACGGACCTCCCAAAACTCGGAGATTGTGAGGATATTGATACCGCAGTGGTGGACAGTGAGTTTCCATCGACCATCTATCTCTCTTGGAAAATGAAAATGAAAATGAAAAATTCTCTCCTTTAATCAAGGTTTCATTCGACCAATGGACGTCGTCATCCCCGCGCTCTCGGGATTGATAGTCTCGCTCCTCAACAACACTTGTGCCATGGTTTTTCTGAACGACGACTTGAATGACACATACCAGACTTGTCTGCACACAATTGTACGCCATGCATCCTGTTTCACCTGTTTTAACTTTTGACACCTCCCCCAGCCTGATATGGCGCAGGACGTCTCGGAGGAGTGTATTGGAGAACAAGATGGCTTCATCGGCTCTGTGCGGTCGCTTATTCAGCCGGGCGTGTAGAATTGGGAAGTGCAGTATGTCGTCCTGCTGTGAGGCTGTCACTGTCACTGTGCTAATTAATCTTCGATAGCATGGCATCTGCAAGCTCTTTGAGCTTCTGAGGGCGGAAATTATGCTTTGAGAATCGTTGGTGCACCTTTTTTTGGTGTTCCTTGGTGGTTTCCGAACTTGGAACTTATGTAAAGTCTTGAGTCTTTGTGTAGCTGTCGTGGAAGGAAAGGAACACCTTTAGAGAGGTTTTTTCATTGAAATCGGAATCGGAAAATGACAACATAATTTCGCGAAATTCAAATAAGGTCCTCCGCGATGCGAGAGTGTGATTGTTCCTGTTTGTCAGATCTTGACACGCTACATTATCACATGATGGGCCTTCTTCGGCGCGGTGGCGGAAATAGAAAAGGCTTGTGTCCGGCCCGGCATGCCAATCATGTGGCGGTGTTGGTCCTCTTCGTCTGGTCTTTGCTCCTCTTTGTCTTCTTCGTCAGCTCCCTCGTCATCCGTACAAGACGCTCTGTCTCGCGCCTTGGCCGACCGGTCTTTGTAAACGCGCCCGACGCCTCTAGGAACTTCGCCAGCGCTTGGAGTCCCATCTCGGCTCCCAATAAGTACTTAGGTCGGGAAGTATGTGCTTCCGCGTTTAGAGGTGCTCCCCGCACCGACACCCTATGCGTTCCACAGGCGTAGTACTCACCCATAAATGTGTCCGATTCTGCATTGAACCAATCGACCGTAAACCTCCCTCTTGGTGTCCGTCAAATGGGCCTTCGGCTTCCAGGCTGGCGGGATACGATCCGCAGCCGCAAACCTGCCCGTGGGGTATGTCTTCCTCAGACTCCATTTTTCTTTTTTCGCCCCAGCTTTCGCGAGCTCGCCAGCGCGCTCGTGTCTGGGGGACCACTCGATATCGATGGGTTCTCAGGGTCGCGCTCAAGTATCGTATCGTCTGAAGCGCGCCGCGTGCATTTGCCCTGCCCTCGGCTTTGACTCAGAAATGGCCTTCAGCGCAGCAGCGTTGGCCGCGAAGAAATGAAAATACTTCATCACACTTCGGGGTCTTTCAGTGGCGACGTTTTTACAATTCAATGGGCTACCCCTCGCTTCCTGCTGAATTTGAACCTCTTCTCGTCATTAAAAACGACTCGCGAATGCGGCTCCCAACTAGCGTCGTGCGAACCATCCCCGCCGAGCGCAAATTTTCGTGTGTCGGATGAGCTACCTGCGTCAGCAGCGTCTCGAGCTCGTGGTGGTTGCGAAACATCCATATGGCGTGGAGCAGGCCCGTCCCATCTATGGGGAGGTCCGCACTTTTTCTTCCACGGAACAGCGAGGAAGGCAAGGAGAGGAGGAGGAGCACAATGGATATCACGAGGCCAGCGATAACCTGAAAAAGTATTTGCAAAAAACGAATTGTATTGCCGAGGGTACACACCGCAATTATGCTCAGCTGTGTTACGAATATCTCAGTATGGGTGCCGCGAGATCGGAGTACACACATACATCCAGTCGCGTTTCTATAGACAGTGTAGTGATGTTGGCGTGTCCTGATATCAGGAAGGGCCGTTGGAAAAACGCGGAAAGATCGGTGCCAGCAGGAGTTGGCGGTGGTGAATAGCTTATTGTATAAATGCTATGGCCTTCGCTATCGGTTTCGAGGACCAATAATGCCTCCGCTGGTGCAATGTTCCCGACTATACCATCGCAGAATTGGTCAGGTGGTCCTGTGGCAAATTGGCAATCCTCACGTGTCCAAAACATAGACGCGACGATCGATGAAAGAGCATTTTCGAGTGCATGGAGGGTGACATTTGCGGGCCTGTCGGTGTAGGATACCAGGTTCAACACCTGATTCAGTTGCCTTGTTTCAAAACTGAGTGGGGATTTATCGCGCGCGCAAGAGAAGCAGAACATACAAATCAGCAGACGAAAGCATTGGGCTTCCGTCATCAGGTGCGAACCCGGCATCAGGTGCGAGCGGGAATTGGCTTGGAGGGATCAACTTGTACCAGTACGCCCACTGAACTCACGTGGTCAATGAATATCAGTGAAGGTAGTGCCACTTACAAGATCTATGCACATATTTCCAGTCGTGTTCAAGTTGGGTGACTGCGTGTTGCCGAACAAGCCATCCGCGGGCCCAGTGTACACGGACCAAGTTGAGGTAGTCTTCTCAAACTCAGGCTCCAGATTTAGTGCCGTCCGTGTTTGGGAGTCTACGATGACAGTTTGATTAACGAGTGTCTGAGAGCAACCAAAAACTTGAATGGAAGTTGTAACATTGTAGAGAGGCGGCATGAGGCTGTACGTTGGCCCAGAGTTGCCACTAGAGTCGAGGATTGGGATGGTGCTATAGAAGAGGACCGTGTTGAAGAATGTCCGGTTCATAGGGACAATCACTCCAGGCTCTGTGGTGGCGTGGTGAGATCTAGAATTCCTCCGAAGACCAAACAATTGACTCACGAGTGGGGTAAATAGTCACATAACCCGGGCCCACCGCCGGTCCTGTTACATTCCAAGAAGTGCTATTCTCCAACGGTGTCAATACGATGTCCGGCAGATATCCACATGTAATGTTGAAGCCTGTTCCGTTGAGAGTAGCAGTTCCAACGCCCTCGCTGCTGCTCAGGACTTCATACATCGTGCCGTTGTGCAAACCCAATGTCGGTATAAAACCTGAAAAAACGGTTGGCAAAATTGATAGTGGTTGATGTAGAAAGGACGGCAGGTAGTCGCTGTGGAGTAGCACTGAGATTTTGAAGGATCGAAACTCCACGCAAAAGCACTCACACAATAGCTTCTACTTCGTAAGTGAAGTTGTAGCTGGGGAGTCCAGCCGTTTCGACGAGCAGGGGATGCGATGCGCTGAAGGTTTCGAGAGAAAAGAGGGCTGGGATTGTGATGTGAAGGACCAAGATATTTGCAAGATACAGGAACGTGGAGAGGACGCCGATGACCGAAGCCGGAACTGCCTTCTGACTCCAGAGACATCCGATCGCAGACCCAATACCTGCCCAAGCCGCAGTGTTGTCGTGCGTCTCCGTGAGGGGTTGATCCCGTTGTAAACTACGCCGCATGGAAAGCGTCTGCGTCACAAATACTAACGATGCCGAATATACCTTTGCAGTTGATTTAGATGATGTTTTTGTGCTCAAGCGGAGAATACCCACAGTTCCGATGGACGTTGAAATCGCAGTGATCAAGAACGACACAATCTTTTGGTTCTGGAGCGAGAAGGTAACTCGATTCTCCAAGCCTTTTGCCCAGATTCCCAAGAAAACGAGATGAAGAACCACGAGAAGCGAATGCAGCACAAGAGACACCAGAGCCAGAACACCCGATGTGGGTAGAAGGGACCAAGCTGGGCCTGAACTTCTCAGCATTCGTGCTTGAAGAATAACTCGCAGTAATTACCTGCCCGCGCGGGAACCAATTTGTCTCGAGACCGAATTGGAGTGCTGGGTTCATCGTTCGTTCCGAAGGTTTCGGTACTGTCGGCTTGATGTGCTAGCTCCAGTGAAGGAGCAGCACGACGATGCATCGAGACTTGGGTTCAAGGCGAGGAGAAATCGCGGCGTGGTAAGCCTTAAAGGAAGGAGGAAGGTTGTGTGCAGCCTGAGGTGGGCATGGTAACTCCGAACATGCACGCACATGGAGAGAGCGCGAATCAGTGATTTGTTCTGGAGTTTACCACAGTCCACTGGAGTTTGACGTGTTTATGTACGAAGTTTGTTTTGGCGGTTAGGGCGTTGTTCTTTGGCAAAATTGATCCGGGTTTTGTGCCATGGGGGAGAAGGATACTTAGCTTGCATAGCGCCTGAGATGAGGCGAGTGGTGTTGTGGACCTCTGTGGATATTTGGACTCCTCGTTGGAACTTGGTGGCCCATTGATGGGAATGACATACCCATCTCATTACCAAAGTCATATCGGCATTGCGCTTTCACATGTTTTCAAGTTCATACATACAATTTTGCCGTAAAGCGCGCGACATCGGATTGAGTGGGAATTCATAACGTCTGGGCCCTGGGGGAAGAAAGTCGCCGGAAAGGACATAGGTGGGCCTCTCAGAAACAAGGCGCGGAGCAAGGCGGAAAAGTGCTGGTCTGGCGGTATGCACCTTAGATTTTGTGTGCGGGGTTGAGAAGAGTTCCCATGTCTGTCGAGACTCGAGGCTTGGCGCCAAGATCGCATTGGCGGAATCTCGGCAGGAGCGGAATGACGGCGCCGAAGAAGTAGGCTGATCAGGTGATGGTGTAGCGTGTCACGATCTGACAAACAGGAACAATCAAGCGCTCGCATCGCGGGCACCTTACTTATTTGAATTTCGCGAAATTGTGTTGTCATTTTCCGATTCCTATTTCAATATTTCTCAATGAAGAAAACCTTTTCCTTTGCTTCCGCGACAGCTACACAAAGACTCAAGACTTCAAGTTCCAGGTTGGGAAACTACCAAGAACAAAAAGGTGCACCAATGACTCGGATTCTGAAAATAATTTCCGCCCTCAGATGTCTAAAGAGCTTGCAGATGCCATCCTACCGAAGATTAATTAACACAGTGACAGTGACAGCCTCGCAGCAGGACGACATACTGCACTTCCCAATTCTGCACCCCCGGCTGGATAGGCGACCGCACAGAGCCGATGAAGCCATCTTGTTCTCCGATACACTCCTCCGAGATGTCCTGCGCCATATCAGGCTGGGGGGGTGTCAAAGGTTAAAACAGGTGAAACAGGTGGATGTGGATGCATGGCGTACAATTGTGTGCAGACAAGTCTGGTATGTATCATTCACGTCGTCGTTCAAAAACACCATTGCACATGTGTTGTTGAGGAGCGAGACTATTAATCCGGAGAGCGCGGGGATGACGACTTCCATTGGTCGGATGAAACCTTGATTAAAGGGGAGAATTATTCATTTTCATTTTCATTTTCATTTTCATTTTCATTTTCCAAGAGAGGTAGGTGGTCGATGGAAACTCACTGTCCACCACTGCGGTATCGATATTATCGCAATCTCCGAGTTTTGGGAGGTCCGTGGGTCCCTGGGTACAGTTGAATGTATCTAGACGAATTAAATCCTGGAATCAGAGAAGAGAATCGGTGGAGGATGAAACTGACTAGAGAAAACTTGCGAGCTATCCATTATACCGCATAGCTCAATTGGAGTCTGCCTCCGCTGCTTCCATGGCCAAAAATCATGAATTTCGCTGCGGCCAACAGCGCCACTTTCTGAATCGCGATCTTCTGGCTGCGCATTTTGAGGTAATAGAGCCTGGCGACTCGGGCACGTAAAGTACGTCAATGTGAGATTGGTGAAGATTTGTGGGCCGGGAGTTGGGTTGGGCACTTGGAAGATTGACTGGGACACAATTGTTGCGACTTCATCCGGAAGACATCCTGGGACATCTTGGAGAGCCGCTGTTACGACGAACACAATAGATGCGACAAGGGTCCAGCTGGGAATCATGGTCGAAGGGTTCCTCAGCTGGGGAAGGGCCGGCTTTTGTCGGTGAACAAGTATATATATTTCATAGAGAAACACAAACGGCTGTCAATCTGTCAAGTCAGGAATAACCGCAGTGATCACCTTGTCCAACAAGTAAACTAAAAAGCTGCGTGATTGGAATGCGTAAAGGAGGTGTTACGATTGAACTGACGGCACCGTGACACCATGAATGGAGAGTACGAGTCGCAAAGGACTCTGACACTACAAATTTTGCCCCCATTGCGGCCTTCTGTACCTGTATACCATCGAAAGGAAAAGATAAGGATCTAGGGACAAGAATCCCCACAAATAAGACTGTCAAGCTGTCAATTGCACCTACTCAATGGCTTCTCGCAAACCGTGGTGCCTGAAAAGTGATGCGCTGGAAATGCAACCTAAGCCTTGTCAGCTATGCGGAAGCCGCCCCTGCGGCGGTCGTGGTGAAATAGAAAAGGCCGATATCTTGTGTCTGACCCGGTCCGGTTTCCGGCATGCCAATCATGTGGCAGTGTTGGTGTCACTTCCTCCTCGTCTGGTCTTTGCTCCTCTTTGTCTTGTTCGTCAGCTTCCTCTAGGCTCGTGACCAGCCTGCCTACGGGAGCCGTGCCCGCCACATTTGGTTGGCATCCCGTAGGCAGGCTGGTCACGAGCCTAAGCTTCCTCATCATCCCTTGAAAGAGGCTCTGTCTCGCGCCTCGGCCGACTGGTCTTCGTAAACGCACCCGACGCCTCTAAGAACTTCGCCAGCGCTTGGAGTCCCTTCTCGATAACTCGGGAAGTACTGATGTGCTTCCGCGTTTTGAGGGCACCGACACCCTATGCGTTCCACAGGTGTAGTACTCACCCATAAATGCGTGCTCGGTTCTGCATTGAATCAATCGACCGTAAACCTCCCTCTTGGTGTCCGTCGAGTAAGCCTTCGCCTTCCAGGCTGGCGGGATACCATCCGAGCCGCAAACCTACCCGTAGGGTACGTCTTCCTCCATTTTTCCGCCGCAGCTTTCGCGGGCTCGTCAGCCCGCTCGTGTCCGAGGGTCCATTCGATATCGATGGTCATCTCAGGGTTGCCAGGGTTGCGCTCAAGTATCCCCCCGACGTATCGTCTGAAGCGCACCGCATTTGCCCTGCACTATGCTTTGGCTCGGAAATGGCAGCGTTGGCCGCAAAGATGTGAAAATGCTTAACTTCGTGGTGCGTTTCCCCGTATCGGAGTCCGTCGTGCGCTGCCCATGCGCGGCCCCATTTCGGCGTCGTACACCTCTGATTTGGACCAAATTCGTCCCAATCTCGAGACGCCTTCGTCGCCTTTGTGGTAGCTAAGCCGACCGCGAAATATCCAACACTGCGCTGTCCGCTTTTCTCGTCCTCTAGGAGCGAGCCATCCGAGTACACGGCGAAGTGCTCTGGCTTAAATTGTGATTGCACGCACTCACCTTCTCCTCGTGCCGTTTGGCCGCCTCCGCCGCCTTCTCCACCTCAGCCTCGTTCGTGTTGACTGACGGTGACTCGGCCGCCCCAAATCCAATCCCTCGCCGTTTTCGTTTTTCTTCACGGTGCCGATCAGAAGGGATAAACATAAACCTTCTCTCCCAATTCGGGTGAATACGTTTTCTTGTTTCTCGGCCAGCTGCAACAGTCTCGTTGTCCTCGGTCGCGTCCTGCGCTTCTTGTTAACGTTAACGCGTTTGTGTGACGCGGAGTCGCTGCCGATTCCCCCTTGCCTCGCGCCAGGCCAGCGGTGGCCGCTGGATGACGGATGTCCCAAACTGTGCAGTCGCGTCGCGTACCCCTCCTGGATCTTTTCCAGGGTCTGCTCTATGGGCGGGATGCATGCTTCATAGACATTGGATGCAGGCTGCTAACAACGACAGGCGATTCATAGGATCACAAATCGAGGCCGCGAAACCAATCCAGCAGAATCCCGTTGAGCTCTTCCGCGTTCGACTCAACCCCCCAATGACCCGCACTAATCTCCTTCCGTGTCACTTTCCCCTTCGCGTACTTGGCATGCGCGGTATCCCCCATGATGGGCAATGTGAGACAGTCCTCGGCGAACGCAATGAACAGCAGAGGCTGGTGTATCTCGGCCGCCTTCGGGGAGACTTCTGCAAGGACACCAAATTAACAATCAGAAGTTGAATTGGGGAGGCAGGTTGAAACGTTGACGCACTTGCGTTGTCCTCGGCGATTGCCCTCTCGGTCGTGGCCTTGTACCAACAGAGCCGCGCTGATATGCCATCGTCAATGAGCACCTGCCTGAGGTGAACGTTATTCTACGAGGGGTTGGTCGAATTCTGTGCAGATTCATTCAGAACGCACGCACCTCTTGGGAGATGTATGCCGGGAGACCCGTTATTTTGTTGCTTTCAACCCAAGCGCGCGCGCTGCCATCGACGCACATGGGATCTTTCCACAAATCCAGTTCCTCGGGGTACATCAGGCTGATGAACGAGTCGATCTGGCGCCGAAACAGCATATCAACCAAGTTTGCAACTAGCTTCTGGTGGTCTGGAATTTGCCTACGTGTTTCTCGATGATTGCTGGCGCGTCTGCTTGGACAAAGAAGCGCATGTAGGCGAAGACGTCGTATCCGAATGTCTTGATGATCTCTGTACGCTGGGAGATGCGATCGGATCCCGCCGCAAGCGGCGCCATGTATCCGCCGGCGAGGAAGGCGCAGGCGGCATGCGCTGAGGGTGATAATTGATCAAACGAGAGAGAGGGAGAACTCCCCTTGAATGCCGAAATGAAATGAGTCTTTGGATGGACCTGTGGCCCTATTAGGCACCTACCAGTCGTGTCCGATGCCGATTACTTGGGTGAGTCCCTCTGCGTCGAGAATGTCGACGATATCCTGAGCGTGGCCACTGCCGATGTAGAGCTTGGGATCGGTAGGTTTGTCCGTGCGGCCGTAGCCCAAAAGGTCCGGGACAATGAGCCCGTATCCCAAGGACTCAAAGAAAGGCACTTGTCTTCGCCACACAAAGGAACCGGCAGGAAATCCGTGCAAGAAGAGGAGCACAGACTTGCCAGCTGCAGGTGGTGATGAATAGTAAGAATAAGTGAATCCGCGCTGGGTTTTCAGTTGGCTATATCGGGTCTGATCCATTTTCAGTGGGGTCTTCTATGATAGCAACGAGAGCATGGAGCGCAAGTCACTTTAAAGGCGATTGTTGAGCCCGGGCTAGCCCGAGGGATTGGTAACGAACTGGTGCAAGCATCAAATTCGACATCTGCCATCACAGCACCCGAGTTCCGGTGGGCTCGGGCTCGGCGAGTGCGAAGACTCTTAACGATGAGAGGCAAGTTCTGTGAATTGCGTTGCCCGCAGCAGCAATTCACAAGACGCCAGAGTGTTACCACGCTGCGCCCACGTATGGCTGTATGGCCTTTTGGTATAAAGGGTTCCGCCTTTTGCTTAGACCTCACCACAATTTCATTAACAGAAGAGTGGTGGTGTCTTCTTGGCTCGGGCTTGGGTGTCATTGAATGCGTCCTTTGTTGCTTCGCTTGAGTCCTTGTTGGGGCGCCACCGCAATTCTTCGTACCTCAGCTGTCGGCGGTGTCTCGCATAAGTAGCCTCGATTTATTTCTTCGGGGGTGTCCAGTGATATTCGGCAACAATTTCTTTTCCGCCCAAAATCAACTTCCACTCCTTGCAGGGTGGTAATTTCTTCGGTATTTTTTTTCTGTACGGCGTACACTTGAAATAAATTATTTCACCAGAGCGAAGCATCTTGTTTTACTCTCCCTCACAATTCGACTTGAATTCGATTTTGTAGATGCTCTTAAGTATCAATCATTCTGATGGCAACCTAGAGATTGCCGAATTGCTGCTGGCTTCTTTTAGTACCACCTCGTCTTTTCGTGGAGGTTTCCCCTGAGCGCACTTGGCCATTGAGCTATCTAGAGGAAGCCATCATGCCTATGAAGTCCCTCCGGTTGCCTGGCTATAGAACCCCACCTTCCCCCAGAACCAGAATGTGCAGTGAGCCAATCTGCTGCACTGCACTCCCCATCTCATGCCGTGAACTTAGCGCCTTCAGCACTGCTATGTGCACGGCAACTCTAATCCCGATCTCAATGCGCCGTGTCAAAGTTGAGCCTCTTTTGTATCGCGTTATCTTTTTCCGTTCCATAGGCGGATCGGCTCCGGGCCAGATTCACCGAAAACACTTTCCAGCAGCGGCCACAGGCGTTATTTCTCAATACTCGACATCGCTTTCTCGGCATTTAATCCGTCCAGTACTCTTCCTGCTGCCCAATATCTATTAAGGATTAGTTTCCGAGTACTAACCCAATATCTCATCGTCAATCCTCAAGGAACCTCTGGCATGGACGGCCCTCTCTCTGTTCCACGCCTCGTCTCTGTTGCAGACCATTTAGCAGCGCGGAAGACTTCTGGAGGCGTGCGGACATGTTCATCGCGCCAAGCGGCGGAGAAATCTGATCGTACGTATCGCATTCTCGGGAAATTTTGCCATGGAGTTTCCTCTTTATTCTCCAGGATCGCGATGCAACATCTACGACGCGGATAACTTTTTGACTCTTGACTCGTGGCGGATGCGAGTGTTGCTTCGTTTTTTTATTTGTTTGACAGAAAAGTGACGGCCTGCCTGACATGATTTACCTAGTAACCTACTTCGCGTCAATGGCGCTGAACGACACGCTTGTCTGAATTATATTATGAAATGACGGTTTGCTTTCCGAATCATTGGAGATATTTCCCTGGACCTTGGGTCACTGGTGCGAAATTTGCCCTTCATGCCCTTCCATTTGGATTGAACGTCCATCTGAAAACATACTCCCTAGTCGCTGCTGTCTGATGATGATGGGCCAAATTGAACGCTGTCAAGATCTGAATCAGAAATGATGTACATCCTGTCCCCCTCTCTCGTCCCTCCCCTTTAACCTTACACCTCCCTCCGATATACACCAGCTATGCCAGTCTCATTTTCCGTGGCAGAGCATCCTGCGACCTCAGTTAATCTGACTCCCGATGTCGTAATGGGGTTAACAAGCGAACAAATTTTGGCCCGGGCAGTCTCCGAGTACCAGGGATGCAGCCAGATGCTCCAGTTTTCGCTTGAAGGGGTGGAGGGCGAGTACGTCCAAAACACCGGTTTCCGCGCATTTTTATAACTGCCGCTTTGTGTATTCATTCAGCGGGCGCGATTTCATCACCAAGATCCCGGGCCGCCGCCTTATTCCGGACGACAACAATGGCTTCGTCCAGACTGTGGTCACTGCGTACAACAGACACTATGCGCTCGTCCTCCGGCCGGACGACGTCTGGCTCGCCATTCTCTGCCAGTTTAATTTCTACGTGAACGCCAACGCGGAGCTCTTACGCGCGAGCTTCGTTACATACGCCGGGAAAAGGGAGCTCAGGGTAGTCAACGAGGGCACGCGTTGGACTCTCGATTTCGGATCGATGGCGCGGCAGATGAGCGACCTCGTTGATCAGAACATCTCCGACCCCACGCTGCGTGCGTGGGCACTGCCGACATTCAGCACCACGACCGACACGGATAGGACGGTGGCGAGCGTGCTGCTGATGGCGACGCTCAGGGAGTACGTCGCGATGCGCACCGTTGGAACACGGTGCGGTATCCCGCGCGTGACACTCGAGGGCGAGAAGGTAGATTGGGTGGATATCCTCGGGCGGCTGGAGAAGCTGAAGGAGTACGGCGTGGAGACGATCGCTTGGTACCACCTGCTGCACCCCATTATTGCGCGCATCGTGGCCGCCTTCGACGCACCAGAGAGCGAGGAGAATGTCGCGTTCTGGAGCAAGATCGTCCATCACCATATGAAAAGCGGCGTCAGCTACTATAGCGGTTGGCTCAACGCGTTCACCGTGTTCACCTCCAAGGGCATATAAGCTGGACACTGTAGGTCTTGATTGATCAATCTGAATTTGAAACGAGGTAGACTAAGGTTTATTTCATAGGACGTCGTCTCAACGGAAGCGCCCGAATCCCTGAGCGTCGAGAAATTTTGGGCGACGTATACAAAAGAAACCTCGGCCGACCTTGTTTTTGATGGAACTCCATACCACCGCCTGAACACCGAGAATGTTTCGCCGGGGTATGCAACAGTGAATGTGACCCTCGACGACAACGGGGCGCTGTTCGACTGTGAGATGATTGCGGGCACAGTCGGCACCAGGGTTTCTTCCAGCGGAGACACTTCCTTGTCTGTGGATGGAAAGGACGACACGGTTTGGCCGGTCGCCGGTTGGTGGATGTTCGCTAAAAAGAGCGAGGAGGAATAATCGAGATGTGGAGAACACGGCGGTGAATTTCTTCAACAAAAGGTTATGAGGCGGAACTTGACGCACCAATTTCCTTGTCAGTTTGACTAATTACGCACCTTGCAAGCGAAAAAGCTGGAGCCAAAACCAGAACAGAAAAATAGACTACATTTCCCCCGAGGGCCGAATTTGAGGACGCACACTCACAGGAATCTCCAGGTCAAACTCCAATCAACCTGTGATTAGGCGAGACTACCCGAATAATTTTTTCAGCTCCAGAACCGAGAGAACTTTTTTTCCGTTGTGTTTGAACATGCTTGCTGATGGATATTGAACGCGAACATCACGTGGCACTTTATGAGTCATCTTCTGCGCCATCGTTCTGACCTCCCTTTACCTACCATCTTTGCCATGCTACCCCAGGAATTGGTGGACATCATCGTCGGTATAGTCGATGTTGGCGATGTAGCATCCCTGAAAGCCTTCTCTCTGGTGTCTCTCAGCTTCTGCGCGGCTACTCAGCCCATCCTCTTTCGATCTCTAACCCTTAAAGGCCATGTGCGCCCGTCGAACTATGCGGTCGCATCCAGGCTTTTTAACGAATCCCCACACATCGGTGCCTATGTAAAGGAATTGACAATGGAGCTGCCACTGGCGACATATCTCGAGGGTCGCAAAGGTATCCCCGCTGTGCTTGCGAAACTCACTGCGGTTCGGAGATGCATTATCGATGGGGGGATCGATTACAAGTGGGATGCACTGTGCGACGCGACCCTCCTTGAATTTGTGTCTCGGCAGCCACTTCAATATTTGCGGCTCCGTGCCGTCAAAGAGATCCCTCCGTCTTGGGTCAAATCATTCGTCGCTTCCGTCCCAAAACTATCCTTCTCCTTAGTTACCCTACGATCCGACTGCAATCCAGATCCCGCTCTGCCTTCCATGCCGATTACCGAGCTCGTCCTCGACAAGGGTACCACGGATGTCTCTGATCTTTTTGCAGCTCAAGGTTACGAAATACCGTTGCATCGCCTGACCTTTCGCGATGGGATCCCCCTCGTCGCCGCGGCAGGCCCTACACTCCATCATCTACGGATTGGAACTCCGAGCATCAGCGCAGGAGGGCTTGAGTGGCAGTCTGTCACTTCCCTTCCCTCCCTCATCTCATTCGACATCGAAGTCGGCTTCGAAGACCGCACAGAAGCCTGGGTGCGCGATGCACTCACCTCCATTATGCGTGCCAAGGTCCCGGCCGGATCTGGATCGCGTTTCCGTCACCTGGAAGAGATTGTCATCACATACCTCCCAATGTGGGAATACACGCCTCCTGGTGAGGCCTACGGACATTTTCTGGAGCACATAGACACGGCCATAGCGTCGCTTGTCCCTCATCCGCGCCTGCGATGGCAGCTGCGCTTCGTGGGGACTGGTCGCGAGGAACGATTCTTGGACCTCGCCACATTCATAGTGGGCCAGATGCCCCTCTTGGATGCGCTGGACCGCCTCACCTTTGAAACGTACGAACCGAGCAAGTGGAATGACGAGTTTCTGGAGATCGGGGGGAGGTGAGCGAGCATTTGAACGATCATCTTTTTTGCCGCACTGATTCTGACGCTATACAGGGACTAGGTCCGCCGATGCGTAAGCTCAGGCCAGCATAGCAGACTATTTTGACGATTACCCCGCGGGTGCAACCAGGAAATTAATTTCGGACGCGCTTCGTCTTACCTGCATCATCACTCTTTGCGTACTTTCTTCGCTTCCTTCAACTTCATGCGCTTTATGCGATCGTCCGACTGATTAGACCACACTTTGAGCGATGGTACTCACTTGTACATTCGAAGCGTTCACGTAATGTGCCTGAAAACCATCCGAATACGCAACTCGCCGGAATGGAATGCGGCTTGCCTGCATTGGCGCCCAGGTTCGTCCCTTGTCCGCGAAGCTCGCCGCCGAATGCAATCCAGTGCAGTCCTTGCGAGGCACAGTCCCGAGAACCCAGGAATGTAGCCAAACAGAGTGAGCGTCGCGAGTGCGATCATTGTGGCGTTGGCTAGTCCAGACAGAGGAAATCCAGCCCCTCAGTACCGAGGGCCAAGCCAAACCGCGGATTACAATACTCGGGTCCCATGATGTTTTCTGCCACCGGTGGCTGAGTTCATGTCATACTGAATGGATAAGTGAAACGAATTGGAGCGAGCGAGAGCAACTAGCGGCGATTGCGAGCCCCGCGGCATTTTTGAAATGTCCGGAAAATTCGGTGGACTCGAAACGACGAGAAAAAGAAGCACAATTCATTCAGAATATTTCAATTACCTGTGCTGCCTCTCCGATGGAGGAGAGTGGACGGAGAAGATTGATGCAAGTCCGTCCAGCATGTGCCATGTGGTGGTGGGAGCGACTCTATTGGAAGGACTTTAGTAGTGATTGACATTGCACTGCCATCTGCGTATTCTTAGCAGGTTACCACAACCCCACCCCAAGTCCGTTTCGCTCTATAACAGACACCACGAGCATCACCGGGCAGCACAATGGCCACTATTTCACCCCGTCTCGACGTTCAGCAGATATGGCACAGTCATTTGGAGCCAAGCATCAGCTTCATGTTCCGCAACGAGAGATCACTCACGAAGGAGGCTCACGCGGGAATTTATACGACAATTTACAATGTGATCATGGGTGACGAGGAGCATGGCCAACGTATGTTTCCCGCCTCTGTGGAGTGCTCATTTAAGGTAAACTTCCCCTTTAACAGAGTTACACTCGCAGCTCTCCGCATTTTACGCTGCATACACGATGGAGCTCCACGACGTACGTGCCCGCAGTGCAGGCAATACCGCGGCTCTGATTTGGCATTACAGGCTGCCCCCAAAAACGATTCACTTCTCCTGGACTACTACGACTACAAATGGGCCAGGTTTTCTCGCGGAGCCGCCGTTGTTAATCGGCTATTCAACTACCTCAATCGGGACTGGGTTCAATTACAACGGGACGCAGGGCGAAGAGATGTGAAAACGGTGCTGAACGTGAGTATTACAATGGCAAATCAGTGCTCAGGACTGAGATAAAGGTGCAACGGTCCTCCAGGTGGCGCTGACACAGTGGAAGCTCAACATGTTCGACCCACTCTCGTCACGAATAGAGGCGCAATTCGACACTGAGGAAACGCCAGTGACTATTCTCCGCTCCAAATTCGCTTCCGAAAACTTAACGGTCGCCGATTTGGACACCATGTATATCCGTATTAGACCCAGAGATATCGATATAGTATCAAGTAAATCAGCCTAATTCAAATGTAACATCTAGTGTAGTCATCTAGTGTAGTTATCTAGTGTAGTTATTTATTCAGTTTATACAACGCTTCAGAGTGACGCTTATATATATACCTCAATTATGATTAGCTGAAGCGCATTGCAAGTCCGACTGAACCAGTGCTGGTGGTTGGCCCATGGTTCTCAGAATCGTCCCGGCGTACCTACATAGGTGGCTCGTCAAAGGCCTAGGGTGTGTTCAATTCCTGGTCCTCTTCATCTCATCTCTCCGCGAATGGGACTGCGTTTTCTTGTACACCTAACTTGGAAAGAACACCTTCAAGTTTAGCCTCCGGTCAACTCCGACAGTTCGGCACGACATTCCGCCCATCGATGTTTCAAGGTCCGATGTGCCGGCGTCTGCCGCATTTGAAGCACTTTCGTCATCGAAACCGGGGAGTCAGATTTGAGGTTTTTGTCAGATCTGCATAGTCAATCCAACTTGACACAGAATCCAGGTGAGAATTTGGGCTTCGATAATCACCAGCCCTAATCATAGGCCCTGTTTTCAATTAAAATAAAAGTATATATTCTTGGTATATTCATCCTAATCTGCAAGTCCGCAGCATCTGGATACGCGGTTTTCTTTGTTAGTTATGTGCTAGAGCGGCGGTGTCTCGACAGATACCGCTAGTTCTCAGTTGTCTCCCTACGGCTCGCCTGCCTCGTTAGGGCGTCCGAGAAGGCTGAGAGGGAGGGGGGGTTTCCACATGTCATCCACTGTGAATTTGAGGCCGTCCCCCTTCAGCTTAGCCCAGGTGGTGCGAGACATGAGCGAGCTCGTTCCACCACCTACGCATCAATAAAAGGTTGGGGAACGGAAGCAAGGTACCCACCGCGTAACGTTAGGGCCCCGGGTCATCATGACATCCACACCACCATCTGCGAGGAGAGGCGCAGAGGAATCACTGCATTCAGAGGCTTGGTAGGCAGACATCTCTCTACCACGGGTAGCGAGAGCGCGGCAGACCCGAGGTCGGCAGAGTCTGTGGAGCTTGGTCAACCTGGGCCTACATCCAGAATTTGTCCAAGATCCATTTTCGTGACCCAATTATCGAGAACAAAACCTGCCGTGAGTACCCGAGCGTCGTGTGACATCAAATGCCACGATCTTTTGCCTTGTTGGCTCCTATCAACGAGTATATACAAGAATAGTGGGAGTGGGAGTCGTTGAGTCGCACTTTTGTCCATCAAAAATGCGACTCGGTTTTCCGAGTGCGACTGGTTAGCCGACGGCTTTATGGCCTAATCTGCATGGTACCCGACGACAGACTGACGCAATTCTTGCCCCTAAGGAAACTTTTTCTGTGCTTTCAGAGTACTTGTACAAGATCCAACATTTTTAACTAAAGACCCTCCTTGGCTGCTGCCTGAATCAGCGCAACTTCCCCCTGCGATCGCGGTGTGATGGAGCATTTGAAGGGAACTGGCGTGCTGGAGCCATAATTGGCACGACCCACGAGCGAAATAAATGTGTAGCTAACCTTATTAGACCCGAAAGATAATCATAGGACGGCTCAATAACGATTCCTCTTTCGTCAACAGCTTTAGATATATCGAAAGTCGCGAGAATGGACACAACGCTGATCCAGATCGAAGAAAGGGCCATGTGTCTTCCGGGACGAAGTCTATACAGCCCATTTTCATTCCGGGTACGGGAGAGATATGAATCCATGCTATGTACCTTCGTCCGAACCCAAAAGCCGCCTCAGGGTTCTTCACGGCTGGATTGATTTTCCCATCAAGCAGGAACCGCTCCGGTTTGAAAGCATACGGGTCTGGATACAGCCTCTAAACTTCTGGTTAGGAAAGGTCGGGCCTTGCGCGCAAAAAGATGTAATGGCGAACCTCATCGTGCAGGATGGCCCTAGTTAAGAAAATCATCAAGAGAGGAGAGCCACAATCCACCCACTCACCATGCGTTCCCCACAACAATAGAACCTGCGGGAAGCCTGTACCCGCGATACTCGTCCTCGACTGCAAGGCGCCGAGGGATCGCTACAAAGAGGAACAATCAGAATTGACCATGGTATCCACGACGAAGATGAACTCGCCTAATGGAGAGACAACCTCCCACCGCATGAGCTCTTTCACCAGTGCTGAGATGTACGGCAAAGCGGGTTCGTCCTCAAAGGTGGGCAGATATTTTCGGCCGGTGACGGAATCGATTTCTGCCTGGGCTCTCTTCTGTGCTTCCGGATTCGCGAGCATAGCAAGGACGAAGGTACCCAAGACGGAAACGGTCGTGTCTGCCCCACCAATGTACATCGTCCCCGCGGTGTGCTTTACGTGATGTTCCTGATAATACGGCTCCTTGTCGGGATCGTTGAGGGCTTGTAAGCTATCGGCGGTGAATGACGGTGGGGCTATTCCAGCATCCTGACGTCTGCTGTAGCGCTCTGGTTCGAAGTATGAGCTAACACACCATCT
Organism: Mycena galopus ATCC 62051; assembly: GCA_014925785.1. Classification (NCBI taxonomy): domain Eukaryota; kingdom Fungi; phylum Basidiomycota; class Agaricomycetes; order Agaricales; family Mycenaceae; genus Mycena; species Mycena galopus. Next base: position 774,075 of record WIQG01000008.1, on the reverse strand, counting down.
GCCTTTTAGTCTCTGCGTAAGGTAGCTCCGCCATGCCGTGCGCCAATTTCCGCCATTCTTCTGCTTGGCGCTTGAACCCAGCCCCGGGAAACCATCGCGGAATGTCTTTGAGGATTGGGAAGGTATCCTGCCAAAGTCAGTGCTATACGAGTGTTTTTGCGGGCATCAAACTGACAACGAGGTACACTCCAGGGACAGCTGCGAAGGCGAACGTGCGTACGGCCTTGTGAGCCAGAGTAACATATGGATCGTCGAAAGGCAGAACGTCGATCCCGTATGTTATGGACATGATGATTTCACCCGCCATTCTGTTTTTTTTTTTTTTGCAATGATGAGCTTGTGGATCCCAGATTCAGGGATACGCACTGTCTAAAGTGGTCCATGAAATCCTCTGGGGCAACTGTCAATCGGCAAAGAAGGACGTGGGTCCCAGCTAATTCCGCAGGCTCGTATTTTCGAGCCGCTTTGACGTTGAATGTTTCCTGAAGCAGCCGGCGATTTTTGCGCCTGAAGGGTGGTGAGTATCATGAGGATCCTAGATATATGCTTCGCACCAATCGTCCCCCATTTTTATGAGTTTTGGGGTCGTCAGTCGAGCAAGGAGATAGTGCAGCGCACCATATTTCATTATCGCTAGAAAATGGTAGGTCAGCTTCTATCTTATGTGTTCCTGGCAGAAAAATTCGTACCGACATTAAAGTCCCACCCCATTAGCTCTCTAACCATCGTGAAGTCGCCTCTGACAAAAGAGTCATGAATGCAGCATTGCATTCCTTCGACACGCTTACCTGTCCGAATAAAGGGAGGAGCGTTTCTCAAACAGGGCGTCCGTTGCTTCAAACGACGAAAGTACAATGACTGAAGTCCCCGCAAGATCGAGGTGGATGATATCAGAATCTGTTGCAATCAGTATTGGCGGTGCGGGCAATAAGCCCAGAACGCACCGTATTGTTTACTCCACCGCGCATACAACTTCCATTGGCAGGTGGACGGTACATCAAAAAGGTTACCAACGAGAGGTAACTTGAGAGGACCTGGAGGGAGGGGTAGTTTGTGGTGGCGAATACGCAGACGGACCGCATACAGCGTCGTCAGAATGATCGCGATTGTGCATATAACAAGTGGGCTTGAGACATCCGGGGATCGCATGCCTGTCGAGGGAAAGTTGCGTGTCGTCTCTCAGACTGTCTCTGTATTTATAGGCAACATTGTGGCAGTCCGCTGAAAGGATAGATGGCCGAGCCATGCACGCGACCTCATTTCTGCCAGCAGGCCCACCTAAGTACGCTCAGAGAAGGCAAAAACATGGGACATTCAGGCCGAGAGAGGAAGTCTAACACGGTCGTAGGGCTTTGGAGCACCGGGAACATCGGAGGATGGGCTAGCTAGAGGAAACATAGTCATAGAAGATTGAACAGTGGGGAGTTGGGAGCTGATGAAATCATCCTGCCCTCTCGCTCCACAAAAAAAAAAAAAAACGGTCTTCTGAATGCGAGGCAGACAGCGAACTCGTGCAGGGAGCACGGAAAAAGTGAAGGGGAACAGCGTCACGGCTTGTATGTGGCAAACTTGGGCTCGTTAAAATCAATTAGTTTTTACCGTGGGCCTCGTTACCAGCCGTTATAGTAGCCCGCACAACGAAGAGCAAGCAGGTATTGTATACTTGTCGGAGTTAAGCCCCGCGGCGCACTTTCTTACCAGGTCCCTGCCGTTCATTCCTGTACCTGACAGACTAAATTAGTACCTTAATTACCCTACTAGTAGTCTGGTACATATGTCCTGTTGTCAGTGAAGAATCCCCTGCGCGTTTGCAACGGGTTCCCTGCTAATACCGTATAATTACGTCGCGATGCAATGCTGCGACGGACGAGTCGAGCTTCACCGATGCACCCTCTGCGGCGCGGGGGAGGTGGGTACCTGGTGGACGCGCAGGTCCCCGTCGCACCCGCCACGCCCTGCTGCACCTCCACGCCAAGAAAAGCAGACGAGGAATGAAAGTAGGTAAAAGAGACGAGGAACAAGAGTATGGCTGCGTGTCCAAACACGGGTACGAGGCTGACGCACCCTTCCTGAGCCACGGTTGCCCCTCGCCCTCGACAGCGGCAAGGGAAGAGCACTCCCACTGGGGGCAGTGCATACGCCCACACAGCCGCTCCTAGGCGGAGAAGACGAATGGGCGGACCACGTGACATCCGCTCGTTCCGCCGTGTACGCTATGCGCTACGACTGGAGATCACCACCGTGTCGGCGAGGAATCGAAAGCAAGTCGGGAGGCCACGAGCACCGCTATGCTCGCGAAGAACGCCCGAGGCCGTTCGGCCCGCCGTGTCGACTCCGTCTCGAGGGCGTGCACCCCACAACCCGTTTCCCCACGCGACCGCTCCAAAATTCTGTACGCGAGCAACGAACACCTCCATCTACATATCCACACGCGACTTAGCGACTATAAGGCGTAGAAGTCGCCCTCCGGAGACGCAGGCCGCGAATGTCCTCTCCACTGCCCATAAAGGAAATCAGGGAAGGCTCCCGCGCCCCATCCTCCCGCGCCTCATCCTTCTCCCGCACTCCAAAAAGAGAAAATGGAAAATTATGAAAGGAAAGAACAGGGGAACGGAAACGCACAAATAAGCCACGACGTTATAGTCCGCAAACCCGCACCATTCGCTGGAGGCGGAAAGGGGCCGTCAGTATTGGCTGGGGAAGAGGAGCAGGGACAAGGGGGAGAGTGGAGGAAGAGAAGATGTGCACGAATGTGGAAATGGTGAATGTTGAAGGTGAGATGGTGCAATTGACACGCACTAGTTATTCAGCCCGAACAAATCAATGCTCGTCGCCCCGCTATTCGCGTTGGTGGGGTCGCACGAGAGATAGTCGGCGACTGCGTTGCGGAAGGTGGAGACGCCGTCGATGTCGGCGTACGCGACGAGGGCGGAGGAGCCGATTGATGCTCTGGGGGCAGATGTCAGCGTGGAATACTAATTGGGGGAGTTGGGAGGAAAACGCACAAATAGGCCTTGATATCGCGCGCGGCGGCCTTGATGATCCCATCTGCGGTGTACAGATACCACCCGCTCCGCGTTCGCATCCCGTCTGCGTTGACTGCGCAGCAAGGATCCGGCGCAAGGTCTGCAAGGATCCAGCGGTGGCGGCGAGAGCAAGCGGGAGCTGGCGCATCAAACCCATTGGAGGTTGCTTCGAGGGTTGCTTCGAGAAGCTCGCGCGAGGCGGCACAGCCAGCGAAGACGGCGATGGGGCGGGCGGCACGGCAAAGGACCCAGACGCTCCCTGGGAATGGCGCCAGCCAGTCGCAGGCGCTCGCGATGGATGATCTGACGAAGAAACTGCAGAGAATGCAGAGCGAGATGGAGCGGAAATGGCAGCGCACGCTAACGGTTGATACGGAGGAAGGCTTGGTGGGCCCAGTGCCTGGGTGGGAGCGTCAGATGTATTGGGGGCAGCCGCTGTGTTATGTGTCCAAGTTATCATCGATCTTCAAAGTAACAAAATTCTCGGCCCGTTTCAGGGCTGTTGAGCCGTCGAATACATGATGTCGTAGATACTGTGTCCAACAACAAGCAGAGGGGAAGACCGGTAGAGCACGCAAAGTGAGCGCGTCGCACGACAAGAGTCCAGCGGAGTGACTGAATGAAGGCGTGGGGGTGTGATATCCAGACCACGAAAACAGGGCATGGCTGATTAGAATACTCACCGTGGATGATCCCGACCCAATTAAAGCTCAAAATGTCTATCCACCTCCAGCACACCGTACTCGCTTTCTCATGGTCAAATACCAGTGAATCGAGGCCGTTAAGGCATTGAATACGCGCCGGTAATGTCGAAGGTGATTTCTGCAAGATTTGAAGTGCAACGGAGTAGAGGTAAAAAAGATAGAGCGCGTAAGGTGAGGGTAACGGAAAAGCCAAGTGATGCCGAGATCGGCACCGCCTAAATTTGAAACTCCGGGCCCAGCCCTTTTGTTTGGCCCGAGTTGTACGAGTCTGCTAACAGCAAAGTGCTCGCCACATTCACTCCGCAAAATAAAAAGAATCAGTTTACAAGGAAATGTACCTGACATTTGTAGTGGTAGTGGCTGAATAATGTGTGCTGAAATCCTACCCGATATGTAAGAAGTAAGTCAATCTGATCTCAAACCTGGTTCGGCACATGCCGGAGCCAGTTTCGGGTGTGCCGACACCTACCGTGTCAGGCACAATTTGTGTGGGGTTGATATTTCTCCTGACACCGAGAGTGTCAGGTTCAGGTCTAGTCTTGCGGAACAATAAGGATTAGGTACAGTATTGGGCAGGCTCCGGACACAATAAGAATCAGGCTGACTGATGCCGAGTGATGGCCAGTGTCCGGGGGTCTGACTCTTATTGTGTCTGGGAACTTCCTGCCACTGCACCTAACTCTTATTGTTTGAAGGTAATAGAACCAGCACCTAACTCTTTGAGTGTCAGGAGCAATATCGGGAGCAAGTAAACTGTGCCTGACCTAGCAAGTGTTGGAACACCTGAAATTGGTTCTGACAAACTCCAAATCAAATACACCGACAGAACCCTTTATTCTTCCCATACCAGGCACGATTCCGGGTTGCCGGATTCTGTCACTGATGCCCAGGATGTCAGGTACATTGCCAGTAGCGCATATTCCATCTATTTTGCAGCGTGATTTTTGTTCATTGTAGCATTCCCCTAGATCTAATTTCGCACTCTCGGGGGGCAAAGCGCCAGAACGTGGAAAGGGGCGCAGCTCAGCTGTCTGGGGTGCATTTTGACCCCACACAATTCCAAACTTATGGTGCTGAAGATAGTCTCTTGTAGACAGACGCTTAATATTAGTGTTGCCGCGACTTCAGACTTGAGCCGACAAAGTCGAGTCGACTCGAGGTCGCCGACTTGAGTCGAGTCAAGTCGAGTCGGGATGGTCGACTCGAAGTCACTCGAGTCGACTTGAGTCGGTTCCGGGGTAGGTCGCGTAATTCAGCCCAAAAATGCGATTGGGAGCATGATCAAAATTTGTGACATAGGTGTCACCATCACACGTACGTGACATTCTGTGACAGCCAAAATTTTGATTTTTGCCTTTTGTGTTTTTACGACCTCTGGAGGGCCTAGGATCAGTTCCAAAAATATGTCGACTTGGCGACTCAAGTCGACTCAAGTCGACTTGGCCGAGTCGACTTCCAAATGAAGTCGACTCAACAAGTCGCGACTCGACTTTTGGAGTTGCGGCAACACTACTTAATATTAATGTTCGTACCTCACTATATTAAGTCTGTTGTTTACCGCGGGGGTCCGATCGGAGTGCGCGGTTATTATGTAATTCGGAGATTGCCGGATCACGTGCGACTCGCGTTTTCAGGCGCGTCCGTTCTCTTGGACGCGCCCGCCTCCCATTAGACCACCGCAACGAAGTCAGGTCAACTAAATGATGAGCTTAGCCACCTGGAGATATAAAATTCCACTCAGTGCACCACAAAACTGTCAAATATACTCAGTTGGCAAATTTGGTAGGCCCTTTGACCAGGGTGGAACTCAAGCCTTCTCGGGTGCCAAATTTGGGTCGCACAGAATCCAATTGTGTTAAAGCGCGTGGAACCGAAAGAAGAGTGAGATTTGCTTATGCGGAGGATAAGAAAACGCGTCATCAGTGGCACAAGAAAGAAAGCACGTGTTCCGGCAAGCTCCGAATTACATAATAACAAAGCACTCCGATCAGACCCCCGCGGTAAACAATAGACTATGCTGAAGATAAGGTCGGTGCCAAATAGGCCCAACGCACGGGTCGTCCGACCGCCTATCCGCCTATCCGCCCATCCACCTATCCGCCTCTCCTACCAGATTTGGTGGAAGGTGCGCTGAAACCGGTCCCAGCTATGTCCTCGTTTATGGGAACAACAAAAAACACCAGGTTCCCAAGATAAAACATAGGTCTGGAAAGCGAATTTCCACCAGGCCAAAAGCTTCGACCCAAACAGCCAGGATGTAGCTCGGTATTTAAAGAAGCCAATATATTGAACGTAAACTGAAGTGCACACTCTATTTGCTTATGGTGAGTCCACACTCCTCAATTCGGTGGATATGTTCATCATTCAAAGGGCCGTCCGGGCATCCCTGGGACTAGGAAGCGTCCTACTTGCAGAACTAAAGCACTATTCACCCAAATTCAGGATGTGTGTTTGCACAGTCATAGTACCAAGAATGAAATGGTTCCTGGCAGATGAAGGGGATATGCTAACCGCCGTGGACCGTGGTAGAACTAGACAAACACAAAGAAGCAAAACTAAAATGTGAGCACATTTACATACCTCTCAAGCACGTAGGCGCCACGCAGGCACGGGGCAAAGAACCTCTAGGATATCATACACATAATTTGCGACCACTGGTTCAACTGTCGACTTCAATCGGGGATAGACAAAGGCTTTCAGAACCATGTCAGAAAGTCTTAGCATCTCAGCACGTAATTTCGGAAGGTCGTTGAAGAGCCTGACAAGGAAAATAATTCTCAGATTACACCGGGACCAAAGACCAGTGCATGTGAATATTACATGCGATGAATGCATGTAGTTTGTAGTTGGAATAATGCCCACAAAGGCGCCTTTAGCAGATTAAGGGTGCCTTTGTTGCATGCTTTGTTCCCCTGCACCAGAGAACAAAACATGCAACAAAGGTGCCCCTTGTCTATTGAAGGCACCTTTGTAGTCTCTCTTCCACATGTGAACCACATGTGTTCATCGCATGTGGTGTTCACATGCGCCTATCTTTGGTCCCGGTGTTACAAGTGTGTCCACTGAAAGAGCTGGACCTGCTGCGTAATCTACCTACCTACGTACTGCACTGTTAGCTCCGAGTTAACGGCGCACATGCAATGCGCCTTGTGATCTTTCCCCCCACCACTCACTTGTGACTTCTATAGGCCCAGGCACCATATGCTGAAACCTGCCATCCCGCCGCCGGAACCTGCTACATCATCGTGTTGCGCCAGTAAATCAAGCACACAAAAAAATTGTTTCGCTTACTGGCATATTTTTCCGGGAACTATCACCAGGTCATTTTTTTCAATAAGCGGGAGACTTTCAGCAAAACTTAATCACTGGTAGTGGTATCCTGCTCCGATTTTCCTTGGGTGGCTGTAGATTACCCACAAAGTACGAGAAACTGAGAATAGGCTAGCCTCCCACCTCAAATTGGTCAATTGTGGGCATAAAATGCTAAATGGTAGTCCGATTTTGCAGATAGTCGTGACGTTCAAGAGCACTATGGGTTGATCGAGGGCCACTCTTTGCCAACCTTTGGTTGGCTCATTGCGACCCCCATTTACAGTGGACTGGATTTATCTTCCTTCAATTCTGCGGTGCACCAGATAATTGAACCAAGACATCCTACAGATTGACTCAGGACGGAGGGCTACTCTTGGGCAAGTTCCAACCTTTAATTGACCTATCATTGCCCAAGCACCTCACTTACAGTTCACTCCACACCATACACATAAATTCCTTTGGAAAACTTTGGGGAAACCACTTGTCTGAAACTTGTGGGAAATGATCAAAGCAGAAGGTTTTCAGCTTGGCGGAAATTGGAAGGTCCTTTGGTTTTTTAATTTCTACAGAAACGCTGCGATGTATATCGTAGGGCAAAGAACGGAATATGCCAAACAAGATTGAATCAATGTCGTCCTCATCCTCGTCCAGCACTTCACTCACTCCAGACTCCAAACGAACAGAGTCTCGTTGCGAGGGAGGGAAAATGAGCGCAGTTGCAGCCTCGAAACGAACCAACCCCCGAGACATGCATCACTCCATACTACAACGCAACGCCTGTCGAAGTTCTGTACACGTCTGGCGGAAAAATCACCTATGGAGGAAGGAGAAATCGCACATTCAGTGAGTACACAGGCGGAGAAAGTATAAGAGAAACTTCACATGCATACTCAGAGAACTTGAAGTGAAATGGCACGCACACCGACATTATGTAGCAGGCCTCCGCTTGCAATGTGCATGGTTCAAAGCAGCCTACCCCGAGGGCAACAACACGGCAGCGACGCGTCGTCCGCTTGTCAACAACTTCTGAGAAAACTGGGTGGGTTTTTCCGTACTGGTAATTCCTCGGAAAAAAGCAAGAAGAAAGACTAATTACCGCAAACGCCGAGTTGGCCTGCAAGATAATGACCTGGCGGTTGCATTAGATTCAGTGAATAGAGCACAACGAGACGTACCGAGATCAGCCCATAGCGTGAACACTGAAAATCAAAAGCAGAAGCCGCAAGGCGGGAGTTGTACAAGATGACCCCATGCTATAGGTTTTTTAGTTTGAGAAAAGATGCGTAAGGGTGGGCGTAGGCCCTGGTCTACTCGGCTTATCAGGCTACTTAGTGGTCGAGAGGGAGACTGAGAGAGAATATTTTCGGGGGCAGCAGTGGGCAGAATATCTCCGGGTCATGTGGACCGTGGCAGTGCGCGATCGAGGAGGAGATCGAAACGTACGGAAACCCTGTTTTTTCACAAAAACTGGGAGTTGGGAATGCTACAGTTTATGCCACGATCAATGCTCCCATCAATGCTACCGGCAGCCGGCATGCTTTCGCGGAGTTTGAAATTCCCGCCAGTATACTCAGACATGCCCCTGAGAACCTCTCTATTCTATTAGTTTGTTTACAATCTTCCTGGCTTCATGCTGCCAAATGTATTGACCACACTACTGCCTCGCAGGCTGTTTTCCTTTAGTGTCAATCCTGTTTTAGCCATTTTTTTGTTCTGGGTTGGTTCTGGGGTTCTTCGAGCACTTATAGCAATGGAATCTGGCAGGGAATAAGCACCAATGCATGTTTGGAGTGCTCTTGCATACTATGGGATTTATTTTGCGAATCGCAGCGATACCTGATGAGAATCTGACGAGACAGTTAAGTTGTCACTAGGTGTCACATGGCGTGACCACTCTCCTCCCGCGCTTATTATGAGCGGATTGAGGTGCATTGAGGCTGGCTTTCTCGGATTTGGACCTAGACTGTCTCTCACTGGCCTTCTTAATTTTCCAGAGATGGCTATGGAGGTGTGGCGAGAGAACGGGACTAAACTTCGGCTACACCGCCACAACCATGCCGTTGATGGCCTCAAGGTATTTGTTTGGCGAAATGCCATCGATCATGCCACCGATCATGCCACATTCGCCATCAATCCCAACTCCCAGTTGCTCTCTGTTTTTTGACCTTCGCAGAATCAAAACCGGATATCACCGGATCAGCCATCAGTGGCGTGGCGAGATCGAGGAGAAGATCGAAATGCGGAGAAAGGCTGTCGGGAGACCTGGTCTGTTCCAGTCTTAGGAAAAGATGAAATAGTTGATCATGATGAGCATTCTTGCAACGGACAGGAGGAGTACAAGAACACACTTGAATCGGCTAACAGCCATCATGGTGAGTCAACTAATCAATCGTTGACCCCATCAGCAAAACCTGGGCCCACTACGTAGCGCTACGTAGTTGGCTGTAGTTAATGTAGCGTGTGTAGCGTATGTAGTGAAGGTTACCCCTTACGTAGTGCCACGTAGTTTCGGCAGATCTACGTAGTGTGGCCGTAGCCGGTGTAGCTTGTCTGTAGTTTCACTGTACTTGTTCTGTAGTTCTGTGTAGCCGGTGTAGTTTGTCTGTAGTTTCACTATACTTGTCCAGTAGTTGGCTGCAGCTCACTGCAGCTACTTTGCACGCGTCTGCTGGGTTTCTTCAAACAACAAAAACAGCATATCCAATATAATAGAGAACAAAAATTCAGATAGCAATGTATATAATACAGCGGTAGTGATATTCAATGGCAGAGATGACTACATTGGGGACGCGAGACGCACTGACATCCAGTTTACAAAAACGGTCAGTTCCGGACCAGAAACTTGACGCACGAGATAGGCACACAACTGCGTACATAAACTGGGTCAGCTGGGAGATAATGGGATGCAGAATTTGAAGACGTACGCGAAGGGATTGGCTAATATCTACAAAAGAACACTGGGTCAGAGAGAGATAGGACCTAGAAAAGTCACTGGATAGTAAAAAAAGTCAATCCAAAGCTAAAGGGAAGAGAAGAGTGAAAATACGTACTCATGTCCTGCACAACCGGCTCCAGCCCAGGTCCGTCAACGACAGCTGTCCAGTATCATGGAATATTTAGTGACAGTCATGACTCAAAACACAGGAGACATATCTACTTACCCGGAATGAGTGAAAATCCAGAAAATAGCTTGAAGCAGAGAGCGCATGAACTGTCCAGAATAACTGAGTGAGTTTGGAGAGACGTAAGGCAGAAATGGAGACATACCGTAGACAAGTACCCAACGATCATGGATCTGCATAACGGTTAACGCTACAATAATAACAAAACATACCCAAGAGCAACCGCAATGCTGTTGAACAACACCGAAAGTGGCTGGGAATAAATTAATTGACTCAAAACTGCGGAGAACTGAAAGACTCACTAGTCGCGCGCAACCAGCTGCCGTCCGACAGTCTTGAAGACGGCTGATCACCGAAGAGCGGTGAAGACCCGCCTCACTGGTGGCACTGTAACGAGGAGCGCGTTGTCCTGTCAGGCGGGGCGATGGGTCGTTGTTGAGGTGGAGGCTCGTGTTATTGGCCACGAGCGCATCCGAATCATCTTAAAGTCAGGGGTGAAGGCTATTGGCGAGGGCAGCTGAGGCTCCGTGGAGGGGCGTGGTGGTAGAGGTGAGAGAGGAAGACGAACGATGGCCAAATATTTGGTGCATGTTATGGCAGTTGATCCATCACGTGCGTGCCACCGAACATTCTCGAATTTCGTTCGTTCCGACTTTCTCCGAATCTTCATCAAGTCCACGACCTGGCCCTCGTCAAGACCTCTTCCTCTACACCCATAATTAACAAGATCGCCCACTCACCTGTAAACCTGATCAATCCTTTGGCGACCTTGCCCACTACTGGCGCAAGACCCCTAGGCTCCCTTCCGGTGCGTCCCTTGTCTTGTATCTCCTTCGGTGTTTTATTCAATTTTCCCGAGGTACCACCCGCCCCGCCCACTTCCACACTCCTTCGAACACCCACCGCTTCGACCCCACGCCGCTCACTTCTAACGCCCACCCACCCATTTCGAATACCCACCTGCTCACTTTAACCGTACCCCCGCTTCGCATGCCCGCCTCCGCCTGCCTAATTTCAACACGTACCTTGCGCTTCGAACGCCCGCCGACCTGCCCACTTCGAACTCGCGTGCCCGGATTTCGAAATCCGCACTTTGAAAGCCTCTTCGAATGCGCCTCCCCGCACTGGAGGCGCCTTCAAATGCATGCTCGCCTACTTCGAACGTGCACACGCCTGCCTTCGCACTTCGCTCGTCTGCGGGCCCATTTACAAGAGTGTCCTGTACGCCAGGCATTCCCAGCCCGCTCCAGCCCCTTCTAATCCATTCTCAAGCGACTTCTAACGGCTTGAATGCCTTCATGCTCTCGCCTGCGCCGCGCCTAAGCTACTTCCTCACTTTGAATGCCCACCCTGCACTTTGAACACACCCCCGCTTAGAACGCCACCCACCCTTCGAAAGCGCGCCCTCCTCCGCACGCGTGCCTGCCCTTCGAACGTCTACTTCTAACGCCCGCCTGCCCACTTTGAGCGCCCACTTGCCCACTTGGAACGCGTCAGCAACCACCCCCCCCCGCACTTCGAACGCGCTCCCACCTCCCATGTCCGCCCCCGCGCGTCCACTTAAAAAACACCCATGCCCACCTCGAACCCGTGCCTGCCCGCCCAATTCCAGCGCCCGCTCACCCACTTCCAATGCATCCATGCCTTCTTCGGACACCGGCCCGCTCCGTACTTCAAACAAGCGCACGCCCACGTGCCCTTCGAACCCCTGCCTGCCCACTTCAAACCCCTGCCCGCCCACTTCAAATATCCGCCCACTTTGAACGTGCCTCGCACTTCGAGTGCCCGCCCACCTCCCCGCTTTGAACGCGCCGCCTCGTACTTCAAATGCCCACTTTGAATGCCCCTTCCAACACCCGTTTCGAACGCCCATCGCCTTCGCATGCCCACCCTCGCCCTCGCACTACGCACGCCCACTTCGCACTTCGCATGCCTGCCACGCCCGCCCCGCACTCACCAACTCAGTCACCAAGTAAAAGGAAGGCCGGGCTGTCGGGGTCATATTACTCGCATCTCTCTTCTATGTATCATAATTATTTGATACCCAGTGTACGCCTCGGTATGCTTGTATCAGTATCTCATTCATTGAATCATGATGTAACATTCCATTTGAATCCGCAAATCGAGTTGTCGCCTAAGGTGTAATTTTAGCATGAAGATGTGGAAGACAGGGGCTGTCTGGCAAGGGTCATGAGTGAGGCGCTATGCGGGCTATGCATCCACTACGCGATGCTGTGTAGTGGGCCCGCAACTACGCAGAACTACATAGTGTTCGAAAAACTACAGCAACTACAGCAACTACAGCCGACGCCCAAAAACTATGGGAATATTACGTAGTGCTACGGAGCACTACGTAGTTGGCCCCAAAACTATGGCAACTACAGAAGCTACGGCCCGGCTACGGCGAAAACCAGGGTTTGCTGATGCCTGCCCAACCGAACGATTTCCAGTACTTGAAGTCATAAGCGAGGACCATGAAAATTCGCGTCTTGCTCCGGAACTCTCGGTTAGCGACACGTTCAAATTCGTGCTCAGCTTGAAGTTGTCGCTCATTTTGGTTGTCGTGTTATCTTGGCTATACGACAAGGTTTGAGTCGGAGGGCATGAGATTATGCGTCCAATAGCTCAGTCTATGGACTAAAATGCCTTCATTGGTTTTGTGGCTTACAGCGTGCCGTCGAGGCTTTTTGTATTCTACGTGGAAACTATCAAATTAGTCTGGCTCTTGGTCAGACAATTCACTCCAACACTTGTTCGGCGTCAAGCGACAGATTCCAGATATATTCTGCTGAGAGCAACCGGCGTCCACGTGGGACCCTCCGTGGTTTATGCGATCGTTTTCTCGATTTGTCAGAATTCTTTCGGATTTTAATTGTGAGAAAATTTCAGGATCGGTGCCGAATATTAATTGATCGAAATTGTACAGTAGCTTTGTTTATTGGCATGAACCACCCGACATCGAAATCGCAGAGCTCGCACGCCCTCGACGTCACTGTTATCAGCATGAACATGAGTTCCGGATACTTATAGGGACTGAAATGATAGGTGAACCGCACGACGGGTTTCCGTGAACCACATGCACAGCGCCTAGTTTCCCTAAGAAATGACTCCCCCGCTTCCAGTGGCACCCACGGCGGTTTTGTCTTGTGGCTCTTGTCCGGAGAGACTGAGATTCTTGCGTTCTGTGGCGGGATTAATATTAACATCCAGCTCGCGGCTTCCAATTGAATAAAAACCTCGGTGTCTTCCTCATTCCAAGTACGCACCGTGGCGTCCATCTACATGCTCAAAAAATTGGGACCTGTGGGTGCTTGCAAACACGCACAAGAGTTTTGCTCGAATCGTTATCAGCGGTCTGCCAACCTGTCAACCGGTCTTCGGCTCGATTCATTTGGGCGTGCGGGATGATATCGTATCTTGCTTGAGTCTTGACTCCGAGTCTCCGAGACATCCCAGCCATTACGTCACGCGTTCACGGATTCATTCTTGCGTATCGTCTCCCTGTTTCTGGGTTCCGAGGAAGGAGTGGCCAGAACAAGTTGTGAGTTGGTCAGGGCAGTGGGCGGAAAGAAGGAAGGTGTAGCTGTGTCGATCACTCGAATTAATTAACTTAATTGATGGTACCACTGCAGCAGAAATCGGTTCCGAAATCAATTCTGACCACTGCTCAATGGGCGTATTTTAAGAACTAGAACCTCTGCCTTTTGTGGTACATTTGACCATGACACTAGTACTCATCATCCCGCTGTGGCTCAGCTCAGGAGTTGGTCTCTGTAAACCCTCCGGGGGTTGAAAGCTGAAAGCTGTTACACGGTGACTACAAAGGCGCTGTACATAGACTCCGTGCGCACAGTCTCAGTCTTCAGACGTGGCGGGCGCCATCCGAAACGTGGTGTTATTTATGTTTATCCCTGTCGCGCGTTGCCTTGATCTCAACGTTGATCTCCGCGCGCTGCACCGATAATAAGTAGGTGGGAAGGCCTGATGTGAATCCTGACAAAATATTTGGATTTTGGCGCACAGGCCTGATCAAAATCCTTACAAAATTGAGATTTTGGCGCAAAGACCTCTGTCGGAAATCGTGACATGTTTGGACCATAGTGGGACGCCTGTTGAGGAATCCTGACATGGATCGATGGGGTAGTGGTAATGTTCAGCCTCCAATCCTCGCTTTCTCAGATTGAATGTAATTTTTGGCTGCCTGCCCTTACGTTCGATCCCCGACGCTGTCGTAATAGCGCAGCGACGCATGGCCGCGCGCGTTGTGACCTATTCGCTGATAATCCGCCCTTCGACCACCCCTCGGCGCACCCGTTTTTAGTTTAGCGCCTGCGGCGGGAATTTTTTGGGCCATTACGAGCGATTTTGCGAAAATTCTGACATTTTTCAGCGAAATTTTGAAAACCAGGCCTTCCCACTATTATCAGGGGTCCTCTTTAATTCCACTTCGAGCCTGGGAGCTATTCGCGATGCCTGACTCACGGAGAGTCTGATGTAAGTGATGGGCTTATGTTAGTCCTTCTTAAATGCGAAGGCTGTCAAGCCGGCATTTATCCTCCCCTTTCCTGTTCACTCACTGGAGATGACCCCCGTCGATGCTGGGTTCACCCCAACTCACACCACTGAGGATCCTAAATGCGCCTCGTGCGTTTTGTTTCACTGATGACTCGACCCGTGGCTCAGGGTGCGCCGATCCAGCTACGGCGGCGCTATCTTTTCGGGATCGAGGTACTTCACTGTGGCAGGCGGCACCTTCACTAACATCAACAACTACAACATGGCTCCAAGAGTGCCTCCCAGTGATGTTTCAACGGGTTTGAACATTACAGAATCCTGAACGTTGGTCAGACTTTAGACGAATCTCGTTTGGAGACATTGACCTCCGGCGTGAAATATCTCGGGAAAATTACTCTGATGTCGTGGATCGCCAACGCACTCAGCGGAGTATTCGCAGAGTATATTCTGCCCATATTGAGCAGCTGAGGTTGGGTGTGACGGTGGCCGTTTATCAGGGGAACGGCGCCGAAGAAGTGTGTGCAATTCATCATATTTTCCGAATCCAGCTCCTCATCCAATCTTTCAGGAATGGCGAACGGATATCGCAAAATATATGGCTGTCCGGCAAGTTGAACTCTTTCGAATTGCCAGCACCAAATGTCGCTGAACTCCACACCTAGTCACCCGAACATCATTCAAGTATATGGAACAGCGAGTCTAGGGAACATTCACGCTACGATTTTCCATGATGGTGAGTCCTATCATTTTGAATCGATAATACTCATCTGTTTAAACTCCTAGATCTGATACCGGTTCAACATTTTGGGGATTCATACCGTCACTCACATTTTGCAAGCGTGTATATCTATGCTTACTGTGTATGTGCTCTGCTACTCCTCTCACTGCTGCCGGAAAAGAGACTGAATTCTCTGAAGAATTCGAAGTTTTACGTACGCCTGTTCGATCTTCGTAACGGCCCACTGACACAGTTTCAGGAGGTCAAGGATTATTTCCTCTCTACTTTCCGGTATCAGCTGGTCAGTTCATTCCCATGCCAGATCTGTGGAGCCACGACATCCTAATGCGAATGGGTCTAGTACGAGGACGCGTGCACAGGTTTCGTACGGCGCTCAACACGCCAGTTCTGTGCGGACCTCATACCTAGTGGCATATGTTACCTCAATGTTCGGCGTCCCATATCGATGGAGATATTCCGACAACAGGAACTCGAATTATTGGGCACACCCAACATGGAGGCCACAGTCGTCGACTCTCTGACGTTAGAGCATTATCACTCGATCTGCTATTGGAAGTTATATTAAGACCGATACATCCCCATTTCGGCTTCAGAAACAGTGAATCTTGGCGCAGTGATTTCCCTTTCTTTGGATAATCACTGGGTTGAGATTGCCTCCCTTCCCAATGAAGATCTTGGCCTTGACGAATGTTTTTATGGTTACACGAGTGGAACATTATGGGGAAGAGAAACCACGGTGGATGGTTGGACCCGGTATTAGTATCATCATACGTGCATCCTGCATTCTTCTAATCTGTTCGCTCTGTAGTTTTACGTCTGGGGAGGCTGTCTATGCGGCGAAAGGTTTTGAGTGGGTGAACTCACTGCACACCATATCCTGGCTCAGTCAAGCGAACCACATGTTCGGCCGTTTGGGAATTTCGTGTGGTTTCGAAGATTATGGTGCGAATTTGCGATACATTGGCCTCCTGTTGCATTGACCCAGACACCGACAGTCGTGTTAACTTCTATTTCGTTTCGCCTCACCCTTTCCGCAACCTCCGCAGATCCACCAAAGGGCTATTTGTTTCTCTGCCCCCACACACATTTTCGAACTGAATGCTCATCGGCACTGAAGTGGCCAGATTGTCCGGCCTATTGGTCGTTTGATCCCTCGGGTGCTCAACAACTGAGCGCAGAGGATGCAATTCATTTTGGGTTTCCCTCTATGCAACTTTCGAGGGAGATCTGGGGCAAGTCAGGAGATGGCAAGTTGTACAACGGACTCCGTCGGTTCCACCAGGCCAAAAACTTCGACCCAAACAGCCAGGATGTAGCTCGGTATTTGGGGAAGCCACTATATCGAACGTACACCGAAATGCACACTGGATTTGTTTATGGTGAGTCCACACTCCTCAATTCGGTGGATATGTTCATCGAAGATGAAATAGTTGATCATGATGAGCATTCTTGCAACGGACAGGAGGAGTACAAGAACACACTTGAATCGGCTAACAGCCATCATGGTGAGTCAACCAATCAATCGTTGACCCCGCCCAACCGAACAATTTCCAGTCATGAGCGAGGACCATGAAAATTCGCGTCTTGCTCCGGAACTCTCGGTTAGCGACACGTTCAAATTTGTGCTCAGCTTGAAGTTGTCGCTCATTTTGGTTGTCGTGTTATCTTGGCTATACGACAAGGTTTTGAGTCGGAGGGCATGAGATTATGCGTCCAAAATAACTCAGTCGATGTACTAAAATGCCTTCATTGGTTTTGTAACTTATAGCGTGCCGTCGAGGGTTTTTGTATTCTACGTGAAAACAATCAAATTAGTCTGGCTCTTGGTCAGACGATTCACTCCAACACTTGTTCGGCGTCGAGCGACAGATTCCAGATATATTCTGCTGAGAGCAACCGGCGCCCACGTGGGACCCTCCGTGGTTTATTCGATCGTTTTCTCGATTTGTCAGAATTCTTTCGGATTTTAATTGTGCGAAAATTTCAGGATCGGTGCCGAATATTAATTGATCGAAATTGTACAGTAGCTTTGTTTATTGGCATGGACCACTCGGGTCTAACGACATCACACAGCTCGCACGCCCTTGACGCCCCGCCACTGTTATCAGCATGAACAGGAGTTCCGGATATAGGGATTGAAATGATAGATGGACCGCACGACAGATTTAATTTCCATGAACGAACCGAACCGCAGCGCCCAGTTTCCTTAGGACATGGCTCTCCCGCTTCCATGGCACCCCCGCCCACGACGGCGGTTTTGTCTTGTGACTCTTCTCCGGAGAGACCGAGATTCTTGAGTTCTGTGCAATGTGGCAGGATTAATATCAATATTAATATTAATATTCGGCGGCATGCCCCAGCTTGTAAAAACCTGTGGCGTCCATCTGCATGCTCAAAAAATTGGGACCTGTGGGTGCTTGCAAACACAAGAGTTTTACTCGAATCGTTATCAGCGGTCTGCCAACCTGTCAACCGGTCTTCGGCTCGATTCATTTGGGCGTGCGGGATGATATCGTATCTTGCTTGAGTCTTGACTCCGAGTCTCCGAGACATCCCAGCCATTACATCACGCGTTCACGGATTCATTCTCGCGTATCGTCTCCCTGTTTCTGGGTTCCGAGGAAGGAGTGGTCAGAACAAGTTGTGAGTTGGTCAGGGCAGTGGGCGGAAAGAAGGAGGGTGTAGCTGTGTCGATCGCTCGAATTAATTAATTGATGGACTATTTCAGCAGAATCGGTTCCGAAATCAATTCTGGACTACTGCTCAATGGGCGTGTTTTAAGATCTAGAACCTCTGCCTTTTGTGGTACATTTGACCATGACACTAGTACTCATCATCCCGCTGTGGCTCAGCTCAGGAGTTGGCCAATGGTCTCTGTAAACCCTCCGGGGGTTGAAAGCTGAAAGCTGTTACACGGTGACTACAAAGGCGCTGTACATAGACTCCGTGCGCACAGTCTCAGTCTCAGTCTCAGACGTGGCGAGGGTCATCCGAAACGTGGTGTTATTTTTATCCCTGTCGCGCGTTGCCTTGATCTCAACATTGATCTCAGCGCGCTGCATGTTGAACAAATCATTGATGTTGATCGGGATTTCCAAGGCAATGTTCAAGAAGTCTTGTAAACCGGCTCCGTGCGACTAAAATAAAGTAATTGAGGAATGGATCGTAAATAGATGAGTTCAAAATTGTCAATTGCGATTTTCGCCGTTTACCCGTGTGTCGCCGCGGAAAAATCTGCAGAGGTCGCTTTTGGCACCTGAGCGACGTGTGTGGTTTTAGATTTTCGGGCATCGATCACAGGCTCCAGAAGACAGTACATCCATCCAAAGACGTCAAACATGGCGGCATATCCTACCTTCCGACGGGCGGCACGGCTGCCATCTGCAACACCCGCTGTTTCAAAAATCTAGCACAGGTGACTCGGTATCGTTCAATTCTGTGAACTGACCGTGCCTCGGGTCTTGCACTTAGGACGCGAAATTTGCATCGTCGTATCTAAGTAAGTACTAGGCGACTCGCGACACACTGCTGCTATTTATTCTCGTCCTGGCAAATACGCGACATACACAGCCTTCTCCCTTCAATCAGAATGATGGCACGAGGCATCACGGATGGCAAACAGCTTCCGGCTCTCTTTTTCGCCCCTTCTGCGCGCTGTGCGCCTCCGCCTTTTCCTTTCTCTCCACAGTTTTTGTTTGTACATTCTTTGCTTTTCAGTTTCCAGATACCCACGGAGTGCGCTTCCCCTCCCCTCAACTCTTCCCGCGTCTGAATTTCTTCGCCCAAGCGGCCTTCACGTCCCCGGGCAGGCCCACGCTTATTTCTGCTTTAATTCATGGCTGGAATCGGCTTGTCAAGGTTGGTGTCTGTGACTCTTTGTCCTAGTCTATCCTCATGAAAGTATAGCCCGACGACTATCGCAAACCTCTTCCCCGACTCTCCGTCTGCGGCAACTAAAGGAATCGGCTTGTCGAGGTGCGTGGTTCTCCACTCCGCCTGTTCTATGCCTCACGAATGTGTACTGCAGTCCATCGACTATCTCAGGCCTCTTCTCTTCATTGGCGGGCAAGAAAACTGCGTCTGCATCCGCGTCTTCAACCGCGTCTGCGTCGGCTAGCGCGTCGACGAAACCTTCTCCCACAAAGGCCCCCAAACACAGTGCGCCTCAGAGCTCGTCTCAAGCGCCTACCAGCACGGGATTAGTCAGTCCAACCAACACCTCCAGCCCAAGCGCGGACAAGTCTGCGTTCTCGACGTGCGTGTCCTTCTCGCTGTCATGCGCTTCCTTCCTAACATATCCCCCAATGCAACACAGATTCCTGCAGAACAAGCCCGCGCTCTACGGCGCAATCGCCGGCGCCGTTGTCGTCCTCATCCTCCTCCTCGCCTTCCTGACCCACTGCATACGGCGGCGCAATCGCCGACGGCAGCGGAAACTCGACCAGGAGATGGATGCATCGTTCCGGCAGACCGTCTCCCAAGCCGCAGCATCCCGCGCCCCGCCATCGTTCGCACCAACCCCAAGAACGATGAACTTGAATCGCGTCGACAGCACGTTCAGCGACGCGAGCGGGTCGCACGGCACATACATGCAGCCGCCGCTCCCCGTCGCATCGCAGCAGCAGCCGTACTACAACTACAACTACGGACCCCCGCCCCCGCCCGCGCCCGCGCCGCAGCGGCAGCCAAGCGACGACTGGGACAGCGCACGCGGGAGCGCGGTAGTGGGCGTCGCGGTGCGCGGGATGCGCGCCGAGCCGCAGTTCATCCAACACCCCCAGCGCGCGCCCGCGCAACTCCCGCGCCCGCCGGGCGCGTCAGCTTGGCCTCAACCCCAACCCCAAACGCGATTAGCCCCCACCCAGGCGCAGGCGCAGACGGTGCCGACGCTGTACCTCTCGCAGCACTACATGCTCTCGCCCCTCCCCGCGGATGCCGCTGCCGCGCCGCAGATGATGAGCCCGACGGAGATGCCCGTTACGCCGACGTCGTTCCCGAATCCATTTGATTCGGAGCCGCCGCCGCCCCAGGGAGAGCCGCAGGAGAGGAGCCCGGTGTCGCCGGCGCCGTCGCTGCCGAATCCGTATTCTGCGATGGAGTAGGAATCGGAATCGGAATCGGAATCATTCATCCTTATTGATGATGCCGCCGATCCAGCTGAAGTAGCGGGAGAGGAGTTGTGCCCAGGTCCGCTTTCTTTGCCAATTTATCATCTCGGGTGAACCCATGTGCATGATTCGTCGTATATAGCAAACACGGATGGTATGGACTTGTGTAGTGGCTATATTTATCAATATCTAAGTAATATCTAGTGAGCCATCGACAGGTATGATTTGATTTGATGCGCACAATATCCTCGTCGTCGGTGTGAGTCCTCGCTCCCGAAGAGTTGTCCAAATAAAACAGAACCGCAGATTAAGTTCGTACCGAAATTCGGATTTGCAAAAGCCATCCCGGCGCAAGCCTAGTGTGAGTGCGTTACTGGAACTCGCAATGAACCGCCGACACATCCATCCACATCCCCGCCCAAGTGCGCGCAGGTGATTCCGTGATTATCCGGTTTCAGCATCTGAACATGCACGATCCGTGGTAGATGGCGAACTAGGGCGAATGGAGCGTTGAAAAAAGGAATCAGTGTGGAAGGGTGAGCTGAGCCCCTCGTTGCCTCCCCCTTTCCGTCTCTTCTTGCGTACCTTACACCCGATCACTTTTGCGATGGTCTCTTTACCTTGTGCGTAAACAGGGACAATCATTACCTTTCTCCCCGAACCACGAGCATTGACGCGGTCAGTGACTAGAGTACTCCAGCGAGGGTACGCTGCCAGTGAACACCAAGCACTTCTACCTCAGATATTTCCCCTCACCAAGTCTTTCCGAGCCCCAGCCTTACTTCGCGCCCACACGGCGTTGACCCCTATTCACGTTGATTTCTACTTCACGCCTCTACGCCTTTCCTGGGACCACCACCGCACTTTCTACTCCACCTGTGCTCCCCTATCCGGACTTCCGGCCCACATTACTGCGTACCAGCAGAGAACACGTCACTGCGACATCGGAATGTCGGAAAGCAAGCGGAAGAGCTTTGCCGATCGGAAACTAAACGGAAGAGCTTTTGGGGGATGGGAAACTGTTCTGGCAGCTCGGGTAGCGATCTAGGCGTTAAGTACCGGGGATGGAGCCGAGACGACGCGTCATCGGCAATTCGGTTCGGTAGAGTACTTTAAATGACTCATTTGGAAAAAACATGAACCATTGTCTCCGATTGCTTCTTCCATGGCTTCTGAGCTCATTTTTGCGAGTCTTCCACAATTCCTTTCTGGTGGTCACAAAGTCTGACGCACCTATCCAACATATAGGTTACTGGTGCCTCCGGGTTCCTCGGCTCTCATGTAGTGCTGCAGCTGTTAGAAAAAGGTTATCGCGTCCGAGCGTACGTGTGTGTGTGTGTGTGTGGAAAACGAACCGGAATGGCTGACTGTAGAAATAAATGCCTAGTGCGGCTCGCGGGGCGAAAGCAGACCACCTCAAATCCAGCTACGCCAGCTATGGCGGTCGTTTTGAGAGCGTCAAGATAGCAGATATTGCCCACGATCAATTCCCGGACGCCCTGGTTGGAGTGGCCGGAATTATACACACAGCGTGTCCCCTCCCTGGGCATGCTGATGGGCCAACACTGCTGGCGGTAGGCATGCAATAGGCCGACTTTGAATATCTGAATATTTAACCGTCCCGCTGATAGGCGGCTCTGGAAGGAACGTTGAATGTTATTGTTCAAGGAGAAAAGGCTGGCGTTAGGCGGATGGTGGTGACCAGTTCCATTGCCACGGTCATAAATCCGGAAGACAGCTACACAGACCAGGGTACGCACCCGAAGCTTGCATCGTATGTCCAATTCCCATAACAGCCTGTGTCTATAACAGATTGGACCCAATTCACGAGAGAGATGGCAGTGGATAGCGACAGCCACATGGTAAGGTATACCACGGCAAAGAAATTCGCAGAACTTGCGCTTTGGGAATGGGCGGATAAGCATCCGCACATCGAGGTCACAACATGTAAGTACGTTCCTCGTCTGGACATCATTATCAACTAAGATTGTTTCGCCTCGCAAGTGAACCCAACATTCTTCTATGGGCCCTTCACTGCGCACTTTTCCCTCCCTGCGCCCGAGTTTGGAGCCTTGTCATCGAACCTGCTCATCTACAACCTTCTATTCAAGGACGGCGTATTTCCCTATAATACGCGCTACATCGACGTGCGCGACGTCGCACAAGCACATGTCCGTGCACTAGGATCCCCTGCTACCGCCAAGGTTGGGCACAAACGGATTGTCTTTTCTTCCCCGCACAAAGCGCCGTTCCAGAGGACATTGGACTTGATAGCGGAGCAGCGCCCATCGCTTAAGGAGAGGTTGATTGTCGGAACGCCACCGCTGCACCCGTACGACGTTCTGCCGCTTGACTTTGGGCGAGTTGAAGAAGTTCTGGGGATGACGAAATCCGATTTCTACCCCTTAGAAGAGGTGTGTTTGGGTTTGGGGTCCGGATCATGATGATTTTGGTTGCTGATGGCCCATTTTAATTGTAGACGATGCTTGACACCGTCGATGCACTGGTTCAGGCAGAGAAACAGTGGCAGAGTGCAGGGAACCCCATCCGGACCCCGCCTAGCTTTTAAAGGCATAAAGGTTCCTCAATTGCGCTTGCTTCGAATGTCATGTGACATATAGTTCAATTTGTGTTTTAAGCGAGTTATTGCTAGTTCCCCAATGCAACCCCGACGGGAGCTGTGGGGAGGTCTGGGTAGGTCCAGGTAGCATTGCGGCTAGGCTACCAGCCATATGTGGCTGGCCGGCTTGCTGGGGCCATCAAGGCCCTTCAGCTAGCTCCGGTGGGCGGATGCTGTGGCTAGAGAGCGTCGGAATGCAGTGAATGCTCGGCGAGCTACCGCCGTCACTAACCGTCGTGACAGCAACTTGCACTTGCGACGAGCGCCTCCCTTGGTGCTCTTCATGGACCCTCCCGCCACGTACGCGCGCAGCGGGCGGGGTGTCGGCACTAGCCCGCTGCACGGGAGCCCCCAGAGTTCGTTGCAGCAGACCCGGGAGAATACCCACGGCGCGCCGAAAACCCGGGCACAGTCTTGGGGTGGCCTACATCTGCAGGAGGAAGAAAGATCATGTTCGTCATGTCGGGTCACGCCGCCGAAGGACTCGGAAAGAGCTCCGAAGAGGGGCAATCACAGAAAGTTCGTGTTCGGAAAGTGGCCATGCAGGCTCTGAGCCAATTCTGAAGAGCCAGAAACCTTCGGAGTGATATGCCAAACTAGAAAATGCATGGTGTTGAGATTGTTAACCCCACCATAAAGGATACCAACCAAATTGTCTTGGCGTACTTTTGGTGGCAGCGATAACACAGAAATCCGTGTCGATATCCACCACAGTACCGCTACATCCCTAGTCATTGCGTTCCGGCCCCCGTAGATGGAGGGTTCATCTACGCCTGTAGCTAAAGGGTTAAACAGACCCGGTTGACTACCTGTGTCTACAATACATAGACACAGTTGATCTACCCATGTCTACATGTGCCTACTCACTTACATCAATGTACACGCACATAGCCACATGTAGGCAGATGTAGATTCACCCCGAGCCTAGTACCTACACCATGGTTGAGAAATTTGGCAACCTGTGGATAGATTTTGGATGGGGTAATTGAGGTGCATCTACGTAGGTCTAAGTGCGTTGACAGCGTAGACAAACGTAGACTGATGTAGCTGATGGTGCGTGTACGGCATGAAGATGTAATGTAGATGGTCGTACGTTAAGCTCGACACACGTGACGGTGTACAGACAGGTAGCCGGGTGGAGCTGTACGTAGAAACTGGGTCGATGCACGTACACTAAGTTAGACGTGGGTCTGTCTACGGGGGGCCGGAACACAGTGAATCTGAGGTGTTCTTTGAGGTCTATTAGCATAACCAATTCACAAATTTAAAATATGTGTCATTGAAGGAATTAGAGCCAGACTAAAATTTTGAAATCTCAAAAACCGACTACGCTCAACCTAGGTTCAAGCTATACTGCGTTTTAGTATGGTTATTGAACAACTTCTTCCCCTGGTCTAAATTGCTTCAACCAAAGACATTTTCCGACTCTATTATAATTTCATTTCTACCCTCAGAACACAGATGTGGATGGAGGATACCGTTGGAGAGGCTCTCAGCCTCTTCTAGGTGATCTATCCCAAACAGGAGCTCTCGAGCTTGCTAGACCCAAGAATGTCTCGCAAGACCGGAAAACAGTGGCAAAAGGCAGAGAGATGGTTCGGAACAACTATGGACAAACAACCTAATGCGACTACTAGCACAGCCACAGGCACCCCCCCTCAAGCGACGTACGACCCGGACGTCGCCCCGCAACTCCTGCGCCCAACGCTCCTTGTGAGCGCCACTCAATCGAACCACCACGCCTTGGGCCAGCTTCCGTAGCTGCCCGTACTTGCCCGGTGGAACTCTAGCGGCCAGCTAGTTTAGAGAGTGTCACCTGCCGCCGTCTCGTTATGGCTGAGAGACTCGGCCATCTGTTCTTCCGCTTCAGCAATTTCGAGGTCTTGGGGTGTGGGTATATACTCCCCTTCGTCACGAGGGTGTTTTTGATCGAGGTTGAACCCCGTAGAGGAATGAAATGCCGAAGTCTTCAAGAATGTACAAACTGTAAATTTTTTAGTGGTACACTGTTAAGATCACAGAGAGAAAACAAATTAAGAGATTTTGCATAGATTTGTACAGGCGCGGACCAGCGCGGAGCAAGTTTATTGATGGATCTTTTGTTGCCGTCAGCCTCGGAGTCATACCACTGTACAACATCGCCGATTTTGAACTCGACAATGTGTGCGTTCAAATCAAAGGAGGATTTTTGTCGAGCTGCGCGTTGAAGCGACTTCAGATGGGCGCTCCAGCATAAACTATCCGCTAGAGCAAAGTGGATGTCGGCGTCGGATGGGGTCGTGGGAGAGATCGTGGATGGGAGATGTTGTTCTGGCGTGAATGATCTCCCGAAGAGAAGTTCGCGTGGGGTAGCCTTGAGCGAGAGAAGCACGCGGTTGTTTAGCATGCGGATGGCGGTTTCGAAATGTTCCGGCCAGTTGGAGGGGATGTCCTCGGGTTTCACGGTTCCTTCGTCAGCATCATGATCTGGCGCGCATAAGCGCTTCAGTATGCCTAGGAAAATTCCGTTAGTCCCCTCGATTAAACCATTCACCCATGGTGAGTGCGCTGGGGTCGTGATATGCTTGATGTTGTTTGCTGTGCAGAACTCGTCGACGTCCTTGTTGCGGAAATGGCTCCCGCCATCAGCTATGAAGGTGTCGGGGACCGCAAACTTGCAGATACGGGTAAGAGATTCGCTGGTGGACTTTGCTGTGCCTGCTGACTTCAGTTTCGTACCCCACACAAAGTGCGAGAAGATGTCGATGTAGAGGCCAGCATTCTTAAAACCTCCCTTACCCAGCGGTAGCGAGAGATAGTCTCCCGCAACCAAACCGAACGGCTGAGTCCGTTGAATGGGCTGTAGCAAAGAGTTCAGGGTAGGCGCACCAAAACTTTTGCACCATGGGCATTCCAACATGGCCTGGCGGCAGTCGGTGTCCATTCCCGGCCAGAAGTACCGGTCCGAGAGCTTGAGTTTGGTGCTGTCCACATTGAAATGGCCGTTTAACGCATGCATCTCCAACGCAGTTTTGAAGCCGAGTGATGTGGGGATGCACTCCGTGCGTGCAACTTGACGGGCTGCCTTGTCCGCAACTCGCCAAAGTTTCCCATCTTCGATCATGAAACCATGGGTACGGTGAGACAGCTTCTTGCGCTCCTGTAGTGTTGAACCTACGGCATTCCCGAGGAGGTATTCGACTATTGGCACAAAGAAAATGTCTTCAGCAAACCGAACTTGTAATGGGTGACTCATTGAGCTCGGTGCGACTGTAAATATATCGCGCGTAACGCCTGTTGATGCGTCCCAATCTGCGAGAACAGACCAGTTTGAGCCGTCTGCGTCGGTTCATTTGCATTGAGTCCACATACGGCTCAAACTGTCCGCAACTGGGTTCTCGACCCCAGGTCGATGGCAAATGTCGATGATGTTCCGTGAGAGGATGGATTCCTTCCATCGACTGTGATGCGAGTTAAGACGCTCGCGCATCAGCGTATCACGCAAGGCTTGACAGTCAGTTTCAATTTCGATGGGTGAGCCGTAAGTATACACCTCAAATTCGTCCAAAGAGTACTTCAGCACCGCAAATTCGAGCAAGAACGGCTCGTACTTAGCTTCACTCGTGGATGTTCTCTTGGAACAGTACGCAATCGAGTGCCATTGTAGAACTTCCTTCCCTTCTTTGTTGATGAACGGGAATTGTTGCGATAAGAAGCCGGCGAAGCCCTCAGCGGAGCCATCTGTCATGATGCGAAACGGTCGCCCATCATATTGCGGTGTTTTGAGCAGAGGTTCCTGGGAAAGCAGGCATTTCAGTGTCAAAAAGGCTTTTTGTTGGTCCTCGCCCCATTTGTGCTTAATGGACGTGGTCTTTAATGCGCGTTTGTAAGCCCCTTTCCATACGTGCCATTTCGAGCCTGGCGATTGAATCTCGACGTTACGTGTGAGGTCCGTAAGTGGCGCAGCGATTCTGGCGTAATCCAGCATCATGCAGCGGAAGTAATTTGTTAGCCCCAAGAATCCCATGAGGTCCGACACGTTCTCCGGGACTGGCCAATTCACAACAGCGCCAACCTTATTGAGATTCGGTTTGAGTTCATTGGGGCCCACCATGGCTCCGGCGAATAGCACATCGGTGAAAAAGAGCTTGGTTTTGGAGGGGGATTAGGATAGACTCTTCTCGCAGCAGCGCTGAAAGAATTTGGTCAAGTTGGCCAATTTCGTTTCAAATACATCACCTGGTAAACAGATATTGTCCATCCAATTAACGAGTTCCCGTCCAATCATGTCGTCGAGGGCAATGGCCACCATTTCGCAGAAGGTCGTCGGCGCGCCAGTAAGACCGAAGGGCATGCGCAAGTAGACAAAATAGCCTCGGCCCTCCACATAGAACGCTGTGTAAGGTACCGACTCGTCGTCTAATGGAACAGCGTAGTAACCCGCCGCGAAGTCAATAACACTGGCCCACCTATGTCCCGCCGCAAATTTGTGCTTGGACTTGAGATCCCCATGCGGAAAAGGTGGCACTTGCATTGCTTTGTTAACCGCTGTGAAAGCGTGGCAAACACGCCATTTTGTTGCAACTGGCTTTTGGCCATGGGCGTTCTCCACTGCATCCAATAGCGCTTCGTTTGTCTCGCCGGGTTCCCATACCTCTTCCCAGAATGGCGGAAGTCCGTTTTTAATGCACTCGGCGTTGACCTTGCGCAGAACCTCTGTGCGGGTGATGCCTGTTTTACCAGCCTCCTTCGGTGCGAGATTTGTACTATTTAAGCACTTTAAAAACTCGCCTGGTACCCGTTGGATTACATGCGACTCCTCCATCTCATCCAAAATGTCGTAGAACCAAGTTTTCTGCTTCTCGGTGAGTGGTCGCTGAGACATGCGCGTCAGAAGTTTGACGGTCAGGTTGATGTTCAGATGGTGTTTCCACCAGTCAATGAAGAAGACCTCTGACATTGACAACGCAAACACATCAGCATATTCGCGGATCAGTGCTTCGACCTTAGCTCGTTGGGCCTCTGTGAGGTCTGTCCCAAGTTGTATCTTGCCCAATATCTCTTGGATTCTTGTCTTGTTGAATGGGTCAGTGGTGCGCATAGTCTTGTTGGTTCCGCGGTCAATCTTGAATTCCGCTGCACTGACATCACCGAGTACGTGAATATCGGCGTCGGTCGTCGGCTCCGATATGCCCTCTCCCATCGCCTCCGTTGCCATTACTCGCATCTCATCAAGCTTGCCCCGTAATCGTTTTATGCGCACCTCGGAGGTCACCAGTGAGCGCAGCTGCTCCTCTGTGCCCACCGAGTCGACGTCTAGCTGCAAGACATCACAAACAGCCTTCAGCCGTCGGTGAAGCGCCCATCTCGTAGCATCTGCCTTGTCCTTCTCGCGCCGCAGGTCCGACGCTGACGACATCTGGTACGGGCACCCCGTGGTCGTCTTGGCATTCACTTGTTGGGCAGCCGCAAGTGTATCATTCCAGTGGCGATTAGCGGCTTGGCGCTGGATCTTCGCGCGCTGATGTATATCCGGCCAGCGTACGTCGTTCTTAAGTTCCTCCGGCTCCTCGCACGCTTCGGGCAGCGCGCCAGCATCGAGGGTGGGCTCCACAGAGAGGTACTTAGCAAATCTAGTCTCGGCCCATGGTGTACGAGCTTGAATGACGCAAATCCGCTCATACTCCTCTTCCAGGCATTCATCCTCGACTGTCGGCCTCGTGGACAGCTTGCTCGGCTCCTCTGGTATCGTCGAGAGGGGTGCATGCTTCGGTATCTGGAACGGGTGAGGCCGCGATGGAGTGGGCTCGACTCTAGGTGGAGGTGAGTACCCAAGACCAGGAAATGGTAAAGGCTGCTCAGCTCGTCGTTCCAACTGTGCCGCCTTGCGTGCTTGTTCCCTCCGCCGCTTCTCTGCAATTCTCCGCAACTTGTCGAGCCTCCACTGCTCCTCCGCGTCCGGGATGGGCACCATATCTGATTCCTCGCTCGTACTCCCCTCCTGCTCGGCCTCAACTCGGGTCCCCATCAATGCTGTATCCCCCACACTCGCCTCCACGACTGCCACTGTCACCTCCTCCGCAATCTCAGGCACTCCCTTTGCCTCCCCCGTAATCTCTGCCGCCGCCCTCGACTGCTCCGCCGTCACAACTGCTGTCCGCATCTCTCTCACAGTCCCGGCTGCATACTCCCCACTCTCTACTGCTGCCCTCGCCTCGTGCGCATCCTCCGTGGTTCTCTCCGACTCCTCTGCAGCCCTCGCCACCGTCCATACCTCCTCTACAGACACGGCTGTGTCCCGCGATCCATCAGTGGGTGGTATCTCCACTATGCCCTCCTCTAAACTCTGCAGCTCGTTAGACAATACCGTCCTTCCCACGCGAGCGGATGCGAATCCTGTCTGTGTCGTAGTCATGGGATGTGCGGACACTATGCAGCCACGGCTTGCCAAGCAACACGTCGAAGGCCCCGCCACATTCGAATATCTCAAACCATGCAGTAGCGCTGACGCCGCCCACTGATACCTTGCCCCACCAGCGACCATACGGCCATATCTTGCTGCTGCTCGCGACGCCGAGCGTCGTCTTGGATGGGGCTGTACGGCCCAGACAGTGCCCATATTTCTTCCATCGCGCTAGCGAGATGCAATTGCGCATCGCACCATCGTCCACCTGCACCGTAAGGCGTACCCTCGTCCCGTCTTGTCCAATGAGCTGTGCGCGCTGGTAGAATGGAGGTACGGTGTCATAATCGTTGTCGTGGACACTCAGGATAGATGTGGGTAGGGACGTCGAGTACTGATAAACCCGTGTATTTGTAGGCGCGAAAAATACAACGAATGGATCGTATCTAGTAACGTCCCGGCAGCGTCCTTGCCCGTGCACTCTTTCCGGGGAATTTGGATTAGGAACCTCACCACCCCTTATTCGGTGGGTTCCTCTCCATTTTCCGACTGCACGTCGTACAGCGGCTGGTTGGGGTCGAAGCCACCGAACAGGTCGTACGGCACCTCATTGATCTGAGAGATTCCCGCCCCACGCTGCCTCAGGGGATACATGATCTGACCCACGACCGTGTGGATATTGAGCTCGCGAATGGGGACTTCGGGGTTATTGAGAATTTTGCAAGCGCTCTGGCCGCAGTGCAGCGGAACAGTGAGTAGGCCGCATCAGTAACACTCGCGCGATCCCGGTGTAGCGGTGCCTGGGGCGAACGGGAAAGTGGAGTAGTCGGGTGATGTCGAATTTCCATATTGGGACATCCACGTGTCCATGTCGGCCTTGTAGCGCTGCATTCCATTCTGGTCTGCAAGGGTGCAAGCGTTTTGAGCGAGGTTACGGGCAATATCAGCATCAGGCGCAGGGTCACCACTGAGACTCGTAGGGCGCGATCTTCCAGCTAAAGGGCTGACGGGGGAATTGAAGGCCAAGTGCTTTGTGAAGGTATTTGGCGGGCGTATGGTGCTGCCGCTGAAAACATCGTCTGTACGGGCGTTCCACGGGGTGCGGGGTGGGTACGCAGCTGGTGCTGGTGTAGAATAGGGTGTCACTGCTGGTGGTGGGCGAGCTGGGGACTGGGAGAGACGCACTGCCGGTGGGATATACCCTGTGCGTGGGCTTCCGTACATTGTCCCGATGCGCGCAGGGCTGAGGTGGGTGAGGCTGAGACCGTTCGTGAGCTCCTGCGTGGGGTGGAGGGTCTCGTAATCCTCGCGAGCATCCCGGATGGCATCGAGGGGAACATTTTCGACTGCCCAAAGCCATTTCTCCCAAGAGTCAAGGGAAGCATCACTGATGAGGCGACGGAACACGACCGGGAGAGTACTGCGGATGTGACTCTTCAGCAGCATGGCATCGTCTCCGTTCGGTAACTCCATCAGGAGCTTGCGTGTCCCCTCCGCCCACGCGACGTGTGTCAAGACGGAGTTGCCGTCCGCGTCCTTGACGTACTTGCCCAGTGCGTGGAGGTTGAGTGTGTTGGTGTTGAGCTCCTCGATGATCGCCTCTGTTGCTCGCCGCGTTGTCTTTGGCTTCAGCCATTTCTTCTCGAATGCGGTGAGTAGGTTCTTCCACGTATCCTTCTCGCCCGCCTTCAACTCCTCCCACCACTCGTCCGCCTGTCCTCCCGGGTGCAGTCCCTTCTCAAACTGGTACAACTTCTCTTCCTCCTTCGTATCAAATTTCCACGTCCCTTCAAGGGTGCGGAGCCACGTGTGCGCCTTCTCGGAGACGCAGTTCCCGCGGAACAATTCCACGGTTTTTTGAGGTGCCATTTCGTCCTCGGACGACACGGTGTTAGGGAATATCGGTCGCTTCAACGGGGGTTGCTGGCGAGCAGGTCTTGGGGTAAAAAATGCTGGTACTAGGGTAGGCGTGGCAGTCGGCGATGATTCAGAGGATAGAGATAATTCTGATAGTGTGGAAATCGTAGGTGTACTGGGAAATAATTCACTGCTGGAATTTTGTGTCAATGGACTAGCTGTAGCTGCACCAGACACGATATATGGGGATGGCGACGTGCTGCGAATGCGACGTCTGGTGGCGCGTTCCTGGTTTGCGACCTCTATGATGCAGGCCCAGTCTGCTGCTAGCTCGTCTCGTTTGTATCTGTAGTCTCGGTCTGCTTTACTGAGGTGTCGGTTGTTCCCGGACGCCAGGATGTAGCGCGTGGGTGCTCGAATCCGCTCTGATCACCAAATGGAGAGGCTCTCAGCCTCTTCTAGGTGATCTATCCCAAACAGGAGCTCTCGAGCTCGCTAGACCCAAGAATGTCTCGCAAGACCGGAAAACGGTGGCAAAAGGCAGAGAGATGGTTCGGAACAACTATGGACAAACAACCTAATGCGACTACTAGCACAGCCACACCGTCAGAAAGACAATTTTGGTTCTCTAAGCGCCCACATAAGCGCCCATCAGGAACACATTAGTAAAGTTTGGACAGTACACCACTATAAGGGAACGAATTCCTCCAACCGGCCATACACGCACATTTGGTATCATCCTATGAAGAGATCCCTCTGTTCAGAATTTTTCTACAGCTTTCGAGTATACTTTCCGAAACAAAACTAAGTGTTATTTCTTTACATTTGGGAATTGGGATTGCCACGATCGGTGCCATCGGCAATGCCACCGGCACCCAAAAATGTCGCAAGCGAGGTTTTTAAGTGGAACATCAAGTATTACCACAACACGTCATCGCACGGCTACGCCTAAGGCATACCACGAGTGCTCCCGCAGGTAACTCAGATCCGTGGGAACAAGTACCCATGTTCAAAAATGTTGAACTCAGATCCGCACGAGTTTAGTTCCCACGGGTGACTTGTATCCGCGGATCCATACTCTTGAGTACATGGGTACTCACAGGTTTATGAAAACCTGTGGGTACTTATGAGTACCTGCGAGTATTCAATAGAACTTGCCAGGATTCAATCAAAATATACAAAACTGAAGCTTTCACATATCACTATGAACTTCTATTACATTGTCCACATCTGTAGTTTCAACCTTCTTTTTCTTTCTCCTCTTAGACTTCTCCAGGGTGGAAAGAAATAGATAGAAAGTATGATTCAAAGTGTACCAAGTTCTTCAAGTCTGTCTGAGAGTATCATCATTTTGGCTGATGTTTGTTCCAAGAAGGCTGACAGAATGCCAAAATCATGCAAGAATGGAACTAAAAACCTGTTGATTTTTCTACAATTGGGAGGCAGCCCTTGAGTTGCTGAAATCATGTGAAATGACACAGTAGGGACCAAGAACTTGTTCTTTGTGCAGATTGCATCATCGAGGTGGAAATCAAGAACTCAAAAAGTATACTGGTACCAATTGAATACAGGGAGGTTGCGTGATGAAAATAATTAGCCACCTTGCAGGCACTACAGCTGCACTAAAGAGGCAATAATACTTGTGAGTACTCCTGTGAGTATCAAGGGTAAAGGTTTCATACTCAGATCCGTGACCTACCTGTGGGAACAAGTACCCAGATCCGCGGGTATGCTTACCCACGGGTTTTCCCACGAGTAAACCTGTGTGGACCCGCGGGTTACTCGCACTCGTGGTATGCCTTAGCTACGCCAAATACAAACATGCATCGCGTCTTCGTTTCCGCCCCCTCAGGCCTCCGATCATCTTTCGTCCTCCATATCTATGGATTCAGTACACTACGCCAAATGGCAAAAGATGCCTCATCTGGGCAATCAGCTAACAGTCTAAGTTTCTATGATGCTGGGCTCTTGTTATATACCGGTAGGGCTGCGAGCCGTAGACCTGTACCCGTTTTACGGGTACGGAACGGGTATTTATGGGTCACCCATACCGTACCCGTTCCGTAGAGTGGATGCATGCAGCCCCATACGGCCGGCTCCTGTACGTATACGGGTTACGGCCGTAAGTACGGGTTACAGCCATAAGATACGGGTCTTTCATTCATCACTACAGATCAATTTAACATGCCTGCTCAATGTGTCGGATGGTGCTCTACTTTACATAAGTAAATATTGAGGAAGATCACAGGCAATGTCAGGCATGCTTCAGACTCTGTCGGAAAAATATTTTTAGTCTTATCAGACGGCAGTCTGATAAGATCATTATAAGAGCCTTGTCAGATCGACACGAACAAATAATGCTGTTGTCAGTCTGGCCGCCATCTCATAATGTTGTGAGCTGCTTGTAAGGGCCTGATGAGTTGAAAGCAAATTTATTATTTGGATACCCAGAAGCATTGTCGAGTGTAGGCAATAGGCAAATTGTGTATTGCGATTCAAATATCGGGGTACAGTGTAAATAGTACCTATTGCGTCCGAACGTGGATGTTCAAAGGTCGGGAGTTGCATATTCAGGCGCGTGGGTGTGCTGAGGGCTAGAGCCGCCGTTTGTGAGGAGCGTCAGTGGTTGAAAGCGAGAAGGAACAACGACAAGTGCGTGCTTTTGCGTACCTTCATCCTGTGTTGGCAACGTACTTCAGATCCCCTGCGCAGCGCCACACCCAGCCTCATTGCAGCCGTTACTGCGCTGTCCTGACATTTGGTGCACGGAATAGTAATCTTGAGGGATGGGATGGTGGGTTGGCGTTTGTGTGGTTCTGTGCAAGACGCATATCCTGCTTGCTTGTCGCGCAGAAAGACAATACAGGCACGGACATCCATGTTCCCGGACCTACCGACACGCCCGGCGTCTGTATACGAGATTGGGCGCAGAGGTGAATAGGGTGGGACTCAGCTCGTGGAAACAGAGAACTGTAAATGGCGCGAAGGGATGAGCGACGGGCAGGGATAGACAAGTCTGGAGTTGCGCACCTTGTACAAAGCGGCGCCAGCCTCAAGCGTCAGCGCGCCTCTGGCAATCGCACCTCTGGCTTGCATTCAACGACATCTTGTACGCACTGTAGGACATGGAGATTTTTCGCAGGTGCCGATCTTGCGCTTGCTTGAGTTTACGGGCAAATTCCGCATGGGACTCTGCCCGTCATATGGTGCGGACAGCAATCTGCCGTATTGGTGAGACTATTTAGAATAATTATAAGGGTGAAACGGGTGGGACGCACAAGCATGCGCACGTGGATCCCGAAATCACGTCTACGGCGCGGCGTGTGTACAGGGTGGTTTTAGTGCGCAGCGAGTCGCGTGCATGCGGGTACGGTTGGGAGATGCAAGTCGGATGGCGCGTTCCGGAGCAGGCAGCTGGATCTCTTGACGGTTGCGCCGCATTTGACGGGACTGGGCTTGCGGCTCGGACTCGGGCTCGGGCGCGTTTTTGCGCATTGGAAGTGAGCGACCCGTAGGTGTCGGCTGTGTGGTTGGGCTTGAAGTTGTTGATACCAGTGAGGTGGGAAGAGAAAGAGCTGACACTTCCCTTTTGGGATTGACAGATCGGTGAGATGACATCATGACACGAACAGCGCGCGTGTTTCTAAATTTTCGTTCTTAACTTGTTCTTAACCCAGTCCCAAGTCGATGTATCGCAATTGCCAACATTGCGGAAACCCTTTCAAACCTCAAGGCTTCACAAACCACGAGAGGCATTGTGCCCAAAAACAGAGATCACTCCAAACCGAATCGGACGAGACCCTGCTTCACACTTGCAGATATTGCGGACAATCCTTCACGACTCCAGGGATCGGGAACCACGAAAGACACTGCAAACGAAGAGAAGCTCAAAAGTTGGACGACGAAGCTCATTTAAAGGAGATCGAAGACCGTGAATGTACAGTTTCAAAGGCTAATAATCAAGTTTCTGAAGCTCACTTATGAAATTCACAGTATCGGATTTGATCAGTGATTTCGCTCGCAAGCAGCTGCCCTCAGAGAGGCCAAGACACATCCCAGTGATACCCCAAGACAACGATGTGAATGAGTTCCCCGAGCTCACAGGTAAGATGCTGGATTCAATGGAGCCCAACTGAGCTCAAAATATAGAACCTATCCATATAGACACTGATTTGGAACCTCCTGCTTCCCATGACGCTGCTCAGCCTCCGCAGAATGCTGCTCCAGTTCCGCGGCTCCCGCAAACCAGTGACATTAGACGTGTATTTCACCCTTATGCCGAACGACCCGAAGTTACAATGAGCTTCGAGGATTATCGGGCCACTCAGGTACCCCCACAGCGGCGAAATCCAATCAATAAAAAACCTTGGGCACCTTTTCGTACACGGCTAGACTTTGAAATTGCTGAGTTTGTGCAGGATGCCATGCTCAATAAAAATCAAATCAATGTCCTCCTCTCCCTCATCCAACGTTGCTCTAAAAACCCTGAAGGTTGGACCTTGCAGAATCAGGCTGACCTAAAGAAACAATGGACCTTTGCATCTGAAATATGTACTGAGGTAGGTTATCATTCTGATTTTTCGGTTTTCTTCATCTCATGCACTTGGAGTTTCAACAATTTGAAGTTACAGTACCATATAAACAAGAAGAGCGGAAATTTGAGATGTACGCACGCCCACTCTGGCGCTGGGCCATGGATATAGTTCAAGATCCCCATCTGGCGGACTTCTTTGTCTGGGATGCGGAACAGTGTTACCTTTTTGATGGACAAAAATGGAAACACTTTTACACAGAGCCATGGACAGCAGCGGCCATGTGGGATATCCAGGTAGGTCTCGTGTTTTCCCCCCATGCAGGAGCTGACATTCAAATCTCAGTCAAAGTTGCCAAAGTCTATTGACAACAAACTCCTTCCATTTATTATATATGCCGATAAAGCGAAATTGTCATCCTTTGGTACTCAGAAGGGTTACCCTGTTATTGCTCGACTTGCAAATATGGTAGTGAGCATTCGAAACAGCTCCGATTGGGGAGGCGGCCAAATTGTGGGCTGGCTTCCAGTGGGATGCTGTTTCATCTGTCTGATTTTTCCATCTAATAGTGTTTGATTCCTTCACTAGGTTGATGAGGACCCTGCTGAAACAAAGAAACCGGGTTACGTCAACTTCAAGAATGCTGTCTGGCATGAAGCATTCTACAAGCTTTTAGAAACCATTGTAGTAGCTTCCAAGACAGGTCATGCAACTGAATGCGGGGATGGCATGCTTCGAATTCTGTATCCTATGATTTTGATTTTGGCTGCAGATTACGAGGAAGCGTGCGTGTTATCTACCTTCATCTTCTGTGAATCACACAAATTTTGTAGTTGTGTCATGGCTCTGATTCGTGGTCTGCGTGCATTGTACCCCTGTCCAATCTGTTATGTGAAGAATGAAGACCAGCCGGATTTGTCCAAAAAAGCTGATCTCCGCACCAGCAAACTGTCCCAAGATATTGTGGCAGAGGCCAGAACAATGACTGCGGAAGGACGAGATAACCTGCTCCAAAGCCATGGCCTTCGCAATGTTGATGTAAGTTTCTAGATTGTTCTGAACTAGACAGCATCTCATTCTCTCGCAATTATAATGTTTTCTGGAATGTTGCTTACTCAGACCCTCACCAAGCTTTGTCGTTCGAACATCTCCACAGCTATTCATCCGGGCTGTGGGGTAGACACTTGTTTGATCAGATTAAAAAACACACCGAGCAACTTGCTGGGCGCCAGGCTGCGGAGATAGATGCACAGCAAGTTTTTCTCATTTTGCAGATCTACTCATACCAAGATATTTGGACAGATTTTCATCTTTTCCACGGTGGCGCAATCTCAACCATTTTGACTCAGTGATGTCGACTGCATTCAATGATGCCACAAAACATGAAGATATAGCAAAGATGATTGTGTTGACTGCTCACAATATCCTTGAGCGACCAATAGACCAGCTCCTTCTCCAGCTATGCCGCTGCTACCAAGAGCTTAGCTTGTATGTGACGATGAAATTGCAAACAGCTGACAGGATCTGCGATGGTGAAGAGGTATTTGAGAAATTTGGGTGTCTGTTGAAGGTATAAACACATGCTGAACAGTTCTTTGTATTGTTGACAGTCTTCCTAGATCTACATTGAGAAAACCAGTAAAAGTCCAGGTTTAGAGGAGAAGAAATGGAACTTTCCCAAAGTTCATGCGCACCAACACGTCTTTGATGACATCCGCCGTAAAGGTGTTTCAAGAAATTTTGGAGCCAAAATTGATGAAGCGGTGCACGGGCCCGTTCGACAGACATATCAGCGACAAACGAACTTCAAGAATATTGCGACCCAGGTAACACCAATTCAAACAGCAGAAATACACTCATGTGCCATAGATTCTCAAGTCTGATCACCGCACCATGGTTGGAAAACGCATCCGGGATCAAATCAATGATCTTGATGGAATTGCGCGGCGCGAGTGGGAGGCCCTCACTGCCCCTACTGCCCTCAATCAAGAAGCAGATGAAGAGGATGGCAATTCCCCTGGAGACCTCAGTGAAAAGATAGATAATGTGGCCTTGGGATCAAAGCTGCCACCAATCTCTTTTGAAGAGTTGGAGCAAAAGATGAAAGCTGATACAGCTTTCCACCATTTTCGACTGAAGTTCTCGGAATTCTTCACGTCTTTTTTGTATGTATACGAAGGTCAGCTTCCAGGTGGCCAACCTGTCAATTTTAAATCCACAGACCAGGTACAATTTAGTAGCTCCCCTTCAGAGGTGATTGACCAATGTTTTCAGATCATGCCGTACCAATTCCTGAAGATATTTTACCAGTCTCTCGATGATTGGTCTGACGAGGCAGATTACCTTCGCTGCCATCCAAACTTTCACAAGCATCCCAGATTTGACGGCGCTCTGGTCTTGACACCGACTGGAAATATATTTGTGCAGCTAATACACGTC
The DNA here is from genome assembly GCA_014925785.1 of Mycena galopus ATCC 62051. Taxonomy (NCBI): domain Eukaryota; kingdom Fungi; phylum Basidiomycota; class Agaricomycetes; order Agaricales; family Mycenaceae; genus Mycena; species Mycena galopus. The sequence goes on along the minus strand of WIQG01000008.1, from coordinate 735,719 downwards.
TTTGAAGTTCTTGCAAATGGCAAAACCTATCCCTTCGCCCTGGTCCAACCCTTGGACTCTCCAGTTGGGCAGATTCCAGCCAAGGACAAGGCCTTGAAGCTTTTCCGGGCTCGGGCCAAACCAAGACAGGCATTGGAATTCATTCCGGTGCGCTCAATCATTCGCGGGGCGGTACTAGTTCCAGATTCGGAAAAACATAGGGATTTCATTGTTATGGATGTCGTTGACAGTGATATGTTTTTGAGACTCCAAGATATGTATCGAGCTAGATTTGAATAGCTGTATTTTGGTACATGAATCAAACATGATAAAGAATAGAAAGCAAGCAAAGCCTGAGAAGCCAGGAAAGCTAGACAGAGTCCCAAGTACTACAGAGTTTCAGTGGAAAACACAAGCCAGAGAACACGCTACTGATAGAACGTTGACTCTCTTCCTCCATCAGACGCGTCGCTTGGAGATGCCTTGTCACCGTCACAAGCCATCACGTGAGTAGTGACTGTACGCGGTCAAAAACTCACCACCGTGGTGAGTTTTCTTGACATGCAGCTTACTTCAAGACAAAGTCGTCCATTGGAATTTTTATCCAGAACTCGTACATCCCTGGGGCCTGAAACACTCCTCTTGTTGTCTATTTGCCTCGGCGGACTCGACTCAGACTCAGACTTGCTGCTTGCTTGCTTGCTGGTGTGCCCAAGAATCAGTACTTGGGTCTAGGCACATCCTAGCTTGCAGGTGGCATTTCACATTTGTCTTTGTCTATCTTCTTGCATGCAAGACACATCTTTCGTTCAAGTAAGCACGTTGCGCTTGTGTATCCATCTTTCAAGCTGAAGCTGATCCAATCTTGCATGTAGATCACTACCACCACCACCGCGGTCTCGATTCGAGGGACCCCCGTCGAAGGAGCGTCGGATGGCGCACCCCCGATCCGCATGTCGCCAAGACAGCCCCGCTGCTCAGGATAATCCCAGTCTGGGTCCAAGTTGGGCTAGGCATGGAAAGGTAAGCTTCAGTGAGTTTGTCTATTCTTTCGAATTAAAGCGCAACAGAGCTACCCAGACGATCGTTCTGTCACTCGAGCTTCTCGTCGAACAAATGGCGCACGGCTGACCCAACAATCTCGGCAGTCACTGAATGGGACGAAATCAAAGACCAAAGTCAGTTCTTCCTGGTACATTTGCTGCGTTCGCCACTCGAAACACCGATACTGAACTTCTTTTTGACAAGTCGCTACATGGAACGTCAACACCATGGAGATTCTTGGCCTCTTCCATGGTGACACGGTTATCGTACGGTGAATACCTTCGCATCTGCTCCATTCGATGTGTTTCTGATTCATTGGATCAGCGGAAAGAAATGGCGCGACTCATCTGCCTTTCTTCGGGTGGCGTCGAGGAAGTCACATCCAAGGTCGCCAGCAACATCTTGCGTGTCAAGCTCAGTGACCTCGTCGGCATGCCGTGTCACGACATAAAATACGGCAAGCGGGCCCGCATCCTGCCGTTCGACCACTCCATCGAGGGGCTGAGTGGCAACATTTTCAATATCTACCTCGAAGGTACCTATTTGCGCTCAGCCACTGGGAACTGCTGCTTACCACTATGTATAGCATACCGACCGGTTCGCAAGGGCGACATCTTCCTCGTCCGCGGAGGCATGGGGTCATCCGAGTTCATGCTCATTCAAACCGACCCTGCTGAATTTCTGTATCGTCGCGCAAGATGCTGTGATCCACACCAGCAAGTCTTCTTTGTCAACCCGCTCCGAACACCAGAGGGTGACCCAGTCAAGCGCGAAGACGCAGAGTCGAACCTTTTCGACGTCGGGTACGACAACACTGGTGGATGCCGCAAACAATTGGCACAAATCCGGGGACTCGTCAAGTTGTCTCTCCGCCACCTTCAAATCCATCGGCATCAGCCCCCTCGCGGTATCCTTATGCTCGGCCCTCTCGGAACCGACAAAATTCTCATGGCCCGAGTGGTGGCCAACGTCTCGCACCCCGACTCGCCAAACTATGGCAACCACTGGAGTCCTGCACGCGTCGCAGCTCATTTTGCTCCCAGCGATGAACCCACCCATACCGTCGTGTCCCGGATCTCTGATAGCCCGGGATCGCATGAGCGTTAGCAATACGAAGGGGTGGGTCAGGATCAATGCAACCTTCACGGAGGCCGAGTCGCTGCATGATTCCTGCAAGCAGCATGTCGGTCCGTCTCCACTCCCTTTCCCTCTTGCTGTGGTCTGACTCTCTGGTCTGTGATGCGTATAGCCTCCCGGACTATGTCATTCCCCACGTCGAGCTCGTCACCCCCCATCCTTGAAGTCAGCGTCATCCTCAGACGCTCCTCCGACACCACCTCGACCCACATCCAGGTCGGTCAACCCGGTGCCGGTATCGTCAAGGCCATACCACTATCACAATCTATTTCCATCATCCCCCACCTCCCGCTCAGCCCACTTGCACCAAGGTCACCGCAACTCGAGAATGCGAGTAGCTGGACGCGCCGCAACGGAAGCTCGACGCCCAAGAGGCGGATCACAGTGTACCGTGATCCACGCGCACCAGTATGACACATGTGGTCCTCGACCCACGACCTACGCATGCTCGACCCAGAGCGAGGCCACCTCCTACGTGCTGCCGGTCTAGCTAGACCGATCTCCAGCTTGAGCCGTCCTCCTGCCGTCGAGCTCGCGACCGCACCCTTATTCTATCATTTTCTTTCAGATGATGCGGTTTGGTGAATTGGAGGCAAATGTGTGTGGTGTGTTCGATAAGGCACGAGCGGCGGCGCCGTGCGATCTTCTTTGGGCTCGATCGTCATCGTCAAGGCGCGAGGTGGTGGAAACGGTGATGGAGACGCGGGGAATCCTGACGGAAATGCATGGCGTGTTCGTCATCGGCGCAACGAATAGGCCCGACCAAATCGATTCGGCGCTGCTGCGTCCCGGTCGTCTCGACCAGCTGTTACATTCTCCTCCCGACAAGCCCTCGTGGCTGTCTATCCCGTGCTTCAAGAAGTCGCCGGTCTTGTTGCAGATTTACGACCACGTGATCATCAACGCGTCAAGCGCGTTTGTTTGTTTGACCAAAGGTTGGCGAGGTTGGCGTCGATCCACCTTGAGCATCAACCCCGCGTCAATCCCGCAATACCATCTGTGGTCTCCCTCAGGCGGTTTTGATATGCTCGGACTCGACTCAGACTTGGGCTTGCACACGCTTGCTTGCTGGTGTGCCCAAGAATCAGCACTTGGATCTGGGCACATCCTAGCTTGCAGGTGGCATTTCAAGTTCGTCTTTGTCCATCTGACTCAATCTCGCATACAAGAATACACGTCTTTCGTTTCCCCAAGTAAGTGCATCGCGCTTGTATATCCATGTTTCAAGCTAGGGTTGATCCTATCTTGCTTGCAGATTACCACCACCACATCTGGATTTGAGGGACCCACGTCGAAGGAACACTGGATAGCGCCGCAACCCACGATCCGCGCGTCCACATTTATCGCCAAAATAACCCCGCTGCTTGATCTCAGCCTGGTGTAAGTTGGGCTAGGTTAAACCTTGGACTGAGTGAGTTTGTCGGTCTCGGATTCCTTCAAACTCAAGCATGCACCGCAGTTACCCAGACGGTTGTTCCGTCACTCAAGCTTCCCGTCAAAGAACGGGTCCAAGGCTAGCACAACAATCTCCGCAGTCACCGAAAATGGGGCGTTTCACGAAATCAAATACCAAGGTCAATTCTTCTGGTACTCGTTTCAACCCACATACCTGATTCACTCGTAGAACACCTTTTATACGACGTTCTAGTCTCGAAACTTCTCGCCGCCTCGACTATCACAGGTGCGGCTGGCCCAACAACCTTGACTGTCACTGAAAATGGAGCGAAGGTGAGTTCTTCCGCTATTTGTTTCAACTCACATACCTCGCTGACTTGGCATGGAGTGCTTCTTGGACGATGTTCTCTTTCCAAGGCTATTCACTGCCTAGACTAGCACAGGTGCTCAACTCGAAAAGCAGCCTTACCGCCGTGGTGCGCCCCTTCTTTCACTGAGAACAAAACCTAGTCATAATGCCTCCTCTGTCCTCCGCCTCCACTCGTGCAGCTGAAAGCAGCGCCACCCAAGTCCGTCCACCATCACCGTCGACGCCGCGCCATCGATAAGACCATGCCCGGTCAACCTCCTTTCGCGCCGTTCTCATCCCCGCAATACCCTGCTCCGGCCAGCCGCACATCGCCTGGCGGCAGCATGTACCTCCTGCCCCCACCCACACGTCCGCCGCGGCTGGACGCCCCCACGCTCCCGCTCCCTGCCAACGTGGTGCGCATGTACCCCACGCCGTTGCTCCCGGGGAACGGCTCCAGGAACCCGCGCTCGATCAGCGGGGGGTCGAAGTGACCGTCACAGCAGATTCCCCGCCCCCGCCGAATGGCACCTATGGTGGGTGCAATGGCCATCACGCTGCGAATGGACGCGCGTACCACGACACGAACACCGACGCCGGGCTGAGTATTAGTGCAGAGACGCGGTGCGACGACTCCGCGTATGCGTACGAAGAAGACCCCCCGTGGATCCGTTTTTATCGTTCGGTGAACTCTCCAACTTCGCGGGCCCCAACGTCTTGCGCAACCCGACCGGCCTCCTCCAAGTCATCTTGAACTACAACAGGAATGCCGAGTGCGGGCGGCTTGAGCGGCACGAGGGGGACAATGGGAAGAGGAAGAGGACGACGAGACACGCTTTATCGACTTCTCGCTGCTCTACCACGTCGCGGTGCAGTTGCGCGACAAGGTCCCGTGCGGGACGCACGTCAAGGGGAACATTCCGTACCCGCGCGCGTTCATGTCGTGGTGCGTCCCGTTTTTCTTGCATCGTTGCGCGCAAAGAATGACATACAATCTCTTGCCGTTTCAGACGACAATTCAATCCCGATCCGGCGCGACCTGGCGAATAACCACGGCATCTCGACGAACGACCGGCGCGTGGCACTGCAGGTCGCGCGCAGCCTGCAGAGCCAGCTGTTCTTCTACGAGAGAATGGGGCGGGAACATCCTGCAGGACAGTTTCGAGGACGTGCACATGAGGGCCCGTCGGACACCGCCCCGGACCGGGAGGAGCTCCCCACCACGGTGATCACAATGCTGACCAAGTGCTACCGCCCCAGCTGCGGGGAGGGTGTTGCATGCTATTCATTTTTGTGTCTGAGCAGGGTAAGCGGTGGCTCGGCGTTTGTGAATCCCACTGATGATTTGTTGGGTGAAGGGTAATTCGATCATTCTGCAAATACCGGGGCTGGCGGAGGCACCTGTCGAGCCTCAGAGGGAGGCGTGGATCAAGGTCGTCCCGCACGAGGTCATTGTGTCGTTGTCCGACAGCAAGATAAATTGGCAGACGTGAGTTTCCCTTCTTGAATTCGGGAATAAATCATTTAAAAAAAAAAATCAAACAACTCATCATCATCCAGCATCATCCACAAGCTGATCACCAAGAGGAATAATACCTACAGGACCTCGACAGTCTTCATCAAGGCTTTGCGCTCCGCCTCCCCGCCGCGCCGGCCAAGCTCGAGGACCTCAACGACGAGCTTTTTGGCAACATCCTCAGCCTGAGGTAGTGCAACCACCGACTTCTCGAGGTGGTGTAGGTGCGCGCGTCCCCTTGTTACATGCCATCGATTACGCAGACTAACGTGGGGATTTTAGCGATGCTCGCGACACCGCACTGGCGAGCACTTTCTGAACCGGCCCTTGGGGCATCCGCAAAAGTACCGGTGCTGCTCCCGATTCCATCGTCTCGATAGGTTGACATAGGTATTCCTGGCCCAACCGCCGGGCTCGAGATTCTCTGCATCCACATACAAAGAACATCAGCGAGGACGTCGACTTGAAGCAGGTGTGTGTTCTCATTGGTTCTTGTAATTGGTGTACTGAGTAAACCATTCAGGCCAAACCCACTTTTGGTCGATGAGGCAGTGACGGACGACAACTCTGGTACGTTTACTACATTCGCCACTCGGAAACACTTATGCTGAACTTCTTCGTGTCAAGTTGCTACACTGAACCCCAACACCATAGAGGTTCTCGGCCTCTTCCGTGGTGACACGGTTGTCGTACGGTGAATACCTTCGCATTCAGTCCATTCGAGGTGTTTCTGATCCATTGGATCGGCGGAAAGAAACGGCGCGACACCGTCCTCATCTGCCTTTCTTCGGACGATGTCGAGGAAGGTCGCATACAAGGTCGCCCGCAACAATTTGCGCGTCAAGCTCGGCGACCTCGTCGGCGTGCACCCGTGTCACGACATAAAATACAGCGAGTCCACATTCTGCCGTTCGACGACTCCATCGAGAGGTTGAGTGGCAACATTTTCGATGTCTACCTCAAGCCGTATTTTCTCGAAGGTACATATTCGTGCTGATTCATTGGGAGTTGCTACTTACCGCTATCCATAGCATACCGACCCGTTCGCAAGGGTGATGCCTTCCTCGTCCGCGGAGGCATGCGGACGGTCGAGTTCAAGGCCATTGAAACCGACCTCGCTGAATATACCATGATCCACGCCGGCAAGTGCCCTTATACTTCGCGTATATCTCTTGTTCTACGGGCCTTCTGGTACGGGTACACCATGTTGGCCAAGGTAATGAGTGCGATGCCACCTTCATCTCCATGAAGGTAATTCTGTTTCGTGAATTTTTTTATTTCTTGTTACTCATGCGAAACTTTCAGGGTCCTGAACTGCTCACGATGTGGTTCGGTGAGTCAGAGGCAAATGTGCGTGATGTGTTCGACAAGGCATGGGCGGCGGCGCCCTGTGCGATGTTCTTCGATGAATTGGACTCGATCGCCAAGACGCGTGGTGATGGTGGAGGCGCGGGTGACCGTGTTTTTTAACCAAATCCTGACGTAGATGGACGGCATGAACGCAAAGAAGAATGCGCCCATCATTGGCGCCACGAACAGGCCCGACCAAATCGACTCGGCGCTGCTGCATCTCGGTCATCTCGATCAGCCGATCTACATCCCCCTCCCCGACGAGCTTTCGCGGCTGTCTATCCTCAAGGTGTGTCTCCAGAAGTCGCCTGTCTCGGACTCGGTCGACTTCAACTTTTGGTGTGAAGCACGCACGGTTTCCCTGGTGCTGATGTTACGGGGATCTGCCAAGCTCGCCATCATTGACACGGACATCCGTCGGACTCGGGGGACTCAGGAGAAGAGGACGAGGCTACCGGCGAGGATGAGAAGATGGTTGAGGATGATGCCAAGGAGGAGGATGACCCCGTCCCTGAAATCACAAGGTTTGCCACTGTTTCTTTTTCCTTTCTCGATCGATGTTCACTGTGCATTGCTTGCAGGGACTACTTCGTGATGTTTGCGTGTCGCTCGGTATCGGACCAGGATATTCAGCGTTACGAGATTTTCGCGCAGAACCTGCGACAATCCTGTGGATTCGGCAACAACTTCGAGTTTCCTGAGGGCGAGGGTAGGCCGTCTGCTGCACCCATTGCTAGCACGGGTAATGCTGGATTCACCGAGGATCCCCCCGATGACCGCTTACTTAAACACACTTCCACTGAATCCCTCTACCGCCAATTTCTTAGTGTACGCATTGAAATGACAAAATTCTTTTCACTCTGTGTTGGTAATTAGCTCTTGGTGAGCTGACTAAGTTTTCTTGTGTTCGATAAAAATAAATACTGAATGTGTTTTCAGCGTGCTGCAAATGATACCGTGAGTAGCCTATCCTGGCCGATTATCGACTCTTTCACGTAAACCTACAGCTCTCTTCTTTCCCCCATCACCTTAAACATTGCAATGCCCGCCCACCATCTTGTCGGATTTCTGCCCCACCCCAATCGAATCCAAGTGTTCGATTCGGGAAGTTCGGAACTCAGCAACGCGAACGTTGTAGTAAGTACACCGATTAATATGATCCTTTTGGATTCCTCTGAATTCAACGTGCTTTGTAGCGCGCACCCAACTCCAGTCAAGATGAGTTCTTGGACATAGCTGAATTTACCAATGCATACCTCCAATCCGAAGAAGCCAGGTGAGGGGATTGTGAACCGAATCAATGCTCTCTTTGATGACAAGGATCTCAGAGCTGCGACGGTCACCCGGATCGACGCAGTTTCTGCAAAGGAATACAATATCGTTGCCAGTGCGGCTAAATTTACGCCCGCGGATCTTCCTGAAGGTCGCGCGAAAGGAGATTTTAAATTCTTGGTCAGAGATTCCTGTTGCGCTGGATGTTGAATATTAGGCCATCGCTTTGTTGATTGAACCTGGACTTGCAACTTGAGACGCTACTCATTGTCAATGCCGCCATCTGAATCCAACGCAAATCCTTTTTGATCAACATAGCTACGCTACAGAATTATTGACGGAACCAATCGCCACCGAATGATTCAGACTCAACCCTGACCGCCAAATTTCCTTGTTCGACTTCGCTTAGAACTAACGTGAAACGGGTTCTCACCCATTTTCTTGAAGGTTAGTGACAGTCCGACCCTTTCCTTTTACTTTCACCTTTCACCCTCTTTTGCTCCTTGTCGTCTATTTCAACAGCCCAGCGATGAGTTCGAGCGCGGGGCCGGGCTCTTCCGATTCAGAGATAGAACCTGGTTGTACTTACAGAATTCCGGACCAGAATGCTACTCCGCGAACGCTCCGCACGGTAAGCCTTTACTTTTGGTTTGGTCATCGCTCACTCAGAAATTTTAGTCTGTTGTTGATACTCAAAAATTACTGGGCCTCGCGTTGAAGCAGAAAAATGCCCTCGCCGCTGAACTCACCGAACTCAAGGCGAGCAAGCCTGGTCATCGCAAAAAAACAGAAGCATTGCCTTCCGAAGCCCCCCATGATTATGACGACGTGATCACAAACGTCCTCGAGTTCCCGTGGGTCGACCCCACAATCTTCTCAACCAAAGTCGACTTTCCGATTGCCTCACCCTCGGATCTATGGAGGCCTCACCCACCCTCTGCGCTGTTTCCACAGCACTTGGCCGCGATGCTCTACCAGCATATCCCAGAGAAATTTCATTCACAAGTCGCAACATCCCGTTTTAGTCTCAGTGTATGTATTCTTTTACTTTAAATTTGGCATCCTTCTCATGAATATTATGACCTAGTTTTCCCGCCACGCAAGCAATGAGCGCTCTACTGCCCTCAAAACCCTCAAAGCTGAGCTTCCCCTCATTCTTCTAAACCAAAAGGTCATCGCGGATGTTAATGATCCCTCGGCTTGGCGCGCACTTGTCCTCTGGCCTGAGGACATGGACAAGAACACCACGAAAATCAGCCTTTACCCACCCGTCATCTACCGCAAAAAGAAGACAGGCTTTATGAAGAGCCGGGTTCTTCCTTTGGCAAGTCGACTTTTGATGTACTGGGTAGGATCTGACATATTTCTTTAGTGCGAGCGCGCAATATTGTTTGGGCCAGCAAGCCTGCAGAAGAATGGCTCACGGAGACCTCAGGGTTCTACGTTAGGTCAAATGTGGGGCATGGTTAAGCCAACACCTGGCCTGATAGCATTCATTTGTACCACGGTAAGTGCTGCTTCTTACCCTTACTCGACAGCTAAGCACCATCTAGGTCGTGTTTGTTTGTTATTGGTCGAGTCTCCCAGAGGGTAATAAGCCCGAGGTGTTTGAGCCCGTTGGGACCGCATCGAAAATAAGCTTTCGTGATATCTACATGTGGTTCCGATGGGCGCTCGAATCCAAGGCCGAGGAAGAATCTACCAAAGAAGTCCTGCGTTTTTGGCACGAACATCTCTTCAAGGGAATCATCGGCGTACCTGCCCTCCCGCCTCCACGGCGCACTACGTCGGAGTACATTGATGAGGAGGCAGAATTGGAGGACACCTTGGGGGACGTATCTTTGGCAGGCTCAAGTGATGGCGAAGGCTCAGGTGCGTCTCTCATTGCTTTTTCTTTTTTGTGCCCTGGTTTACTCACTTCTGCAGCAAATGAACTCATAAACAACCCGCCAGCGAGAGCGGTGCACATCGGACCTGTTGTGGCCACCGCCAATACTACCGGAGCCCCGAGACATGCCCACACTGCTCCACAAGTAAGAGCATCCGTCACGCCTCCACCGAGTGCCAACAGCGATGAGGAGATTGACGAGTCCGTCGGTTCCCCCCTCCGCCCAATCAATCGACGTGCACGGAGTCACCAGCTCGTGGTTTCCGACGACGAAGGAGCATCCTCTCAGCCCGAGGATTTGGATGCTGGTGGTTGTCCAGCGGATCTGCGCGTGGGCCTGGAGGACCGGTTGAAAAAACTCAAGGTTAGTGATTTGAAGACCATCCTTCAGGATGCGGGGCAACCTCCACGCGCCAAAGCAGTCAAAAGCGAGCTCATTGCCGGTGTCATTGCCAGCGACGCTGCTGTTCGTATTTATCTGGCCCGGTTCGCAGTTTAGCCACAAATTAAAGATGTCTCGGAAACCATTATCGTATGCATTCGAATCACATTAATACTCGTTTTCTTGAATTACTTGGTATTGCAAGCTAGAAATTAAGCGTACTAATTTGGTTCTGACCACCATCCAAACAAATACCATCTCAATGTTCGCCCTCTCATGCCAGTCCGCAAGTCTCGTTACTCTCGCGGATTGTGAACAAGCCGCCCTGGCGCCACGCGTGTGACCGAAACACCTTCATCCAAACATACAACGATCTTGCACGCTGCACGCCACATCTCGGACATCCTCCAGCGCACGAGTCACGATCGATGCAGAGGTGAAACGCGCCACGGTTCTGCGCCCGCCCAAGCCCGACATGGACCTTGTCTTCACGACCTGCGAACGCTTCTGCTTCATGCTCGAGACCGAGACCGAGTTCGGCAACAACGAAGGGAGCGCTGTGCGTTTCCGACCTTTCATTGTGCTCTATGGACCAAAACTCACCCACCCATGTCAGGTGGCATCTCAATGTATCCAGCGGCACGGAGACGCTCACGGCAAACATCTTGCACAGCACGCTTCCTTCGCCCTCATCCACCGACCTGCCCCAAAAAATGTCCTCCAATGGACATGTACCAGACGGAGGGGGAGACAGTCCCCCTGCTATAACGCCGCACATCACCGACCTCGCGTGCCCTGACCCGCTCGAAAAGGTGCGAGTACAAGGACCAGGGGGGAGCACACCGAACGAAATCTTGTGTTCAGCACAGATTTTCCAGCAAGTAGAGGAGCAAAATGAGAGCCGGAGGAGGAGGTCAAGTCCAAGAATACCGTCACCGCGGGTCGAGTCGTCAGAAAATAAAAAAGGCTGCAGACAGGGCAGCATATCCATCACCAGATGAGCATCCCCACTAGCACCTACATACTCCTTGCCTGAGTTTTCTGCAGCTTTCCACCTCAGATGCCACCTCCGACGGGTCCAGCGTCGGGCCTACGACGCCAGCGCTGTCCGACATTGCTGCCAAATCCCCGGCAGCAGCTCAAGGTGTGTATCCCGTCGTTCTTTTCGTGGATCCACGCAGTTCTCCCGTGCCACAATTGCATTACAGCCTCAATTTATTTCCTATCCCTGTTCTGACGTCCAAAGCTTTATCTGTACTAGAATGGAAGCCAAACGTCCTTCGCATCGGGTGGCTCAGTGGCGGACGATGCGGAGGCGCACCACGAGGACGACCACCACATCACGCACATGCATACCATCGCGCTGAAGCAGTCGCTGTCCCGTGCCATAGGCGGCTTCCTCCCGCGGCGCCTTTCGCGCGTCCTCTCGGTCCTCCCCAACGGCGGTGGTGGGACAGACACAATGCTCGGTGTGAGTGTCGCAGCCACGACGGTCGAGCTAGCTGAGGATAGGGAGGTCACGCCGCTGACAGTCGTGCACGCCCCAGGAGCGCTGCACCACCGGCAGAGCAAGAGCAGTATCGTGTCGATGAATAAACCCGGGTGGGCCACGCGCACAAAGAATTTTATCAAGTTTCGGCGGAAGAGCAAAATTCTGCTGATGGACGGGGCTGCGCCGTGAACCCTGCTCCCCGACACTCTCCACCTGCTCTGCATCAAACACACCCACATCAGGAAATCGGCGTAAACGGGTTTCGACTACCACCATCCCCCGTCCGCGCACTCCCTCAAGGCCTCAAATCTCTTCAAGGACGCCCGCGCCTAGGAATGCTCTTCAAGGTTGTTTCCAATTCTCAAGCCCTCAAACTGGTCAACGCTCGTTTTCGTGCTTCATTTCCTTTTGTCGTCCCCCCCTTCAAGACTTCAAATCTCTCAAACGGCACCCTCAAGCAGCAGTCAAATCAAATTCAAGCTTCAAACTGTTCTCTCCACTGCGGTTTCATCACCGTCGCGCCGTCAATTTCCGCGCCCCATCTATTGTTGGGAAGGTAATGCCGTACCTCAGGCCGTTTGGTCTTGAGTGAACGGGGTGTACCGCCGGCGTGAAGTGGGGGCAGAGTGGAATACTCGGCAGATGCAGACGAGAGGAGCTTGGTATTGCGCACATCGCTGCTTGATAGATTGTCTCCTTTATTCTGTCTTTGAATTGAATTTTTGGTATCTCTATTGCATTGTATCAATGGTATTTTGTATTCATTGTCTGTTGTGGAATACGTGGGGATTATAGGTTTCTCGTCGTTGTAAGGTGAACTGGCGAGACTGAGAGGCACCTCGGAAGTAAGCCACAGGTGTGGCATAAAGCATACTGCTTTCCTATATATATATATAAAGCCGTAATGGCTCAGTTGGTTTTAGCTAGCCTTTTGTATAACACTTGGAAGGTCCGCGGTTCGATTCTTGTAACGATCCTTAATTAAACAGATAGATAGATAGATCACAAAATATGTATAGTAGTCAAATAATAACTAATGTAGTCACCTAAAAAACTAATGGAACAAGTCAAGGTCAAGTAAGTCAAGGTCAAGTAAGTCGGTCAGTAACAAATTGAATGAAACTAATCAACCAAGTAAAGTAAATAACAATAAAGTTGGTCAATGTCAGTAGCAATCTAAGTAAAGAACGCAGGCAAATAAAAACCTATATTTTTGGTGTGCAAGACCGCTCCTTACAAGACATTTGGCAACTCATAAGGAGCTATAAGGCCATCGCCTCTTATTGCGTCTGATACGGCTTCAACCATCTAACAAGATAAGTCAAGCTAATCAAGCCAAATAAGATCAGTTAAGCTTATCAGAACCGCCATCTTATCAGAACATCCAATCTTATCGGCGAGACTGCAATCTGATCGGCCCAGCCTTTGTTTGGATCAGAGCCTTATCAGGTTGGCCGCTATTACGGCCTGATGAGGCCTGACAGCGCCTTGTCATGCAAATTATAAATTTCCGACATCTATAGCCCATAGAAAGATCAAAGAAGTCTATTTTTGCTTGAAGCCGATCGCCAGCCGAAGTGATCCTAAACCGGAAGTCACTCAAAAACCTGGCCGCAGCTTGGCTGCAAGTCGGCTCACAGCTGGACATGTTCCTGTAATAATACCGTCAGTCACGGCAACCTTTGCGGCATGGTATCCTTGAGCCCAATTAGATCATTTTTCACAACCCGTAGAAGCCGTATACGGCCGGGTACGGGTGACCCGTCTACGGGTGCACCCGTACCGTACCCGACCCGTAAAATCGCAGGTCGAAAGAGCTTACGGGCGGGTCCCGTACCCGTACGACGGCCCGTAAACCCGTTGTTTACGGTAACGGGTCGCAGCCCTATATACCGGTGCGCCGTTCTGTCATTTTTGCTGTCTCGCCTAGGCTTAGGGAAGGACACGGGTTCGGGTCAACCCAACGGGTTTTCGGGTCGGGTCAGGTCATGGGTCATGGGTCAGCCGTTTTTCAGACCCGAACCCGTGGGTACTCGTGAGAATAGCATCAAATGCTGCAAGATGACTGTAAGAATACAAATAAATAGGTTTTGGGGGCTAAATACTGTGCATAAAACACAATGTGGATTTGGAACTCACCTTGAAAATTGTAATTCTTGCCTCATATCCCATTCTGCAAGTTGCCGAGGCTCCCATCATGCTCAGCACGGCCTTGCTGACAACCCGTGAGCAACCTGTAAACCCTGGGGTTTGGGTTTGGGTTTTCCGGGTAAGGGTCCGGGTCAGCTGTCTTGTACCCCAACCCGTACCCATGTCCATCCCTACCTAGGCTAAAATGTACATGAGCAGCTGCATGATGTCTGATACTACTTCCTTGTGCCTAAATGCCATCTGTGCACTCTAAATAATTGTTCTTTGCTTGCTGAGAGTTCCATGTTATTCCGTGTTGTACAGTGCCCAGACCCCACCTTTCAAGAATAATAGCTATAGTTTTGGGACAGAGTCAAAAGGGATCCAGCTGTGCTGGAGATGAATCCATGCACAACCAGCGGCAGACTGGGCGGGACAGTGTCGACACGAACCGACCAATTACATGTCATTCTTAATGACAGAGAGGAGTAGACACTGCCACAACAGTCCCGACATACCGAGACGTGACGCCGTTTGATTTTGTGTGGCACAATGCCACCAATCATGCCACCAATCATGCCACCAATCATGCCATGGACCGTGGCAATCCCAATTCCCAAATGCTCTCCGTTATTTCCACATTTCGGACCATATCCCGATGTGTTCCGAAAAGCCAAAAGCACTTCTTCACACCCCAAAAATGCGCCAAGACGAGGATTCACAACTTTCCAGTCTTTCTGAAAGACTTGATAGACCAAATAAATGGTGGTATACATATTTAATTGCATTTTCTACATGATAGTTACATGTTATACAATACAATAATAAGTGGTGTGCAAGTGGCACACGGGGAGAGCGACACGGAAAAGAGCATGTAGGGAATACCTGCCAGGGGTGTTATCTGCATGCTAACCGCCATGAGGGAGCCACAAGCGTGGGCTGAAGATGAGCATGAGCCAGGCTGGTGGGGCATGCGCGGAAATGGAGAGGAGCATGTGCTGACGGCGAGTACATGTCGCAAGATAATATCAGGGGCGATCGACCGAAGGGGGACATGGGCGAGAGAGCGCAGAGAGGTGGGATGAAGCAACAAATGCAAGCTGCGGGCGTGGCGCAGCACAGCAGGAGCAAGTACAACGGCGGTGCAGGGTCGGCGCAGGTACAGAGCGACAGCGGGCAGCAAGAGACAGCACCGCACAGCTGCGGCGTGCAAAGGACCCAATCGGGGCTGTTTACGGGCATGGTGGCGGGGTACAATGCGGACCGTCGGCGCAGCGGTGGCGGGCGGTGGGCGCATACGCAGCATGAAGGGAAAGTGCAAGGGAACCGATTAGGGGAGCGAAATGCACACGACTCGAAGTGCGAGGGTGCGCAATATGCGGCGGGAGGGCGGGCAGCGAGCGGCGAGGGCAGGGCAGCGAGCGGCAAGGGCAGGGCAGCGAGAGGAAGCGCGACAGTGGCTGCGGGTAGCGTAAACATATACCGTATTACAGGTGTTCGGATGGTATCACGGGATGCCAGCCGAGACCCGGATAATTATTGGGGCAGAGCAGGTGGGTCGGCAGGCAGCAGTGCATGGACACCGACATGGATAACACTGTTAATGCGGGAGGCAAAATACATACTGCAAGCCGTGACTGTGGCAGAATTTGAGCTGCAGCGGAGCTCCAGGGGGCTAGTTCTGAGGGGAAATGTGGTGGAAGCTCCAACAACGATTGCGAGCCCCCAGGTGGTTCGGAGGAGCCAAAAAGCGGGATTGTGGAATGAGTGGGATGTGAAATTCTCGAGGCCAATTCTCAAGGCAGCTGAGGACCGGGAGCAGCCTTTATGCAAAAAGCTACTGGGATAAGCACGCCAGCAATGCTGGACCATTTGAGGACGATCCAAGGTGAAAGAAGTGAATGAGGAGTGGAGGGGATCATGATGAAAAACATATACAAGAGCCATAGGCAAGAAGCGAGCTTGAGGTGTAGAGTACACCGCCAAAGTGCCCGCATGTTGACTCTACCTGGAGTAGTTTCATGCGAACCACCTGTGATTATTCCTGGTGCCAGATGGAGGTCGGCTGGTTCCCAGCTGGATATTCCAGTCGAGATACCAGCTAGTCACTAGCTGGATGTCCATGTTACGGCCACACTCCCAGGCCTCCTGGAAGTGCACCAGGAAAATGACCTTGCTCCCAGCCAATACTATGAATGCGCACTTAAAGGCGGCGTCTATATTATACTATATTACTCAACTCGCCGCTTATGGTGGCTAGGAAACTAATAAGCGGGAAGTCCGAAGCCAACTGGCGTGGCTGCAGAAAAATTGCTGGAAAGCTCAAGAGCTACATAGTGAAGTCCCAGTCAATTCCGAACCAAAGCTTTCAGCCGCTGGCCTGAATCTGTGTGGATGGAAAATTGACGGCAAATGAAGAAGGAGCCCGCCATTCATCCGTCGGATCAGACGATGAAACCATGATATCAGTTGACAGGTGGTTCATTTTAATTGTTGGTGTCGCTGTCAACGCGTCTTTCCCTCCTTCATGAAATAGGATGAGGCTGACTTAAGTTCCGGGTGAAAAGACCGGCGGGTCCACTTAAGTGCCTTCTGCACTGAACTCAAGTCCTGCACCACTTAAGTTCTGTTCAAACACCAAAAACAATTCCACGAACGAGATTCGAACACAAGACCTTCAAGAGTTTATCACAACAATATGGATCACGAAGTTAACCACTACACCATGAAGGGTATGGAACTTAAGCACCCAGATGTGATCATATTAGCCTGCCATTAGCATCATACTAGCCTTCTATTGGTGTTATACCTTCTCCGCTTTCTTTATTTTGCCTCTGTGGCGAAACCACTATCCATAGATGATTCAAAGATTGATCTGTTTCAATAAATAAATATGTATATAAAACATGATGAAAGATGACTGGAAATGACAAGTGAGTTAATACACAGTACTTACTCCCCAGGGTAGACAATAGAACAATAATAGTCTAATGACAGTCTGACTATTGGTTTTATGTATGGTCCGACTGGTGAAGTGGTCAAGGTCTTCTCCCTCCTTTCTGTGCCGAGCACTCCCGAAGGTCTTGTGTTCGAATCTTGTTGCGGCCTTTGTTTTTGCTGTCGTGACTCAAGTTCTCTACCACTTACTTAAGTTCTCTATCACTTACTTAAGTCCTATAAGTAACGACTTAAGATGTCCTGCCGGTCATTTCACCTCATAACTTAAGTTGAGCTAATGAAGTATTTGCTCCTTCCGCCACCATCTTCCCGCCATCTGTCTCCTTCCCCCCCTTTTTGCTGCTTCTCCGACGCATGTCACACTCGTGCCCGTACACTGCGAGCCGGATTACAGAGTGAATCAATGAATGCAACTGTCGCGATGCTCAAGCCACCCAACGCCCACCTGGCACTTCCTCGCCAAGCCTCAGCTCCCACCTGCCCTGCCCCAATATAGCAACCGGTAAGTTGCCGTGATGCCATCGGTGATTGGCAACCGGTGAGTAGCGAAACTTGTTCCCTGCCTTACCCGCCGTTAAATACCCCCGATAAATATGACTTAAAACTTCCACAAAAGCTCGGCTTGGCCGCACTCGGCAGCAACCCAGCTCGGGCGTTCCCGAGGCGCTTCCCAATCCGGAAGGAAGCGTTGCGCAACCCAAAACAGTAAGCGCCGCTGCTGCCATCACATCTGTCACATATTGGCGCGCCCACCGCCATCAGCGTGCTCTGCGCTGTCACCGCTGGTCACTGCACATTGTTCGTAAGCGCTGCCGCTGCCATCATATCTGTCACCCCTGTTGACACCGTGCGCCATAGCAATCTGGAAGGAAGTGTTGCGCAACCCAAGACAGTAAGCGCCGCCGCTGCCATCACATCTGTCACATATTGGCGTACCCACTGCCATCAGCGTGCTCTGCGCTGTCACCGCTGGTCACTGCACACTGTTCCCCTCAAGTAGAAGAAATATACCTTAATTCTTAATGCACTACATTCACAAGGGAGGGCAGAACCTGGTTTATTGAGGGCGCAAATACATCAACTAAGCTACGCAGGGACAATTTAAGCTACGATGACGGGTGGCACGACGTTGGTGGAAATCAATAAGATAGGGGAGGAAGTGGGAGCTGGCAGATCGTCCTCCTCATCACTGCTTGTGATGATTCGGTTGCTCTTGACGATGCGGCGACTGCCAGATGCGTTCCCCACCCTGAGGCGCTCCCTTGCCGCACGTGTAATCTCGTCATCGCGCTGCAGCGGGTTCTCTTTGCTTCCCTTGGTCCGAGGCCGCGGCTTGGGCTTTGTCGCAGCGACCGGCTTCTTGCCGGTCTTGAGTGCACTAGCACTGGATTTCTTGGCGCGCTTGCGCGGTGGCACGGCAGTGGTGTCCTCGTCCGGCTCCTCGATGATCGGCTCACCAGTGGGAGAGGTGGGATTGCCTGAGTCGCCAGCAGGAGGGGTGTGATCGACGTCGTCACATTCCTTGTCAGCAACCCGTTTCCGCTTCGTTCCGATGTCGGACCGAGGGTTGCGCTGCTTGCCTGTAATTTTACCTTCTGCGATATCGGCCTCATACTGGTCCTTGCGCGCCCGCAGCTGGCTCGGTGTAAGGCGGACGAATTTACATGATCCATCCTTGAGCGTATTGAGCAAGGTGCGGAGCACGGGGAGGGATGTGGTAAGTTCGCTGGGATTACACCATTTGTCGGGTGTCCAGCCAACCATCTCCACCCCATACTTGTGCACGACATCCTCCTCGTAATTAACGTACGCCATCTTCGCCTTCGAGTCCCCTGTGATTTCGACTGTGCAGATTCAGTAAACGCATTTCATAGGAAAATTTGAGGACACACCGAGCATGTCCCCAATTCGGTCCCGAATCTCTGCCTTTGCATGCGCCGCCTTCTGCGGCGCCGTTCGTAGAAGGTCTATTCAATTAGATTATTCCTGACCCAAGAAAACAAAATAGGTCGCTCACTCATCGTGTCGCAGCCAGCGATCGCGAAGGCCTCAAGCCTTACCCCAACGTCGCCTGTGTCCCAACGCTTGCGGACAGCCAGAGGCATGTACTCCATGAGTTCTGGCGAGGTGAAATACCAGTAGGGCTCGCACTGAAAGTCGGTATTGCTACGGACAATACCGAAGAAGCCTTGAACGCCAACGCGCAGTGCGAGGCCAGAGAGCTGCCCAGTAGGTAAGTGTAGGTTCCGAAAGATAGTCGAGGGTAATACGCACCAGCCTTTCCATGTTGTGAGCAGTGTTTGCGAAGTCCTGCAGCCGCCCAACGGGAGTGAATCGACGGACAGGCTGAGTCTCGCGAGTGGTTTTGTGGCGCTCCACTAGCGCCTTCTTCTCCTCGTCGTCAAGCTGCTCGTACTCTTCATGAAACTGGACATGGATCTGGCCCGCATTTAAAGGATTCCCCTCTGCAATTGTCAGGCTATTTCAAAAAGACGGTGGATGCAATATACCTTCACGCAATTCCGCGGCCTTCTCGCTTTTGAAAGCATTGTACGGATTAATTTCCTTTTGCTGGTGCACAAGACGCGCACCCCCTTGAAAAAATAGATCAAGGAAGTAGCGCAGCTTCTTGTCGTACTTTTCCGCAAGCTGAGTGGCCCGTTCAAAAGCATCATCTAGGAAGGATTCTGTAATGAAAAGTTGAGCTGCATTCCGAAACCGAGACTTGGACTTCAACTTACGGACGTCGGCATTGATCTCTGACTGCCTCTGTGCAGAAGCCTCGTTTTTCTCTTTGCGTTCGTCCTGAGTTAAAGGGGCCCTGGGCTTCGCTGGCTGACGGTGACGAGGTTGGCTAACTGAGGCTATGACCTTCTGCCTCTGTTTCTTGGTGGACATTGAGACTTGTCCCGTACCTCACACAATCTCTTTTGGAACATATACCTGTATGCGTCACTTTTCATCGGCTACCGCGTACCTAAAATCTGCCACAGCCCTGTGCGTGAAAAGGTTTCATCCAATTTTCTGCTTACACATATCCCTGCACAGGCGCTCATCCGCGCTTTGGCGGCTCTTCATCCGCGTCGGGGACCTAATTGCTGTCGTAATTAATTTCTTACTTGCGTGTATCTCTCATCCGCGTCGGGGACTCGGCTGTGGGTGTACCTGGCTCTTCATCGGCGTCGGGGACTCGGTTGCTCTCAGTTCGCCTGCGCGCTTCGACGCCTCTTCATCCGCATTGCGTCGGGGATTCGGCTGCTCTCTGTCCAACCGCAAGTCAGAAGAGCATCAGTTTCATTCGTGACGCAAAAAGGAACATGGTAAATTGTAATTGGGCAGAGCGCCGTATGAAAATTTTCAGAACGTGGCGTCCTCTTCGAGTGCAACGAGGAGACCAGGCTTAGCATCTTCAGGGAAGCACACCAGGTCAGAAATCTCGGCAGACCATTTGAGCGGGCTGAAGACGCGACAGATAAGACGGATGGCGTCCTCATGGGCCATGAGTCCTTGTTCATTCAGGAACTGATGTGTGGCAGCGCCTAGACCCACCCGAGCTTCCGTCGGTGTCTGTAACCGGGTTGGGGTGGAGACAGAAGCGTACGGAGGTGGCGTGGATGGAATGCGTGGATTATTACGAGGTGTCGTGGGTTATACACGGGGCGTGGTGCCTATACGGAGTCTGGAAGGAGTGGAAGGTGGCGAAGGCACTGAGGAGAAATTGTTATTGGCACCCTTCCAAAGAAAAAAATGACCGCACCATTCACTCGCTCGGAAGCCCGTAGCCGCTGCCTGAGCTTAGCCTCGGTGACCTCGTAGCTGTTGACGAGTCCTTGAAGTCGGTCTACCTGAAAATCGGACTCTTGCAAGTTGCGCTCCAGTTCCTCGATGCGTGCGACATGGGAATCGAAGTCCCGAAGATCATTTTCAAGCTGGTGGATCCGTTCACACGCACTGAGAAGGTCCAGAGTCGTCTCATCCATCGTGAGTTCATCAATGTCGTAGACGGTGCCTTGGGACGAGACCGGCGCGGCTACCGCAGGGTGCGGGTGTGCGGGCGTGGGTATGGGCCTCCAGCCAGCAGGGCGACCACGGAAGATGTAGTGTGTGGAGTGAGGCAACGGATTCGGAATAAGGGGGAGATGGCCTACTGCCGGAATTGAGACGTTTCCGACCTGCGTAAGTGGCCAGCGGCGTGCACGGGCTCGTTGTGTTCAAGTCGTAACCGTGGGGACTCCAACATGCTCAATAAAGAGCTGGACAATGTGTGCGATGTGCTCCCGGCTCGCAGGGTGCTCATCCATAAAGGACGGAGGCATTGTGACTTGAGCCTTCATGTACTCCGGTAGCGATGGCGTACCGGGAGCAACCATGCCATCCACCGTCATTACCATTGTGGTGCTGTCAACAGCACGGTCGATCTTTGCAGCCTAGTGATTTAATTAGTGAACCTATGGGATAGGAACCAGCCAGAGGAACGCACCAAGTCAAACATGAGCCTTCTCGCAAGGCCAATGAAAACCTTGCGATCGGCATTACCTTATTGAATGTCAGTGAATAGCAGGAAGATAGAAAAAAGGGAGAACACACCGTCATTACCTGAGGCAGTAGCGTTGCGCAGTGCATCAAATTCAGGGAAGTGCTGCTGGGAGGGATTTTGGTGTCGGCCGTCGGTGCTTGCACCACTTGCAAGGAACGCAATATCGCTGGCGATGAATTGATCATAGGATGCCATAAAGCGTCCGGGCTCATCCATCTGGACACCAAGATGACGGCGGAGGTCATACGCACTGGCGGGGTCAAAGCCAAGCTCAGACCATCCTCGTGGGGTTTGAGGGTCGATGCGTCTGGAGTTGGGTACGGGGAGATCAATACCAGTAATGCGCCAGTTCCAAGAGGCAGATGAGGAATTTCGGGTCATGGGTGTAGAGAGCAAGGAATTCACTCATCATTATGAGTTCACACGTCCTCGGTTGAGTGATAGCTGTCCGGTTTGGGATCTCTGCCCGAGGAACAATCTTCTTTTGAGGTTTAAGGTATTCCTCGCAAACAGGAACATTGTATTCAACTGTGAACTGATTCATATTTCCAGTAGCTAATTTCCTAGAAAGACCGGAGTCTGCCAGGAATTTATTCGGCCTGTTTGTCTTGACATTCTCCCTGGGCACAATTTTAAATGACTCGTTTTGCACAGACATAGAACGACGACACTATCTCTGCAAATGGTTTATGTTATGTCAGAATATCTTCACAAAAAAATTACGGGCCTCAAAAGCATCTCTAGCAACGAAAACTACGCTGACACCGTGAAAATGTTTCAAAGAAGTTTGGCTTTGGAAGATGAGTTCAAGGCTTGTAGCATCGGGAAAAGAGTAGTTTATATCTATATATCTATCTACCATGTAAATCTTACATGTGAGCCAAGTTTGAAATTTCAGCTGTTTTGGGGCCTTTTGGGACTTTACGGGGCATAAAGGGAGGGAAACGCAATGCATGTCTTCTGGAATGTATTGGTGAATGTGGTGTAACTATAACCTATCGAAAGAACCAGGTTTATATAGCTTGTGGATGTCAGAGACCTAAACTATTCCAAAAACCTGCCACAGTTGCGTACAGAATGTTGACTATAGTTGGAACTTTGTAGTTTCAAAAGTAGAACAACTATCATATCTTTTCCCTGCATTGCCAGTATATGCCAAGTTCATCCAATATCATACAATACTCTTCTAGAAACTGTCTGATAATATTTTTGGATTTATTAGGGCCTTACGATGTGCTAGGTTGAGCAAAAATGAGAACGGTGCTCATTTTTGGCAGGATCTCTGGAAATCGCGCTATAAAATATTCCTCGGGCAACGAAACCTTGCAGAAGCGAGATATATAATAGTTCGGCATATAATACACGTAAGAACACCCAGAAGAATACTTTAACACATCTACTACAGGTGTACCATGCGTCAGAAAGCTGACAGATAGATGGAATCCGGTATTCTAGATGAGATACCGGTCCGGCCCGAAACTTTGACGCCCAACAAGCGCCCAAATTCGAGTCTCGCACTCTGATCATACTGAATCCAGCTAAAAGGACAAGCAATTCAAGTGGCATTTGAATGGGACAGGATATTCTGACTACAACTACAAGTATAGATGGTCCATGACACTAGCTAAAAGGTCCTCGTCTACGTCCCCCAAGTCACGCGCAGCTTCATCATTCTCATCCGGATCCCCATCGACAACGATCAGCGTCAAACCCAAAGATTCCACAGCCCATTCTGGAAGGGGGACATCATCGTCATCCATCTCCCTGTCTTTGCGCGTGCCAGGAAGCAGAGAGCCCGTGAAACCGACAAGCCGGCTCGCCTTGATCAAGCGCTCCGCAATGCTGCGATTGACGTTGGTGCGCAAGCGCCACTGGGTGCTGAGTTCATGGGCGAGTGGGAGACTGGCAACAGATGGCGTGATCTGCGCGCGAATTGCCTTCACGTAGTCGACATGGTCATCAATCATGAAGGTAATAAGACGGCGGATCTCAACATTCAGCCGGGTAATCTCCTCCTTCGCCCGCTCAATGCCGAAGTGTAGCACCATCGCTTCTCGGCGCGCTGGATCGGCCCATGCAAGCTGGCGGATATCGGTACGAGTATCATGGAGGAGGTCGAATCCGGCCACTGATGTAGTCTCAGCGACCTGGGCCCAAGTCAGTTGCGGACGTGGCGGGCTGAGCTGAGTGGCGGCGGTGTTGTAATTGGCAATAGCGCGCTGGATCGCTGTCACGCGGGTCTTGAGAGCCTTGCCTATCTTCTCGCGAAGTTTGTATCCTATTTCACGTCAGTTGAGATCTTCGTATTGAAATATTACAACACACCGACACCGCTGGCTCCTAATTTCGTCAGCTCCAAGAGACGCTGGACCACGAGGAACTCTACCTCGTCCAAAGCCCGACGATACCGACGTTCCTTCATCATCACTGTCGCC
Source organism: Mycena galopus ATCC 62051 (assembly GCA_014925785.1). Lineage (NCBI taxonomy): Eukaryota > Fungi > Basidiomycota > Agaricomycetes > Agaricales > Mycenaceae > Mycena > Mycena galopus. The sequence continues at coordinate 711,855 of WIQG01000008.1, read as the reverse complement.
TCCTGATACTCAGCAGAGCCAGGAAGCCAGCGGGTGACAATGCTGTGTTCTTCTTCGAAGCGCGCGAGCTCTTCTTCGAGCATGCGAGCGCGCGTGAACGTGGTCCGATACTTCGTCCTGACATCCTTGATTTTCGGGGCTGTCCACCCGCTGTTAATGATATGCCAGTCAAGGTTTTGGTGATCTTGAGCCGCAACAATGGATGATCGTCTGGAAAAAAATCTGTAAGCCCGGTACATGCAGATTCGAAAATGACACACTCGGCAGCATCCCTCTTCTCCAATAGCTCCATATATTCCACAGTCCACATCACGTCCGGAGGTTCGCGCTTGAGTGCCTGCAGGTGATTGCGTTCCTGCACGAGGTATGCCTCGTAGTCAGTGGCAGTCGTGTGCAATTGCTGCTCGAGAGCTTGAAGTTTGACGGAGTTCAGTGCAATCTTCTCAGTTGCTTGGCGGTAATTTTCGAAGATAAAATTCCCTGGAAGAAAGCATTAGTGGATGAATGTGAACATTTAGAAACTCACCAGAGGCTGCATGCTTGTCAAGATCATGAAATGCAAAGTGCTCGTCGATTTGCTGCTGCCGGTGGAACGGAGTTGCATGCCGAGTAACGGTGGCGAGATTATTTGAGAGGGCAAATGTTCGCTCACATTCCTCGAAGTCCTCCAGGCCGCTGCCCTTGACGTATAAGGGATGCCAGCCGACTTGACACCCACGGTTATGCGCATGACCGTGGAAAGCGGGGACAACACCAACGAGTCCGAGGGTGGAGACACGGGGCCCAAGCGAGCTGCGCATCAATGTCTTGACAAATGCGCACCATATGTCATAGCCAATCGTCCCATCTTCTCCGTATGTGTCCATGAGCCGTTTGACAATAGAGAGAGGGTATTTCATCCTAAAGGCACGGAACAAGTGGTCAGTGGATTTGAATTCCATGAGAAAAGCGAATAGAGAATCCTTGCGTACAATTCCCCACTGCGAATCATGTCACACATTACGAGAACATGCCCATGGCGACAGACGGCCAAGAAGATCCCGGAGATAGCGAATAAGGCGAACATTTTCTTTCTCGCTTCGGGACCAGCATTTTTCCAGCGCTCGACACAAGTGTCAAGACACCTTTCGAGCTCGTCGGAATCTTCGCCAGTAAGCTCATTGAGATTGAGCCATGCTATGTCGCCGTCGAAATCGCTATCAACATCCCCGGGAACGTTGTCAGCATCGGTTGGAGGTTGGAGATCTTCATCACGCGAGCTACGCGGCGGAACTGAATTATCCGAATTGTCCGATATATGCGGACGCGGAGGAAGGGCTTGGGATGCTGGGTTAGCGCTGGTGAAGGCGGTCTGCGCTGCCGTGGGCCTCGGTGCCTACAAGAGATAAAATGTCTACTATTAAAATGCTGTTCCGTTTGAATAAACACTAACCTTTGCGGAATTCTTGACCTCATCCTTAAAAACATCAACTTCGCTAGCAGTGAGCCAACGGAATGAATCAGTTTTGCGGTTGTCGAAGCGGGGAAGCCCAGCGCGGAAGGTGCTGTCAATGAGCTTAAGGGAATTATTCCCGTCCATGCACGCTAACCAGGCGGGCTCGAGACGTGCTTCATTTGCGAGATTGTAGAAACACGGAGGGCATATGTGCTTAGCTTTCCAGTTCTCGTCACGTCCGAGTGCCGCCTGTGTACGTCGGTCTACTCCACGGATGATCGCTAAGTACGCGTCGTATGCTGTACTGAGCTGTTCTGCAAGATTGAGACTGCGTAGGCCCTACTCAGCAGAATTAACTGCGCACATTTAAAGATATTAATTAAGCACTTACTTTGTGCAGGTACATGAGTACTTTTGCAAGGCCGTCTATGCTGAATCTCGGGCAGACACGGTGGACCTGTCGATAGATCTCGAATGTCTGAATTGAGAAGGCGATGGCGGGTTGGTCTGGAGAACCGCCAATGTAACCATGGCGCAAGAGCGTTTCATTAGCATTTCTGGAGTCGCTAGTATAGACGAAAGGCTTTGTTCCGAGTTCTATGGACCATGAGCAGGTTAAGTATCAGGAAAATCGGACACACCAGTGAAACCAATGACCTGAATGCTCCAAACACCGGGCACATTCTCGCTTGTTGAAAGGAAGCCGTTGAGCCTGCTTTCAAGATAGGCATCAACGAGAGTGGGCAGCTGACGTGCCCACGAGTCGATTTGTTTCTGGACACGATAACGGCGCCGGCGTGAATCACCCCGTCTAAATGATGGTCCAGAATTGTTGCCAATTAGATATTCTGAAAATTTACATACCCAGGCCTGGCTTTTTCCCAGATCTTGAGGAAGATGGCTTCTCCGCCCGCGTGGCTCTGAAAAAGGCCCTCCTCCCCGGGAGGAATTCTGTTGAATCCATCCTCGTCATCGACTTCCATGTCGTCGTCAGTCCACCCATCATCCGAGTCGTCGTGAATCCCGCCAAGCGAGTAAGACATGTCATAGTTATCGGAGACAGGAAGATTTGCGAGGAGTTCATCTCGCTGGACAAAACTCAATTCTATACAACAGAGATGTCATTTGGGGGCATGGTGGGGATCCATTACTCACGCGCTATTTGAGTCTGGTATTTTCGGTCTGCCTGGGCGCGTTCCGTTGTGGACCTGATTGGACGGAGACGAGTGATTACCTGGGAGCCTGGGCGGATCCCAGTTTTAACCTTCACCTTGGCAGAAATTCTCTTCTTGCCCATGGTCAAGAGGAAGCGTACAAATGTAGAACTGTCCCGAGAACCTGTATAGTGACAGAGTGACACGGTTATGAAGATGGCGGGGATATATGTCGGTTGCCCGAAATTACGGTTGATCTTGGGTCACCGACATCTGATGCCCGCCCGATGTGCGAGAGGACAGGTACATGAGAAGCAGAGAACCAGAATAAGGCCCAGATGGAAGCAGTCACATAGAAGCGGTGAGATGGCAGCTGATGGCGGTGAGGGCAGGGCAGCAACAGAGATGCTTGATGAGAAGTGGCGAGAGACCAGTAAGCGAGTGCAACAAGTGCGCGTGCATCCCGACGCTGGCTATGGCGCACGGTGTCAACCGGTGTGACAGATATGATGGCAACGGCGGTGCTTACGAACAATGCGCAGTGACCAGCGGTGACAGCGCAGAGCACGCCGATGGCGGTGGGCGCGCTAATATGTGATAGATATGATGGCCACGGCGGTGCTTACGAACAATGTGCAGTGACCACCGGTGACAGCGCAGAGCATGCTGATGGCGGTGGGCGCGCTAATATTGACAGATGTGATGGCAGCGGCGGCGCTTACTGTTTTGAGTTGCACAACGCTTCCTTCCGGATTGGGAAGCGCCTCGGGAACGCCCGAGCCGGGTTGCTGCCGAGTGCGGCCAAGCCGAGCTTTTGTGGAAGTTGTAAGTCATATTTATCGGGGGTATTTAACGGCGGGTAAGGCAGGGAACAAGTTTCGCTACTCACCGGTTGCCAATCACCGATGGCATCACGGCAACTTACCGGTTGCTATATTGGGGCAGGGCAGGTGCAGCTCCAGTCATGTTCGGCAATGGGACCAAATCGAAGCGCGCAAATTTCGGGGGCGATTGGATAGCACTGTGTGGTACGTGGATTGAGACAAGCTGTTCAAGATTTCCGACTTCAATCCGTCAAACTACCAAGAACAATACGCAAAAGTCTGCAAGGCAACTGGGCTCCTCTTAGCTTCAGGCCTGCAAACCAATCAAGGCTTCTGCAATTTACTGGCACTGCTAATGCTCTCGTTGCTCATCAACAAGTACCAAGACATTGACGGGTCACCTACATCGATTTTGGGCCCGCTCCATTTCCTGTCTATCCCGTTCAAGACCTGCTTCACTCTACCCCCCTCAATCACGGTCATTACCATGTGGCCCGCCGTTTCTCCCCCACCCCAACACCAGGCCTCCACGTAGTTCGGCCCGAGTCTGGTGCTGTATTTCTTGGCCCAAGCAGCATTTTGGCTCTTCCCATGTGCGCACTACATCACCTCTTCACTGTTGTACATTCACGCTCAGCGCGCGCTGGTCTTGTGCTCATATCTAGGTCGAGAAATAATATCTGGTCTCTTCACTGCCAACGACTACTGCACGTGTACGAAGACAAAGCTATTCCTCAACGGGTTGTCTTCGAGGGCTCAAGTCGGCGAGGTTGCTCTGCAATCACTCCCAAGATCAAGCCAAGCATGGTGTCAAGAATTACAAGATCACCGAGGACGCATCAACGAGTTCCAGCAGAGGCCAACGATCTCATCGACACCGGCGTAGCAGACGTGGTGTTGTCGACACGGCTTGATGTTGAAGAGTAGGCTCATTATCTCGTTGCGTTCATTTTTTGTACGCACATATCAGAATGTAAACAATTATTATTGATGTTTTAACGGATCATTTTACATGCACTAAGTGGACAGGATTTCAACAAACTGGTACGAGCTGAGCTGACCTGGCCGTTAACCATCTGGCCGAAAGGCTGGCTGCCAGGTGGAGCTGGTCCCACGCTGGACCCATTTGCGATAGAACCTGGAATCCAGGGTACGACCAGCTGGTTGCCAGTCTCCACCGACATCTGGGGCACATGTCAGTTCCAGGCGGTGACCACATGTGTGACCATTGGCGGTGTAGCTAGCGGAGTGGAGGAGGAAGAGAAGTGATGGGAGGGGATGCAATCGTAACATATGTAAACAAATCGACCCTTTTGGACGCGCCATGATGCCCTATGCGCCATTTTTCCTTCACTAGAGTTGAGTAATCAATTACAGGATCATTTGCATCTCTTCGGTTCCACAAAAAGGATATGGGATGGAAACTTCGGACTCGTACCTATCGCTTCATCATTCCACAGCTGTGTTTTTTGTTTTTTTTTGGAGTGTTTAGATAATGAAAACTTAGTCTGCAGAAGCATTCCAAGCTCATCCGCTTGTTAAGCTGGTATTAGCCAGTCATTGCCGGGGAAAATGTCCAGGAGGAAATGCCGTTACGCACAAATTTATCCAGTGTGGGACTCCGGCCTTTACATAAAATTTATCCTATACCATGTCTATCATTCATGGGCCGCATACCCACTAAAACCCCCTCGTGCGTCCAGGCATCTGGAAATGAGGCCTCGTCCATGAGTAGACCACTCCATGTATTAAGGACCAATTGTTTGTCGAAAGCGAGCAGTCCGAACTGATTCTTTTGTAAGTAGACAGTCCCGGCGTAGAGTGCAATTGATAGCTGTCAACCATTTGTTGGTAATTTCCTTCTCATCTGGTGTCCTATCCGGATTTGAAATCACTCGATCTGTGCACAGGTTCCAAATTTGATGCCATGCAACAGAGATCAGTATAGCAAATAACCTCCCTTTAGCCGGGATAATCTTGCTACAGCTGTTACACTTCGGCATACTTAATAGTGCATAATGCAATGCATGGCAATTGTAGTGCGCAGCCATCAGAAGTTTGGTTGTGGGATTTCCGGGGGCCAAATGGTGACTTGAACGACATGGGTTCAAAAGTTTTCCTCCTTCCTCTTCGTTGTCATTCGAGTCCCATGCTTGGTCCCGTCCCATCGGCCGCCGGCAAACTAAACGGAAATAGACAGGATGCGCAAAGCCGCATGCGGCTTTTTCGGCGCACAAGCTGAGTGCAGGCGGCTTTTCTTTTTGTGCCTCCAGTGGTCAGAGAGTGTCATTCGACACTCATAGTGATATCCTAGAGCAAAAAAAAGTATATTGCCACGTGCGGCTTTGAAAGCCGCATGCGGCTTTTGCGCATCCTCTCTAATATCAACAGTTTTAAACGGAAAGTACTGTACTATTTCGATCAATTTGGCATGGGTTGTGACCCGTGACGAAAAACACCGATTCGGCACTTCGGCAAGGCGTGACATCCTCAAAATTTTGGCACTTGAGACAAAAAAAACCGTAAATTCCGCCTTTTTTGCACCTCTAAGGAAGATTTGGCCCAGATGTCACGGATTTTACATTCGGCACTGGGTGCCATGACCAGTGACCGAGACCAAAATTTGTCGCAGCACAGGGGGTGCGTGACGCGTGACCGCCGAATTGATCGAAATAGTACAGTAAAGGGAAAGAGTTGGAACCTCATACAGGCGGAATTTAATCCCCTGCCCCCAAGGAGCATTGTGTGGCAGAAAATCAGGTGCGAGCTTCGTCATCGGTCGATCCGGAAACAGGTTAATGAGTTGCTACTTGAACAATGCGTTGCAGAAATGCGTAAATTCCAGCCATCAAGGTTCAACATTTGCCTGGCGCCAATCTCCTGACCTAGTTGCCACTGCTGGAGCTGAATTGAATGCTGTTTAATTTTCCGTCATCGTCCATTCCACCACTGTCGGTTCCCCACACTTGCCGTCCGTATCGGACTCTTGTTCCGATGACTTTGGTAACACAGTGAGGGATGCATATAAAAGGCTTGAAGGTATTTCATGTAATTCACCCAATTACCTCCTATTACTGCCAATTGGCCCACTCGGGTTTCCCTGAAGAACATGTTCACAGCATTTATGTGAAAATACCTCTTGGTTTCATCCACTTGAGTCAACTTCAAGTGATTTGAAGTGCATTGGTCCCGACGCAAGTTGAGTCAAGTTGAGTCAAATGTGATGCCAAGTCCAAGGGGAAATCGGGATTAAAATTCCGTACGTGGGAGGGGGTCCAAGGTGGGCTGAAAAAACTTTTCAGTACATAAAGTTTCGAGCTTCAAAGTGTCTCATAGGCCATGCACTGTGGTCGTCAAACACCCTGGAATCCAAGGACCCGGACCCTGAGTTTCAAGAGTCAATACCATTCGACCTGAAATGAGTTTCAGGTACTTCGAAATCCAGGCACTGGATTCAGGTGCTTTTTTTAGGCTGACTTGAAAGTCTTGAAATTCAACACTTTTCACCATGAAACTTTCCAAGTTCAAAGACCCTGAATTACACAAAAAATACAGTCAAGCTAAGTTAGTTATTCTGGATCATCCTTTCTGGCCTGGATCAGAGTTATTGTCGTCCCTGTTGACGTCCTCTTCCCTCCTCTTCCATTTCCTGAACTTTTCGAAGATGCGCGAGGTGAGATTGACAGTTTCTCGGTGGATTTTCGTTCATTGCTTCCCTCCTCCTTGGAAATGACTTCAGTGAGCTTTGGCTGAAATGTATTGCTTGCAGCAAGTACAATAGACCATGTTATGCAGCTGGAGATCAAGTTTGGGTCAACTTGGTGAACGCGTCGAGTTGAAGTCAGTAAATCACGAGGGAGTGAGATATGACGCAATGCTTGGTGATGTGACATCACTAGTCATTCGCTTGCTCTCAAACCACCACGTCCCTCGCCGCCCGCCAATATCAGCACGCAGAAGTCTCGACTTTCGAGTCCCCAGCATCTCTGGGTCAATCCGAATTTCCAACTGCTCTTTTTTGCTGCTCGGAGGGCCGCAGAGCGAACCGACGGCTATGTGGGCCGGTGGAGCTACTCCAATGACTCCACCCTCCGCTTAGCAGCTCAATGCCGGTTGCCTCTGAATTATAAAGGCGAGTTGCGGGATATCTTCCCCTTACCAATCTCATTGCGTAACACAAGAAAACTCACTCGTCTTCGAAGGAAAAACCCCATCCGCCGCAATCTCCTCTAAGAAGTCACCTCGGAATGTGCCACCCCAAGCTCACAACAAGATGAGTGCCTATTCTGGAGCCTAGGACGATGCAGCCCGCATTCGTGAGCTCGAAGGTATGTCGTACATCGAATTTTGTCTGAACGCGGATGATACTTCACCAGAACTGCTGCGCGAGACACAAGGCCAACTTCGCACAAGAGAAGGTCGCCCCGAAAAGCGAGGCGACCCCGAGCCAAGCTCTCCTATCCTCCGCAACGAAAACCACTACATCGGAACTCCGTCGTATCTGTCCGATTCCACAATAAAGACAATCCGTACGGATCTTGGGTGTGGGAGAAAACGATGCAGCGCTTTTCGGGTGTGTGTCACATCGGTTTTTTCTGGCTTGAACTAACTGACCATAAAGACATGTATTCGCAACTGCCTCCGCGCTGCCAGTCTGAATTGGGACGACAATTGGAAGTCTCAATCAACGACGAAGGTCAGTTACGCATTTAACGCGGTGCGTAATGTAGTCCTTCAGTGTTTTCTGAAACTGATCATGGGCAGATTGAGTCAGCGTGGCAGCTCACTGACACCCACTCCTCTCTGAAATTCTTCCGCACGTGCGCCGGACTCGCGCAGGCGTTCGATGCCGATGACGAGGGGACAGGGTGCGCTCGACAGTGAGGCTGCCCGGGCGATTGAAACGGGCCTGGCGTCGGTGAAGGGTGAGAAGCGCGTGAATGGGAGCGGTGCACCGCCGTCTAAGCACCAGAAGTATTAGGTACATATGTAATGTAATTCATGATCAAATGGATTGAGTTTCAAGTCTTTTTTGCGTAAAATTCAACGCGATTGAACCTCAATTCAACCACCTTATACTGCGTTCAGTATGATTTGGCCTGCAAATCCAGTTGAAACATGCTGAACTGGACCCCTGGAATCTTTCCTTTTGTACCTGAAACCTAAATGCCTGGATTTCAATATTTCGTGCTGGAATATCAGATGTTTGTCGTTGTATTACAGGTCCAATCGTACTGACTTTGCGCCCTGGAATCCAGGGGCTTTGACAACCGCAGTGATGAGGGAGGTGTTGGATGGTTGTAATAAACACATATGAGTGCCCGGAGACCATAGAGAATAAGATTCATCAGTCTGGACTGACGCCTTCCGTGATTTAAGCCCAGTTGAGGTCAACTGTGGTCAGTTCTCAGGTCAAAAATTATAGAGCTGTTGAATTTATCACCTACACTAATTAGATGGTATATACAAGCATGCTTGAGTTCACGGAGGTGGTAGGAAATGAGTTGGGAGGTGGCGGCTGGAGGCGGAGAAGGCGGCCCAGCCTAGGGGTGGGAAACTCTTTCCCTATAAGGCAGGAGAGGGGGGGGGGAGGAGGGGTCAGCTCGGGGCCGAAAAAAATGTTTCAACCCCATATCCGAATTGCGAATCCCGATTTCCCCTTGGCCAAGTCGACTTAACAATTCACGATTAAACTTCGCAAGTTGCGGTAACATTATGCAGTATCTATCCAGCAAAACCATGATTCGTCTATTGTCAAAATAAATAACAGTCAGAATGAACAAGATAACGCCTGTCCTGTGGTTTATTACACACTTGGAATTTATTCGTTGTATATTTTAGTACACTCCAAATATGGAACAATTAATTTCAAACGGAGCTGGTGCCTTGTGAGCCCCGGCATCCCCGGTCTTATGAAAAACAAAACAGATATTGGATAGTACCATTTGATTCATCTGTTGCATTACTTTCAGTACTATTTGCTGATGTCAGTTGCATTGAACCCTCCATAACTATTGAGGGAGAGGGCAGTAGTGCAGACAAGTGGGTGAGCTGTGAATCCTTCCTGATTGGCAATAGTTTGTAAATCAGCGACCGCCACAGTATAATCACGTCTGTCTTCTTGATTATTTCGAGTCAATATATGTTTGACAATGCGTGCTTCGATGGCAGCGGCATCCCTTGTCTGTGAGGAGCGGAGAAAAAGCGGATGAGCTGTCTTCCACATTTCCATTGCTTCCTCTATTTTCATTAGCCGCTTCATGATGTCCCCAATTCCGACCATACATTCGGCTTGGAGGCAATGAATATCTATTTGCGTAGCCCCCTTGAGGACGGTATGAAAAAGGTTAAGCGCTGTCTCTTGATCGCTTAAAATAACAAAGATATCTGCCAGCCGCCGAAGAGCATGCAATGTGGCCACTAAATCTTTCCCTTTCTGCGCAGAGGCCAAGTATATTATGGCCCAACGGAGCGTGTTCCAGGCCGTGTCCATCTCATGGCGTGGATCTCCCAGAGCAGCTAGACACACAACCACTATATCTGGAAAGACACCTAGGCTTCTTGAAAAGCATTCCGTAAATGCAGAACGGGCCGCATGAAAACACCTGCGTTTGAGGTCAAGTTCCGCCCGGACCAAGGAACAAAGAAGAATTCTTTGGCTGGCAATAGCCCTATACACAGCTTCTGCAGCTTCCAAATTGCTGAGGATTTCACTCTCCTTGCTGCCTGTGAGAATGCCAATATATGCCTTCTGTGCCAGGAAATGCGCATAGAAACGTGGTGCACGGGTCGGAGAAGTCTTTGTTGTGGCTAAGTCACAGAGTTCCTTGGCCTCAAGATATTCAGTTTTGGCAAGATAAATATCTGTCTGAAGATCGAGGATACCCAGAAGGCGATCTGAGTGTTCTATCCCAATGCCAATGATCTGTTCATGGCACTGTTGGTTCAGCTCACGGGCACGAGGAAGATTGCCCAAATAAAAGAGAGCATATGCCTCGGTATGTAGGAGGTCAATTCCTAACAGACCATTCCAAGTAAGTTGGGCCAATGATTGGGCTTCTTGAACTAGCCTAATCATGCTAACAGGATCACGCATTGCGTATGCAATTTCGCTCCTATTGTTCAGCAAATCTAATATCTTGCCGATATTCATAGTTCGTTTTCCCAAGGCCAATGCGGCATCACTGAATTTGATGGCCCTTTGAAAATCTCTTTGCAGATGACAATACCGTGATGCTGCATCATAAAACCTCCTGACTGGGCAAATCATTTTCAGAGGAAATTTATAGATCAAAATGAACCCTCAATACCTTCTTCAATCGGGTGTTGAACTGTGTTGAAATAGTCAACACCCTCAGTTATCCAAGTATTTAAGTCCTTTGATGCGGTCAAGGAATATAGTTGTAGACATCTATATGTCCATTTCAGCCATGCAAGTCCTCTAGTTTCAGCCAGGGTGGCAAGTTTATCCACTAAGGGGGTTTTTCCCATCATCATAATGACTGTTAAGTTGTTCAGGTGGATAATACTGTTCACAGTGTCCGGCAAAGAGGTCTCATCAGATAGTCCCTGAGAAAACAGTTCCCTGATATTTCCGAGACTGGTCATTATAATAGAAATCAGATTCCCAGAGCCAAGCTCCTTGTGTGTCTGCCAGAGTGAAATAAAATGCTCCAGATGGATTCGAAGTGGCCTAGAGACAGTCAATGATGGTGGATGGACCCTCCGAATATATTCACGGATAGGGAGTAAACTTTTAATGCGCCCCCCAGTGTCTATGTATGCCAAAGATGTTTGGAGAAGGGATGATGCACACTCCGCTACCTGTGGAATAGGGACTTTGCATTCAGCAAGATCATTCACTGTGACCCCATCAGGGAGCAGAGACAGTAGGGACAGCAGATCTCTTGCATGTGCGGATGATGACATGCGGGATCCAACGAGTGATAAAGCAATAGACTTCTCAAGATTGGAGCTCTTGTTGTGGCCATGGGAAAGCAGAGTTGTGTTCTCATGGTGCCACCGAGACAGAGTACCAGAGTAGCCTTCAAAGGATGCTATGGTGGCCATGAGACTGATGGCCAAGGGCAAACTTCCAGACAGAGCAAGCAGCCCATCAAGGGCACTTTCTTCTCCCATGGCCGGCTCCTCTGCAATGTCGACAAATATCTGACGTGAGGCAGATAGTGATAGTGGCTCAAGGGAGGGAAGAAAAGGTCGACTCCATTTGACCTTTCCTGGCCTTTCTGCTCCACGCATTGTAATCTAATGCAGGATGAGTAACCCACGAAGTGAGGTTATTAAAAATGGACTTGCCAACAATGCTAGGTTTGGGACCTCTGTGAGGGCAGAGAGAAATTCTTCAACTTTGCTTCGAGACTGCAGTGGCTCCCATGGAGTTTCCAAATTGTCCAGAACCAGCAGGCATGGCCCACACTGGTGAAAGTGCTGGATAATGCTCTGGGATAGCTGTCTGGAAGTTTCAACTCCCAGATGTGAGCCAAGCATGGACACCAGCTCAAAACTAGTATTTGTGGATTCGCAAGACACAAAATAGCGAATAGGATGTTTTTGCATAACTGCTGGATGATGCAGGGCTGCTGTCGCAAGAGTTGTCTTTCCCATCCCACCAGGGCCGAGGATAGCGACATGCGCGGAATCTGCGGTAAGACTCAGAACAAGGTCACTCAGTTCGGAGTCTCTGCCATGGAATATTTTTGGAATGGCTGGAAGTAACGAAAAAGAGCTGGAACTGTATCAATGCACATGAGCTGTTTCAATTTGTAACAATGGATTAAGGCGCTTGCCTAGAATTCAACATGCTTCCCCTGATCTATTTCGGCAAGCTCTGAGATCTCCAAATATGGTTTGGAAATTTAGTCCACCTACAGAAGATCCATTTTCAACTGCTTCACTCTGGGCTGATATCAGCTCCAGAAGTTCTTGATGCCGCTGTTCCATATCCCCATCCAACTGTGCAAGGGCACTTGCAACACTGGTTCCCAGTTTGATCTTCAACTAAAGGTCATCGGGTTGTTGTGAAACACTTTCAAAGGGACCTACAGTAAATACATTGCAGGCATCGCTGAGGTCTTTTTTGCAACTATTGAATTGTTGGGCAATTTCACTCTGCTTGAAAAGTCGTTTCAATTTGCTCAACTCCTTTTGAGCCTTCAGCCAAACATGAAATTTCTGAAGAGTCCTAAATCAAATCAATACCACCCTAGTCTGTTTGGTAGGACCACGCACTGAGCAAATTGTGCAATATGTTCAAGTAGCTGGGGAGAAGCAAGGTTGTCTAAGCCGATGCACACGCCCATCAAGGCGCAGAGCACGAGATGAATATCCTCCACCATCCGGAAGCATTCTTTCTTCGGAGGTTTGCTATTCTAAGTGGCTTTAGTGAGTTGACGGAACCGATTATTACTACCAATCGCCAACCTGCATGAACGAGACAATTGCAAGGGTCAGGCTGCAAACAGTGCCAACAAAGGGGATTTGTGCCGCTTTCCCCAGGGCTTGAAGAGCATTGGCCGCCACAACAGTATACTGTAGAACTGGGCCGGAAGTGTCTGAGGAATGAGTGGGCATTGCGAGAACGGCAGTTCGGGGGGACAATCTATCGCTCTATATCTACGTGTCACAGAAGTCAATGATCAAGCTGTGAGGAATCGAGGGGCACCTGATGAATAACACACCAGCGGGAGAAGAGGCCTGAAACATGATCTTTGTCCTCTCGAAGCGAAAGATCTCTGGCATCGAATGAGTGTTGGTTTGCGGGACAGAATACGGAATATAGTACAAGCGCAGCGGGGCGCTTCGCGCCGCACCCACCTTCCGATGAACTCATGACCCATGCCAAATTCACACAGAAGTGATGTGTGGAGTTTGTGTGGGAACGGCCGAATCTGCCCAGCTCAAGCTGACCCTCCATTCACTCAACTGTGACCCGGAATTCTTTCGGCATGTGCGAGAAGCAGCCGGGAACTATCGGAGTTTGAGCTTCAGACGAACGGACAGACACACATAATTTTATATAAAGAGGGTGACTCGTTCTCCCAGTCAATTGTTCAACGCCACGCACAGAATGATAGATTTTGCGCACACGAACGCCGATATCACCGTGCCCACGCAGTACTGGAAAGTTATAAGCAAAAATACCTATCATCAGCCAGAGGATCGAGGAAATCACGGTGAGATTTGACATGGATCAAGAGGCAGAACACGGTCGGGAACTCATCTGCCGTTTTGTGCGGAACTGCGCTGACTTCTTCGATGTATCTGTGGGAAGTTTCCGATCCACGGGATAGAGGGAAAATCTACTTCTCGCTCCGCAGTCACGGCAAGAATAGTGCGCATGGCCGGCGATCCGCGCCTGGGGAATGCGGAACTGGTCGGATCGAGGTACGTCGTAAGTTTGGGGCATTTACTTCGTAAGTTCGTCACCCCCTCCGTCTCTGGCGCCAGCCCTTCGCACCCCAGATGAAGCTCCCAACCACTCCTGCGATGGCTTTTCGCCTTCGGGCCGTTGGGTATCGCACAAAACCCAGGAGTATGGAGAGTAATCAGTCAATGGGCGGGCGCCGAGTTAAGCGCGTGTATTTGCACAGGTTCAACAGGGCGGTACACCGTCGCCATGATTGCGGGTGTGACGACGGGCCGGTCCTATGGCGGTCAAAGTGCACATTTATTATTCTGCGAAACCTTTGTACCTTCCGCGAAATAAATAGCCATTTTTACATATTCCCGCGAAACACACAGGTGTCAATCACTCTGTGTATGTTTCAGGGAAATCGTCGATTTCCCGAAATGAACCGTTACGCCGACATCGTTCCCGAATCCATTTGATCAGCAGCACGAGGAGCAGACGCATGCTAATCCGGTGTCGCCGGCGCCGTCGCTGCCGAATCCTTATTCTGCGATGGAGTGGGAATCGGAATCATCATCCTTATTGATGTCCATTGCCGCCGATTAGGAGCCCGGCCTAGGGAGGAGGGAGTCAGGTTCGCTTTCTTTGCCAATTTATTATTTTGGGTGAACATGATATGGACTTACATATATAGTGCCTATAGTTATCTATATCTAATAATACCTAGTGAGTCGTCGACAGGTATGATTTGTTGCGCATCATACACCATATCCTCGTCGTCGGTGTGAGTCCTCCCGAAGGCCTGTCCAAAGAAAAACAGAGAACTGCAGATTGAGTTCGTGTTACCGAATTTGCAAAAGCCCATCCCGACGCAGCCCTAAGTAGTGCGGGTGCGTCAACTCGCAATGAACCGCCGACACATCCACATCCCCGCCTAAGTGCGCGCCGGTGATTCCGTGTTTATCCCGTTTCGGCATCTGCAGCTACATCAACGATCCGTGGTAGATGGCGAACTAGGGCGAATGGAGCGTTGAAAAAAAGGGTCGGAATGCGAGCGGAAGAGCTTTGGCGATCGGAAAGTAAACGGAACGGCTTTGTGGAGATGGGAAACTGCTCTGGCAGTTCGGGTAGCGATCTAGGTGTTAAGTAATGAAGCCGAGACGACGCGACGCGTCATCGGCATTCTAATCCTCCAAGTAACCAGCAACTCGGTTCGGTAGAGTACTTAAATGACTCTTATTTCGATAAAATATAAACTATCGTCTCCGACCGCTTCTCCCTCCATGTCTTCTGAGCTCATTTTTGCGAGTCTTGCACGATTCCTTTCTAGTGATCACAAAGTCTGAGGCACATATCCAACATATAGGTTACTGGTGCCTCCGGGTTCCTCGGCTCTCATGTAGTGCTGCAACTGTTGGAAAAAGGTTATCGCGTCCGAGCGTACGTGTGTGTGGCAGACGAACCGGAATTGCTACTGTTAAAATGCCTAGTGCGGCTCGCGGGGCGAAAGCAGACCACTTCAAATCCAGCTACGCCAGCTATGGCGATCGTTTGGAGAGCGTCAAGATAGCAGATATTGCCCACGATCAATTCCCGGACGCCCTGGTTGGAGTTGCCGGAATTATACACACAGCATGTCCCCTTCCTGGGCATGCTGATGGGCCAACACTGCTGGCGGTAGGCATCCAATAGGCCGACTTTGAATATCTGAATATTTAATCGTCTCGTTGTCAGGCAGCTCTGGAAGGAACATTGAATGTTATTGTTCAAGGAGAAAAGGCCCACTGTGGTCGTCAAACACCCTGGAATCCAAGGACCCGGACCCTGAGTTTCAAGAGTCAATACCATTCGACCTGAAATGAGTTTCAGGTACTTCGAAATCCAGGCACTGGATTCAGGTGCTTTTTTTAGGCTGACTTGAAAGTCTTGAAATTCAACACTTTTCACCATGAAACTTTCCAAGTTCAAAGACCCTGAATTACACAAAAAATACAGTCAAGCTAAGTTAGTTATTCTGGATCATCCTTTCTGGCCTGGATCAGAGTTATTGTCGTCCCTGTTGACGTCCTCTTCCCTCCTCTTCCATTTCCTGAACTTTTCGAAGATGCGCGAGGTGAGATTGACAGTTTCTCGGTGGATTTTCGTTCATTGCTTCCCTCCTCCTTGGAAATGACTTCAGTGAGCTTTGGCTGAAATGTATTGCTTGCAGCAAGTACAATAGACCATGTTATGCAGCTGGAGATCAAGTTTGGGTCAACTTGGTGAACGCGTCGAGTTGAAGTCAGTAAATCACGAGGGAGTGAGATATGACGCAATGCTTGGTGATGTGACATCACTAGTCACTCGCTTGCTCTCAAACCACCACGTCCCTCGCCGCCCGCCAATATCAGCACGCAGAAGTCTCGACTTTCGAGTCCCCAGCATCTCTGGGTCAATCCGAATTTCCAACTGCTCTTTTTTGCTGCTCGGAGGGCCGCAGAGCGAACCGACGGCTATGTGGGCCGGTGGAGCTACTCCAATGACTCCACCCTCCGCTTAGCAGCTCAATGCCGGTTGCCTCTGAATTATAAAGGCGAGTTGCGGGATATCTTCCCCTTACCAATCTCATTGCGTAACACAAGAAAACTCACTCGTCTTCGAAGGAAAAACCCCATCCGCCGCAATCTCCTCTAAGAAGTCACCTCGGAATGTGCCACCCCAAGCTCACAACAAGATGAGTGCCTATTCTGGAGCCTAGGACGATGCAGCCCGCATTCGTGAGCTCGAAGGTATGTCGTACATCGAATTTTGTCTGAACGCGGATGATACTTCACCAGAACTGCTGCGCGAGACACAAGGCCAACTTCGCACAAGAGAAGGTCGCCCCGAAAAGCGAGGCGACCCCGAGCCAAGCTCTCCTATCCTCCGCAACGAAAACCACTACATCGGAACTCCGTCGTATCTGTCCGATTCCACAATAAAGACAATCCGTACGGATCTTGGGTGTGGGAGAAAACGATGCAGCGCTTTTCGGGTGTGTGTCACATCGGTTTTTTCTGGCTTGAACTAACTGACCATAAAGACATGTATTCGCAACTGCCTCCGCGCTGCCAGTCTGAATTGGGACGACAATTGGAAGTCTCAATCAACGACGAAGGTCAGTTACGCATTTAACGCGGTGCGTAATGTAGTCCTTCAGTGTTTTCTGAAACTGATCATGGGCAGATTGAGTCAGCGTGGCAGCTCACTGACACCCACTCCTCTCTGAAATTCTTCCGCACGTGCGCCGGACTCGCGCAGGCGTTCGATGCCGATGACGAGGGGACAGGGTGCGCTCGACAGTGAGGCTGCCCGGGCGATTGAAACGGGCCTGGCGTCGGTGAAGGGTGAGAAGCGCGTGAATGGGAGCGGTGCACCGCCGTCTAAGCACCAGAAGTATTAGGTACATATGTAATGTAATTCATGATCAAATGGATTGAGTTTCAAGTCTTTTTTGCGTAAAATTCAACGCGATTGAACCTCAATTCAACCACCTTATACTGCGTTCAGTATGATTTGGCCTGCAAATCCAGTTGAAACATGCTGAACTGGACCCCTGGAATCTTTCCTTTTGTACCTGAAACCTAAATGCCTGGATTTCAATATTTCGTGCTGGAATATCAGATGTTTGTCGTTGTATTACAGGTCCAATCGTACTGACTTTGCGCCCTGGAATCCAGGGGCTTTGACAACCGCAGTGGCCGGCGTCAGGCGGATGGTGGTGACCAGTTCCATTGCCACTGTCATAAATCCGGAAGGCAGCTACACAGACCAGGGTACGCACCCGAAGCTTGCGTATGTTCAGTTTTCATAACAGCCTGTTTCGATGACAGATTGGAGCCCATTCACGAGAGAGATGGCAGTGGATAGCGACAGCCACATGGTAAGGTATACCATGGCAAAGAAATTCGCAGAACTAGCTCTTTGGGAGTGGGCAGATAAGCATCCGCACATCGAGGTCACAACATGTAAGTACGTTCCTCGTTTGGACATCATTACCAACTAAGATTGTTTCACCTCCCAAGTGAACCCAACATTCTTCTATGGGCCCTTCACTGCGCACTTTTCTCTCCCTGCGCCCGAGTTTGGAGCTTTGTCATCGAACCTGCTCATCTACAACCTTCTATTCAAGGACGGCGTATTCCCCTATAATACGCACTACATCGACGTGCGCGACGTCGCACAAGCACATGTCCGTGCCCTTGGATCCCCTGCTACCGCCAAGGTTGGGCACAAACGGATCGTGTTCTCTTCCCCGCACAAAACGCCGTTCCAGAGGACATTGGACTTGATAGCGGAGCAGCGACCATCGCTTAAGGAGAGGTTGATTATCGGAACGCCACCGCTGCACCCGTACGACGTTCTGCCACTTGACTTTGGACCAGTTGAAGAAGTTCTGGGGATGAAGAAATCCGATTTCTACCCCGTCGAAGAGGTGTGTTTGGGTTTGGGAGTCCGGATCATGATGATTTTGGTTGCTGATGGCCCATTTTAATTGTAAACGATGCTTGACACTGTCGATGCACTGGTTCAGGCAGAGAAACAGTGGCAGAGTGCAGGGAGCCCCATCAGGACCCCGCCTAGCTTTTAGAGGCATAGAGGTTCCTTAATGACAATTACGCTTGCTCCGGATGTCATGCGAGGTATAGTTTGAATTGTGTTTAACACACCCTTACACAAAAATAAGCGCGCGCAAGAACGAGGATTTGGAGATAGATTTGTTTAGTCGTGATCAGTCACGAGCAACCAAGACCACTAATGTTGGATCTGAAACGACTGCGATCATGAAATTATCTCGCTTCCAGAAGCTTCATTAGAAACCTTACAGTTGTCTACACAATCAATGGATAAAGTGGTCCAACAAGCGGAAGGGATCCGCACGAAGATTGAACCTCATGAAATTTTGGCAGTGGTTACTCGCAGGATTTTCCTTATTTGCCTGCGATCTTTTGAATCTGTACTTTTCTAGCACCTCCGGGCATCTCGGCGTTCAACATTTGATCCCGCAAAGAATGGCAGCTACACCAAACACACCAAATACAGTAAAATTTCAGTGCGGACTGAAATAGAAATTTATTTGCTAAAAATCAATACCCAAATCAGCCGCATCGGATTCGGCGCAAATCTGATGCAGCTGATTCTCATATAGAAACTCAAAGAATCAGCAGAGCTGAAACTCACATCGAAATCTCTGAGCAAATTTTGCTATTGGTAGATATAAATAGCAGGCCAATAGCATAAATAGCTCAGGGATTTCAATGTGAGTTTCAGCTCTGCTGATTCTTTGAGTTTCTTTATGAGAATCAGCCGCATCAGATTTGTGCCAAATCTGATGCAGCTGATTTGTGTATTGATTTTTAGCAAATAAATTTCCATTTCAGTCCACACTGAAATTTTACTTTATTTGGTGTGAAAACCATTGTACATGTGGAAGGGAATAATGAGAAGACTTTATCCTGAAGAAAGGTCTTCATGAGGAGGGAAAAAAATTCGTACAATCTGAGAGCAACGACGACGGGTGGTAACAAGGACTGCTTCCACGTAGTGCCACCTGGAGTCTTCCCCCCTCGGGGTTGATACCAAATAGTCCTAAGGCCACGGGCCAACAGAGGGTTACCGCCTTCTGCCGTGTGCAATGAGCACATTATCGGAGCGCTGTAAAACCATCGTCGGGGAGGCGTAGCGGCCTCGGCATGGATTCGATACGTAAAAATGGGACCCCGTTGGGGTAGGTAAAAACCATACGACTGACTTGCGGCCTAAACAAATTGGCGCCCCGAACCTGGATACTAGGTTGAGTTAGACAGTACACCCATGACCTCATGGGCCAATTCTAAGGATTATGAATTGGTGTGAGAAGTGGTACGTCCCCCTCGCACAGCGAAAAATCAAGGAGCCGTAAAGCCGGAGGCATCTTCCTTTCATCAATACGAATTGAGCGCGTGAGGTGGTTAGTCTGTGCGAAGCCGACAGCATTGCCTGAAAAGGAGTGTTGGTAGCGGTGTGTAGCCAGGCGAGGTGGAGATCCCTCCCCTAGAAATAGGATGGGAAACGGGAAACGCGGAAACGTGACGGACCGTAGCGGAGTTTTAGCCTGATCTTGATCACTCAGGGTGCCCGGTAGCACCGGTGACAGCTGTTGCACCCTAGTTGCATGCTCAGCGAAGAATCAAGAAAGACAACTACCGGCTCAAGAGGATAAATCCTCCACCGGTTGACAGCGACGAGCTGCTGTCAATTCAAGTTATTAACACGGGGAAGTGCTGGAAAGGAGACAGGAAACGATCACCAGTGTAACGGGTGACGCCTATGGGTTGTCTAACTTCTCGGCCGCTTGTGGCATAAGTGGCAGTGAGTGTGTACTTTCTGGCTGTGGAGTTGGGGGAAGACGAGCCTATCCCCTACGGTGCGTTATATGTTGAAAAGCGCTCTCTTGAATGAGGAACTGCGATTCGGTGAAAAGAGTGACAAAGCAACGCAGGAGACTCTCTGAGTCTGTGTTGTAGAAACGCTCAGGTTGTTGCCGCAACCTAATCGAACACTTCACAAAGGTAGATGAGTCTAGTACGAGGCATGGGAGTAGGGTAAAGATTGTGTGAGCACTTGTGCTTGCTCAGAGCTGCGTAAGTAGTATGTTAGTTTCGGCTATCTGCTATGAGAGCAAATACCTACTTATCCCGAGAGCTGCGGAAAGGCCTACTTACTACAATTCCCGGGACGATCACCGAGTCTCGGGTGTTCGCAGAAGATATGCGATGATGTGCCAGAGGACAGGGCAGATGGGGACGGACGGAGGAGGAGAAGGAAGCGGATGAACGGAAGAGGAAGTGCTCGGAGGTGGAGCAACTCGCGGACTCGGACATGGAGGAGGAAGAACCGAGGCCAAAGAAGAAAAAGGTGGAGAAGGAGAAGACGGAGGTCAGCATGGATTGGCCGGAGGGATTCAGGAAGGGTCATGGGACGTCTCCACCAGAAGACACGGAGATTAGAGAGCTTGCAGCAGCCACCAGGAGCCACCCGGTGGCTGATCGGGCATGCGGTTAGAGTGTAGCACGAGTATCAAATATCACGAATATTTGTGCCTGTCCATTCGTGAATTGCGAATATTCGTATTCGTGAATTGATGTGGCTGTGATATTCGCGCGAATGCGAATATCAGTTTCTGGGAAAGTGGATATTCGCGAATATTTGCAGCTGTAATACACAGCTAAAATTTCAATCAAGCATAGTAAATTTGGGTCTGTTTAACACATCTCCTCTCTGGAACCATAACACACCTCATTTACACCAACTAGATCTGTAATTCATATGTAAACCAACCACTTTAGAGACATCTTTGCTTTGGCAACTGCTTGACAGGTTGAACACAGCAAGTGTGATGGTCAATCAAATGGTTGAACATGCAAGACAAGGGCTTGTGTGAGTCTTCAACAATGTTTAAACTCACAAGATAACATAAAAGTGTTCTCAGCAACTCATTGGTGGCTACTAAACCCCTGAATTCTCAATGTATTCGCTGAATATTCATATTCACGAATATTCGCGAATATTGCTGACTAAGCAACGAATATTCGCCATCAATATTCGTACAAATGCGAATATCAATTTCTAGGTTTCGGTGAATATTCATATTCACGAATAATGTTGCCGCGACTCCAAAGTCGAGTCATCTTGGAGTCGAGTCTAAAAAAGTCGCTGGACTCGACTTAACCTCGGAGTCGAGTCGAACTCAATCGACTCAAGTCGACTTCAGGTCGACTTAGTCGACTTAGTCGAGGGATTTTTCTTCATGATTGCCTCAGTACGCTGTAGGGTAATGTTGAGCTCTCAGGGAGACTTAGGGTAGTCGGAAAATCGTTGTTTGTCACAGTACATATTTACCACATCGCTGGGTAGTTATAAATGTGTAGTAAGGGTATTTGTCCGCAGCTATTTGGACTCAGGGGTGTATCACTGAGTAACCTGCTATGTTCACATCCAGCTCCCGGCAATCTCCAATGGTTGCAATGAAGAACGGGTGCGTAACTAGTTCAAGTGCACTGTAAGTGCGATCTCCAGTGCAGTCAATCTTTTCATTTTTCTTGGACTGAAATCTTCAACCAAGTCCAATCCCAAGATGGAGCACCGCTCAATTACACATATGCGATCGAAAACATAATTCTGAGCTAACTTGAAGTGAAGTAATTCATATCAGTATCCATCACATCTCCGAGTCCTCCGGCATTTCAGGAAAACGTAACATCAGCAAAGTCCAAGTTATCTAAAATTTCCTTCTGGACTGCTTCCTCCTCCTCACCACCCGATTTCGATGCCAAGGTACGCAGCCAGTCCTCTTCTTCGGCGGCAATTGGGGCAGATTGCCAATCTACCATGAAGTTGAGCCGAGATTTCTTGTATGTGAATTTGAGCATCTGCAATGCTTCCATCAACATAGGGTTAATATGATTCCGTCGTTTTGTATCAGTCTCAGCTGACGACGAGAAAACTCGTTCTGGTGGAACAGCGGTTGCTTGGATTGGGCCAAAGTCAAGGAAAAGGCGATAAATTGTTGGCCATAATGTATGTCCGTGATTCTGTAGAACAACGAGAGCCATTTAATTATTTTGAAGCGGAACAGAGCAAAGCACTTACTGTCCAATAGCCAACCATATCGGTGGAAGCTCTCGGCGGAATAGGGCTGCGAATGTAATTGTCCAGCTCCTCCTCTTCGGACCAGGCTGCACCTCGTGGGCCACCCATTTCATTCGAAAAATCCAGAGATTGTTGTGCATTACAATACTGCTCAGAAGCAAGGGCAAGAGCGATAGCACCAGCACCAGCGCCAGGGCCTCGTGTGCTAAGGGGTTGACGAGAGCCAGGCTGCGATGATAGGCCGGAACCTGATCCTGCAGGGGAGCCTGCAGATTCAGTGTTTTCATGCTGGTAAGCCTTGAGCTGTGAATGATTCCGGTAGATTGAATACATCTCATTCAGAAGTAAAGAATGACCTACCTGTTCGAGAATAATGGCTCTTGCTTTCGCTCAGTCCGGCTCAGACCAATTTGCCACAATCCACCCAAAACGAATTGTAGGATCAATGACTGGTTGAAGTGTATCAGTGAATATATGTCTTTTCTGGCAAAAGGACTCACACATAGACATTATGTATGCATCGGTGTCGGCAAACCTGCTGTAATATTTATTTGCGACAGCGAGGCCTGTCGCAATCAAGTGTCGAATATTCTCGTTGGCCAATAGTGGATCTGTCAACATGGAATTCCAGGATTTCATGAACAATTCAAATGCAGGGACTGCCGCAGCGAGGATGGGTGTATTTTCCGAAGACATGATGGTCTGGACAGTATGTTCTTGCTAATGAGAAGATCAGCTGGTTCCAAGTCGAAAAATGCTGAAGTGCATGTTACCTGGAGAATCAATTCCAATACATCCAACCGATTCCAATGAGTTGACTCCAGAGGGTGGTTGAATCCGAGTAGTGCATCACGGTTTGTGGCAAAAAATCGATTTACAGGCTAAAGAAATTGTCAGTGCTGCTGACCGCAAAGGTAAAGTCAACTAACGTGCTGTAAATAGCGCAGTCTCCGCAGCATGAAAAAAACCGAGTCCCAGCGGGTCTTGACATCCGGAAATAAGGTGACAAGGGCAAGGTTTACAGTCATCTTCTCGAGTTGCACATTAATAATGAAAAGTAGTAAGTCCCTGAAGTCGCGGTTTTCGACCAGGTTTATGGACTATAATGCACAGCCAAAGTATCAGTGGGAAGTATAGTTAACAAGTATTGTTAACAAGTGAAATAAATCAACGTACAAGATCATTTGAAACAAAAAAGGGAATTCAAGTTTAACTTCATACCAAAGTTATTGCGCGATGCTGAGGGTCTCACATTATTGTTTCGCAGGGGGATGCATGTTATCTACCTCACTATATCTGTCTAAATGCCCACACATGCTTCTATTTGCGTCGTCAATTGTATATGAGTGGGACCTTTCACTGTGTTTGCATGCATTTGGCATCACACAAATCCCTTCCCCATGCACGGACCAACCCGTGTCCATCTTATCAATAGTGCATACTTTGAGGACTCAGAGAGATGTTACATACACGATACCGACCTACCCGCGCACATCTGCTTCTTTCACTGTCCTGATATTTGTACAAGCATATGAGAGGGCTTTGCGCTATATGTAACAGCTTAGGAAATTCGGGTCCAAGGAGGTATAAGGGGGCCATATTGCTTAGCTCTTCGGATACACGAGCCTCAAAATAACCGACTTGAGTCGACTAAGTCAACTCCAAGTCGACTTGTTGGACTCTGGAGTCGATGGGAGTCGACTCCATTGAGAAGACTCGACTCGACTCAAACATCGACTTTTGAGTCGACTTTGCCCGACTGAGTCGGAGTTTGCGGCAACATTATTCACGAATATATATTCGTGCTACTCTCTACATGCGGTAGCCGGTGGCTGTGGCTCCTCCAGTGGCTGAATCTTGCACATTGTGGGATGGCACCCAAGTCTATTTATGGTCCTTTACCACTACATTTGACACTGATTGTATTATGCCTGCATGAAGAAGGCAGCACAGCTAAGCTTTCTTTCCATTCATAAAAAAATAGCTTGTTTTAGGCAGTAAAGCGCAGTCTGGACACCAGGATGACTTTACCTGCTATAAACAGGAACCAGAGAGCGGAGGTCTTTTCCAACATCACACATGAAATCAATGTGCCAGCCACCAGCCAGCCACAGCCACCGGCTACTGCATGCCCGATCAGCCACCGGGTGGCTCCTGGTGGCTGCCGCAAGCTCTCTATTATCGACCTCGTCGAGTCCGATGATCTGGAGACGGAATCAGAGGAGGAGGAGGAGGAGGAGGAAGAAGAAGCACCGAGGAAGAAGAAGAACAATATGAAGGGGAAGTCAAAGGCGCGGGCTCCGATGTCCGAGGAGGATGTGGGCGAAAGTCATCCTGGAGTTGCATGGGCGTAACAATAAGCATGCCAAGAGCGAGGTAGATGTCATTGTGTATGGTGTGCATGACAGTACTGCAATGTGACTGAGCACGTTTTGCTCTTGACTGCTTACCACCATGACAAGTACCAAACGGCTCAATCTGCATCCACCCAGCCTACAAACACTCCTGCAGCTTACCTGGCTGTGTCTCTGCTCACACCACCTGATCTCCCAGCCTTTGCAGCGGAAATTGAATTCATGAATCATGCCTTTGGACGACTCGGCAAATGGCGTGTTCCAGCAAGTTGGCAGCAACTGATTTTCTATGGGTAAGTGAGGTGGTTGATGCCCAAGACCCCCTTCATGCCCTTCGCAATCGCACCTACTCCTTCCAGCACAGTTGCCTATCTATGATGAGGATGAGGCCGAGGTACTTGGCGCTCTTGGACGGCTGGATGGTGTCGGTGGCAGTCACAAATGGGATAGGTTCATAATACTGTGGGTTTCTTGTGGAGTTCACGAGCTAGAACCTTCTCAGGTCAACAGAGTGTATATTGGAAGTACATTCCTGAAAGCATCCTGAGGCCTCCTGCCTTTTATTTGAGAAGTCCCCGTAGGGTAGAAATATTTAAAAGCAAGTTTGATCTATGATTACGAATCACCCATTACGATATCCCGCGCATCATCCAAATTCAAACTCAGATCTCGGACTGGTCTGTCTATGAATGCTGTTGATAGCCAGACCAGTCACTGGTCAAAGTCTCGGTGTATCTCTCAGCTCGTGTGGCGGGAACGGTGCAATACCACCTTTTGGCCCGCGCAGGACGAGAATATTTCAATCTGCTGACTCTTTGGGAAATCCGTGGACGGTGGAACACCGTGCGAGCGGGAACCTGATTAATTATTAACCGTTCTTTAAGATTTTGCTCATTCGGCTGTGCTGTATCCCCATGTAGCCTTTCTCCTTTTGTTCTTCCTCTGCTCTTGCTCTTCGATTAACCCCTTCCGTCCACGACTCTCTCCGCTTTTCAACACTGCTTTTTTCATTTGCAATTAGACAGTTGACCAGCGCGCAGCTTTTTCTGGACAGGACGCAGCAGATCACTCGCTGCTGCCCACGGCAGCATGATTCTAATCATGCGGCCGAGACAAGCCCGAGAGGCCACGTATCCCCTCGGCAGTTTCTTCACATTATCCGTTCTTTAAGATTTTGCTCATTTGGCTGTGCAATATCTCCGTATATTCATGCTTCTTTTGCGCCGCTCTTTCTCTTGGATTAACCCCTTCCAGCTTGGACTTTCTGTGCTGTGTAACACAGCCATTTCATTGAGATGGGACTGGTGACCCACGCGCAGTTTTTTCCCTCCACAACCCGCAGTTCTCGCAGTTGATCACGTCGCCTGCGGCGCAGGTTAATTGAATTGCTGAATTCCAGCCGGAGGGCCACACAATCTTCCCGTCAGACATAAAAGGCACGCATCTCTCGTTTATACCGGCATTCCTTCCCTGTACTTCCCTCCTAGCTGGGCAACAACCATTGCAATACATTGCTGGAATCAATTTGCTACTGGTGGATATTGTCTATTCCGGTTCATCTCGGAAATGGTCGGTTGGTACAATAAATTCTGGGTAGCGCCACCATGAGTGCAACCATTCCCTCAACCGACCCTTTTACGGGGGTTTTCTCTTCTCATCTGCCATGTCAAATTTCGAGATTTTCTGGCCGGAATCGTACCCAACTGTCAACATCCTATGATCTGTCCGCCGCTAACATTTCCTCCCCTCTGATCTGTGTGATTCTTCCATTTCAATTTTGAATTCCCGTCCCATTTCTGGATGTGTGGCCTCATACATAGCTTACTACCGGCTCTGATTTCCCCCCCTTATTCTGATTAAAATGCACTGGCCTTCATCTCACACTCTTGGATTCCGGAGCGAAGCGCAGGTTCATCTTGTCCTCCCTTTGCTTTTCCTCTGCTCGTTCTCTGGGGCTAACCCCATCTGTATTGGACTTTCTCTGTTCTCTAATGCGGCCTTTTCATTTCCGATGCAACAGCTGACCCTCGCGAAGTTCTTTCTCGACACGCCGCAGTGGATCGCAGTTGCTGGAGCCTCCGGCATAGCGTGATTTAGACATCTTGCCGTGAGACCACGTAGTCCTTCCGGCAAGATACCTGGCATATAAACTCTGTCCTGCTCTCATTTTGGACGCCATTTTTTCGCTCCCTCTGCCCATCCCCAAGATCAATCCTGTATCCGATCGGATTTCTCAACTGCTCTGTCTACCGCTAAGGACTAGGATTCAAGCTGTCTGTTGTGCAATTCTTGGTTACCTCCATCCCGGCACGGGTCTATTCAATGCCATTTCGTCAGACCATCCGATGCCTCTTTCCTGTTGCTACTGTTCCTTGCAGTTCTGGAGTTTTTTTTTTTTTGTGGAGTTGTCTGATAAGATCATCGCCTCTTTTACTCTTGGGGACCTCTCGTTATTATATGCTCTCCCCCTCCTAGCCTGAGGGTATCAATATTTTTGTCTTTTTTTGACTCTGTTCACGCATCTATGCGTGTTGCCTCCGGGCCAATCACCACTGAAAACTCTTGATACAACGGTCCGACATTGTGATTGTACAGAGTCTTCTGCACTCTTGCACATCCCTGAAGTACATTTCTTACAAGGCAAATGAATAAAGCTCCTGCTTCATCTCGAAACAATCCTGTAGTGGCGCTGACTTCCCGGTGGAAATTAACAGCGGCATGAGATTAAAGTTCGCCTCCTATCCCGTCTCCTTTTTAAGCACTTATACGGGAGAATTTTCGCTTTAATCCGGCTTGCAACAAGAATTGCAACTATATTTATCTTACACTCTTGCATTCCGGAACGAAGCGGAGGATCATCTTGTTACTGCCTCAAATGTTTAGTTCGGAAGCCGCCGTTACGCGTCACCTGAACATTCGGTCGGAATAGTACAGTAATTCTACAGCATTTTGTGCCTTATCGGCCTTAGCAACGGTGGCCTGGTGACCAACTTTCATTGATGGAGGCGTGCACAAAACAGTAACTTGCGGGACCGTGCCGGCGAAGCACTCCCCCCTGCGCACAGGCTAAGTCAATCGCGAAGACCATGCCTATCGTCACGATATTCGGTGCAACCGGGACCCAAGGTGCGTGAAAATACTTTATATCGCAGGCACTTGTTGACGATGGTATTTGCCCAGGATCCGCAGTGGTAGAAGCGGTTCTCGCCGATGGGAAGTACACGCCGCGCGCCGTCTCGCGAAACCTTGACTCTGCCAGGAGCAAGGCACTGGTGGCGAAGGGCATCGAGGTTGTCGTAGGAAATCTCTGGGACAAAGACTCCTTGAAAAATGCCATCCAAGGAAGCGAAGTGGTTTTCGGGGTATGTGTGTCTGACATCGCTACCGATGCCATCCATAGCAAATGCTCTTCTCAGGTCACGAACTTCTGGGATCCCGAAGTGTTCCCTGTTGATCTCCAGGGTAGAGGGGAAATTACACAAGGCAAAAATCTCGTTGATGCGGCGAAGGAGGTCGGAGTGAAATTCTTCATTTGGAGGTGCGACTCTGCGACAAGGAAATGGAGGTTTTGCACGGTCTCATTATCGCCTGTCTGCCAGTGGCTGTCTCAGCCCGAAAAAGGTGTCGAACGGTTTATACACGCGCATCTACCATGCAGACAGTATGTCCCAGTGCTTCATTATCCCAGTGGATTTACTTAGTGTGCGTGATATGCAGACAAGGCCGTGATCCAGGAATACCTCGCGGCCTCAGGCGTCCCCTACACAGCCCTGTGGACAGGTTGGTTTAGCGAGAATTTGTGGAAGTGGGTCGTCTCTTCCGCTCACCACCGCGGACTGACATTTCTGCCCAGTTTTGGCTCCCTGCAGAAAAGCGAGACAGGGTACATCATCCCGATTCCGAAATTTGGGCCTGACGACATTCAATCTTCGACATGGGTTGCACATGACCTCGGACAGGCCACTGTCGCTCTCCTCACCCACTATACTGACCCCAGCAAGGGCGTGCTGGGCAAGTCCTACCCCTCCTCACCTTCCGCTTCACGTACCCCGAGCTAGCAGAGGCCATCGCAACTGGTGTGTGTTCCAAGGCACTTGATTTTCACATTATTAACGATATAAACTGGTAGCAATAAAGAAAGAAGTAATATTTACCCCGCTTGAAACCGCCGGGACGGAAGAATTTGACGAAATGGTCTGTATTCTGCTTTCTTTTGCACAAGTTTAACGTAGCACACTGTAGTTCGAGTTCCAGGCAAAAGTCGGAGTGTACACCGACACGCCTCTCCCCAATCCGGATCTCGTGGCGCTCGGGGTCAAATTCGGGACGATGCAGGAGTTTCTACAGGCCGAAGTGGTACCCCGATATGCATGAAGTGACTTGAATGAACGAGGAATATGGCGCACCCTCCACATTTTCCGCAGGATGTTGAAATTGATATACCTAATCTATGTTTGAGTCCAAGAGTTTTTGGAGGAGATCTGACATCTGCCAAACAGTTGTAAAAACACACGGACTCGACCCTGAACCAGCTGGCTCTTACACAGCTTGCTACTGACCACTCACCATGCCAATCTCATTTTCTGTGGCAAGCCATCCTACGAAGTCAGGTCGTCTAAACTCTGAACCTCGAAACGGGTTAGCGCCCCAAGAAATCCTGCTCATGGCCACATTGAAAGAGTACTTTGCATATCAGTATGTCGGAATGAAATGTGGAATCCCATGTGTCACATTTGAAGGAGAAAAAGCAGACCGGATGGATATTCTCGACCGGCTCGAGAAACTCAAGGAATTCGGCACCGTCTCCCGCAGATGAATTTTGGGAAACATAAGTACCAGACCAAAGTTAGAGGCAGCAACGGATTGAGTCTTCACCTCAGACTGAGCACCAACGAGCTCAGACAGTTCAGGATAGCAAAGAGATGTATCCCAGTTCCATATCGGTCTGAGGACGGAGAGACATGGTGTTGATGAGAAGAGCTTTCGTTTTAACAACTCGGTGTGATGGCTTTCTCAAATGTACACAGCTTATTTCTACCCCCTGACCCTGAATTCTCATATAGCCGAATGATAAAGACTTGAAATAACACCAGGAGGCGAATTCTTTTTTATTTTTATTTATTTTTTGAGGATTTTACACCACTCAAAATCGACAAGAGTGAAATATTAACCCTCCTATCAGTGTAAAAATGTAAGAAGGGTAAGGAAAGACGACAGCATGGAGGGATTAAATAGTATTCGGCGAGAAGGGCGATGACCGGTGATGAGTATGCGAGAACAGAGCTAAAATACCCAGCCCTATCGGTGGCTCGTGCATCCTATTTATTGGCCTAATATCAAGGTGGTACATTAGACCCCTTTGCCAGCATCTCCGTTAGTTTCCAAGGAGCAGCTCCATTTTCCAGAGACAGCACCTCATCTCAAACTCTCCAAGAGCTTCGGCAGCACCACCGTCTCCGTAAAATTCCAGATCAGCGAGCTATCCTGCGTCTGCCACGCCGCGCCGGTCCACCATGTGCTCTTCACGCCCTGCAGCGCGTTCAGGCGCCGATAGAATCCATTGCGGACCGCCTCGACGTCCACCGTAAGGAGGAAGGGCGCGTGGTTGTGGAAGCCGACAAACTCGGGCGCGAACGTCCCGTTGACCCACCCATTCGCGCGCACCAGGCGGCCCAGCGCTGCCACCGTCTCGGCCTTGACCTGCGCATCGCTCATATAGTGCGGGCTGCCGAAGTAGGCCAATGCCAGCCCGTCTACTCCGGCCGAGCCGACCCCGTACAAGCCCGGCTGCGCAGGGATGGCGTCGGGGGCCGCAAAGTCGACGGCGGATATGAATAGGTTGTCGGGAATCCCCGTGTCTGCAATCACCATGTCCCAATAGTAGCTGTTGTTGAACTGGGCGGAGAGGGCGCGCTCGTTGGCCGTCAGGTCCAGGCTTAGCGACATGAGGTTGGGCAGCGTCGGCGGGATGGCGATCACGAGCTCCTTCGCGTGCACCGTTTTGGCGCCGCCTGGCGTGGACACGGAAACAGACACAGACGACGCTGAGCGCGTGACGCGCGTCACGTTGCTGCTGAGCGCGACGGCGCTGCTATTGGCACCAGCCTGCAGTCGCGCCAGGGCGGCGTCGTACAGTGCATGGTTGTTGTGGGCAGCGGTGGTGAGGAAGCCGGGTTGGATACCGGCGAGGATTTGCGCGTCGAGGAGGACGAAGTACTTCAGCACGTAGAGCGCGGGCTGGGCGAGCATGTTTCCGGAGCCTTGGATTAGCCCGAAGAGGGTGTAGTCGAAGGCCTCGATGCCATACTTCCGCGCAAAGGTGCCCCACGGCATCAACAGCTCCTCGGGTACAGGATCCGGGAGGTCGTACCCGTTGGTCAGGAACGGCGCGTACTTGGCGCTCTGGGCGAGGTAGCCTTCCAGCGCGAGGCCGACGTTCGTCGCGTTGCTCCACGAGACAGAGGAGGGCACCGTGGTCGTAGCCGTGGCATCGCCGCCGTTAAGCTTGGCGTACTCAGTCGTATCGCCGAAGCCGACGTCACCAAGCCTCAGCGCCACGCCCATGTCTGCAAAATATTCGTTCACTACGCTGATGTTGGCGAAGTTGATCACGCCGTAGTCGAACGTCGTATTGGTCCCCGGTACGTGGAACGTGTTGGTGTGCCCGCCGAGCACGTCCTCCTTCTCGATCACAAAGACAGATTTCCCTAGCTGCTGCAGCCGGATAGCTGTGTAGGTCCCCGCTGAGCCGCCCCCGATGATCACGACGTCAGTGGTCACGGCTGTAGGTAGAGGAGATGCAGCCGTTGAAGCATAAGCATGGCCCAGGGCCAAGAAGCCGAGCGATAAGAGGGATTTCTGCATCATAGACTAGAAGTTCAGCAGTGGCTGTCGACCGGCTGCGTGCGAGAAGAATTGGGCCAAATGTCACGAATGTGGCGTCCGGCATGATGCATGAGAGGTGACGTGAGAGACAATGCAGCCGACGGCTATACGAGGGAGTTGTGTTTTTATTCCGTCATTGCGTCAGCTCTTGTGGTCCGTGCGCAGGGGGTTATAATTCTGTCGAACTATTGAACTTGAATCCCAGTGAAAATGCCGGCAGATCGAGCCACGTCGAACCAAAACGAGCCAAAAATCTGTTCAGCGTCTAACAACTTGAAGAGCCAGGCAGGCAAGCCGCAAGAAACAAGGTGTTGTTCGGCAGGTGGTCGACAACGTCATACGCACCTGGCCCGCGTTGAATTTCTCAAAGTCGTACGATTCCGCAGCTTACAACATCTCTGCATCCTGCCTCTTACCACCACCCCACCGCATTTCCCGCTGCCCTTTTCCTTCCAGCCCTATATTGTGGATGTACCCATATCTATGTTTCTGTGCTTCTTGATATTCTTGACTCTGGACTCACCCAAATGGCTTTAGCTCAATATCTTGATGGGGTGAACCCGCATTTGGAGGATAACTCATCTCATTGTTCGTCGCCGTTTATCCTACCATCGCGCCTTGGACCTGGGTTTAGTCGGCTGATGAGATAGATTTTATTCATACTGCATGGCGAGAATGTCAATGGCATGGCGTGTGGACTCAGCTGACCTTTCTCTTCATTTGACTGTTCTAATGTTCCTTTTTGAAGCCTCTGCGTGTTTTTCTCTTGGTTCACCCTCACTGCCAAGATACCCAATTGTTCTCTAGTCTCTCTTGACAGACACTGTAAAATCAGTCGTCGCTCGTGCCTCGCTTGATTTACAATTGTTCTCCTGACTAGTCTCAGATGCTCTTTGAAAGCGATTGTCAATGCTCAAGGAGGTACGCGACAAGAGGTCAACGCATTGCCTTTCCGCTGATGTGCATACTGGGTTCTAATTGTCCATCTGGAGTCGATGCTGTCGATTTTGTGCATCCAATTTTCCTCTCTCATACTAGGCACATTCTCACTGTTTCCATTCCAAGCACTTTTCGCATCGCATACCCCTCGGCAGTTTCGGTACACGGCTTTCTGCTCAAAAATTTGAGTGTCCGTTTATGGCGCTGTTCAGTTGAGTATGAGGTCTTTGTATCAGCTCTCCGAGGCACTAGCAATCGTCATTCTCTACAGATCTCATTCTTCTCATTCTACCTTTCACCTGGCGAGTGTTTAATAAAGTGCAGCTATGCCCTACTCAAGCTACTTCCGACTCTCTTCGCAGCAACGTCTTGCCGAATGCCAACAAGTCGCGCCACGCGCTATGCGTTCCAAAGCAGCATGCAGGCTGATGCCAACGCCATCTCTCCTCCAAGTTATTTATTCCAACACACACTTGTATGGCTGTGGAATGGGAGGATGGGGAGTGCGTGCGCAGTAGTGGTATTATTGCGCCTGGTGTGGTGTAGTACAGCCATATATAATATTTCAATTAAATATATGTGGTTCATTGTAGCTCAATCTGGCTCGATTTATTGATGAGCTACATCGAGCCCTGAGAAAATTTTCGAGCCAGATATGCCCAGCCAAAAGCGGTCATATCTGGCTCATTGTGGTTTGCTCGCGTTTTCACTGGTGCACCCTAGACCGGAGCCGGTCTGTCTATGGAGCAAGCTGTCGATAGACACGAGCGGCTGAGTTTGCCGAGGCTGATCTTTGTGAAAGCCGATAAAACACACCGGGGGCAAGGGACAACGCACTCGGAATACCAGTGCGTTACATGCACTCACCACACATTCAAGGGGACAGGACAACAGAGGCCAAAAGGGCCTTTGTCGCACCTTTGCTTTTGGGAGAGGATATAAAGAAAAACAAAAATGGGACAAAGGCCCTTGTGGCCTTTGTCGTGCCATCCCTTCAAATGTGTGTGTGGAGTGCATGTAACGCACTCGCATTCGGAGTGTATTGTCCCTTGCCCCCCGGTGACATCTAGCCATTTCATAAATAAAATATGGAAAAATCCGAAAAATATGGAATTGACTCCTTTTGATGAGTAGAACATGATCCCTTTAGAATTGAAAGAATTCATATCCGGCTCGTGAGTCGACCCAGGAGGCCTCGCCCTGCCTTGCCAGACTCAAAACGTTCTGAACTTGAAGGCAAAAAATCGAAAGAAATTACAGCTTATCCCGGACGCAACACCTCTCAAGTTAAATTACACCAATTGCGCCAGCTGCCTTGTCTGCACAGGCACACAAGTAGCCTGGTTGTCTCCATTTTTGTCGAAGCGAGGGGATGGGAAAGCGGCACGTTGGCATCTTCTGCTCCCGGCGCCCGCCTTTTCAAATTGATGCACCTCTTCCTCTCTACCACAACATGACTAGCGCAATTAATATCGGTGCTCCGCTGGCAACGCACACCTTCCTTGAAGTTCCTTCTATTTGCCTCAGACCCCTTCGCTCCCCACTCGTCTCTTCGGGGAGGCAGTGCAAATCTCAATTTTCACCACGAGGCTTGCTCTGCCCGCAATGCACCTCGCTGGATCTCACGGGCTGTCAGCGTTCATCAGATCCCAATTATGAACTATCACCGCCAAGCATATAAAATACGGCCATTACTCTCCTCTAACCACCATCATGTTTTCTCCTACCTTCGTCGGCCTCCTGGCCCTCTTGCTGTCCGCTGCAGCTCAGCCACAGCAATGGGATCCGGAAAAAGTCGTGTGCGTTGTCTTGTCTTCGCTCCAGGAGTCAAATATAACCGACTCCACCCGCAGTGTTGGGCCGATTTTCAGCGGCGACGATACACCGGGTGCGTGAACTGGCCGCTGGGGTTCGAGCCTAACCTCGTCTCCCAGATTCTTATTTCTGCATCAGCGCCGAGTCCAACCAGGACGGTGCCGCGGTAGCCATTGTCCCTTGCGACGACGTGTCAGTGAACCCCACGTTCCCAGTATGTCACTTCCTCCCCTCCCCGCATACCTCACGCTGAACCTCGCTTGGCCCAGAACGGCAATACTACCTGGTCTGTCCCCAGCGCTCCTCTCACGGGCTCGATCTCCACTTTCAGCGGCCAGAAATGCCTCGATGTGCCGAACGGTACGTAGCATTACATGTGTGCACTCGACACGGTTCGGCTCATGACAACGGGTGCCCAGGAAACGCAGTCAATGGCCAGACGCTCCAGATCTGGACCTGCACCCCGGGGAATACAAACCAAGTGTTCCTCGGCGAAATTGGGGACCAGATTCAGTGGGTGGGCACAGATTTCTGCGTCGACCTCACTGGAGGTGACACGACACCCGGCAATCGGGTATGTGGTCCTTTCTCCCATGAGATCTACCCTTTTCCTGGCTTTTCCTTGATTTATTTTATCCATTCTCCTTGCTGGTGCGGCACACTGACTTTGTTCATTTGTGACGCACAGATTCAAATCTGGGAGTGCGCCGTCCCCTCCAACTCCAACCCTAACCAAGAATGGGTCTTCTGACAACGGAGTGTCTTATGACCAGATGCTCCAACATCCAGGATGCAAATGTAGTCAGTCCGTCGATTCCGCCAAATATTTGATTGGACAACGGACATTAATTTTATTGTGGAACTTTCAATTTCCCCGCCGCTGCCAGAACGGCCGACTCGGACGCACCTGAGTGTCTGAACTTCGACAGGGAGGGTAATCCTCCCCGCCACCGCCGAGCTTCGATTATGCGCATTGGGGGTTATAATTCTGTCGAACTATTGAACTTGAATACCTGCACCCCTTGTGCCTCCCTTTTCACTCATCAGCAAAATGTGCAATCGTCATTTGGTAGCTTTGATGACTTTTACTTATGTAAAAAGACGAAAAGATGAAAAAGTCGAAATGGACTTACTCCTTTAGGCAAAACCAAAAGGACTCCCAAAGTGATTCAAAAAGCTACATTAAAGTATGAAAAGATGGCTCAAAAGTTATTGTAGGTAACGAAGTTAAATTGATTGCATGTTATTATTGACTACTATACACGCCGCCGCGATGAGGATGTATGAGGGAAATAATGGCAGTTGGTACAAGGGGAGATCGAGGGTGACTTCGATGATCTGGAGGCTTGCGCATGATTGCAACGAGGCGTCACACTGAACGCACGGACGAACCTGGACGTGTGTAGGAAGGGACTTGCGTACAGATTGATGCAGTTTGAGGAAGCAGGAGGCGTGTTCAACTGGAAGCTTTGAAAGGGTTTGAGAGGGGCGGACAACCAGAGACTGAGTGGGCCGTGAGGCGATTATTTGTTTTTGGGCGCAGCTTGAGATGTTAAAGCCGGTGCGACTTCATGTAGATCACTCAAGGTAGGCCGGGGAACGCAGAGAACAGAGAGCAAAGGAAGGGAAGAGGGCAGACGAAGGGAAGAAGGTAGAGGAAAAAGTGGTGGTGGTCAAGTGGTCTCAGATCCGCTTATCAGCCATACTCTGATCGACACGAGTATGCAATCAGGTAGCGTAGCGATGCCTTGTCTTAATCCGGGCTTTAATCTCGGCGAGGACGGTGGAGGCCAAAGACGGAAGGCGAGTGACGATCTGCTAAGAGTGCGTTAAAGGCCAGACAAAGTCAACGCAGAAATAAACTAACCAAATGAGCAGATAACAAGTTCGGGTTGGGCGTGAGAAAAGGGGAACCGCCGACAAAGATGAATAATGTTGTAAAACACATTACCTGGCGGGGAAGAACGGAACATTGCGTTCAAGATATTTATTGCCGCTGGGAATAGAATATACGAGGTGTGAATACGGGCGAAGGAAAGGCGCCCGCAGCATGCCGTGCAGAGACACCACAAACAACACAAATGTTCCGGAGCACGATAAGAGGACTGTAGTCTGTAGCAGCCGGCGGAGAAAAAAACCCTTAGACACCCTGGCGAAGAAAGGAGGCGCAGGGTGAACGAGGCGAGACACTCCATCAATTCAGTTTTGTTCCTGGCATCGTAATGGTACAGAGTGCATATGTTGTGGTGCGGGTTAGTAGGTGCGATGCAAGAGGAGGAATAATGTACATGGAAAGGTAAGTGGGCAGAAGCGCTGAGCGTGCCGTCGTTCGATGCGAAGCTGGGAGGAATTCAACATGAAACCAATGGCCAAGCGGAAGCGGAAATGGGAACAAAAGGAAATGAGAGAGGGAAATGGGGAGGATGGGGGAAAGCGAGGAAGACGACTCAGCCGCGTGATAACAGTGCTGTAAGCCCAAACTGTTTGAATCGAGGTACCATGGGTCCCACATCTGACGGGGACTCACGACGACCGACACATCACGCAAGAGCAAAAGAGGGGAGTTGAGAAAAAGAGGTGTATTGATGTAGGGATGGAAAGAGGATAGAAAATGCGATGGGACGTGGGGCCTAGGCGCCTATGGTATGACCCCGCGTGTCTGCCTAGCGCTGACGATTCCCCGAAAACAAATGAGAAATAAATAAACCTAGCGCAGTTGCGGATGTGTAGACCGTCCACGTCGACTGCAATGGCCAGATCAACCATGGATGGAAGAAATGAGAAGTCAGCGCCAATTACCGATGCACAGGAGGAACACGCACTTTAGCCAGCTCTCTCAAAACGTACGTCGACCTCTGGAGGCACAAGATACCGTTAGCAAAACAAATTTGGTCGCAGTGGCACTTTTCAGCACTCGCCGGTCCATGTCCCTGGTCAAGAGGAGCATACAGGTGTTCAGAAGCGGCCTTAGAGCAAAGTTAGAACATTGTGCAGAGCATATGAAAGGTCTCCGAAGTCCTTCGGCTCGGTACTGTGTCGGCGCAGCCTTCCTGTAGAAAATGCTGAAAATCACGTATTTCGGCCTTGTGTAGTCGATGGCGGGCTGTACGGTCTTGAAAATAGGTCTGGGACGTGTCTTGAGGTCGCTAAGATAGCTTGAGGTGCAACCGAGAGGCGAGAAGGGAAGGGCAGACACGGGAAAGAGAGGCGGAAAGGAAAGACGCGTCATGTCAGATGTGACAGTCACGCATCACTAAAGTCGCACGGTCCAAGGCTTTAAGCGCAGGTGGTCTCTCACAGCAAGGAAAATGGTTTTGCGTCCATTTAAACTCATATGACGCATGAGGCGTCTTGAAATTTACTTTTGGGGCTTATATTTCCTAACAACCGCACTCCATTTAGGTGAGATACATGTACCTCAACTAGTACCCTGGATGGTTATCTGTCGCCGTTTCTCCAGGTAAATTTCCCTGCTAGATATGCACCTGACCTACGCACCGCGGTTTAGGTTGTTTATCTCCCGCCTTTCTTTCGCTTCTGCCCGCGTTTAGGACGCTTATCTTTGCTATTAACAGGAAGCGTGTGCCACGATTTGGCATTGGTGGGAATTGAACTTTGCGTCAAATAGCGTCGTTCTTTCTGGCCCACTCCAGTCTCACGTCTCTATCTTACCACTATGGGCACTTCCACCGACTCTGCAGATGAAAAGCGTCATGCCAGCATGGAGAAGGAGACCTCAGTCGACGAGAAGCATCACCACGACGGTGTGAAGGTCTCTGTCACCGAGGTTGACACGGGCGCAGCGCTGGTGTTTGGAGAGCATGGGGAACTTGACCCCGCAGAGGCGCTGCGAGTGAGGTGAGCGTCACATCCACTAGCTCACGCGATACCGACTCGGCATGTTACTGTAGACGCAAGATTGACCATCACATCCTTCCATTGATGTGCAGTGCGTTTGGTGGTTCATGATCGTTCGCGAGCGGCTTATATCCCACCGTTTCTAGTTCTTTACTGGTATGGATGCGTCTAGTGCCTCTTGGACTCGATTAATGATTCGAAATGGGCAGGATGCAATTTATGGGTGAGTTTGCGTTGCTGGAAACTCGAAACTCGTTCACGACTGGATGGCGCAGATAAGACGACACTGGGTAGCTCCGCAATCTTGGGCATCCTGTCAGTTCTCCCTGGATGCCCATGACTTGAGCTAAATCGTCCTATAGAAAAGCGACAAATCTCACGACGAACCAGTAAGCCTGACCCTCCTCAGAGCTCCCAAACTCACGATTCGTGCGGTGTAGATACAACTGGTATGTCTTGTTGACACACCGTCACCCCCAGCTGATCTTCGAAAAGGCTCGGAACGATCTTCTATCTTTCATATCTCACCTTTGAATTTCCTCAAAATCTGGGCGAGTTGCGGGTTGAAGCCATTTTTTACTTTTTTCTCACCTTCGAATTTCCCAAAAATTAGCCCTGCAGCGGTTCCCTGTGGCAAAATGGATGAGGTAGGTAATTCTCCTTTTAATCAACCACCAAAGCAATTGGCCTTCCCAGCATAAACATCTTCGTCTGGTCCGTTGCCCTTTGCTCTCATGCCGCATGCAAGAGTTTCGGAGGGTTATTCGCGGTGCGGCTCATTCTGGGGATGTGCGAAGGGTGCGCCTTTTCTCTCATTGACATGGATATGGCTGTTGAATTAATGTCGCCTTCCACAGATCCATTACGGCTGGGTAGTCATCTCTTCGGTTAGCACTTGAGGTGCTAATTCTAAGCGGTTTTGCACAGCTTCATGATCGTTTCGTCTATGTTCTATACCCGGGCCGAGCAGACACTGCGGGTCGGGTACTGGTGTGGGTCTCCTCCCTCCGTTTCTTCCTTTTGGAATTATTTTCCCTTCTAATCGCGCTATTGTAGTTCTGATGAACGGTACCGGTGCGCTCTAATTTGTGCTTTGATCTATCTTTGGCTGACCCAATGCTCACCAGCCCAAATCGTAATCGGCTTGATCAGTTTCGGGACGCTGCACATCAAGACCTCGCACTTCGAACCCTGGCAATGGCTCATGATCATCACGGGCATGCTCACCTTCATCATCTCCATATGCTTCTGGTGCGTGCATCTCTTTCTCTTTCTGTCCACAAATACATACCTTGAACCTGTGAACCTGATTTATGTCTATGTAGGTTCCTCTTCCCCGACTCACCCACAAACGCGTGGTTCCTGACCCCGGAGGAGCGCACCGTAGCGGTCATGCGCCTGAAGGTCAACCAAACGGGTGTGGAGAATAAGCATTTCAAGAAGGAGCAGTGCGTATATCTGTTCGGGCGAGTTCGCCGCTGAGTGGATGCGCGATGTCGCAGAATGATCGAGGCTCTACTTGATCCCAAGACCTGGCTCTTCGCACTTTTTGCCGCGCTGGATAACGTTCCCAACAGGTATGTCCCTCCCTCCGCTCTTTATTTTCTTTGACATTGTTGATCTTTTCAGTTTAACGTGAGTTCCATGATTAATGATTCTCCCTCGCACAACATAGAATGATCACCCACTGACCAACCAACCCGCGGCAGCAACCAGCAACAGATCATTATCGCCTCCTTCGGATTCACAACTTTGCAGACGACACTCCTCGCGTGCGTCAACGGCGTCGTCGAGATCGTCACCATCTATACTGGCGTGACGATCGCGGCGAGGACAGGCAGCCGCGCCTGGGTCGCGTTCGTGTACTTTATACCGAATTTGCTCGGTACGATTCTCGTCAACGTCCTGCCGTGGAGCGACAAGGTCGGGCTGTTGTTTTCGGTGTGGATAACTGGTATGTGTGGCTCGGCTTGTTGTCCGTGGCTTTTTCTCGGAACTGATGTCTTCTTGGCAGGGGTGGGCGTTACTTCGTTCGGTGCGAGCAATCATCTTTCGGGCGATCCAGCCTTTCGCTGATGTGTGATGGGTTTGGTCCCCAGTACTCGCGCTTTCGTGGGTCTCAGCCGTCACGGCGGGCCATACCAAGCGTGTTACGACCAACGCCATCATGCTCTGTGCCTATGTAGGTCCAATTTTGAACCCTTCTCTGGAGTAGGTAACTGATAATTTCCCGCAATGTAGTGTATCGGCAACGCCGCAGGCCCCTTCATGTGGCAGGTAAATCTCTATCAACTCTGCGCCCTTCCTTCAGTCCCTTCTGCTTCATCCACATGTTAGTGCGCATACTGACTATCCGCTCACCTCAGGCCCGGTACAAACCGCGGAACCACGTCCCCTGGACCGTCATCGGCGTCTGCTACGCGTGCTGCATGTTCATCTTCCTCGCGATCCGGTACATTCTCATCGCGGAGAATAAGCGTCGCGATGCGGAGCCCGTAAGGGATGATGCATACGACGAGGTGTATGTCGAGCGCCTCGCGAGCGACGGGTCAGAGAGGATGGAGAAAGTGAAAGTGGATAAGGTGCAGTGTCTCCTCTTGTCGCGTCATTCGACCGCAGTCTTCCAGACCTTTTTATTCATTTTTTATCTGCAGGAATTCCTCGACTTGACGGACAGACAAAATCGCGATTTCAGGTATGTGTACTAGCTGTACACATTTCTGGCCGCGATGTATATGATTTATTCACGAATGAAATGACGAGTTGTGATTATTGCAAGTACTAATGCTCACAGATTTCGTAGAAAGAAATGAAGTGGAAAAGGTGACTTCGTTAAATCAGAGAGCCGAGGCGAGGGATATTATCTTATTACTGAGTCCATCCCTGAACCCGCTATCACAAAAGAACCGAGATGTACAGGAAACACGTTCGTAGGTCGGTGAAATATATATATGGTCATTTGGCGGCACGTCTGAATATATTAAGACCCGC
Organism: Mycena galopus ATCC 62051; assembly: GCA_014925785.1. Classification (NCBI taxonomy): domain Eukaryota; kingdom Fungi; phylum Basidiomycota; class Agaricomycetes; order Agaricales; family Mycenaceae; genus Mycena; species Mycena galopus. The sequence continues at coordinate 670,582 of WIQG01000008.1, read as the reverse complement.
AGTGCTGTACCAATATGATCTTTATGTAGGTAGCCAGAGGCCACTTGGCCGTTATCTAGACGGCAATGACGCCGATATCTTGCATCGATACCACCACCAACGACCAAAGGAGTCTGTGGCGGCACGTAGTGGCTGCCTCAGCTTCCCCCCCATTCTGTGGCGTCTCCTTAGCTCAATTCATCGCGGGTCTGCGCGAGTTCTTGAACGTCCACCAAATTGACGACATACGCCTCTATCTCTGTAGTTACCTTCAGCGTCGGACTCCAGCCCGTCCGGATCGAATCGAGGTCGGATGGACTCTGCCCCCATGCTTTCCAGCTGTCCTTTTTGCTTTCACTTCTTCCTGGCGCTGCTCCGTGGGTCCTACTTGTAGCGGCGTTACGGCAGAGTTGGTCTCAAGGAGGCTAACCGGAAAGCACCAACTCCACGGCAAGGGACCTACACGCCGCCGTGACCAGTTGAAGCACGACCAGTTGAAGCACATATACACCGCGGGGTCTATAGATATTTGAACTTTCCCTCGAAATCTTGACACTGTCCAGCTTCTTGGTACCCTGTTCGGCATGGTTGTTGCAAAGCAACGATCGAATTGGTGGGCAGATGGGCGCTATTCCCCGCCCCAAATTCTGATTCCCGTGAGTAATTTCCTGCAAAGTATAAGAGGAAAACCCTGCGTTTCTCTTCTGCACTTTGCGCATTCATCCTTGACCCTGGCGGTCGCTCTTTATTTCTTGGTTTCCTCCTCCAGATCACGGAAAGCTTCATCCCCTTGGTCCATTGCTATTCAACGTCCGATGCTTTACAAAGTCGCCCTTCTGTCCTTCCTCGTCTGTCTGGTTGGCGCTGCGTTCGGCGCCCCGGTGGATGTCTCACTTATGGTACATATCTCACTTGAATCCACCAGAAAATGTGATTCACCATCTTCTGCCTCACAGGCACTCAGAATGGACATTCTTACTGATTTCCAAGCTGCCCTAGCGTCGGAACTCCAAGTTCTCCAGACCCAGGCGGCGGAACAGGTCGCGTCGGCCATTGCCGCTGGGGAAGTGAGTTTTCCCCACCTCGGCCCGCTGCATGGAATGGACACTAAGCACTTGGTAGACGGGCGTCACTATCTCTGAGAGTAGTGAAACGACCATCACAGAGGCCGCCGCTCAGACTTCTGTGAGTGCCCAGCCTGTCGAGAATGTTGGATTTGGCGTACCCACGGGGGCTGACAGCTGTCCTCATACTGTCTCCAGTGCGGTGCATTCCAGATGTGGCACGATGGCATCGGTTGGGAAGACGTCCGGGTCCACAGCACGAGTCCCTAGGATGATGCCTAGGAGGAATGACATTCCCAGAGAGCGAGCGATAATCAAGAGAGTGGGTTTACTCTGACCGAACCACAACATTGACAAAATATAACATTTACTGAAGGTCGTGACGTTGGCCTAAATAAGGAAAACAAAACTATTTCCTATGGCAACGTAGAGTGAGTTGCTCACCGTGCAGCGAGTTGCTTGCTGATCCGGCTGATCCCAACTCATCCTTGAAGCGGCAGTGCCTTTGGGACCCCAGATACCTGGTCTGTCAGCTCATCTTGCAGGTTCGACAACCTTGAGCTCGGGCAGACTATGTGCAATTTGAGGGAATTGTTGAATCTGCTATGAAGAATTACTCATACCTCTCATCCTCTCCCTCTTATCAGCAGGAGGAACCCGTTAGTCTGAAGACGTCTGCAGATACTTACTTTGCACAAATGGAAAAAAATCACAAATTGAAATTTGTTTCCCTCTTTTGTTTTGAAAACCAAAGTAGTCTCCAATCTGCTGCCTCAATGCTGCCTCAAGGTTTGCGTTGGGTTTGCGTACGACGTTGGTGGCAGTGCTGTCACAATTTGAGATCACAGATTCCGTTGTGGCGGTTGTTGCCTAATTTCGTGTGGATGGAGGGAGTTTCGAACAATTAGTGCAAAAATACTGCAGACCCACTTTACTGAAAAATGAATTATTGTGTAGTCAATACACTCCATGGAGTTTCCAAGAATAAACAAGTCCAGAAATCCCGAGGCAAGTGGCGACGAGACAGCAAGGCAACGTGACGGCACCAAGTCAAATCTTTCTGACTTTTATATACTCACACTGAAACTCAAAATATGCATTATTGGTACCTCAGAGCAACTGAGAAGAGAGACATTGTTAATACCGACAAGGAGTAGCTCGCGACTATTGCAGTGTCGCTATTTTAGTGTTCCATCAAAGCCAACTGAATAATAATTGAAGTGATCACACCACGGTTTTTCCATCTCTTTCTCCAACCTTCTACTTCCAAGTTTTCATGAACCATGCGTGAATTTGCTGTCTTTACAACTGACAACGAAAATGCTAAGGTATATTTGATTCTCGACTCTGTCTTCCTCAATCTGGTTGACATATTTGCAGATTTGCCAACGGTGTAAACTTAGTTCCGATGTCCTGTTCTTCATCGAGGACGACAGGCCGGATAGACCCGGAAAACATTTGTGTGAAGGATGTCGAGATCTATATCGCAAGAAAGGTGGAACAACAAGACGCGATGATCAAGATGTACAGAACCAACGTTGTTGACATTTCATGTTATTCCGAAAAAAAACTGACTGGTTGGGTTAGGTGACTTGCCAGCCGAAATTCGAACTGCTAATCTCAAAGCACAGCGTGGTAATAGTATGCTATTTCCCGTTGCTTCGATTTGTATTCTTATTTTTTTGTGCTTAAGAATCCGCCAACCCGTTTTGTCCTGTCGGGCCTATTGTGTCCAGTTCTCATCCCACCAACTCAGGGCCCATGCCACCACCCTCATTTCCTCATATTCCGCTACCCATTGCCTCCGGATCGGGTCCAGGCCCCCTTGTACTCCCAAATTCAATGCCGCCACCAGCTTTTATTCACGGACGGAGTGGGTCCGGTTTGAACGGCCGTCAACGTCAGGGTCCCTTGCAAGGGCCACGTATCTACACACCACCAAACCACTCGCTGTCTCCTTTGCTTCCTCAGCTCCCAAAACTTCCTCAAAATCCAGGCTATACAGAAGCTCATGCTGTGTACGACGAGATGCGCAAGCATTTTCAAAGCAAAGCCTATTCTCAGAATAATACACAAACTATCATTGTTCAATGTTGGCTTGCTCGCATGGAGCCAAAAAGACAGAAACAGACCCTTATACATGTGCGTATCATTATAAGATGAACCTGGATAAAGTTCTAATGTTCACATCCAGGACATCTTCACAGTAATCCCCAATATCCCCGTCAGTATTGGGGCCGCTGACTTGAAATCCATCGTATACTATGGTTTACTGCCACAAATTATTCAGTGGCTTCGTGGCTATGACATCTCCAACATCGAATTTTCCTTGCGGAAGCAACATTGGATCGAGGTTATCCCTTCTGGCTTCGGACCTGATGTAAACGCAATTGCAGATGAATTCTTCGTGATTAAACCGGGTCGAACAGGGGTACGACGAGAACCTTCTCAAACAAGCACCCTGCCAAACTCTATCTCGCAATTGACAATACCACCTTTGACGATATCTTGAACTTCTTCGACAAGCTTGACAATCCAGACGCAAATGATTCTGGTATGGTAAGTAGGAGAAATATTTTCCACAAGATCACTCCAAATCTCAATGTAGAAAATTATAGAGCGATACACTCCATTCATCCAAGAAAGGCAAAGGAAAAGCGATCACTGCTGTTCAACGCAAGCCCCGGGCTAGTCGTAGCAAGAAAAAGATGCAAGTTGAAGAATCAGAGAGTAAGGACGACTGGGAGGACACATTTCGGTCGCAAAGAAATCAGACCGATGAACCAGTTACGGATCTTGTGAGCGATGAATTCCGTTCACTTTATTCTTTCATTGAAACCTTTCTCAGTATCGCCGTGCAACACCTCCACCCGGCCCCATCTCAAAGAAGCCAAAGCTTGAAATAATCGCCTCCCCAGACGCGTCAAACATCAAGAAGGCGCTCTCTCAGCAATTTCAACCTAGGAGCAGGGCCTTGAAGGGCTTATGTACGTTTGTGTGGCCATTTCTATTTCTGTCTCCGAACTAACGAACTTCAGTTGATAATGTTACCCTCGATGTCCTATTCTACCTTTTGCCAGCCGTAACTTGGGCACAGGCTATCGAGAGCCCCGCTATCTTCTCTGACCTAAAGGAAATCATCCCGCAGCCCAGCATAATCTATTACAATACGAAGAGCCAACCAACCTTTGGTGGTTTCAAGACCGCTTTCCCTGGGAAAGTCGGCACACAAATTTTTGACTCCGGGAGTCAAGATGTATGCCTGAAACAGGCGTTCTCTACTCGCGATGATGGTGAAAAAGTCCTCCACGCTCCGATCTCCCAGCTTTCATTTCTTGGGGGCGAGCTCAATATTCTTGGCTGGGCTACAACGATGATGAATATGGTCTACAAATATATTGCAGGGCAGGAGAAGATTGTTGGTGTGCCTACGTTCCGGGTTCCAGTGATGCGATTTGTACGCGCTGGCTTGGCCATCTGCCAGACCCAAACAAAAGATCCGTATCTCGTCGAGGAGTGGATTGACGGCCAGTTTGTCAAATATATCCACAACAGATCTGGATATCCCCGTCGTTTCGATGATGCAGAGTATGATTTGCGTTCCCGTTTCCTATCATTCTGCCAGCATGTCCAGTTCTTGAAGACCGATAAAGCCGCTTATGTTTCAGACTTTCAAGGTCGATTCATTTTTTTCTAGTATCGTATTTAGCTGACAAACTGATTTTACAGGTGGTCTTGAGCTTCTTACGGACCCACAAATCATCTCTGACCCGTACGCTGACTGACGCTTACTGCCTATTTTCAACTTGATGTACTAAGATCAATTTCAGAGACCTGGGTTTAGCCATCTTCGGAGACGGTAACACAAATTATAGTGCTCTTGCAGAGGATCATCGGTGCAACGAGTTCTGTGATTTTTATCGTGTTCCGAAGGCAGTGCTTAAAATCAAAGAAACCATCAAGACAACAATTCCTCGTCTACGTTCAATTTCTCCGACTTGCGAAAATGAATTTCCACCGGGGCTATCGGCTCCAAAGAAGAGTGTTGGTGGCACGAAAGGGAAAGGTTCAAAGGCAGTTGACCAGCAGGCTATTGATTTGACTGGCGAAGACTCGGAAGACTTATATACATGATTTTCGCCTCACATTTGTAGAATTTTGATACTTCAAGTTTGGAAATCAATCGTACTCTGTGAACCGTATCTACCAAACAAAGATGAATATCTAAGATGCAGCTAGGACAGCAAGAGGATAGAAATAGTAGGAGGTATTCAGTCGCCACCGTCAGATTCATCGGAAGATGTGAAGCATGCATACTCTCGAGCTCCAAACCGCACTACTGGCACCGAGGTTGTGCTTGGACCTGCCATTGAACTGCTGCTCGCTGTGCCATCCGGTGCCTTGTTATTTGGTCCCTGGCCTGGAAATACTGCACCTCCGAGTCGGTTCAATGGCTGCTGGTTGGCCAATAAAGGAATCTCTTCTTCTTCAATTCGCCGAATAGTCTCCATATGCGACGAGAGTGGGATGCCAAGATCATCCTCGGCATCTGGCCCTTGTGTGAAGTGCTCCAAAAGTTGGCGGTAAACATCCCAAAATGACTCATGTGTGACGAGTGGTGTGTTCATTTGCTCATAATAAACATTGGCCCAATGGTCGAATTCCGGTGGTGTGAGTTGAAAGACTTCGTGGTCCGAAGGCGCAAACTGAGCTTCCATTTCGTCAAGCATTTCCGGGCTTACGGGAATCTTTCCGAAGACGAGCTCAGGCCACGGTTCGATTGTATAGAAAAGTTCATGAGCTTACTTTGAAATCTAGAAGACCGTAGAACTCTGGTTTTTCCCGCATGAGCGCGGGAATTCCGTGAGGAAGAACTTTGTGTTTGTCGCTCCTTGGTTTCGTTTCATTCCGGTGTCTAACCCAAATATCAAGCTGAACTTGAACAAATGGGATAGCGAGCCATCGGAACACGAGGCTAAAAGGAACTGTTAGTTTTCTACATGATGAGATGTATGCATCCGTACTTTTGCAGCGGGACACCCACGTCGTACCATCCACTTTGAACACCAAATTCAAACAAGTCCTCGAGCCCCGGAGCTAAATCCGCCCTCATAACCGACCAATTGGCTTCGCTTTTCACGTTGTTCTTTTTGGTCTTCCACATATGCTGCAGTGTGCCCACCAAAGTCGGATCAAGTGTTTGCCTCATGATCGTCTGGGCATTCGCCACACCGTTGTTTTCGTTACCGGGATCACTTTGAGTGAAAACAGGTGCGGCTAGTGGCAGCATGAGAACACGCTTGAAATCCATAACTAAACTTACCTCCAAGGGTACGGCATGCACCCAAGAAATATTTTGTAACGAGACGTGGATTTTTATTGGTCCACCAGACCTGTAGCCAATTGTTGAAGCCAATGAAGGCGTCAATACTATTGTGGAGCCAAAGGCCGAAGCGGGGCCCCCATTTATCGTGCTGGTCCTGTGCCCAACAATCATTCACCCCAGCTGCGTAGAATCTTTTGCGATGAAACTTTTTCCCTCGGCGTTGCTGTACGGCTTCAGGCTCCAACTGCTTGAGGAGGGTTTTTACAGTGTTCCTAATAGATCCCACTCAGATTCATACTTCAGGATAGACACAGTACGCACTCAGATGCCCGAACTTTGAACTCTTGACGCAGATTTTTGCGAACTGCAAGTGTTCCACGGTTGGGGAATTTTCTCTTGATATCCAAAACCATCGCAGTAATCGTCTCGGGTGTGTGCTTTTGTTGCCTTGTCTTTTTGAGGCCCCACGTCTTGCGCAACTTTCTGACCGAGTGATGTCTAGTTGTTGAATGGACCGATGAGCATAAATCCTAGTTGAATGACCCAAACTTACGAGCATCCGTACTTCGATGTATCGTAGTGTGATTCCAAGTGGGCAGCAATTTCCTTGTCAGTCAGGTCCAGCTCGAAATATTTCTCAAAAGCGCTGCGTATCTCCTCCTCGGGGGCTGGGAAAAACAAGATGAATTGAGCATTCAGCAATGGGTCAGTTTCTTAAGGCTCACGGAGTGGTTTATGTTGGTTGGGCATGACCAAAGGACAACTGATAGCGTCGACAAAGCAGAGGCTGCATTCAAGAGTGGCGTGGGAACCTTTTTTTTTTTTTCCATTGAAAAGCGGGAACCACAACAGTTGGCACCGAGTCCAGTGAAGTACAAAAGATTTGTGTATTTCATTCACTCACTAACTAATGGCACAGGAAAGATGGCAAACATGGAGCGCTGCATCTCCGACGTCCATCGCACCGTCCGAGCATCAGTGCCTTCATGCATTCATCTTAGCTACACACATGAGGTTTGCCAAGCCCGCCTGCCCATCGTACCATCACACCATTGCACCGCGGAAGCTAGGGCGCCTCTACGTCAGAAAAACAGTGAGGATGTAGCATCCAACACGCCAGAGCAGCTCATCGACAAGTTTCACTGTTTCTACGGAACATAATCCAGTGAGTAAGAGTCGCAGGCATGTATGTGTAATGTCTACTGACCCTGCGCCAAAGTCCTCCAACTCTTCAGCTTTTCTTTGAGCTAGATGAACAACAACGTTGAGATATGCAGATCTAAAATCCGAGATAAACCTCACTTTGACGATGTTCCCTTGGCCAGTCATGCGACATGGATACCGAAGCTTTGATCCTGTTCATTCGAGTACCTCTCGAGGTTCTCCAGTTACTGTTCCAAAGTAGGACACTTATAGTGTCGCCTTTGTGTGTCCGGACGCGAGTTTGGATGCCGGTGGTCCCAAGACCAACTATATGATGCACATGCTATAATGTTCAGCAGCCTTTGCAGCAGAGCGTCATAGAGGATGCACTCGTGAGAAAGGTTCCCGTGTCGGTGAGAAATTGAATGGAACCGGTCTGATGCTCCGAAGTAGCTGCAATATATTGAACCTTGAATACATGGACGTCTAGGAAAAAATTTAGAGGGGAGAAGAGCAAGGAGTAGCACGTTGGTCGTTGGTGGTGAACGCGGGCACAGTGAGTGCACGGTCGAGTCCCAGAGGTGGCGTCGAGGTTGTGCGATGACACGGATCTCGGTCCGCCTGATTCTCCGTGACCAAGAGCGCCATTTTATGGTGTCGTGGCAACGTGACGGTGGCCAGGTATACCGACATTGGAAGCTAGCCATGCACGACCTCAGGGGCGGGAAACTTCAGCTCGAGGTTACCTGAGCATCATTAGCGGTCGATATACCTGACCAGCTCACGCGTGGCGCAACCATGATGATGGTTCGGAACAAGGGAGCTTCTTTTCCAGGTTTCCGTTGAAGCCCTGTGTGGAAATGTAAGCGTACATGAGAAGAGGAAGGACAAATAATGTTGAACTCACGCGCAAAATAGTAGATAGTTCTTTGATCAATGCGGAATACTCCTCGTTCTCTGTTTGTACACTTTCGAGCACCTGAATTAGTCCCGGTAGCTACATATGTGTTACTTGGACGAAATGTCAAAGACAGAAGAACGTACCAGGAGAATGACTTGATACACCCTGCTAACCTCTCCGGATTGTGTATGCAGAGCAACCGAGTCTTTCGGCAATGTGAACAATCTGGGTGAGCATGAGTATGGCATTGTGTTGTTGGATGATGCACACCATCTAGCTGTCTTCTTGATGACTGATTTAACTTTCCTTTCACTGACGTCTAGAGTACGGTCAAGGTAAATGGGCGACCGAGAGGTAAACAGGTAAAGTAAAACAAATACGCCAACGATCCTCGTTGAAGTTGCGTAGGGCGACTGAGTCGGCAGTTACCTCTGGTATGGAATCGAGGCTGCCATGTGAGGACATTTAGGGCTGCCACCGCCGCGTCATATCTGGGAGAATGAGTAAGCAGGGCTGTATTGTAGGAATGCATAGATTGCAAGGCAGTTTGTTACTCAGAATGATTGCTGGATTGATAGTGTGTTCCGAGAGGCCAGCTTTGCAGTTGTCGCCGCGAACTCCTGCCCTGGTTACATCAGAGGCAAGCGTTGAAGGATCCGGATCGCGGTTGAAGATCGGTGCAGCTCGACATATGCACTTGGTCGGAATCTGTCTACATAGCCAGATCTGCAGCGGATGGGGCCCGGGAGCGGCGTTGAAGACAATGTGGTGGAGGGCGGCAGGTATTCGGGGTCCCAAACACCCTGCTGCTTTGATGATCACTTGAGATCAGCCGGATCAGCAAGCAACTCGCTGCACGGTGAGCAACTCACTCTACGTTGCCATAATTTCCTGACCCTTTCAGAAAACGGAACTCACCTCCTTGAATTCAGGCACCAATATCGTTCATGTTCATGTCCCTGGACCCTGCTTACTCGATCGAATGATGCCGTGTCTGGAATGAATATATGAAATCCGGCCACGAGGCTCATAATCACGGAACGTTGACGTTTTCGTGGACTTCCTTTCGAACTTAATCTATGTGAGAATTCGCTTTCATTGATCCTGGGCTCTCTACCACTCTAAGTACGATGTGTCCGTACTTAAAACCCTCGACGACTCTGGGTATCATCCCACGTACGCCGGCGGTGGCTGTTCTTCTCGTATTTCCGAATGTGCGGTGGTAGGAGTCAGCGTCACCGTGGGACTTGTCATCGTGCTGGGACTGGTCGCGCTGAGCGTCTCCGTGGTTGGCGTCGGCAGCACAGTATTGCTTGAGTTTTGGTGTCGGAAACGCTGCATCTTCGGGTGCTCCTGCGACCCTGGATATGCTGCCGTATCACAATTAGTGAAGAATTAACAGGGGAGGAACTGACGTACGTGCGACCCCGGAGGCCGGGACTTGGGCCATATCCGCCTCTGAATACCCTACCGTACTTGGGAACCCTGTACTTGAGATCCACATGCTTGAAGGCGGCCCTGCGAAAGTGGCTGAGCTTTCGGGGTTAGGGAGCGGAGTCCGCGATCGGGTTCGCTTATAGCAGAAAATCATGCTCGTTATGAAGATGACAGCCGCAAGGGCGCAGACGCTGCCCACGACAGCGCCGACGGGGAAGGCTTTCGTGGTGCTTGAGGAAGCGGTCGGCAAGGCGGTGGAGCTTGATGAAGCACTCGCCGTGGGCGGCACACTGACACTGGAGCCAGATGGGCTAGACGAGCTGGATGGGCCAGACGAGCTAGATGTCGAACTTTGACCACTTGAGGACGCCGACGTTCCGAGACAGTCGGTGGTTCCAGGGCCCACCTGCATCATATTGGCTGCCAATACCCTCCTTGAGCGTCTTTTGAAAGACGAAATGAACGCTGCTAACTCACATATGAATACCGTAAATTGATTAGCGATGGTATTGTAAACGAAGGTGAAATTTTGGCCTGAGAATCGTGTTATTAGTATCGCGAACCAGCAGGAGCGTTTGTGCCGTGTACCTATCGGAAGATTGACTTGGAAATTAGTGGACGTCCCGTTCTGGAGTCCCAGGTCGACCAGATTAGTGACATTGATGAGGCTGTCCGGCTGAACGTGCAGATGCTGGGTGAGGCTCAAAATTCAAAGAGGATTCGTCGAGAACATTCGATTCGGCGTACTAATGGAGGCTAAAAAATGACCAGTTAGCGGAATATTGCAAGGAAGAAGCCCCAGAAACGCACAGGTTGTCCCCATACCACCTCCAACGTGCTACATTGTGGCACGAGGGATTCCGTCGGGAAGACGTCCGGGTCCGCGGCGCGAGTCGCCAGAATGGCGCCGAACAGAAACAGAAAGGGAAGTATTCCCATTTTGTTATTTGGAGGGAATTCCAGGCAAAGCAGAGGCGCGGGGTGTGGTGGGACACTGAAAGGAGGTCTGGCTGTGCGCTTACATGAATTTTTACCTTGTACTCGCTTTGCCATATTTACGTTATTTGTTTCATCACCGTGATTCCCCGTGTCAATCCTGTCAATTACTGTACAGATCAATCCATTAGTCTGAAACAAGAGTTATCGAGAGCCGAGTTCAGCACATCTAAGGACGTGAGGCACAGAGACGCACATCCAGGAGGACAGATCCGCATTGACGCCGCACGCGCTGCACCTCCGCGGCGCTGCGGGAGTGAGACGAAGCCTTGTGATTCTCTTTGACTGAGACGGTTTTCCAAGCGGTTTGATAGGCTGCAAGGGCCGGCGTCCGGAAACTATGAAGGCACCAAAGAACTTATCCTAGTCCGCATGGCAGCGTAAATGACCGTAAATAGCGGATGTCAGACATCGAGTGTGGCCGTAGGTAACCATGTCGCATCAGAGATTGAACTGGAAGACCATGAGCAGCCAGATGAACAGAGCACCCCGAAACCAGAGCAAAGATGACTACAGAGGTGAAGGCAACGATGAGCGATGTGAGGACTGGAGGATCAGAATCCGCGCTTTCAGAGCGGCTCAACCGAAATAGACAAACGAGAAAAGACCATGTTGACCGATCGACTCACTTGCAATGCTGCTAAAGTAGCACGGAGACCGCTTTCGTGGGATAGAAAGGCTGACGGTCTGAGACCCATTCAGGTAAATTGCAAGGGGTAGGTAAATCATTTCTCAAGAGATTCCGTGCAAGTACGGGGCAGGCAGCGCAGTCTTATTCATCAAGTTCTAACAAACCAAAGAGAGGGTGGGATGAGTGAAGAGATGAGGCTGCGCGCTGCGTGCTTGTTCTCATGGCCATAAATATCGGAGCGCTGCGAAGGAATGTAGTTCAGTCTTTCATTTCGAAGCCCAGCTTATACGCTCACGATCGATCTCCCCAATTCGGCGCTTCGCAATATGATTCTCAGCATCCGCCCAGTAATCATTTGCACCCAGCTGGACTCGCGCATACCAATCTGTGGCTAAATTTCGTAAGCGCATGACCACGAATCGCGCGTCCTGTTTGAGCTGCGAGGAGAGTAGATTCTCCCGTGTCCATGCCGGCGAAAGGTAAAATAACACTAGGACACGTATCCGTGACGAATCCAGCGCTTTATGAGACACAACGAAGGGAGTGTCGTCCATTCGCGACACCAAGGACAAATGTGCGAGTTTCGGTAAAGCCGTGAGAATAGCGCAAGTCGATTCCACGTCTTCAGAATGACCCAGGTGCAAGTGCGTCAAGCAAGAAAACGGGCGGGGGGTTATGGGTGGCATCAATTTGACGTATATGCGTTTGAGGGGAAGGGACTCGATGAGTGGAACCACCGTGCCATTCAGATCGAAGAGCCACAGTTCACAGTTCTTCTACGCCGGTGCACAGGGTCAAAATCGGCTGGACGTCCAAGGTGAGTGATCTCAAGTACCGCACGGCTCGGTGGAAGAACGCCGATGGTTTCCGGCGGCTGATGGAGGAAAGCACATCGTCGGCGATTGCAGTGAAGTTTGAGTCGGTGGGTGGCTTTTCAGAGGTGAACTTCCCGAATGATTTTCGGTATACAATGATGGCGCGATATAGTAGAGGCTCAACCCTGAAATGCATGCTCAGACCACGTCCGGTGCCGCCAAAGGTGGTACCGTCCTACCACTCTTTAACGCGTTTTGCCACCAGCATTACCTTCGGGATAAGGATAGACCCAGAGAGTGCGCAAAGTTCAAAGATTTCTCGTTCCAGCTCCGTAGGAAGGATGGGCGAAGAAAAGGCTTCCATCATGGCGAATTGTGTGGTGAGGGAGCCTTGCGAAGAGCTGTAGTGTGACTGATGTCACGTCATTGGTCACTCTGATGAGATCAAATCCGAGATCGCCGAAATTGCAACCAAATGTTGAATTTGCTCGCTGATATGTTTTGGCACTTGTTCAGATATGCGTATTAGAACATATTAGCAGAACCTCTGTTTTGAGATGTTTTCCAAGAATTCCCGGTATCTCAGTCAGTTCTTACCCGATTCACATAAAAATTAGATAGATCTACTCAGCTAATTCATGCCGAATTATGATAGAGAAAATAATGCATACTCAGTGACATGGGTTTGCAGGGCATTTTTGAGCATTAATGCAGTTTACAGGCCTCTAGGCGTATCCACATGATGTGGATTTTTGTCTGGTGATGCTACAGTATGTTCTGAAAGATGTCATAGAGTTAGAATCTTCAACAGCCTGGTCTATTGTGCTTGTAAATACATCGGGACAATGGGCAAATACACTGCAATCATAGCATTGTGATATTTGAATCTAGTGCCGAACTCATTGCAAATCGGACTCTATGACATTGTTTTTAACATGTTAATGCCTTCTTTGACCAAAATCTATAGTCATTTTAACATTTCTATATGTCAATAGACAGCATTGATTCTCAAAGTGCCCTGCAAAGCCATGTCACTGAATATATATATTTTTTGTTCAGTCTGACACACAGAATGCTGTCTATCAACGTGCGGAGAACCGTCGTCCCTAATTACAGAAACAAAATGATCCCAGCCAGAAGGGCATAGGCGGTTCCGACGACACCGCTAGGGAACACCTTGGTGCTGCCCGACGATGGACTGCTCGCTGGCGGAGACGCGGCTGAGGAGCTTGGTGAAGAGCTGAATGTGGGCGACAGGCCGATACTAGTGCTGGAGCCGGACGAACTGAACGAGCTAGACGCTGAACTTGAACTGGGGACGCTCAACGATTGACTGGTGGTGTCGCTGTTGGCCGAAGAACTGCTTGGAGTGGTGGAAGGAGCGTTGGGGGAAGACGTAGCTGGCGGAGACGTGGAAGTCTGCGACCCTGCGAGGCAGCTGGTATTTCCAGGGCCGACCTGCATCATGTTGGCTGACAATATCATAATGGAACATCAGAAGGAGAAAGATGACATCTTGAAATGAAAATTGCAGACTCACATAAAAATACAGTGAATTGGTTGGCGATGGTGTTATATGCGAAAGTAAAGTTTTGCCCTGAGAGTCATCGCATTCAATTTATTATTTGTGACGAAGAAGGCATCAGAAATTTACCAATCGGGAGGTTAACTTGATAGGTCGTGGAAGTCCCGTTCTGGAGTCCCAGATCGACCAGATTTGTAACGTTTATAAGGTTGTCTGGCTGCACGTGTAGATGCTGCGTGACGCTCAACATTCAAAAGAGCAATTACTGAGAATCTGGGATTTGACGTACTAATGGAGGCTACAAAAAGAGAGGTGAGCCCAAAACATCCCGATAGGCGAGCCATCCACACGCACCGGTTGTCCCCAGACTACCTGCAGCGTCGCACATTGTGGGACGATGGACTCCGTCGGGAAGACCTGCGGGTCTGCGGCATAGGCTGTAAAGATGATTCCAAAGAGAAAGAGAGCGAGTGTCCGTCCCATTTTTTGCTTGGCGGGAATACTATGGTCGGATAGCGAAAGAAGAGCTGTGGTGAATATATAAAAGCTTGCCCTGAAGTTACAGCCGTAATACATATTTGTTTCATCATTGTGATCCCCTCTGTCAATTACCACTGTATATGTGCAACCCATTAGGCTCAAGAGCGAAGCGAGGACAGGCACCGACGTACATCCAGGGGCATGCTCGCTTTGACCCCCCGCCTCTACTCTCCGTGACTCCGGTCGAAGGAGACAAAACTTTGCACGATTTCTCCGATTGGGATGGAGATGAAAACATTTTCTAAGTGTTTCCGATAGCCTGTGAGGGCTCCTATCTTGGCGCCCAGGAAATTCTCACCCTGGTTCCACAATGGCAGCATAAATGGGCGAAAAAAGCGGACGTCAGACACCGGGTATCGCCGTATGCAGCTGTCGCATCGCACAGTGACAGATGATGAGCTTCGAGATCATTCGTATAGCAGCCGGACGCACGCAGTGTTCCCAAACCTGAGAAAAGCAACACCGCAGCGGTGACCTTGTATGGTAACTCAAGAGATTGATTGATGAGGGGACCTTCCGAAGCGCATCGTCCGAGGACCGAGGTGCCGATGAGAAACTCAGAGAAAGCCAGAAAAAAAGCCACGCAGACTGTACCACCGATCATGTTGAAATCCTGAGTGGCTGAGCGAGCATCGGAGCTCGGCCAACCGTGGCAACGGGGGCTAACGGTGGTCAGTAAGCACTCGGACTGACTGAAACGCCTGAGAAACATTACTCAGCTGGTTAAGGAGTATAAAGGCAAGCGGAATAATCGTACCTACCCATGCGTTTATAACCCACCTTCCACTGTGGATTCTGTTACCTCAGGGAGCCAAGTGCACATCGAATTTCTACAGATCGGCCTACTGCCAGATATATCATCATATTGCTGGAATAGGGGGAGACCGTTGTCGACTGAGATGGAAAGGCTGACTGTTGTCGAGACCAATTCAGCCAAATTGCATCCGGCAGACCAGTCATTCCCCGAGAGATTCTGATGAACTTGACTCGGGGAGTAGAGCTTACATTGGTTCACGCCTTGTAATGCAATTGGCTGTAAAGGGATTAATAATCCGTTTAGTTTACTGGCCCATGACTGATCTTTTGTTGGCCTCGGTTTCAGCATTTCCACCTTAGAGACCCGCTAGGGTTGGAGACCATTCTCCAGTGTACGGAGATCCTGATCTTCCACTCGCATCTCGTTCATTCTTCCATATTTCTTTGACTCACATTCTATAGGAAACAGGACGCGGACACGTACAAATGCACGACGCGGTGTTGAAAGTGGTGGTTCTGCGCTAAGGGAGGGAAGTGAGAAAGATTCGGGGGTGATCGATTAACATTCTTTTTCCCAGCAAAACGGGAGGATCTCCCTGAATTAGGTTACCTGACCCACGTCTTGGTGCATAATTCGGTTTATTCACTGCTGAATTGAACATGATTTGATACCCCAGCACGCGGCGGGGCGCAAACAAGTGGCGGGAAGGATTTGAAAGATGGAAAGTGAGCCCCTTGCTCGAGCCGGAGAGCGAGAAAAGGTTTCAGTGGAAAAGAAAAGCTTTGAACAAATTTCGGATGTTGGGTATTCGACTAAAGAGACGCCGGTGAGGACCTCTGGGACCCATAATTAACGGAAGGCTGCAACAATTTTGAAATCAGCTTTTCCTGCCCAAATTCCTGGTAGTGCGCTCACGATGGCGAATCTTGTTCGTTCAATATAAATGAGCTGGTATCACTGCAACGTCTATGGCCAAATCGCACCGTACGGCGGCTCGATCCTGAAGTCTAGTCCGCCTCCGATACGAGCGCGCAACTCTGCGGCAAGCACCTCACCTGGATACCAGTTCCACTGGATGGGGTCATCCATCGTAATGTGCAGTAATTTGAGCTCGCGCCGATCTACAATGCCGAGGATGTGGCGATAGTCAATGAGCATTGTACGCGCCGCATCCCCGGCGTAGGTGATCGTGAGTTGCTGGAGCTTCGGTAGTATGAGTGGCGAGGGGTCATGTTCGTCGCGTTCGGTATCAATCCGCTTCAGAAATTCGGCAATGTTCACCTCGAGAGTTATGTCCAGCGATTCAACGGAGGGGAGCATCCCCAGCGCTTTCCACGCATCAAGCGCACCATGCGGGGGGATTTCGCATGTGAGATGGCGGATAACACATGCGGAACGAGATAAGAAGGAGGAAATGATGTCGGGGATAAAGGGTGAGCTGAACTGGAGGCGGGTGAGATTTGGAAGTGTGAGGGGCTCGAGAGCGTGGATCACGGGGATGACGGCAAGAGAATCTTCGTGAAGAAATAGACTGAGGTCGAGAAGATTTGGAAATGTCAACGATGGCTGGTGATGACCGAAATCAAGTGGGTCAACATAGCAAGTGAATTCCGAAAGTGAAGCACAGCTCTGCAAGATGCTGATAAAGGCCGGAATAGAAATGTCAGCGGAGACTATGGTGAGCTTCGTGAGCATGCTGGTTGCGGACCAGCTGAGATCGGGAATTCCTCTGGAGATCCGGAACCAATAGAGGTCCGCGAGCAAGGGGGCGTTCTGCAGAATACTTTCGAGCTCAGCATCTTGCAGTACGGCCCGTAGGGATTGTAACAGAGGGAGGGGCATGTTCGAAGGGATGAGACCCATACATGCTGTCTCGCCGAGCATGATTTCCAGACGCCGGATTTGAGATAAGCTGGTGGAAATGTCTAGGCGCTCGGTTTCCAAGACATCATCTTGGACCTGGAAACAAGTCAGACAGATGTTGCGCGTCTTGCAAGTGGGTTACCTGGAATCCATGTGCAGAATAATTTTCGCGTATCGTTAAGGACAGGGGGCGCGCTTGAGCTCGAGAAAGCCAAGTTTTGATTCCGAGCAACTTGCTAGGGACGAGCAAGGGTTCATCGACGAACGTTTCCACGCACAGAATGTCGAGGGAGCTCCACAGCGCGCAAGTCGAGAGCGCTATTTCCTTCCACCGGCGACAGACTTCCAGTAGCACCAATGGTGCGCGTGTGCTTGACGGACGTACGCCGAGGTGACCTTTGGGGAGACACTCGACGAATATGGCCGACGTGATTTCTGGCGGCAGTGAAAGAACAGGATACGCAATCGCTTTGAGCCGCCCTTGTACCTCATCCCGATGGTTCATGAGGACAGATGTATAAAACGCGGAGTAATTTTCAAATCGCGCGATTTCTTTTTCCACATCTGCGAGTGCGGCCCGCTGACTCGCTGCGGGGGCATCTTGAGCGGGAATTGGAAGACTCTTCGGGGTTTGGACAGTGTCCCAATCGGTCCGGTGGCCGCATCTGTGGCAGACTAGAGGCATTGAAACTTTACGATGGTGGTAGAAAAAAAGCAAAGCTTGTGACATGTCACATCTGATGGTGTCGTGACACCCGTTCCCAAATTAAACTTGAAAACTCCGGTTTGAACCGGAATTCGGAGCTCACTCACTTGCAATGATTCCTAGTTTTTGTGTAAATCAGGTATAATGTTGCCACGACTCGGAAAGTCGAGTCGCTCGAAGTCGAGTCGGCCTAAGTCGATTTCAAATCAAGTCGAGTCGAGTAAGTCGACTTGAGTCGACTTTTCTTGAATGAATTTCCAGAAACCTGTTCTAAGTACTCTGGAGGTTGAAAAAACGCAAAAGGGGGGGAAAAAAAAAATCGGCTGTCACGGCGATGTCACGTAATGTCACGAAGCGTGACTCTGTCACTCCTGTCACAAAATTCGACCATGTCCCCAATTTGTCCCCAAACGCGTTTTTTCGACGAACTGTACAACTCGGCTGTGACCGACTCAAAGTCGACTCAAGTCGACTTGAGTCGATAAAACGACTCGACTCGACTCGGTTTAAATCGGCGACTCCAAGTCGACTTCGTCGGCTCAAGTCTGGAGTCGCGGCAACATTAATCAGGTACTTACATCGATGAAACAAGATACGTCATGGTAGCTTCAAGTTCAATAGACCGACACAACGTAAGTAAGTACTAGGCCATGTCCACCGACAGTCCACGTCGGAGAAGGAGAAATATCTTTCCACTGGGTCAAAAGAGGTCGAGAAAGCCAACACGGCCACCCCGCGGGTCTCATTATGACAAGACTTCTGGTCCCAAAATCTCAAAAAGTCTCATCCCGCATTCAACGTACTTTCTACTTCTGGATGATTGAACCTCTGCCTTACTTGCTTGCTAAGTCATGCCTTGAAAGTATTGCTCTCTGGAAGCTTGAACAAGTCTACTCCGGACTCAACATGGACTATGTTCGAAACAAACATGCGGACCACGTAAGCACATCCAGGCCAGATCAATCAGCTGCCACCACTTATTTACGCCCTTTGGACGGGACCCACCTAAACAGCAAGAAGAGTGGTTCAACCGCATTTCCCGTTTTATCCCGGTTTATCCGACGGACGACACAGACGCCTTGATTGCTTTTACCGTGTTCCGCTTTGAGTTTGAAGACAAAGACAATTCAAATATTCTATACTGGTTTCTGCGCCTCTTACCTTCTGGATTTCCTTTGATTCTCTACAGCTACGAAATCCACTGGCAGGTCTCTAAAACTTCTACACGCCATGATCTTGGTCGCACTACTTAATGAATCACTTTGCAAAAACTGGGGCAGATTTTAAAAACGGAAAAAATTATGTTCACAGTCTTCAAAGGTTCTTTCGACTCCTTCGCCTTCGGCTTTATTTCATTCGCGCTGATTCGGCGTCCCTGGGAACAAGGGAGCACTGAAATTTTACCAAGATTTTGGGTACGACAACCTTCACGTCCCTCTCACCTATTTTTCTCCCTTTGCCGAGGTCGGAAATGGATATTGCGTCACCGGATGATGAAGATGAAGATGACTACAAGATTCCGTCCAAGAGTTTGTGAAATTTAGACGAGATCCTAACATTTGACACCAAGTGAAGGATTCATTTAATTTACCGTGGTTACTGCGGATGCCCAAATCGGATGAACCGACAATGATTAATCACTGTCAAACACCTCGGGCTAGAAAACACTTCTATCCGAAGTGTTGCTCAGCTTCTCTAATCAACGCCGTCTCCCCCGTCGCCGCGTCCCCCACAGAGGTGACACACAGAGTCCGAGCTGCCTCAGCGGGAGAACCGGCAATCATCAAGTAGTGCTCATCCTTGAAGTGTCCTTGAAGCTTGAACGCTCCATCCTGAGGTGTTACTCAGCTTCTGTCATCAACGACGCGTCCTCCACAGCAACAGAGTCCAGATACTTCCTCGGCAAATCGCCCTAATTATCAATGCACCCGATTGAAATACTATATAAGAAGCCTGAAAGTTACAGGGAAATCACCCCACTTCTTTTTTGCTTTCAAGTTTCCACCACCACAAATGCCTGCTATTCTCTTCGTCTTGACCTCTGCCAATAAAGCCCTGACCGGTGGGCAGACCGTGAGTATTTTTTGTGTCCATCTGGTGCAGAATTTCAGTTCCGTTTACATTTAGGGATGGTATGAGTCCCTCTTTGCAGAGATTCACTTATCTGACGCGTACAAGGTTTCTACCCGAGGCCGCGCACCCATACTACATCTTCGCGCCCCACGCGACCATCGAATTTGCTAGTCCTAAAGGCCCGAACCCTGATGTAGACGAGGGAAGCGTCAAGGTAGACAAAAGATTTTGACGTCGGAACGTACCATTGATGACGTGTCTAGATGTTCGAAGCCGACGCGGAATGCATCAAGTTCTTGGCCGACGAGACCGTCAAGAGCAAATTGGCCTCGGCCAAAAAGCTCTCTGAAGTCAGCTCGAAAGGTGGGTACTTTCAAGGTGTATTTCAACCTGCTTCCTCTAAGATACGCCGGAAAAGACTATGATATGATTTTCTACGTCGGCGGCCATGGACCTGTCATCGATTTGGCAGTTGACGAGGTCAACATTAAGCTTGCATCGGAGGCAAGCTCTGCTATGGTTCCTCAATGCATCGGTTCACGTACACTCAGTTCTACCAAGCGGGAAAGATCACTGCTGCAGTCTGCCACGGGCCAGCTGCTCCCGTCGGTGTCAAGGACGCCCAGGGCAGATCTATTTTCGCTGGCAAAGCGGCTACGGGTTTCTCCAACGCAGAGGAAATTCAAGTTGACAAAGTGAAAGTGGGTTGTGATCGACCTCCATGTATGCACCCAACCTGAATCTCGGATCAGGACATTCCTTTCCTCGTCGAGGACAGGATCATCAGCCTCGGCGGAAAGTACGAGAAGGCTGCTGACCTCTGGAAGGTACGTTCATTGGTCTGGCTGATGCATGCTGGTCACTGACGAGTATCGCTACAGCCCCACGTCGTCGTGGATGGGAACCTGATCACAGGCCAAAATCCCAATTCTGCTGGTCCCATTGGTCATGCTATCCTCAAGGCTCTGAAGTTGTAGGGCATTAGAGAGCTTGCGGCAGCCACCATGAGCCACCCGGTGGCTGATCGGGCATGGGTGGCTGTGGCTGGCTGGTGGCTGGCACATTGATTTCATGTGTGATGTTAGAAAAGACCTCTGCTCTCTGGTTCCTGTTTATAGCAGATAAAGTCATCCTGGTGTCCAGACTGCGCTTTACTGCCAAAAACAAGCTATTTTTTTGATGAATGGAAAGAAAGCTTAGCTGTGCTGCCTTCTTCATGCAGGCATAATACAAATTGGTGTCAAATATAGTGGTAAAGGACAATAAATAGACTTGGGTGCCATCCCACAATGTGCGAGATTCAGCCACTGGAGGAGCCACAGCCACTGGCTACCGCATGCCCGATCAGCCACCAGGTGGCTCCTGGTGGCTGCCGCAAGCTCTCTATTACTCAAAAGCATTCCCGTGAATGTAGAATATCACATTGATACCCCTGTGTTTTGTGCGACTTGAACAACCAGAGGGAAAGTCGACCTTGTTGAAGTGAAGGGAGCCGAAAACAATGGTTCTGAGCTAAATTTTGAACCTCTCCGACCATTTCTGAGTTAAATTGTACAAGAGATTTTTTTTTACCGGCCTCCTGGCGGCAACCACCCTCCTTGCCCTGGGTGACGGCTTGACCAGCCCGGACCCTTGTCGATATTTGACATCACTACGCTGCCTTTTCAGATTGATCCAAATGCCGCTCTCCAACAAACCCATCCCTTTCTCCAGTGCCTATCAAATTTAACTCGGTATCTCTCCTGTCCAAGTCACGGAATCTAAGTAACAGAGGAAGAATAAGCCCTCATCGAACGACCAAACAAATAAGAGCAGCGACACGCACGTCCAATAAAATATGCCCGCAAAAACGATCGCAGTAATGGCGAAGGACGCAAACAGCGATTCGAATTGTTGCTCCACATTGACGGTCGTCAGCGCGAAATTGTGCGCGGATGACAAGGCGGTTTGGAGAGCGGAGAACGCTGCAACCACACTCTTCATTCTTTTCGGCGCTTTCGTGTAGGCGTATTCGCTACAGTTCCCATTGCTCTGAATCCGGGCGGGTAAGCTAGAAGACCATCTTTTGGAGAATGATGGTGCGCCTCTCTTTTTGATAGTCGTGGTGGATGAACGCGCGTAGAAAAGAGCGCATCGTGAAATCCAGCCTATTGCCGGTGCCTGAGGAGTGAGGGGGTGTTATTAGTTAAGAGTGGAGGTAAATCAGATTCGAGTTAACTAATCGAGTCCAGTCCTTGCAGAACATATACCGTACCCAAAGCAAAAGCAAGAGTCGAGCAATACGAGTTCATTAGAGAGTCAAACAACTGGTGCAGTAAGGTCCGCAAAATAACTGTCAGAGTACTTTGAATCCGCGAACTCCTTCATATAGACAATCTTTTCCCCAGAAAAATGAAAGGTGAGCATATACTCGTTATTGTATTTCTTCCCCGATTTCGACATGCCATCTGACTTGACCTACGGCGCAGTTAAGCTTTTTGTGTTCATTATTCAATGGATGGCAACAGAAAACCAACATGAAAAACCACTGCGTCTGAACCTTGAATCACATCAATTGGATTCAGAAACTAGAAAACCAACTTGTGGATCAGCATTCCGGGTCCATTGTCTAGTGAGTAGACATACCGTGATGTATTCGAAAACCGTCAACCAAGCATGCTTGAAGAGCTCCAACGCCTCTTCCTTCCCTCGCTTGGCCTTCCCTCCGGGCAGAGACAAGCTTGCAGGGAAGTACTCGTGCGTAAAGTCTGGAGCCAGAAGATCTGCGAGGGCGTCAAAGTTGAGAGCATTCAAATGCGAGAGGAATGCGTGGGCATTTTCAAGTTGCTTGGCTTGGGTGGTAGTCATGGCTGTATGCAGATGAGACGAATCATTGAACGCTTTCTTAAAACCTTCATCCGGAGCCACGATTCCGCCGAACGGGGACCGTGCTTTGTCAAGGCTCGCTGCCGGGGTGTACGCGGACAAGCCGAGAAGTCTGATGCCGGAAAAGCATTTGCGGCTTGTTCCGAATCAAAAACACATGGGTTATGGAGTCCTTCGGCGGCCTCAACACAAAACGCAGTGCGCACCAGCGACACCGCCGGACTCGTCACTCACGCAAAGAAAGACCTACGTAGGATTCATAGGCATTGCGATGCCCCCTACCGGCCCAGTCAGCAGGAGAGTGACGTTTTTGGCTTGCTAAAGTGGCTTGCGCCCGCGCCAAATAAGTTTTGGTGGGATCACTCGCGGCAAAATGGCTTAGCAAGCCATTTCACTCGGCAAAATTAATTGTATCGGGACACCTGGGAATGTCCCTGATACTGGTAGTGTTAGAGATTAAATTAGAGCAGCTGAAATTTTATCTGATTTATAAGGACTCAAGCTATCTGATTTGGTAACTGATTCTACTCATATTAGAAATAGCTTCAACTGTTCTGATTCCAACTGTGTCGAGCACAATGTACCGGCACTTGACACAGCTCGTGTCAGGTACAGGTTCTACACTTGTGGAACAATAGGTGGGTGTTAGGTACGGTATCCGTCGGGTTCCTGACACAGTAAGAACCAAGACGGCTGATGCCGAGTGATAGTCGATGTACAGGTGGCTGATTCTTATTATGTTGGGAAACTCCTATTATTGTACCTAACACTTATTGTTCAAAGAGCACAGAAACTACACCGGACACTTCAAGTGTCAGGAGCAATATCAGGCACAAATAGATAGCCTGACACGGCCAGTGCCAGAACAGCCGAAACTGGCTCCAGCATGCCCCAGATCAGTTGCGAGATCAGGTTCCCTCACTTGTCGCAAATCAGGTAGGGTCGCAGATACTGCAACTGTCAGGTATGTTCTCTGGTGCTCTTATTCTATGCATTTTGCGGGGTGTTTAGTCGGCTTGGCACCAGCCGAAAATAGCCATTGGCCAAAGGGTCCGGCTTTAAAATTCCTTTACAAATTCACTTTCGGTGAATTTTCCCTTTTCCGGTGTGCCTTATACATTTGGTTATTGTTTCGGCTTTAATGGCGGCGATCATTCGGCGCACCGCACAATCCCCATCATCCCTTCTTTTAGTCTCGTTACCAGACATTCTTCGGGCAGCGCTCCCTAAACTCGCTCCACTCGTAGGCAGTTCCAAAAGGAGAAGTACGAATGTTGAGATGTTCAAATGATAGCAAGGCAGATTTTGATGAAAAAGTGATGACCTAGAACGTCTGGTGCAGTTTAGCCGTAAACACTGCTCTTGCATCACACGCCGTGACCATAAAAAATGAAAATGTTGTGTTGAGGCATTGGACCTCCTAGCATTCACGCCATTTAGTACTGGGTTCTTCATTTTGACCATTGCCGTGCTCAGTTAGAAATATATTGCTACAGAAGACCTTTGCTAGCGTGATAACAGCATATACCCAACAAATAGCAAATATGCGGCTTTTTTGAGAATTATGTTGTGTAAACACTTGGAAAGTCGAATTCATGGGTGAAGTGAACTGTCTGTATCAAGTTAAGGTTCATTTGCACACAAATAATGGAGGTTTTCATTCAGAGATGTGAAAACGGGTTGGGCAGAAAATAGGGGCTTGTTACATTTGTGACTGATGTGACCTAGTGCAGGGTCCACGGGTAAACTGCACCACACAAGGAGGATACCCAATTTTGTACTGGCAAAGCATGTGAAATACATTGAGAACCAATTTACAATGTGTTTTGAATTGCTAGTTCAATATTTGAAAGATGTTCAAAATAACTTCTCCATGACTCAGATATCTTCTGCATGATGTTGGGTATGCAGAACATAATTTGAATACATTTTAAATGCTGTTCTGTACAAAAAATGGAGCACATTGTATATTGGTTCTTTATGTGTTTCACATGTTTGGCCAGTACAAAATTGGTTATCCTCCTTGTGCCAGATCTTCGAGGGGTGATGGCTGCTGGGGTTTTTTTGATCTTTCTGCCCCAAATCACGGAGTCTCCCAGCCGAACCCCGAGAAGATCTGGAGTCGAGATTACCCTTCTTTGAGTTCTCTCTAAATTTAACCGGTCATGGGTCGTCCATTTTCGGATCGAAGTGATGGGCCGCTTTGCGGCTCACCGCGCTCTTGTATTTCATCGAGACGAAACAATTCTCGATGGCCCTATATAAATTTGCATCAATTGATACTTATGGTAGAATGCCTCTGCTCTGCCCGGTAGAAACACATATTTATATAGCTTTTTGATTCCGAGTTGCAGCCTACCATACAATCTTTCTGTACATGTAGATACCTCCCAAGAGTTTTTCTGACTCACGGTTAATTAGTCTACCTCTTTTTCAATATTCATGTTATAAAGTCTCCTGGAAAATAGCTTCCACTGAATTTCTACGTTAACCAATTCATTCGCTAGGACATTTTAATTCTGAATGTGTGTAATTTCACCACAGCTTCCGAGGTTGCCCGCCCAGCGTCAATCATTTGTTCCGTTCGACCCTTCACTTATGTAGTTTGGGGGATGGGTAGAAAATATTGGCTCGGAGCAGCGAATTCCATGGCTACTTTGGAGCTCTGTGAACTTGGCGCGATAAAGCAAAATGAAATACGGCTCAATTTTTTTTTTTTTTTTTTTTTTTGAATCCATTCAATTTGCCCCTCGCCGCATACGGCATGTTGGGCATTCTTCTACACATGTACGGTATCTAGTGAATCTACGGGTACTCGGGGACCGGGGGGACAAGGACGTGAGGGTGTCAGCGGCAACATGCAACCGGGCCAACAAGTTAGGCGAGAAGGTGCGGTGGTGATTAAGCAAGGAGCTCATGACCTGGGGGGTGTAGGATAAGCGGCCAAGGCTGTAGGGTATTTGGGGTGAAGGCCTCCGCAAGGCAGGCGCTGGTGGATAGGGTAGAGGGTGGTGCGTACGGTGTGCGTGGCAAAGACAGTGCATCATTAGTGGCGCAGCGGGGTTGGCGGATTTTGTCTCTCCTCGAGCATCTCGTTATAGGCTTCGCGAAGGCCCGGACGCCACCAGCTGTCGGGGGCGAAAGGATCTGCTGCGCGGGGGATGGCCTCCGGAACGTCGAAGTTCACAAGGAATGCGTAAACCTCGTGGCGCGATGCGCGGTGCGGGTCCGGGGGCTCCGGTAGGTCGCCGTGTACGGAGTGGAAACGCCCGGTGCGTCCCAGGAAGCGAAATAAGTGCGGGAGGACTTTCGATGAGGACCCTAGCAATGTCTTTAGGACACGTGCATCGGGGCCCGCTGCATGCTGCAAACGTTGTCGAGCTGGAGCGTGGGCTGAGCAGTGCAAGAGGAAATGAGCAACGGACTCTTCTGCTTGCCTGCAGCAGGGGCAGAGAGGCGAATCGGCTTTGCGGATGCGGTGCAGGTGTTTCGCGAGCGGAACGTGACCTGTACGAAGCTGGAGGAGTAGCACGGCTAGGCTGCGAGGGAGGTTGTCGGTGAGCTGGAGGTATGACCCTTTGAGGAGTTTGGTGTCGTATTGCATTGTGCTCTCGTAGCGCGGTGACTTCCTCCACTGTTTCTCTCGCTCGAGTTTACGTGCGGCATTGAGGGACTGCTTTATAGCTGAGCGACTGTAGGGCAGCTCGCCGCGGATGCGGCTCGGGGTGTCGGCTATTCCGTACGAGTCCCGTCCTTGAGCCGCCCGTTTCGCCTCCTCGTCGGCCCTCTCGTTTCCCGCAATGCCGACATGCCCTGGTGCCCAGCGTATCGCAACGTGAGTGTTTGGGTGTTTCCGTGCTAGAGCTCGTTGCAGCTCGTGCCATACATCCCAGATCCAATGTGACGGGGTAGGTGCTCGTGCTTGCGTTGCTCTAATCGCAGGTTGGCTGTCGACCACTACGGTGACCGGTCCGCTAAGTTCGTCTAGCCGTAGCAGCAGCGTCATCGCCAGACAGCCGCCTATCCCCTCGCCTTCAAAGACTGTGTGGTGTAAGTCGCTGCCCAGGTGCATCCTCGCAAAGTCGATCTCGAGGCCGCCCTTGTAGAGGACGGCTAAAGCACTGATCTGTCCGTCGATCCCCGACCCGTCAGTATATACTCTGTAAGTAGCCGTATCATCCTTTTCTGCTTCTGCCGCGCTTTTCTTCGACCCTGCTATCAGCACCGCCATTCCCGAGTTCCACGTCGCGGGGTATCGTACTGACTCGATGGCTTCCATGCTCATGGGATCGATGCCGAAGTCCTTCATGAGGTCGTAAAGCGGTGTTGCATGCCTCGCTGTGGTCCGTCGGGCTTCGTCGCGGACGGCGTTGTGCAGCGGGTGTGACCGCGGGAGGCACGCAATGCGGAGTGCTGCTCCTGCTCGGTACGGCTCAATTTGACTCGAATAGTGAGGAACAAACCTTCAGCAAGTCTGCAGTCGTACCGCATGGGAGGAACAATGTGCGTTCCTCCAAGGAATATCGGAACTTTGAGCTGTACCAGGGGGCCCAGTCTGAGGCTGCTTCAGTGGGAACAGCATTTATGGGAGGAGCGCGGAGCCGGGAAACTATCTGTTCGGCGGGGGGTCGCTCCTCTCGGTTCGCTTTCCAGCATTCCTCCATGAGATTCCACACGTCGTCCGGGATGCTCGAAGACCGTTTCGGTCACTGGCCTTCCATGACTCGAAACATGACTGCGACGTCGTTCTTCAGATCATAAAATGGAAGGCTTCCGGAATATATGTTTAACATCGGTGCCTCAATGAAAAGATTGAGCATACCTCATAACAGACGCAGGAAAACGCGTACATGTCGGATGCCGAACTGTTACCACTCCTCCCCGATCATAAATAGTTCTGGGGCTTGCCATCTCACTGTGCCTCCGGCTTTGCTGGTCGATGTCGACCAGAAAATTTTGGAGTCTGTGACCGACGATAATCCGAAATCCGCAAGCACCGCTCGTCCAGAACGAGTAACAAGCACATTAGAGCGTTTGCGGTGAGCCACCAGATGAACTGGTGGCTAATTTTTCCTCAGCCAAACATAATCATTGAGGACGGCCGGAGCCACTATTTAGAGCTCCCAATGGGAGCATGAAATAGCAGCTAGCTCAAGCTGAATGGCCTTGAGGGGAATCCACAAAAGGAGCCACCAGTTTCCACCGGTGGCTCACCGCAAATGCTCTATTGATCTGCACTCGTTTAAGATGTGATTTGAAGCAGAGGATATTCAACACTCTCACTGCTTTCAGATCTCCGTGGATAATCTTTGAGGAGTGAAGATGTTCCAGACCAAATGCAACATCAAGGATCTGCGGGGAGGTGGATGTATCAGTTTACCTCACCTCCACTCATTCTAGTACACTTACCAAGGTCAGCCGGTTGACTCCGACAGAATTACTTTCGAGATACCGAGCAACATTGCCATTCTCCATCCAAGGTGATACGAGACACAGCTAAGATTTGGTATCTCCTAGATAATAGACACCGAAGAAGGGAAATATATTAGCATCCGACAGCTGACGCCAAATGAGAGCTTCATGGGAAAACTCCTTCACTCCCAATTAGTTTCGGGGGTGTATTGTGTATTGTGTAGCTTGCCTTTAGAAGTGCTTCAACATCGGCCTCCTGGTAGACTCGCAATATTTTCACGGACACTGCTTCGTCATGAGTGAGTCCCTTCCAAACATCCCCGAAGCTCCCTGCCGCCACTTGGTGGCCAAGAAGTTGCAAACGGCCGGAGAGCGTGAAGCACCGCGGATGCTGGCCACACTTGGTCGAAAGCTTGAGGAGAGCTTTCAAGATTACCGGCCTAACGCGAGCATTTAGAAGTGAATAATCCAATATCTGACGCAATATAAGTTCGACATCCCATATTACTCGTCGTCCCAGGTGATTTTCGCTGGGATTTCTCCCGTCTTGTATGAACCTCAAGAAAAAATTGTTTGAACAACATTCCAGTCGATCAAGACAATACTGACTTGATTTGGCGGTATCCCAGAATCCTTTACTACGTATGTTCCTCCAGGCGGTAAGGGGACTCCAGCGTGCTGCGAGGCACAGACCGATCACACGAAAGGTCTCTAGCAGGATGGAGCCTCGTGGAAGAGTAATCACGTAGAACTTTCTGAAGACGTGGGATGAGAAATCGTCAGTCGGAATCCTTCTGCTCTCACCTGAAAGAGAATAAAACGATCGGCATGGTTGCAAAGATGCATGTTGGAACCAGGTAGGCGACCCAAAATTTGTTGTCACGAGCGAGAAACGAGGCGCTGATAGCACCGGTGGAGCCCAGGTTGATAGCCATATAGAAATCTGATATCAACTAGGTGAATACGTGTGTTGAGGAGGGATTTACCACTTACACAGGTATATGCTTTGAATAGTCAAGCCTGGCGTCACAATCACGACCTCGCCAGTGGGGAGGGTTTCTGGATCGTACATGAGCGTTACGGAAATGGTATGCCTAGGTGTATACCTTTTCCGCATTCTGCCGGTGTACTGGTCAGCAATAAGCAGGGCGACGTTGGCTTTTATTGGTCTGTTGAATCACTTGCTACAAGCAAGCGCTTGAGAGAAGGAGAGTATTACCCTGCACCGACTGCCATCACAAAAATGGCAAGGACCAAAAGGCCGAGAGACGTGTTGGGATGTTGGAGCGCCGCAGGTGTGGCAGAAGAGACGAGAATTATATGGCCGAGACTAAACGCTGTGAGCCGAATGGTTGGACAATGAACTTCACGCACAAAATTACCGCAGAGAATACGAGTATAGTCTTGTACGACCTTTCGAATCGGTCAACAATAGTTGGGCGTTTCAAATGCGGTGCGCACCCCACTTGGTGTCTGCAATGATCGCGCCAAGAAAGGGCGTGACGTAGACGAAGAACGTGTTGAACTGCGAGAAAGATGGATGAGAATCCAAGCGTAGTAAGGCAGACCACGATGCGTACTGTGCTAATGGCGAATGCCTTCTCTTGTCCCTTCCCTAAGGCACCGGCGACGCCAAATGCACGATTCGCAGGAGCCACTGAGCCATTAACCGAGCCAAGTGGAAGCGGAGCACGGATATAGCATAGGTTCTACAAATGATCAAGTTGAATATTCGGCAATGGAGGAGGATTTCGAATGCCTTACCGTGGTCCCGTAGTACGTCCAACGCTCCGTGAACTCCACGACAGCAACTGAAAAGGCTTGTCACCTGGTTGTTGTAAAATTTTCAAGCATTGTGCAGAAAAAGAAGAGAGAAACAAACGGAATTTTGTCGCGGACATGTCTCAGCGTCGAAAGATCATGTGAAGTGACACCCTCCGAGTTCTCCAGGATGCTATCATTCGAGCCACTAGTCTGCTTGATATCATCGCTGAGGGAGCGACGGGCGGCCGAAGGAGGCGCGGACATGACTCTGGAAGCGGAGATCCGTTCTTCGTTGGTCCCGCCACGCGGTTATAAAGCTGAGACTGATATTCTGCGTGGGAGAGCTCGCCACAGAACTAGCGGGTGGGTTCGGTGGCACACATTATTCTCTATGGAAGGAACTGTTCTCTGATGATCATGGGTTGGCCGCTAATCAAGGCCGTCCTCTGCCAAAACCCCGCGAGTTGGAATGCAAGGGGAGCGGTGGCGGCGAGTGCACTTGGGCGTCAGCGTTGAAGGAGCCCAAATTACCACAAGGCATGTCGTTGCTCCAAATACGTCTTATCGCACCGGCTTCGAGTATCGTGCCGATAAAAGAAGTCAGAATGCACCTGCCAATCGGAGGAGGGTGGGAGCCGTGATAACCATCTACGTCCAGTAAACCACAAAGTCCTCAATCAACAAGAAAAAAACTTATTGAGAGTAGCGATGTCGTGCATGGCAGGGCCTGGACCGAAAGTGTATTATAATAGGCGACTAAAGTCAAAGGGGAAAAATCTACCAACGAAGAACAAATGAATCTGAGTGGAGCATTGGGGATCTAGACAAATGCAGTTCGGTCGGGGCTTGAACCTGAATTAAACTGCGCAAGCCGGGCCGCTTTACGCTTACGACATTTTCGATACGGCCTGATTGACCGCTTGGGCAGAAATTCGCTCCCCGCGCTGAAACCCCTGGAAATAATGCTCGCCATACTCCACGGAGAGCGTGCCATCCAGGGCTGTCCCAAATTGCTCATCTGGATCCACACCACCCTCGATCGCACAGGCCCATTCGACGCAGTACCACGGTCGATCGACGATCCAGCGCCGCCAAGAGGTTGGATCGTAATCACCTGGAAAGGCACGCACAGCCGCGTGCGCGGAATCAAATAGCTCGAGGGCCGCATCGGGGCCACCCGCAAGCTGTGTGCCAAGTCGCAGACTCTGGAGCCGCATGCCCGCGGGGAGGGCGAGCCGTGCGCGGTGCGGGACGGGTGGCACCAGAACGCGGCGTGCGACTGTACCAGGATGGAAAGAGTCAAGATGAGCGTTGAAAGCGAGGGTGGTGAGCGCGGGGAAGGCATCACGGATCGTCTCGAGGAGCCCGTCCGGCACGAGGGTGACACCGAGTTCGAGAGTCGTGACCCCGGGTCCGAGCTGCGGGAGGATGGGGTGCAGAAGCCACGGCGCGCTGACAGCCGATACGCTGTGGGATGACCAGAGGCGTACGACGCGCAAGGTACGGCTACGTGCGAATGACGGCCCGAAATTGGCTGGGCCGTGGTAGCATGTGAGGTGAGGGATGGTGTTCGCTGGCAATGGAGGAAGGAATGAAGGGATGGCTGCGATGTCGATAGCTGAGGCACGAAGACGCATAGAGGATAAATTGGGGCACGCCTCCAGCGCTTTTGGGAAATGTGTCGAGGCCACAAAACGTAGCGAGAGGTCGAGGGTTTTCAAGGATATCAGGCCAGATGGGTGAGACAGCAGAGTCTGCGTCAGTGCGTCGGTACCAGTGGGGCCAGCGACCACCCGTTGAATGGATTCTGGAAACAGGAGCCGGAGGGAGAGCCCATTCAAAGCGAAGGCTTGGTTTGGGCTCGCATTGCGGTTGAAAAGAAATTCCCTTCGAGTCGGGATAGGTATTTCGCCCACCGCTGTTGACGGCAGTTCGAGCTCGAATATATCCAAACGCAGCGAGCCCAAGGCAGAAAACAGCGTGCCGTTACAAGGAGGAAACTGTAGAACGAGCTTCGTGAGCTGTTCAAACCGCGGCAGAACCGTGAGCAGGAGTTCCATCACTGCCTCGACCGGTGTCGGAACTACTCGGTGCCGACGATTGTATCCTGGTGGGTAAGCCAATACATACAATTCCCGAATGCCAGAACGAATGGAATCCGAGGACCAGAAATTTAATCTGCGAAGCGAGCGCTCTTGGTATCCTGCGAGATGCGCGTCCAAGCTGAGCCGTCGAAACGCAAACGTCTCGTAGAACGGGAATATTTGTTGCGCGCGAAAATAGAGCGGAAGGACGATCCACCGCATGCGCCGGCAAAATAGGGACAAAGGTTGCAATGTTTCATGAGGCAGATGCGAAATTATATCCAGCCAAATTTCTGTGGGCAGAACGAGGTCAGATTCAGGACCTTGGGTGTGAAATTCCGGTATTGAAGGACGCGATTTCTGTTCAACGCAATCAGTCCCACGAGTGGTTGGGTTACAAGGTATGTTACCTTCCAAAACTTGAGAAGCCCCGACGTCTTTCGACCCAGCGAACGCCCCTGGACAGGATGCAAAAGCTGCGTCATTCGAGGAGGAAGCAAGCTCTGTCATCTGACACAGCCACTGATTGCAAATATTCCTTTCGGGCCGAAATACCGACCAGTGCCCCAAATTCAAACGCAAATATATTTTAGAAAGAGGAAGTCCAGATTGGAAGTTTTTGAATACAAAAGTAAAGTCAAGCTGCTTCATTCTATAACATATTGACGAGGACATTCCAACCGTCCCTACTTCAATTCAAGACACGTATTTCAACGACACCTCGAGACCACGGTCAATGAAGGGGTCAAGATCGGGGCAAATCTCTGGCGCTGCCCCTCGGGACACAAGTTCGAATCGGCGCAGCTTGGTTCCATGGTTCAGGTGCGCTCGCAGGAACGTCAACGACAGCCCATCGCGTAGTGAATCGTCCTCGGTGATAACACGCAGGTCCCGCAGCACTGGAAAAACATATGGCGCCAATGGGGTGGAAGACGCCGGTGTGAGAGCATCGAGAAGCCAAGACGCATACACAGCGTCGGAAGTTCCGGCTCGGAGATTTGTGAGCGAGGGGAATAGTCCAAGCGCCTCGACGATAGAGTCCTTGGAAAACTCTCCAAGGTCACTCCGAGGTCGGATAACGCAGGCGAGCGTTGCGCCAGGAGGGTGAACAATGCAGTATCGGGCATATGCGTCACCATGATCCCAGAACGGATCCGCGCGATCTGAAAGTGCTGCAGATGAGGCATTTTCAAGCGTCCCACAAGGTTCTTCAGCATGGCGAGAGAGAGGCGGGAGGGCGGAAGAATGGTCAAGGATTCCATGGATGGGAGTGAAAGACACGGTTCAGAGAGGACCTCCGGGTCTCGTCGTTTATCCAGTGCGTATGTTAGACAGATGCAGACTGCGCCAGCGGGGAGATTGGACCAGCAAGCAGTCTGAGAGGGTCTGTCGATCTTTGCAGTTGAGCGAAAGCGATAGGGGTAAGGAAGTGAACCGCTTGAACCACTCGACCACGGCACCGTTTCTGCTGCGCCTGTGTAGGTCGAGATCGAGGGAGGCCCAGAGGGCAGGAAAGGATAGTGCGACTGTGCACTATACACTGCGAATTCGACAAAGGAGGAGAGGTGCCTCAGAGGGGCTCATGGCGCCGTCACCCTCGATGGGGAGACAAAGTAGAAATATTTTCTCGATGAGCTCCCGCGGTGGACGACGAGGGTACGATATGAGGGTTTTGTGGGTATGGATATAATCCCTGATCCGCTCAGTGAGCGCCTCCAGCCGGAACAGCTAGCTCTTCCTCGAAGGGTACGAGGTGAGCCCGAATATCCTGCATTTCGGCGTCAGTGGGCACATAGTTTGTGTTCAAATATCTCGCAAACGGGATTCTATGGGAGAGGAGAAGGGCTTGCGCAGATGGGACACGAGGCGGACACGAGGCGTGGGCGTCGTGAGTTCTCTATCGATCTATCTCGCGGTGAAATTCAGTGGCCGAGACGCTAAAAATATTCAACGGAGGCTAGTGCAGTGGGGATGTTCCCGAGACACAATGCATTTAATTAATGTTGACTCACCCTCATTCAAGCTGTACACAAATAACGTTTGGACTCTCGAGGGGCGCCTGTCTCGCAACCGCAAAACCCAATTTTAATGCGGGTTGGCTCCGAGCTGTAAATGCACCTAGCATCCAAACCGCGAGTGTCCAGGCAACCAGGGGACTGCTTACTTCGTGAGGATATCATGCCGTGAGATTTCTCTATGCAGTCACTTACCATCCCCATCCTATGCCCTGTTTTGGCGCACGACGGGTGGGCTATTTCAGAATCGGCCAATAAAGGACAAAGATATTCATCAGTATGTAGCAGCGAACCCACATTCGTTTATTTCGATTAGACGCCGAAGCAATGTTCAATAAGATGTAGCAGCACTGGATGGAGCAACAGGCGATGTCCGGCACGGTAGCGATGAGTAGCCCGAAGTTCATTACACATTTCAGCGCATACCGTAACAGAAGTTTTTGGTCTCATGCAAAGTCCATTACGTCCCGACCTAGTAATCTGCATTGACTTCAAGAAGTGCCTGTTCGACCTCGATCTCAGGGTTTGGAAAGGCGTGTGAAGCGACAAAGTCGAAACAGACAGCACGTGTGAAAGATTCAAGAGGAAGAGTCTTGGGATGAGGACGGCTCGTCGGCCTTCCAAGAAAGAGTCTGCAGCAGGTTGTCCCTCACGAGGATGTGCGGAGGGTCCGTGTTCATTTCACCAACGGACAACGGCTCCAGAAGGGAGAGCGCGGCAAGGCAACGTATATTCGTCTTCCGTGATGACTGCGCCGATGTTGAGGGACAGGAGATGGTTGTGGAAGGAAGAACGCTCGCCGAGGGCCAAGAGATTCTAGGCAGGCCAAATCCGTGGTAAGCCTGCAAGCGGACTTCGTTTCAGCGAAAACGAGTGTAGAAGAAGTAGTGTGAGAGAATCGAAGATTTCGTCGATGGAGGGTGGTGTCCTCAGAACAACTGAGTTGGCAACCAACTCGGAACACAGGATTTGCACTTTGGAGTACAGTGGTGAGGATTTGATATCAGAGGCGCCTCCGAGGGCGAGGTCGAAGTTGAATGAACAGACGGCGGCAGTTGGGGAGTTTCCGCAAGAGCGCTAAACCTCTGTGCGTTCTGGCCGTGTAAATGAATTTCTGGATCTGTTTCCACGGGAGCTCTGGCATTTTGGGTGGGCGGCCCATGAAATATGACTTCCGTCAGCCGCGACGCGGCTCGGCAGAGTTCTGTTTTTCGCCAGTTCCCTTCCAGACGTAGCTTTTGGAGGTAGGCCAGACATCCCAAAGAGGCCGTTAAACTTCGAGAAAGCGGTCTTTCGGCACGAAAGTAAACATCTCGCCACCTGGGCGCATGTTGATGGAGGAGGTCGAAAGCAACATCGCCAGCGGTTTCGAGCTCTTCATCATCTGGTGAAACAGCAAGCGCTATTGACAACGAATGATTTCCGCTCCGGGGCAAGGTTGACTTGAGGAGCGGAAGTTGAGGGTATGGCCTCGGATCGTGCTCGTCCTCCCACAGAATGGATCAGACGTGTTGGTAGACCACAACGGAGTTGCACAGGATGATTTTGTGCCAACGAAAGGATACCTATACAGAAGATCCATAAGCCCGGGGAATCAGAAATTTAGTTTTTGATCCACCTGAGACAGTTCGAGTAGATATCGTTTAGCAACGCGATTCTTTTCCTCTGCAGAGTCAAATCATGTGCCAGCTCACATTCCTCTGGAGACGGCGAAGATCTCGGCCAACAAATTCAGCGGGAAGGCGCCGAATCGGTGAAAATCCACTGCGACATCCGTCGGTGTAGGAGGCAAGGGAAACACGATCTGCAGTGGGCTGCGCCAACACGGCTTTGGGGGACTCTATCTCTTCGTCGTATCGCAAGAGTACTTCCGCCGCTGCTGCGGAAATCGTCCCATGAAAACTCCGAGTGGACGCTTCCATTGGGATTGAGCGCAGGATAGGGTGAAGATGTACGATATCGCTGGGGGATGGCAAAAAGGTGGAGGAAACGAAGCGGTTCCCATGGGCATTACATAGCATTGGATTCGTATCAGCGTCCATGGTGGCAAGAGCAGAGGGACAAGACTGTTTAAAAATCGGGCCAAAGCTGGCCATCGGTTGAAAGTTCAAGTGGGAATATTTCTTGAACCTTCTTTGGCCAAAGGATATACTTCTGGTTGGGATCAGGGTGCAAGTTGAACTTAATACAGGGATAGTCCGGCCTTCAGGGTTTGAAAGGCTAGATCCCTCGGATTGGAAATCAAATGACCCAATTTGTAAATAAGGTGAGAACCTGGGCTGAGATCAGGTGGACCACAGAGAAAATCAATGAACGGGAACACTAGGATTATTGAATAGGACAGAATAACTTCTGACCTTGGAGAGGTCGGGGTGAGTATCCCAGATGGCGGCCTTTTGGTGTGAAAGGAAATTCGATCACGAACCTTGAAGCCGCATTCGTGCATCTATTTGTCATTGGTTGGTCCCAGCTAGCGCGTCCCTACCCCACGTGCTCACCAACACGGTGACCGTGATCCGGGATATTGTCACTCGCCGAATCGCTTATTGAAGTTATTCCCCTTGTCTCCCGTAGTCACTGGTCAGATTCAACACGAGATTTATGACAGTCAATAAATCTTACCTATGTTGACATATTAGCAAACCGGTCCGGCTGTAGTCAAGGCACCTAGTTACGTAGCGCCATGCAGCGCTAAGTAAAAACGATGTAATTTTCGCTGCTGTAAGTCCGTGGTGCTGTATAAGTAGCGCTACGTAAGGGCGTACCTTCGCTAAATTACAGAAGGACCCACGGTTCGTTGATGGGCCACCTCGCAGAAGTACAGTACTATCATAGATCCAGAGGTTTCGTCGGACATTCAACTCTGCAACTCAAAAAGCACGTCTGAGGACTCTGTGTTGTCTGAGGATTCCCAAAAATGCCTTCAGTTCGAGCGAAGTCCGGGCTCACGGTCTCCCTTGAGTCACTGTGAGCAAATTCTGTCAAATGGGTCAACTAACCCCAACCCACTAGTTCCCGCTCCCGCACTTTATCAAACCGGAACCATCTCCAATCCCCTGAAAAAAATCTTTATTCGCTCGACAGAGGGTCCTCATATCTTAGGTTCCTATATAGCTTAGCCTCTCTAGCAGGCCAAGATCCGGCGTAAACCGAGACAACGAGACTAGAGACTGGCGCCCACACATGCACAGCATTACCACGTTCAAGGTGCAGATCCATTTAGGTGCAAAGTCGGGCACCGCCAGCGTCTACTGGGTTTTTCTCTACGTCAACAGTCGAGTCTTGGTTATCCAAGGCTTGCCGGCGGAATTCCAAAGTGCAAGCTGCGAATATCGTCTTTCCTTGGTCTGACTAGCCGGACTCTAGTTGTTGCGCCCGAGAATGATGTATTGCGATAATCGCTCTAGGCGTCGTAAGGCATTGTATCGTACATGATATTCGCTCACCGATCGATCCCGGAAGCGGAAAATCGCCCGCGACAATCACAAGTGTACGCTGGAGTACAAGATTGCGGGAATATTGTGTCTCCTTAGTCTGCCTTGATTTGGTACGCCCGAGAATGATTTATTAGTGGTTCTATGCGATACTCGGACCTAAGATCCTTAGGCTGACCCCGCCGTTCCGATCCTGGTGGTTGAAACTCATTGGGCGCAGGTCCGTGAGGAAATATCTCAAATCGTTTCAAATTGGACACGCAGTGAAATCGCCCGGTCTCCAGGGTTTTTCTCTGCCGTCCTCCAAGGCTCCAGAATTGAAAAAGTGCACACTGGATTGCGGGAATACCATTTTT
The DNA here is from genome assembly GCA_014925785.1 of Mycena galopus ATCC 62051. Lineage (NCBI taxonomy): Eukaryota > Fungi > Basidiomycota > Agaricomycetes > Agaricales > Mycenaceae > Mycena > Mycena galopus. The sequence continues at coordinate 632,896 of WIQG01000008.1, read as the reverse complement.
CCTTTGTCTGACTAGCCAAGCCGGACTCGATTTGGTGCTGCCAAGAATGATTCATTAGGATAATTACCCTAATAGGGGTTGCATCGTGCGTGATATTAGGTGACCGTCCCGATTCCGGTGGCGGAAACTCACTCAAGTCGCAAGGAAAAAATCTTAAATTATTCGAAGGTCTCATGACTGGGTGGACAGTGAAGCCGCCCCAGCGGACAGGACGTCGTTCATCTCACTCCTCCTTCACCAAGAACTTACGACTCTCAAGGCTATTTTCCGCAATGAAAAAAAAAAATCGATCTACCGGAACTACTGCCAAACTGGGTTGCCTCTGTTCCTAGGCTTGTATCCAATAACTATTCTGGCTAGACCAAAGGGATTCTGGCTAGCGAATTATTTGATGCCCGAACTAAGCTATCTCATATATAAAGGCCCCACAATATTGAGCAACCCAACGCCTCTAGTAGCTCTTGGATCTACAACTCATAGCGCTATCTCTCCCCCCGAAATGCCCCACGAAGTTCCCCAGGAAGTGTCCTTCTACCTCCCCGATATGCTGCCCCAGTGGCCCTGGCCGCGCTCTATCAATTCTTTCTACGAGGAAGCGAAGAAAGAGTCTGCCGAGTGGTGCGAGAGTTTCAAAGCTTTCAGCCCAAAGGCTCAGAAAGCGTTCAATCTGTGTGATTTCAGTAAGAAAAATCGTTTTCACTCTGCAGCTCATGGCTCACTACTTGAATAGACTTGCTCGCGTCGTTGGCGTATCCGCGGCTCAACAAAGGTTTTGTCACGTCTCTAAATCCATATCAAATAATTGATAATCTCCCGCAGATGGATGTCGCATCGGTTGTGACTTGATGAACCTATTTTTTGTCATCGACGAGCATTCCGACTTGGCGGATGGACCGACCGCACGCCACCAGTTGGATTGTGTCATGGACGCCCTTCGCAATCCCCACAAAGCGCGTCCGGAAGGTGACTGGATTGGAGGTGCAATTACTCAGTCGTAAGTTTCATTTACTGCATCCCGCTGTACGGCATTGAACATTTGTCCAGTTATTGGCTGAATGCGATGCGTACGGCAACACCCATCGCCCAGAAGCGCTTTATCGAAAGCTTCAAGGATTGGACTGACTCTGTGGTGCAGCAGGCGTACGATCGAGACGATAATCGTATCCGAGATATCGCGGGTTACCTCAAGCTTCGCAGGGATACTATCGGTGCCCTGCCGTCCTTCATAATACTGCAGGCCCATCTCAACATCCCGGACGAGGTAATGGAGAACCCTGTCATCCGGGAGCTAACGGCTTTGTGCACCGATATAATCATTATTGGCAACGATCTGTGCTCGTGGCCCAACGAGTACGTGTTTTTTCTTTCCATGCGCGCCAGTACTCAAGCCTCGGGGAAAGGCAAGCGCGCGGAGATAAACACAATCTCATCGCCATTGTCATGCACGAGCTTGGCGTTGATCTTGACGGTGCAGTCCGCTGGATGACTGATTGGAACGATCGGCTGGTGGCTGAATTCTTGGAGCTTTGGGATCACATTCCTACCTACAGAGGTCCTCTGGACCTTGAAGTCAGGACCTATATTGATGGCATTGCTAACTGGGCTCGTGCATCCGAGCAGTGGAATTTCGAGGTCTCTATTGTTCCTCCGTCCTTCAGGTCTCTTATTGATTATATTTTAAGAGCGGGCGATACTTTGGCAGGGAAGGATTGAATATTCAGCGTACCCGAAAGGTTACCTTTCGAAAGGCTCGAGCTTGACGATACTGTCTGGTCGATTAATATAATGGCAACGACGGTGGTCTCAGATAGGGGAACATGTTATAGTACAAACACGAGTGAAAATTAATACCTTACCAGAATGCGTCACCTTCCCGGGGAATCTGTGCGACCTTCCTCAAGGCACCACCCTGCCTTCGACGATCGTTCCTCTGGTGTTTCTCCATGATACCTCCATTTCTCCCGCCGGGAACCATGATGGCCGGATTATTTCCAAATTTAGATTCCATTTCTGCCATTATAAGCCATATGCGAATTGACTCCGATGGTGAAGAAATATACCCATATTCATGGATTCAGCATAGAAATCCCGTACGTGCTCTTCCAGCTTTCCCCGTGTGCAACCAGGAATGGTGTACCTCACTACTTTATGGGACGCCGCCATCTGACAACTTGCTAGATAGCTCTTTATATCTTTGGAATGACTCGACTTTCGTAATCTCCGCTGTCATTGGTTTTTGATCCTAAAACCTCCATATATAAGGTGGGCGATCTGCTTCCTTGCCCTCGCACCAATGTGGTCTTCACTCATCCTTCCGTTTCTCTGGACTTGTGTATACGCTCAATTCGAGAACACCATAGCGCTAACGGTACCAAACCAGCTGGTAGATCCGGCAAGCCCCGCTGTATTTTCGTATGCTTGGGTGGGAGATCCGGGTCATGATACGTGTTCTTTCCACGATCTCATACCGACGCCTGACAATTCTCGCTCATTCAGACCTGAAAAATATCTCGATGGAACTCATATCCGAGGAATCAGGTACGAACACCGTTAATAGGCCGCAGTCCGACTGAACGGTCCCTTCATTTTTCAGGGGGCAGCGGCACTGTAGCGGACATTATCGGTGCGTGCGTAAGTGCGTGCGAATGGATCGGTCACCTGGGATGAACCACTGGATTATGTCGACAGTCGTGGGATATACCCAACAAAACGGCAATACAATTCTTTACCCACTGCATGCGGCCGTGCGTCCAACATTCCGAGTGCCCTACGTCCAATTTGACAGTCCGTCAAGACACCTGCAGGAAACTATCAAATTAGAATGAACGCCACCATCTACGCCGGCAACTCCCCAATATCGACGATAGTCACTCGCTCGCAAACATTCAACATCTCACTCGCGAATTCATATCAGTGCCTTGTACCGGCTTTCACTCCAGTGCGAAGCGTTTTGGATGCAGCATACAGCCCACTACGCCTTGCAACCCCGGCCGGTGGCACGGTGTTCTCCCAGAACACCTTGGACTCGGAATCCGCCAACATCACGGGAATGCTGTATATCGTCGATGGTTCCTTTGATGTACGCATAAAAATATTGTGAGGCTATGTTACATACTGATATGTGCATCTTAAAGACCGAGAATATAAATGCGACACTGGACCTCGTGAACCTGGAGACTGGGATTAGCACCAAGACGGAAGAAGTGGTGGGTTTCCCCAGTCATCTATTCACGACCATATCAATCGTTTCCACTGCAGCCACAAACTGCGATCGACGAGGTCACGGCTCTTTACTCGACGGGTGACATCACCCTTGGACCTGGTACATGGAAGGCATGTCCGCCCACTTGAATGATCACTTGAATGGCCACTTGAATGACCCGAAAATGGTATGCAGCTGCGGATGAATTTCACTGATTCGACCAACACTAGCGCCCCTCGTTTCACTTGCTTATCGGACGAACTCTATATCGTCCTCGCCTCGCCCTGTGTCGGCCTGGGGTCGGGAACCACTTCATCCGTGACGTCACCTCCATCGCCAACCACGTCTTCGTCTGGCTCGCTATCATCAACGTCCAGTCAATCCAGTTCGAGAACCATTTTGAACAGAAGGACTTTTGTGACGAGTTTCGTGAACTTGATAGTGCTTGCATTGGTGACACGATAAGTGTCCGGTACGGTGGATTGTGTTGCTTACAATAAGTGACTTTGTATTCTCCGACCCAGTCTTGACTCGTGATAATTAGACCATTAAAACAGAGACCGAACAATGTCACAGAAAACTGACCTCCGGATCCCATCCTGAATGCTTTTGCATTGGTTCACATGTGCGCTCATTCACTGCTGTGTGGAAACCAAGAGCACCACGCTGGGAGTGGGCGCCTATATGAGAACAGAAGTGAATAGGTATGCTCGAAGGAAACAGTTTTGCAGTTGAGATCTCATTTGGATGAAAACATATTCCTCCCAAACCAACAAAAGTTAATTCCTCCTCATGTGTTGGCGCAGACAGTCAGACGAGTCAATCACTGTTTACGGCGCGCGCGACACCTCTGAATGTATTGTGGTTATTGAATTAAGGTTGTAAATTTCATCGACAATGAGCGTACGATCATTCAGATACGACGAAATGTTCCCTATTCTTGGTGATAAAGCCTCGTGGTCAAAGTTGGCACCAACAGCGTGGTAACCGTTCTCAAAGCGGAAATCTGAGCAACAATGAGCGCACCTCAGGGTGGTATAGCCATGGACTATATAAGCCCTGCCAAAGATGGCTTTCTGCATCCTTCAGAGACACTGTCCGCCACCCCTCAAGCTGATTGAGGATGCCCTCTAGTACGTGCTTGCACCGAAATTGCTGCCTATGCCGAGCAAGATTGCCGAGTATGCCGATCAATTACCCGAGGTCGGCAAATTATTGGGTTGGGGCTGGGTAACTTAAGTTCCGGGGTTCGCAGTTATAATTTAGCGGATTGAAGATTACGTTGGTCTTCGAAGGTCCATTAATTTCCAGTATACGGAAGGAGTCGACGGGGTGCCCATTAGGGAGTATGCCAGCGAGTTGAAGATTTTCATAAAATTGATCGTCGATCAAATTATGGGGGTACGGCCCGAAACTCCTGAATTTCAGTGTGATACCTCCTCGTCCATTCAAGGTTCTCAACCTTCTTGTCCTTAATGGGCAATGTCATCGCGATCGGCGATTCTTGCCAATGAAAGAATATGTCATAGATTCAAATCAACCCTGATCTTTGTCCGCCCTTGATTCATATCATTCCCGGAGACCCATTTTCGAGACCACTAAGCAGGCTCCAAATCCACTCGTCGGGCAAAGCTTCATAGAATCATCGGGGATCCCTCTTTGCCGACAAATCAATCTCTTTCGTAACGCGTTTGTGAGTCGAAACAGATCCGACGAGCACATTACATTAACTGCGGTCAGGACGGTTCTAGGCGCAGCAAAATTAGCTTTGGTCGCTGGGCATGAGGTCATCTTCACTCCCTGCAAACTGCGGATGATGCGGAATGTGATCGGTTATATCACCGTCAAAGGTCTGCCTGCTGCCCTCGCCTGCTGACCTTGTGTGCTCAGATTTCGGAACATCCGTCCCAACCACCACTCAAACGCCGATCACGCGGTTTCCAAACTGTTCCCGAGCACCCTTGCCCGTCGGTGCAGCCTGGTTCGACGCGTTCCAGCTGTGTATGCAATTGGAGTTTGCGTCAATACGCGGGTTCACGGATGCTCTGAGTCGATGGTGGGTGTTGGAGTTGATCCACTTACCAGGACTTTGCAAGCAACCCGTCCTTCATGATGAGCAGCAATGGCAGTACCACATTATGGCCGGTCGAACTTCGCCGTACCACGATAATTCAGTCAACTACGGGCGAATGTCTCCGAATCATACGCAGATTGGTTAACGTGAGGTAAATGTTTGAGGCGCCGGGTTGCATTCGTCATCCTGGAATCGACGTTCAAGTTTGGGGCGCTTCCCCACATCCCACGTGTTATGGAGATCCTGTCGGCAGCGCGTACGCAGGACAATACGGACCGTTGGCCGATTACCATTCTGTAAGCGCGAAGTGGCGGAGATCTTGACTTGTGTTGCTTACGCGTCCATTATCGCCAGCTCATGCCGGTTGGCGGGGGAGATAAACTACACTATCAAGGTCGATCCAAGGGGTAATTTCCACACCGCATCGACCTTGTTTCGTTCCGGCCTTGTCTCTCGCAGACAGATGTTTCATAAATGAAACTTCTACCGCGTTAGTTGAAGTTGATGCCACTCAACAGACGTTGACTGAGCATTTATACTTACCATCGTCTTGGGAAGAATTCAATACTAGGTTGAAGCTCAATATTTCAAATCTGAGCAAACATTTATCGTCGCCTCCCCGGATTATCGTAATGGCCATGGAAGTTGCGACGCAGGGATATCCGCAATTTTGAAAATCCCGAGAACCTCCGGGGAGTTTATGTTGCCTGCGGCGCTGCCAGCTTCTCACATCAACTGCAATATATCAGTTCGCTCGACGAAGGCACAAGTTCACGACGACACTAACGACTTAGAGAACTGCCAAATCAGGCCTAGACACTTCTTTGCGTTGGGCGACTAGTTAGAGCTGTTTCCGTTTCTGTTGGCGGCCGCAGCGAAGTAAGTTCTGCTCGGGTCGTTCAACGACAGGAACCTCGCATGCTAACGTTCCATGTTGAGAGATACGACATAGGGCATGGAAGTCTTGTTACGTTGGGCAACCAGCTTGCCCTATTCCTCTTTCTTTCAGCGGCCGCAGTGAAGCAGCTTCCTGAGACAGGAACCTCGTATTTAACGTCCCACGGCGTGTGCCTTGAGTGAGGGCTTTAGCCTATTTGTTGGCCCTGATGCGCTGGTGCGGACTAACGTTGTGGACCCGGACGGTATTGTGAGGTACGGTATACCGCGCCTCCCGGCGTTTTTGCTCTCCGAGACATTTTTTGGATAATATCCCAGGCTGCTCCGGGACAACGTGCCATCTATTTCGTTACGCTCAGAACATGCGCGCAAAACCTTGATATAAAACCGGTATATTGGTCTAGGGGCGCTTCGACTTGGCGCCCAACCAACACGCGCGACGCGCGCGCTCATGTCGCTTGCCAGCGGCGCGCTGTGTCTGTCTGCCAATCCACCCGCCCATGAACTGCATTCTCGTCAATACTGCGGCTTCCCGCTCGCCATGGACAGAGCGTCCTTGGATACGGTGACGCTGATGCATCGACTGTTACACGCTGATTCTTATCAGGTTGAAGGCTGACAGCGTTGACTTTGACACACCTTGACGCTTTGACACTTGGGTGGGGTTCGCACGAGCCAGTAGGGGTTAAACCGTGGACAGTGGCGGTGTGCTCTGTAAACCTTTGACTGACGCAAGTTAGTGAGTGATGACATCAACCCCAAGGGCTGTTCGAGCTCCTGGATCCGTGATGACCTTGCCCATACATGCCCAAATGGAATGAACGTGTAGCGGTTTCGCATGGTGTTCAACTTCCAGAAAGGGGAGTAGATCCGGTCCACGTCCGAGTTCATGTTCGAGGGGGAGGACAACACCACATAATTTATTTAACTTTTCAACTACCTAACAGGTATCGGTACGAGCACAACATATGTATATACATACATGCATGGAAAAATCAACGTTCTATGAATAACATCCCATAATGAATGAATTCATCTCGAGTGTTTCGTACGCGGCTTGATCTTATTGCGGCGCAAAGACAGAGGCCGCTCCTTCCCGCGCAAGCGGGCATATACTCCACATGCATTGCACACCTGGGCGCCAGTCTTGCTCCGCCGCCAGACGGACGTCTGTCTCGTGAGACAGTGGCTGCCTGGAATTCAAACACAAATTGATCAGTAACCCGCAGCAGGTAGCAAGGAGATGAGGGAGACAAACATTTTGGCCCGGTGTATTCCTCGTCAGGAATCTGCGGCGTGTCATCGTCGTCGATATCCGCGTCGATAAGTTCCTGCGGCCGCAGCTTATTTCGCTGCTGAAGGTACAGTCCACAGGCGTTGCAGAGCGGCCGCTGCGTTGAAGGTTCGCGGCGCCAAAGGGGCGTAGAGGTAACATGGCAGTGGAAACATGATTTTTTGGGAGCGCCTTCGTTGTTATTACTGGCACCGCGGCGTCGGGGACCCGATGATACGGGGGGAAGTAGCCCTGATGAGGTCGACGGCGTGAGGAAATAGGAGGGCGAAGGAGATGATGAGGATGTTGTGGATGAGTATGGGGAGGAGGGCGTATATTCGTTAAAGTGCTGGGCGAGGGAGCTGCCTCCTTGGAGAGAGGAATTCCAAGAATGAGACCCGTCGGAAGACGACTGCCAGAGCGCGCTTTTATTCCGCTGGAATGGAGGGTACTGCGCCATATTCGACGTCGGCCAGTCGTTGGTGTAGGAAAGATCCAAGAGCCCACGAGAATTGATCTCTGGTGAATGTGGCTCGGGGTACATTGGGATGAGCCCAGAGAAGTCAATTGTGGGGTTCGACGACTGCGGCTGGCGCCCGTAGTCTGTGGGAGAACGCGTCGCCGAATTGGGAAGCTGCTCATCAAGCGATGGGGGGTAGTGGGAATAAGAATAGTCCCGACTCCCAGAGCGTCCACTGGACTGAGGCGAAGAAGGAAGGCGGTGATCTGAACACGGTGATAAGCAACTATCAGTGGGTGCACAAGATGTCTTACCATCCCAGTATGCACTCGGGGTTCGCAGCATAGAGGACGAGATCGAGGACCTCCTGGAGGATTCCATGCTCAACGCGGGGGTAGTGGTGCGCGGTTGGTCAATAGGGCTGCTAAACAGGACGCTGCCGTGCGGCGACATGGGTAGAAGAATGAATACTTGGGTGACGAGTCAACAACGGGCTTCATTTAAGTGCGACCGGGAGCGACATCTGATTGGCGCACACAGGCGGGACTATCGTCTGCATGAGGCCGATCGGAGATCTAGGGTAGCCCCGGACAGCACCGTGGGCGTTAGGCGGCGAGTGGCATTTTGATGCAACAGCCAACTTTGAACACCGTGCCGTACCACTGGTCAGGTCCCGGGCCAATCGGATTCCACTCTCGCGCCAATTCAGTCCTCCGTTGGTGATTTTCAGCGCGTCGGGGACGGTCTAATCAGGATTAGGGAGCAAATATTGCGTCCATAATTAGCGGGGTATTATCAGCTACGGACGAGGCTGTGGGTCCAAGGCCAGTTAAGCAACGGGAGAAGAGTAAGCTGGAGTCGAGACACGGCTTCATTCGCTCCATATTACGGCATTCGCGTTCCATATGGATGGTTCATTGGCCGGCTTGGGGCCAAGAGAAATACCATATATCCACGGAAACACAAACCTCCCGATTCTCAGCGGGACACTGGAGGCCACCAGGGAGGGAAAGATTGCAGTGAGTACATTCAATACGATTGAAGGATGGATACAGGGCGAAATTCCCAAGAACTGCGGCTTGTCGACATCAGGCGCCACAATTCAGTCGAAAGAAGAACAAATTGGTGCACATGTGATCCTTTGTTGGACCGAAGTGCGTGGGAGGTTGATAGTGCCTTGTAGCAGGTACCTGAACAGGACAGAAACCTTAAAGAGATTTGCCTGTTTTTTGCGGGCACCGCATTTGGCTTTAACCATGGGGGTAGGACGTCAAGAGTATAACTACCGCTGCATTGAGCGCATCATTGTTGACAGTTGACGTCTAGCAATGTTCAACGCCGCAAGTGACGCGAGAGTCAGATGAGCGGCGGAGCCAGAGCAGCAGCGCGAGCCTAGAATGATCTTTCTTAGTCCTGCGATATTTAGGGTCGCGAGAGTCAGACTGCCGACAGAGCAGTGCGATGCCGAAATATTCGAATTTGCGTGAAACTGCGGCCCGCATAGTTCCTTTCCCTTTCCTCGGTTTTCGTTTCGTTTTATGTTCTGGGTGTCCCCAAGCACAGGAAATAAAAGATCGGGCGGGCTCTTCAATGTCATCCCGCCCGCTCGCGGCAGAAGCAACGATTGAAATAATGCGCGCCCAAGCTCGTGTTCCACCCACGTGCTGCGAAACTGCACCTATACTAAACCCCAAGGCAGTGTTCCCGTCCGAGCATTTGAGGTAGAGCGGCCTCGCTACCGCGGCCGACTGCCTGAGAAATCAGTGATTGCGCAGTGAAATGTCATCCGAGTCCTAGTAATGCGGAACGCAAGCGGGCGCCGAGTAAGTGGTCCGTGAGAGTCGAGGGTGGCCTGGGGACGGTGTTCGAGGAGGTAGAACTCGGGGCCGCGTCTTGGTCGGCGACGTCGGTGCGGGTAGTATGGGGGACACCCCACCTTCGCCAGTTTTGCCGGTGGGTACGTGGCACCATATTTGTAAGTTTGATCAAGGACATTCACGGCCACTAACGCTGGTATCCATCACGCATCAATATTCGCTAGTTTAGATGGCTTCGCTATTCAATTGGGGAAGAATACTCAGCGCCAAGGATACCGCCCGCGATAATTTTTCTTTTCGTGTACTAGCAGTGCGCTCGGGAGACCCGGGGTGGAGTGGGGGGCGGGTGACCAGGCTGGCCTAAGATTATGCAGCCTTCCGTCCAAGTCGCAGCGTCACTGTCCGCGAGACGCCTGGAATGCATTGTGGGGATGTGATGACGACTAGGTGACAGGCTTCCTTCCGTGTGAAACGGCCTGGCATGGGAAAATAATATTTTGGGAGGACATAAATGCTGCTTATGTCTTCCATTCAATGATTCGATCGCCGCGGGAAAGAAGACTCAAGAAGTTGGATCGGACCGGGCCTTGCTGTGCAATTCAAAGCTTAGGGACAGAAATTGGGACGGATAGGCAACTTGCCTTCGTTCTCTAGATAAAACTGAGACTGCAGAGGGGGGGATGTAATTAGCATGAGCGGGAAGAAACGGAGGGGAGGCCGCCACCTCACCATGTGTTGTCGCATCACGGCGAGGTAGGTACGTGATCCCGCGCAGATCAAGCAATTGCCTTACACATCAAGCAATTGCCGCGAGGTACATAGCAAAAGCTGTGGAAATTACTCGAATTGTCCAAGGCCGAAAGTGCGGACGGATATGAACGCGGAAATATTAATTTCTGGGGAGACATTAAAATAGAAGATCTCACCTCTGAATTTGAATTCGAGACAAGGCTTTGGGCCCAGAAAGAGCCGATGGTGGAAGAAGGGGAATTAATGTCCTAACTCGCGTTGGACTCGGCTTTACCCGGGAAGATAACGAGGAGTGGCGTCGACGAAGGCAGTACAGTGGCTCAAGCTCGGCCAAACTATGATGAGGCCTTCATTCATACGGGAAGAGCAGCCCGCGCAGTCTCTCGGGAGAATCCAAAATGACAGCCAAGATCCATCGGAGGAGTTTCACATCCGACACCGCCAAGTCTGGCTCCGCTGCGCTGGGCTTTTTTACAGAAACCGAAAGATCAGAACAGTTTCCAGGTGACACATGACGACGACAGAATATTTCTGGAAATCTGCGAGCGCCTCTTGTGGCTTTTGTGCGTCCACCGCGAAAATCGGGCGCAGAAAGGCGAAAAGAGAGACAGACAAGTTGTCGAGGAAGTTGGAAGATCTGCGCGGTGTTCAGTGATAAGCTTTTGACTGGGTAAGCATCGCGGTTCTCGACAATCTTCGTGGTCGCGTAGATGGGCGGAAGGAGATGGTGTATCAGGGTGAGTGGCTGTGGCAGTGCTCGTGGCACGCTAATTCACCATATTGCCGATCATTTGATGGATGATAGCCGCCGGTGGTGCCGACAACCGCCCAGAGTTTCGTCTGTTCGACCGTGGAGCGCGTGTAGGTCCTGATGAACATTTCCCAGCCCTCTGTAAATTGAGATTCAATGTCTTTCTCATGTTTTGATCTCGAGATGAGTCTGTCAGAGCGCAATGTAATGATGTTGAATCTGCATCAGCAAACCCTGTTTTTGGCCGTAGTGGCTGTAGTTTTTGGCCCCCTACGTAGTGCTACGTAGCGCTACAGGCAAGCTACAGGCAACTACATGGGAACTACACAGAGCTACGTAGAGGTCACCCTTCACTACAGACACTACAAGCACTACCGGCACTACAGGAAACTATGTAACGCTACGTAGCAGGCCCAGCCTGAGGTTTGCTGATGTGCTTTTCATCTAGGTTGAAATATTTGGCCCGACGACGGGTACAGAAACCGTGAAGGTTCACTCAAAATGAGTGAGGTTGCTACTACTTACTGGTTCTTGAGAGATCTAAAGAAGTCCTCCACACGTACGGTGAAACATGCACGAGTTCCACTGTGCACTGAAATTCAATTTCTTCTCAAAGGCACCGAGACGTAGTTGAAATGTGTGAAGCTTCGACCTCACTCAAAACGATTGCAACTACTGCACAGAGTTAGAATCAAACGCTTTATAAAGCCATTGGGTTTTGAGCTTTTGTGAGTTTGTAACTCCGCCATCGTACAGTTTCAATGTTGAGAACGGTCGCCCTGTCGCCTCAAGCAAGAGGATAGCGACTTCCGCCTTGTCCAGATATATTACGATATGTCTTTCAGAGAAATGAAATTGGAATGACCTGGCATTTCTGCCCTTCTGTGCCCAGTTCCTCTTGCGTATAACAAGTGCGCATTTCGCTTTCACGGATCCCCGTGTAGGTGCTTGTATTCGTCTTGTCTGTCCTATTCGGTCAGTTACTGTACCTCGTGTCCAACACAATGTTATTAGTCTGATAGGATTCGACCACGGTGTGCCTCGCCGAGATAGGCATTGTATCCATTGAACGTGCTCGTTGCAGTAGGCCTCGCTCCCTTGATCATGCGGGGATGAGACATCGCCCTGAGCACGACCGAAATGCCGGATCGGATGCTGCCCTACCGACTCCCAAGACATGAGCGCCATTCGAACGGGGGGAGCACGTTCTTTGCGGGAGTGAGAGCTCGCCGTCCTTGGCAAACTTTCAGCAGCGGTGCTGAAGAAAATGGTTATGGAAGCGGACCGAACTGCAGTCGGGCCGAAAGGGTCATCATTAATCGGATGTGTTTCGTATCTCTCCATTATTTGTCCACAAACATAGCAGAGAGCCAAGCCTCGCAGATATGAATGGACACGAGGCAATAGGAACCATAAAGGCTATCAACGTAATTCATTCGTTCATTTTCCCCGTCCCTGGGTCTCCCTCGGTATCCCGAAGTGCTGTCTCTGGGCCCAATCACACAATACCGATGCCTCTACAGCATGCAACGAGCTCCTTGCGTGCTCGCCGCTCCGCAATCCTCTCTTCGGTCCGTCTTTGTCTCGCTTCTTCCCCGCGCAAGTTGTCATTCGGTTCATGCCATCGTAATGCCGTACCATTCGGGATGTTGCGAGAGGTGCGGCGCCGTTGTTATCTGATGTCGTATGCGATTTTCATGTCTTCGCGCATGAAATTAACCCCGATTAGGTCGGCGAACTGAACCAGCACGCGTGGTCGCTCAGAGTAATATTAAACATACACATGTGCCAAAAGCCCCGACGGAAAGCCAACGAAATGAATTTCCTCTCATGGGAGTCCCTTCTTGGGTGTGGTGTCCAACATTAACTTCTTTATGAGGCTTGAAACCTTCACAGTGTCCCCGTCCCCGCCCGGACGACGAAAAATTCAAAGTATTCCAATCCCATGTCGTGCGTTCAATATTGAAACCAGATTGCGGTTATCACATGTTGTCAATCGCACTTGCCAGATTTCCCGAAACTGAATCGCTGCTTCTGAGTCCCGAGAAACGATGCCTACTTCGAATCAACACCCATAGTAATAGAACTCACTGCCTACGGTGGAGTTTCTGCGTCTCCAATAGACCTTGCGGCCACATGTAACAACGGCAATCCGTCCTCCATCAATCGATGACGCAGTACAAGTCGTAAATAACGAAATCGAACGGACTTCATCAAACGATTCTTTTCTTCCCTCTCTGCCTCCTGTCGCGTCCACGGGCCGCTCTCCAAGTCCAATCCGTCCCATGGCTGGAGCTCATCTCAGGATACAAATCTGAAAATGCAGATGCTCCCGTGCCGCTCCGTTGTTCCCGCAGTGTTCTCGTGTCTCTGGTCTGCGAGTTCTGGCCTGGCGTTAAGTCCCTTCAAGTTGTCTTCAGTTTTTCAAGACTTTCAAAACCCTGCGACTGTACAGCTGGTGGTTCGAAGACTTTCTCTTGTTTCTTGAGTTCGCTTGGCTGTTCCCGCTGTTCACTCCGTGCTCAAGGCTGAGCGGCGAGCGGTTGACGGCGTTCGTGAGAATGTTTGGCAATCTCATGAATCGAGATCATCAGTTCCGACACTCGTGCCCGCACTGTAATTCTTGGTGCGGTCTTTCATTATCTAGTACTCGGTACTTTGGAGCTCTCATTCTAGTTACAAATCTGGGAGGACATGCGCTGCATGTTATGAGAGAAAATCGAACCCAGAACGCAACACTCACGTCACATTATTTTTCGACTGTTAAACTTGACCCGCACTTCACACTTCGAGTCAACTCAAGCTGGTAATTACCGGTGACAACGGAAATTCCGAATGAAAAACAAGCCAGGCAGATGAAAGTCAAATCAAATGCAATGCACTCCCGCTCCAGGACTCATGACTACTTGATCGTTGCTGTACCGCGGCCGCGGCCGCAGAAAATAGAACGTAGAAATGAAGCAACGCCCCAGCTTCATACTTGGGTGGGAATCCGAGCAGTGTTGCAACCCGCGCGGAACAATTGATTGGGACTTGAAATTCATGCCGCTGCTTATCACCCCATTCCGCCTTGAAATCGAGAGTTCCGGTCCGCTGGGACGGAATACGGAGCCTGAATGTAGCCAACCCGAGGAATCGGATGTTCAATTCGCAACACCGGCCTTGCGAAATGGTCGAAGCATCGGGGGATTGGCACGGAGATGATCACTAGGACTTTCCGGAAAACAGTCGACGTGACCGCCTTCATATCTTTTGTCACACCGTTTTTATTCAGAGCAAAGGAAACCGCAGGCCTGCCATAAGCGCTGAGAAGAACTGCAAGGTCCCTCAACTTGAGCTCGAATCACGGCGTGGAATCCTCCACTATATACTCGTTGAGCCACAGAGGATTTCCAGAAGGTACTTGTCGTTATCTGAATCGTCAGACGCGGGAAAAGTGCGTCATACGCTATTGGAACAAAACAGTCGAAAAAGACCAACAAATTGAGGTCAAATTCAACACCGCCGTCATATCAATTTTTGACTGCACTTCAAGTCAACTCAAGTCAGTCCTCACCAGCGACGGTGTTGGAAATTACGGGCACATAGGCAATTAAATGGGCCCCAAGAGCTATCATTACTTGATCGCCGCTGCGGCGCAAATGCCAGCATAAGAACCTGACCATGAACGAGGTGACATGCGATTCCTGGATTTGTTATCGAGCCCGCGAGGATCGGCAGCAATAGAGCATTGCTGCAATTTCATGCTTTGCAGGAATCTACGGAATAAGCCGCAAACCATGCAGTCCAACACGCGGAGAAGCATTTGGTTCTTGCCGCCTCCCATCACTTGATTCAACAGGGAAATCGGGCCCTCAACTCTTAGGATGGAACAGGGAGCTTCAATTCTGTCAACTTGCGGAGTTGGATATCTAGCAGTGTACAGCTTTGGTCTTGCAGGGCAGCCAAAACCTTGTCCGTGCCGAACATGAAAATCGCCTCGCCTGGCATGTCGGATGCATTCAACGAAGGGCAAGGCACGCATGTGGACGGATTTTCCCGTTTGGTTAAGCGCAGCCGCGATCGTTCTCAACTATACAAAATTCTCAAAAAACAGCCGGTCTGGACCCATGGACATGGCATGCGGTTACATCTTTGTTCAATCCGAGGAACAGAAATCGCATGGCTGCCATCATTCAAGGCGTGGCGCGTTGTCGTAGAAGGACTGCTCCCGCGTTCACCAGTTTCAAAGAATTAAGCTGTTACAAGAATTTCAAACTCCGTAATGGACAGACAATTACCCTTCGTTCAAGGTTTGAACGCACTCTATGCAAAGTGTGTTCGTAACCCATTGCATTGGTCAACACCAAGCGGAACACAGGAGATTCAATACACCACCCATGAATGTAGCCATAGCCAATATGCACCGCTTTCAGCATCTTCCAAGGGCAGCATAGCGGCCATAACTACATTTAGTGCTCCGAATGATTAGCTTCCTTCCTTCTCATTCGATACTTAATCAATCGACCCATTGTTTGAGTCGAGTGAAACGGAGCTTTAATAGCACACGCCATGTTACGAACTCCCGAGTGCTCCCGAGTGGAATCCAAGCGCTCTGCTGCTCAGGTCCCAGAAATCTCACGCATCAATCGCGCCTCGATCGATTTCGTATGGTGTGTGCACGTTCGTAATTGGTTGCTCCCGACTCGACACTGACATTTCCCCCGAAAGCAGTTTGGTAATTTATTCTCATCCGTCGCCTTTCATTTCTAGTACACAGCTGAAGTGTCGCTTTTACATGTACATTTCTAGGCAGCGAGCGCGCGCTATATATTCGCAGATCCATACACAAGTGGGGACGGACGCCTCGGCACAGGTGGGACTACTGTACTATTTTTATTTCACATCGTTACTTGGCACTCGACGTCTGGCAGCCAAGTACATAGCTGATGTCAATTGTTCACGCAGTCTCGAGAGTCTGGACCGAATAGGCACCATCAAACAGCATCATCAATCTAACCAATTTTGCCCCTTCCTTGAGTTAATATTCGCTCGTGAAATTCCCCGGGCGATTAATGCAACCATGAAAGGTACATCGAGCTGAACGGGCGTAAAATATTTGCCGTCTCTCCTCTTCCTCTGAACTCCGCATAATTAATTCTGGGGTGTGAAGAGCTTCTTTGGATCCGCTCTCCGTCCGTCCACAGCACTCACAAGTTACTTACTCCAGAACAAGCACCCGCCCGCACATACCAAGCCCACCCCCGGCCAATCCGGACTGCATATCAAATCCGCTGCGGCGTTCCGAGATCTGCTTGCTGCACACGTTCCCTGCGTTTGATGTGCTCTTACTGTTCAGGTATAATTTACTGTATAACTTCACTCCGCCAATTACGCAATTAATTAAACAAGGAGCACACTGGAATAAATAATTATACGTACATAGTCCTCCGCCCTCCCCTCCCTCCGTTCTTCAAATACATCTACTATCTCCATATGCTGTCTGCCTGAAGCTTTTTAAGTCCGCTAACTCCGCCCTCGGATCGACTTGCCGAATTACCACATCAAGTGTCCTGTGCGTGTTTATTGGGAAATTCAACTTCCCCAGGTTGCCTGCGTTCCATCTGAACCTCCAGAGTGATACTGTCTCCATTGAATATTTCTCTTCCGCACCCCCAGCTTGACAAACGGTAATGGCACATCGTGCTGTCTGCCACACAAACACCCTCATCGCTTCTCTGTCGAAAGAACTCCAGTCATTAATTTAACGCGGCCACGCGGACCGAAGTGGTGGGGCGCTTTGCGCCCCGCCGCGCTCTCGTGTATAGAATGGGATGGACACCAATCAGAACCCTGACGTCAGAGACTCGGACTTGGGACAAGCCGCGGAACAAACAGGCCGACCACATCCCAATCCAAGCACGACCACAGTTCAATTCCAACAGATCAGAGAGTTGCGGCACGCACGCTCAAAGCCACCCTTATATAATTTGTTCGACTGTGGAATTCACTTCGAGCGGGCATGGGATGGGGTGCTCAGGCTTCCTTTAAGTAAAAACATGAAAAATTAGAATCAACAAAGTTCGGTCGAAGACGACCATGAAAATTTCAATGAACTGGACGGCCCAATCCTAAAGTTAAATCATACGCATTCAAAGCCGGAGGGGGACATCATCTCAGGAGACGTGGCTTGAATAATGAATGAATCAGAACCGCGGAGGAC
Organism: Mycena galopus ATCC 62051; assembly: GCA_014925785.1. Taxonomy (NCBI): domain Eukaryota; kingdom Fungi; phylum Basidiomycota; class Agaricomycetes; order Agaricales; family Mycenaceae; genus Mycena; species Mycena galopus. The sequence goes on along the minus strand of WIQG01000008.1, from coordinate 615,470 downwards.
TTGAGGGACGAAGACGCGAAGATAAGATTAAGGATTCACAAATGAAGCCATAGACGCGTCAAAGATCTGCTGGTCAGCGGGTTGAGTGAGTATCATCTGCATTTGTTGGTGGGATGAGCTGGAATTTAAAACCCGGAAATAATCCATAGGCAAATTACTCGTGGACGGGCCTGAGTAACTGTTGGAAGAGGCAGTGCATGTTCAAGATCAACCCATCACTGGCCTTGTTTATTCGCCACGCCAATCACCCCGCCACGTGATCCCGGACAGGATTCCTTTCACCATCGCTTCGGATGTCGGCCAACGAGTCAGGGTGCGGTCTGTTGGGTTTTGGGTGCGCGTGTGCTGAATGGCGGCAGGTACCTGGGGGTGACACCGCCGATTTCGGTGGCAGCGTCGTCGGAGAGGGAGCGCGCAATAACGGCGACGTTGATGGAAGAGCTGCAAAGGCAGAATATGTTTGAGACGGAGGAGGAATCGCGGAGAAGGTGCGTTGCGCTGTGCACGATGCATTCGCAGCTGTGTAGCTAATACCTACACACATACTCCCCTAGAGAAATCGTGCTTGGCAAGGTCGCGGCGCTGGTGAAGAAGTTCGTCCGCGAGGTGTCGCTCGCCAAGGGGCTGTCCGAGATGGCGAGCAAAGCCGCCGGTGGGAAGATATTCACGTTCGGCTCCTACCGCCTCGGTGTGCATGGGCCTGGGACCGATATCGACACGGTTTGCGTGGTGCCGAAGCACATCTCGCGCGAGGATTTTTTCAATGTCTTTGAGCCGATGCTGCGCGCCACGGACGGCGCGACCGAGGTTTCGGTGCGTTCGTAGTTGTCTGTTAATGCGGAACACCGTTCTGCACAGCGGCCCAGCGATGAACTGACGATATTGCTATTGGCGTAGGGCGTCCCCGGCGCGTTCGTCCCCCTTATCTCCGCAAAAATATCCGACATCTCGTTGGATCTCCTCATCGCGCCCCTCGGCATGTCTTCCATCTCGGAAGACTTGTCATTAAAGGACAACAACGTCCTCAAGAACCTCGACGAGATCGTCGTGCGGAGTGTAAACGGTAAGCTTTGCTTATTTTCCTTTCTTCGTATCGTTTTGCTTCCTCCTCCATCCCATGTTTCCCATCATTTTACTGACCCTTCATCTGCATTAATTCATCCCAGGCACCCGCCTAACAGACGAACTCCTCCGCCTCGTCCCAAACGTGCAGGCCTTCCGCGATGCCCTGCGCTGCATAAAACTCTGGGCCAAGCGTGCGTCCACTCCCTCCCCCCACCATCTCACGCCGGGGCAAAACCTAACGCATGGGGCCCGCATGCGATGGGCCTCTGCGATAAAGGTTACAATGACCTTTGTCGGATCATTGTTTTTCTTTGGATCACCCCAAAAACAAAGATGCAACAAAGGTCATTGTAATGTTTGTTGCAGAGGCCCATCACATGTGGGCTGCATGCGTCAAACAAATGCTGGACCCAGATGCTCTGGGTTTTGCCCCCCACATGCTGGAAAAGAACATGTACTCACCATGCCCATAGGCAAAGCTGTCTACTCAAATGTAAATGGCTACCTTGGTGGTGTCGCTTGGGCCATGCTCGTCGCGCGCATCTGCCAGCTCTACCCGAACGCCGTCGCAGGCGCGTTGGTGCATCGGTTCTTCACGGTTATGTCCAAGTGGTCAGTCGGCGATTGTTTTTCCTTCATTAGCACTTTGGGCAGGTTTCTTGACACTTTGTTTTGGCGGGTGGCACGCGGGGCTGTTTTTTATTTTTATTTATTTTGGAGTGTCACTCTGTGGGCAAGTCCGCTTTTGTCATCGTTTGGCAAAGACGAAGGCTTTTGTTTTTTACCAACCAAACTCTCACTTATCTTGGCGTGCTAACCGAGTTTCAAAATCCCCCCAGGCCCTGGCCGGACCCCGTCCTGCTCAAAGACATCGAAGAGGGCCCGCTGCAAGTGCGCGTGTGGAATCCGAAGGTGCGGTGCCTTTCCTCTCCTCTGTACTATACCATGGACAGTATTGCAATAATCGTGCTGATTGATTTCGTTTCGTTTCGTTTCCGTCTCTTGCCCTGGTCCTTATTATCTACCTGGCTGGCTCGTAATGGCCTTCACTTGCACTTGCACGCTCGCCCTCGCCCATGCCTCTCCGCCCAACACTCGTCCTCCTCCCCGCCCAACGCACCGCTCACCCGTTCGCTCAGCTCTACCCCTCCGACCGCGCGCACCGCATGCCGATCATCACGCCAAACTACCCCTCCATGTGCGCGACGCACAACGTCTCCGCGTCGACGATGGCCATCCTGAGCGAGGAGATTCAGAAAGGTGTGTGTTTGGGGTCGTTGTGTGTTTCATTCATCTCCGCTGTACATACCATCCGTGTGTTCGCTTCTTGCGGCGATACCGATACCGATACACAACTAACGCACGCGATACCGATACCGATACCCAACTGACGCTGACGTACTTCCCAGGCGCCGACACGCTCAGCAAAATCGTCGCCGGCACGGACACCTGGGCCTCGCTCTTCGCGAAACACGACTTTTTCCACCGGTATCGGAATTATATCCAGGTGTTTGCGCTCGCGCGGGATGCGCAGGCGGGATGAAGTGGTATGTCGTCTGCTTGTATCCCATTCTTCTTCGTTCTTCCATTTAGTCCTTGCATTTGACGATTTATTTATTTATCATTCACCTGGTCTTCATCCATTGATTGCATCTTACTCATACATACGTACCACTCACACAGGTCGGGCACCGTCCAATCTAAAATGCGGCACCTCGTCATGAAGCTCGAGTTTGTCGACAACCTGCGCCTCGCGCACCCGTTCTTCAAGGGGTTCGAGCGCGTCGCGCGGTGTGTGTCGGAGGAGGAGGCGAGTGCGGTGTTGCGCGGGCAGTCGCCGTCACTGCCTGATGCTCCTGCCGATGCGGAGGCGGGTGCGGAGGGAGTGAAGGGCGAGGAAGGAGTGGAAGGGAAGGAGTTACCCAAGGTGTACATGACGGTGTACTTTGTCGGGCTCGCGGTGCGGCCTAAAGACCGTACGTGTGCTCTCTTCGGCGTTAGTAGCTCAAGGCATTGTGCTGAGGATCGGATTCGGTGACAGCGGGCGACACCAACCCGCGGCGCCTCGACGTGTCGTATGCGATCAGTGAGTTCACCAAGATTGCCAAGGGGGACAGCTTCGATGAGGCGACGATGGGGATCTCGTTGAAGCATATCCGGAGGTGCGTCATCTTCCTCCTTTGTGTTACAATGGGGATTCCCATTTATTCATCGCCGGTATTCTGCAGTACGGCGCTTCCGGACTACGTCTTTGACCCCGGCGAACGGGAGGCCAAAGTCACCGGAAAACGCTCAAAGGTGCGTCTGCACACGCCACCGCCGCGTTTTTGATTGAATACCAAGTCCCCGTTGATGCTGATATCGCACTCGTAGAAATCTGTCTCCGGGGGAGGCGACACGCCGAATAAAAAACCGAGGTGGGTCTTCCTTGTCTTTTCTCGGCCTGCTCCACTTCGCCTTGGCCGTCCTCCGCCCTCCCTCCACCCACCCCAAATGGAATTCTCATCCATAACAATAACAACAATAACGCCAAATGCTGAAAATGCCATCGCAGATTGTCGACCGCGAGTCTTCCCTGATTTTCGTGGAAGGAATCAGCAAGTGCAAGGAAATGCACGCGAGGCGAGAACTTGGATTAATTAGATTGGTTAGGGGTAAGAAGTTGTATCTGAAGGACGGAGGGAGGACTAGGTATATTGATTCTAGTGTGCTCGATTTTTAATTAATTGGCGCAGTGCAATGATAATTCAGTCAAAGAACATATCAAACAAATTTCGAGCAGGGAACGTGTGTAGGAAACGTGTGTAGATAGGGATGCAGATCTCGGGACGCCGCAGCGGATTTGGCAGCCCGAGTTGGCCGAGGGTGGGCTTGGTGTGCGAGGGCGCCTGTTCTGGATTAATGTGATTGCGCGCGAGCAAGTGCTGTGGACGGAGAACGGAAAGAAGCTGGCCAGAATTAATAATGCGGAGTTGCGAGGAGGAGAGACGGCGAATATATTTACGCCCGTTCAGCTGGATGTACCTTTCGTGGTTGCATTCATCGCCGCGGCGAGGGACGGTCACGAGCGAAGGTTAATATTGGCTAAGGAAGGGCGAAATTGGTTAGATTGATGATGCTATTCGGTCCAGACTCTCGAGATTTTCGTGACCAATTGACATCAGCAACTTGGCTGCCAGACGTCGAGCGCCAAGTAACGACGTGGAATAAAAACAGTATAGTAGTCCCAGCAAGCAATTAATTTTGGAGGTCGAAATATAGTCGGGCGGATAAAACTGCGCCCGAGGCGTCCGTCTCCACTTGTGTATGGATCTGCGAATATAGAGCGCGCGCTCGCTGCCTAGAAATGTACATGTAAAAGCGACACTTCAGCTGCGAACTAGAAATGAAAAGCGAAGGATGAGAATAAATTACTGAACCGCTTTCGGGGAAATAGTCAGTGTCGAGTCGGGAGCCACCAATTACGAAGGTGCCCACACCATACGAAATCGATCAAGGCGCGATTTATGCGTGAGGGACCTGAGCAGCAGAGCCCTTGGATTCCACTCGGGAGCACTCGGGAGTTGGTGACATAGCGTGTGCCATTAAAGCTCCGTTTCACTCGACTCAAACAATGAGTCGATTAATCAAGTATCGAATGGGAAGGAAGGAAGGAAACTATTAGGGCAACCAAATGTAGTTACCATTTTAGCCCTTGATGTGTCCACACACGCTGATGCAGAATCTTTGCTGATTCCAAGCGTAATTGAAGCTCTCTTCCTCTAGTAAAATTCTGAGACATGTATACGTACCACATCTATCGACTGGCAAAATATGGGCTCAATGGACGTTCTAAAACGTACGAAAGAAATGAAAAGGAAGAGTTTGTGACATTTTGTGACACTGCCAAACTGCCCGCCAAAATCGCCTTCGGGACGATCATATCTTCCCCGTTTCATGCTCAAAAAGCCCAAAGATATTTGAGGCTATAGAAAAGCCCTCAAATACTCGAGTTCCCCTGTCGAGAGGAAAAAGCCAGGACTGTATAAAGTTATTGTGTGCGATCACTGGCGTGGACACATGGGGGGCTAAAATAGCATGGGCGCTATGCAACCCTAGGTGTCGAGAGCAGTGGGTATTAGCTATAGCTACATTCATGGACGGTGGATCGAATCTCCCATTTTCCGCTTGGTGATGAATGCAATGGGTGTACGAAATCAATTGAATTCCAATTGAGTGCATTCAAACCTTAAAAGTAAAAACCCTGATGAAGGATAATTGTCTGACCACGGATGTAGCAACGCGGAGTTTGAAATTCTTGTAACAGCTTAATACTTTGAGACTGGTGACCGCGGGAGCAATCCTTCTAAGACAACGCGCCACGCCTTGAATGATGGCAGCCCTGCGATTTCCGTTCCTCGGATTGAACAAACCTGCCACCGCATCTCAGGTCCATGTGTCCAGACCAGCTGTTGCTTGAGAGATTCGTATGGTTGAGAATGATCACGGCTGCACTCGACCAAACGGGAAAATCCGTCTACTGGCCTGTGATATGTGCCATCCGTTGACGTGCATCCGACCTAATTCTGGCAGCCAGGCGAGGTGGTCTCCTTCGGCGCAGGCGAGGTTTTGGCTGTCTTGTAAGACCAAAGTCGACTGCTGGATATCCAACATCTAACTCGGCAAGTTGACAGAATTGAAGCTCCATGTTCCATCCCAGAGGACTTGGCGGCCCGAATTCGGTGTTGAATTATGTGATGGGGGGCGGCAACCATTCCCAGCTCCAAATACGTCCCGGCGCGCTGTGCCGCAAGGTCTGCGGCTTATTCCGTAGATTCCTGCAACAAACTGAGGCAATGCCTCATCGTTGCCGATCCTTGCGGACTCGATAACGAATCCGGTAATCGCATGTCACGTCTTTCATGGTCGGGTCCAGTCAGCTGTATTATAGAAATGGTTTTATGTTGACGACTCAAGATTTCTGCATTCCACTTGGCATTTGCTGCGGCCGCAGCCCCATGAGTAGTAATAGTCTTAGCACGTGGAGTCCATTAATTTGCCCATGATCCCGGTATCGCCTGCCCTCCATAATATCTAGGACTATCACCAGTGGGCGTCGACTTGAGGTGTTTTGAACTTGAAGTGAGGTCAAAATCGATGTCACGTGAGTGTTGAATTTGACACCGGTTTGTTGACCTTTTTTTTGACGATTCAGATTATCACTAGCTTCAACCTTCTGTGACTAAACGAATATCTAGTGGAGGATTCCATGTCATGATTCATTTCATAGTCGATGGGGCTTGTGATTCTTCAGCGATATGGCGGACCGATTCCGTTTCCCCTCATTGCAAAAAGGTGCGACCAAGGATGTGCAGGTGGCCAGGTTGGGTATTTTTCAGAAGGCCATAGTGGTCTCCGTCCAAATCCCGCCAGGCTTCGACTATTTTGCAAGGCCAGTGTTGCGAATTGGATATCCAATTCCTCGGGTTGGCTAAATATAGTTCCATATTCCGGGTACGGACTAGACTTCCCGATTTCAAGGCGGAATGGGGTGATAAGCAGCGGCACGAATTTCAAATCTTAATTAATTGTTCCGCGCGGGTTGCAACACTGCTTGGAGGCTCGATAATCAATCTGGCAAAAGAGTGTCATATCGTCTGGTCCAGTCAGTTGTACTTGACGGCTCATCCACTGCGGCCGCGGCTGCAGTACAGTTTATTTGATCTTTCATCTACCGGGCTTCTGTTTCCTTCAGAATGTCAGGTGACAAGGACCAGCTTAGTTGACTCGAAGTGTGAAGTGCGGGTCAAGTTTTACAGTCAACAGAATAATGTCACGTGAGTGTTGCATTTCTGGGTTCGATTTTCTGTGATAGTGTGCAGAGCATGTTCTCCGAGATTAATAACTGGATTTATTATGGGTGAGTTTCAGAAATCTTGCCTGACTCAAAGCGGGTACAGTGGAAGGTTATATATATTCTATGGTGCACTGCAAGTTTCAACTCAGACTGTAAGAATAGTCTCGGAGATCTAGACTAAGTATTCTTAAAATTGTTCATTTTTGTAGCGCAGACTTGTCAGGCTGACGAGAAGGGCACATATGTGGTTTCTCTCCTCAACCGCGGCTCAAAATCCATGGCAGCACCCGCCAAATCCCCTAATTTTAAATTTTCGTCCAACTTCATGGGCGACAATTTATTTCCTAATGTGACTGCAGGGCGGTTGGTTGGAGGCACTCGCCACTCTGCGTGACCTTGTTAACGGCGCATACAACTGGCTTCGGCTCCTAGTCAGCCCACGTCATACGGCGTCAGGAGCCGTCGTTGCGGTACTTTCGAAAATGGAGTTGCCCTTCATTCCTGTCATAACACCGTGCATTGAATCCACAGCAAGACATGCGCAATGGAGAAGAGCAATTCCGAGGAATACGTTGCCCGGGGAGTCTTTGTCACCTCAAGCAAGCGATACTTCAGCCCCCGCAGGCGGAATGAGTCAGTTTGACTCATATTTACGGAGATGAGAACAACGCTCTGCAATGCAATCTCACTTCGGATGAGACGGAAAGAGCTGAGGTCCCGGAAAATATATCTTCAATTTTTTCAAAAGGCCCCATGCTAATACAATGGTGGAGTTGACTGATCCTTGTCTCGAGATGTTTTTCCATATCGGAATTCGAAGTCTGAATGCTAGCATTAGCAATAATAAACATAATATATTTCTACAGTTCGATACACCTAGAGTGTTTCTACATCATCAAGTCCACTGGTAAGATAACGATACAAAATGTCCAATATTCATGCGAGGGGTCCAAGATGTCAATACTCGTCCATATACTTCTTGCAGCGTTCCCACAAGCGTACCCATCGCCCTCCGTTCCATTCTCTAATTCGGGCCCAACCGTCGTGCGCCGCCATCCGTTGGATCCAAATCAACACTGAGCACAACGCAAAGTCCACATAGCTGACTTCGTGCCCGCACGCGACCGTCCCGTCTCCGTCCCCGACGTTCTTGTCGAGGATGACGGACAGGAAATCGAACTGCTCCTTCACCGCCAGCCACGCCTGTTCGCGCTGCGGCCCCGGCGGGAGCGTCTGGAATGCCTGGGGGCTCCCCATGCCTCCACCCGGGTATCCGGGGACGCCTCTGAAATGCGACTGGCTGCGCTCCGGCAGATTCTGGTGGCTCAATGGCACCATGATGGGGAGGAGAGGCTTCACGAAGACCTCCTGGATGTAGTGCACGAATAGCGTCTGGAGCGCACGCGTGCCCTCGGGGAAAACGGGCCGCGCCGGATACGCGGCCTCGAGATATTCTGCGATGTTGTTCGTATTGGCCAAAATTTGGGGGGCGTTGTGGTTGCGTGTGGGGTCGACAACGACGGGGAGGGTGTACACTGGACGGCCATCACTGCGCATCGCACTTGGGGAGCCCCGATAGCCCGTAATGTGGCCTCGACGTCGGGGAACTCCACCCACACAGTGCGGTATCGTAGCCGTTTGTAGTTGAGGATGAACCGAATCCTCCAGATGTTTGGTGCCCACGGCTGGGGGCTAGCGGATTTCAGGTCATACAGAGTGATTATTGGTGCTGCAGGACGCGAGGAATGGGAGTGGGAATGTGAATGTCTCGACATGCTGAGCGTTCAGAGAAAGCGTAGAATAGATTGTAATGGACTTGGGTTTCGACTGGGCGGTCTTTAAACGAAGCGCTAAAATCCTAATATGGAATCCATGTCACCATGACAGACTCGTAGTCACGACCCCAAGGTATGACTGGGTAGAACCCGTAGGAGCTGGGGGACTGCCTGAGACCACAGACGCTCAGGCTCTGTCGGAACCGAAAACGAAGTTGCTAGAACATACCTTCAAAATCTGAAAGAATGTTTGTGGCGGGGCTGTGTATAGGTATTGAAATTGAATATTGCCAGATCATAGCAGTTGCTAAAGCGGAGACGTACGGCCGCATGAGAGGCCTAGGATTACTGTCGCTTCAGCGTTTTATCATCCATGACACCCACGAAAAATGGTAATTTTCGGAAGCAGAGGGCAAGGATCAAGTTCGGATGTAGATATCTTGAGCTGCATAAACCTGGAATCGGAGGGTGCTGATAAATTGCACAGCACCGTGTACGATGAAACTGACTTGGAGGGTGGTTCCCGCATCGAGGTACGAGGCCGAGAGCCAGCGGCGGAATCTAGGCATTATACATCTGGCCGACGCTGTTCCGCCTGCCACAGCGCAGGATCAACCAATGTGACCTCTTGAGGTCACGAACTATCGAACCTCCGAATAGTTCGGGCGCATCTAGGAGCTGTGAAATCCTGCATAGCTGTGGCCGAACATACCCCGCGTCACAGTCGGACCCGGAGGCTTGTATACGAATTTCGACGGAACGCGGTATATCCAGATTCCAGTATGCTGTTGATTGAATAGCGTGTACAAGTCCACCGGGTAACGCCCGTCGCCAGTGCTCTCAGTCAAGAATCGACACTGAGTCAAATTGAGGGTCCTGACTCCTAGGGTGTAGCTGGTTCATTGCAGAAGCGTACCAACTCCGGAAAAGCAACGAGCGTTCCGATTAGAGCCCGCCCAAAGCAGGGCAGTGGATTCGGGGGCACTGGGTGTGCACTGTGGGCGTTAAGCGCAAAGATGTAATGAACGTGACACGGGTTGATGGACGATCATTACCTCTGATGACTCGGAGTAACTCCGAGTCCCAAAGTTCCACCAAATGTTGTCTTACACAAAGGGTAGCAAAGAAACCTGGCAACAAATTTTCCTGTCCCGCTTTGCCGCAAATGAATTTCCACTACTCGCGACATGTTCTTCGTCAGACGCTACATGAGTATCCTTCGTGAGCTGCAGAAGGCCATCGTGAACCTGGGAACCACTGATTCGCAAGGGGATGACCTAGAGAACACAGATGACATGCAGTTGCATACCATGACTTTGCCGCACGCAGGACTGGGACAGAATATACGTCCTTTCGGAGGATTTCAGAGTATCGGCAATGGCAACAGACGGCGATTCTGCTATTTACCCAGGGCGACGTAAGACACGGTGCGATGTGAAAGATGGATGAAGCTTACCGGGAGACAACACTGCGTTGAAGCCACACTGATTGCGATGTCCGCCGTATTTCCCATAGTTTGTCTGGCACAGTCGACTGAAATGATGTTGGGCATTGCACCCCGAACATCGTCGACGCAGCGGCCCACCTTGAATTTTTCCGCAATGCAAGTGGTCAAAATGGAACCCGTTATGTGACTTGAAATGCACAAACGTCGAGGTTGTCCTCGGTTTTGAGGGATTCGGTGGAGTTTAGATCTTACATCAACTGGATACGCCTTTGAGCGAGTTCGAATGCTTCCCAATCGTCCATCAGGAAAACCGACCCCCACTTGATAGTGCTTCCTAGCACTTGCCTAGTTACATAGCGACACCTAGTGTCTATAGTTACTACCCCCCTATAAAGGTGCTAGACTAGCAACAAGCGACACTAGACAACACTAGCACTGTAAGAAGGATTCATTGTGAAATTCAACACAATTCTCTTGAATTTCACATTTCACTATGTTTCATCAGGGTTGGGTACTTGAATTTCATGAGACCGTTTGTGATGGTTCAACTCACCTCTTTGTAGTATTTCTGACCTGTCTTGATTTCCCAATGATTCAACATGAATTCATAACACTTCGGCCTTTCCCAGGGTTGTGGAGCTGGGTGGGGCCTGCACCTGGTGGCTCGAGCAAGGTACAAAACTCAGGTCATGACCTCCCAAAATTTTATTATTACTTACATGCATGACTTCACAGTTGTTGAAGTTCAACTTAGTAGTAAATATTATATCCTTACTTGATTAAATAGCATACATTTGACTTAGTACTTCGATTGAACTATACCCTGTTAACAATGATAATAGTGTTAGTCTTTCAGTAATGGTGCCCAGGCCGTAAGTGCCTGGCATCAATTTTTCACTTCTAGCAAGCCATTATTCCATATGAATTGTTGGGGAGTCACGATGGTGCATCATGAAAAAAATGTTGCGAATTGTTCCTAAACACCTCGGGAAATTCAACACCTCTGTTCACGATGAATGGTCGTGAAGTCCTTACAACGCATTGTGAAATTCAAAGTGAACCATCAGGAATTTTCAAAGCATAAGGTTGTGAATAACATGTTGAAATTCACAAGGTTTCCTCTTCACAGTGTAGGCGACACTAGGCGAACACTACTATTTGGGACCCCCTAGCTGGCCACCATAGCTAGCTGGCCACTTGGCATCTACAACCACCATGCTTGAAGATTTTAACTGCCGGTGAATGAGGGATTGAAGTATGATGCAAGATGAAGGTTTGGACCAAATTTGGCGCCAAAATGATGGGTTGATTGAAAGTTATGGCATATCTGATTTTGATCCGCGGGGTGGTACCATCAATTTGTTACGTTTTCGCCGCATGCCGGACTTGTCTTGCGCCGTTCTCCACCAAATCTTCGTTGTTTCAGGACTTTTTGGGCTCATTCTGTCCGTCTTATGCTTATCATTCATACGACAGGGCCATATATGAATTAGGGCCAGATTCGTATGCGCCATGCCCTCAAAAAGGTGGCGTCACCTTTTCAAGATGCTCAGGCTGTCCAGCCCCGTATTATATGACACTACGGCGCTGCCACTTTGGAACCTGGTACAGGGTATTACGATGTGGAATGAATTGCCTTGGGATATGTCTGAAAATTTTTTACGCTCTGGTTCCCTCACGCCACTCCTTATTACCCCAAACTACCCAATTTTGGTGTCCCAGATGGTCGGATTTTTTTGAGCAGCTGCAAGCTCTTTGTCCTGGACTTAGGTATCCAGTTATGTTCCAATGTTTCTTATAAAGCCCGTGGTATCTTAATTTGGGCCTCTGCAAGATGTTTCTCGTGTGGGACATTCGTTCAGTCGGGAATCAGGATTTTGGGTGATTTCCTTCCCATTGAAGCAGATTTTTCCAACGCTCACAGAACTTGTACCTCCAATCTTACGATGTGGAACGGTCCCTACAATTACCCTCTATGATTCGTGAGGCATGTGGCCACACTGGAAGTCCTCAATTCATTATTCCGGGAGGTGGCCAGCTAGGGTGTTATTTGGTAATGTTGTACCCCCGTCCGAAATAAATTCATTGCAGCATCAAATCAGCATATATTTTGGCCGGAGTTGACTTGAACCCTTCGTAGGAAGCAGGTCTTCAATATGATATAGATCTTGCTTGACATCCTCACTGTAAAGGAAGATAATTATGCATAAATGCTTAGGCGGCCAGCTACCCGACAAAAAATAGTAGGCGACACTAGGCGAGCGTTAGGGCGGCGAACACACACATAGGCCTGCGTTGAAAATCATATAGCCACTTAATTTGCAATGTGGACAATGAGAAAGAATGTATATTATAAACTACAGATACATGAACCAACGGAACACTATGCAAGCACGGACTAGCCACTGTAAACTGTAAACTGTAATAAAATGAAAGAATCTAAGTCAGAGACATTAATCCTCAAACGGAAAATACGGGACACTCACAGAAACAGGCTCGGGAACCGTTCCCACTCTGATGCCGCGGTATTCCTTCTCACAAATCCTGGTCACATGGCGGACTCTCGACGCCAACGGGCTCGAGACATATCAAGAAATTTGAGGATTATGGTTTTAAAGAACAGCTAGAAACTTTGAGGGATTGAGGGATATGTAGACTTGAGAAAAAACTCGAGAGCTTGACGGATTCTTCAGGGACTTGAAGCCTTGAGGCATGCCTGTGGCGTTCAGCAGATCAGGCAAGGAGGGTGTGGCAGAGGTTGCACAAGAGAAGCAGCTGCCGAAATAGAACTAGAGTAGTTGAAGAGAGCTCAATTAACATGGAGGAAGACAAAAGGGCAGGCTGACTGAGAGAGAGAGATGGGGGAAGAAAGAGAGAGCGACGTCGTAGCGACGTTGTTCGTAACCATGTCGTGATTGACAAGCACACGTGCGTCGGACTTTAAAATGGACTAAGAAAGATTTGAGAAGTTGTGCGTATTAAATCTTATTGAAAGAACTGTTGCTCGGAGGTAGCTTAAAAGGTAGATGTGTTGAGTAGCCCAAGGAGCGCCCAGTGGTGCGTAGTACGCGCATAGTGGCAAGCCAAGGTACACTAGCACTAGGCGAGTGCTAGGGGATCACTATGGACGCTATAACACTAGGGCCAAATAGGGCTCACTAGGGCTTGGCAACGGTTTTCCTGATGTCCACTGCATTTAGCCCATCTTTCGGCATGCCAAATTCTAGCCCTGCCGAGCCTGGCTAGACAGCTTAGCCGAACGCCTAGACACTCGGCTAAGCTGTCGAGGCCATCTACGCGAGCCTGGACTTTTGACGTCTAGGCTCATCGAGGGACCTCTGAATACAGTGGTTGACAGCAATTCAAATTTCCATGGTCTACGAACGTTCAACTATAGCTCTCGTTGCTAAATTTGCTCACGAGGTTCTTGAGGTGTTCTACGCAACTCCAGTGTTGAGACCACAAGCTACTACTGTCTGAAGGGGGTACTAATTTTTGTTTCGTGCTCTATTACTGCTTCTTTTAGTCGTCTGGGTTCTACAGCGTGACGGGAGACCGGGTGCGTGAGCTCGGCTTGGATGGCTTCTGGAGGCGAGGGACGATGGTGTATATAAATTGCCTGTAATACACCGGGATACTTCCTCAAACCGGCGTTCCTCAGCGGGACCATGCCGTGTAATGCTACCTACCTACCTACCTTCGATAACAAATTTCTTTGAGCTTGGCGAGTAACCCTTCCATCACTGCAACCACATGATAGTTGACCAGGACGTCGCATGAAATGTTAGCAAATATCACAGACAACAAACGGCCCTTCTTCGTGTCCAAGAGTGGTTCCAAGAACTCGAGGGACTCCCGGCAGGCCTCCTCAGCTTCCGACCGCGACATGGCAAGGACACGATTTATGGCGGAAACCGCTTCGCTTCCATAGATGGCATTCTTGAGCGACTCCTAGTCCCAGAAAATTTTCCACAACGACCTCAATGTCCCTCTCGACGAGCGCCTTGCTCTTGGCGGAATCGATGCTGCGCGAAACGACACGTAGCTTTTACTTTCCATTGGCGAGAACCGCTTCCGAGCACCGCGGATCCTGGATCAAGATTGACATCAACAAATGCATGTGCTAAGCGAAGAATACGCACCTTGCGTCCCAGTTGCGCCGAAAATTGTGATGATGGGCATAGCGTCCTCGAGATTCTCTGTATTGGAGGAAGTCAAGTCTTTGCTCACAATCAGGTGACTAATCAGATAAATTCAATGACACAGCCAAGTGTGGTGTCAAGTTTCGCATCAGGAAAACTGCAAGTCACTATGGCGGCTATGCGGGCCTTTGACAGCGGTAGGCAGCACTAGCCGAGTGCTCCATAGTGCCCATAGCTGCTTGCGGTTTTCCTGAGGGCCTCTCGGCGTGGAGGTAAATTTAGGCAGTGAAGTTGCTGAAATTTTTCCAGAGAACGATTCATCGGATCCAAAAGCAGTATAGGTGCGCTGACGTCGAGTCACAGTGCGCGGTGATCCGCCAGAGTCTTGTCGAGCCCAAACCAGTAGAAATCATTCCAGGAGCTGACAACAGACTCAAGCGACTGCTCGCTGCCAGTTTCTTGCAGATAGTGACCCCCACACACGGAATGTCATAGCGCATACAGTCGATGTAGATGCAGGACGATTGAGGACGGATGGGGAGGAAGGCGAGAATCCGTGACTTTATGCATCTGGAAAGGCATTTCTGCAAGATAGAACTGGTGGTTCTACATAGGTCGGGTACGTCGCCTAGAGCTGGTACTCGCCTAGACGCGTAGCCCGTTCCCAAAACGGTAGGCCGCGTTCTCCCACGTTCAAAGCACGGCGGACCACATGAAAGTGATGATCGCATCAAGACGCGCCACGCGTTGACTTCTTCGTTAACGTCGCTCTTTCTTTCTTTCCACCACCACGTCGCCCACTGCCTTCTGCTGCCTTCTGGTTTCTTTGTACCCTCTTATTTTGTTTGAAGGCATCCCTCAGGCCCTCAAGTTATTTCAAACCACCAAATGTTATTTTCAAGCCTAAATGCTGATCCCGCCGTGCAAGAGGACGAGCACGCAAGACACAAAAAATGTCGAGCAGCAAGCTGCGACCTCAAGACCCCTCAAGCTTTCGGACATTACACATCGCAACTCGGCTCATCAAGCTCAAGCCTGTGCTGTTCTTACTCCCGGCCCCTC
The DNA here is from genome assembly GCA_014925785.1 of Mycena galopus ATCC 62051. Classification (NCBI taxonomy): domain Eukaryota; kingdom Fungi; phylum Basidiomycota; class Agaricomycetes; order Agaricales; family Mycenaceae; genus Mycena; species Mycena galopus. The sequence goes on along the minus strand of WIQG01000008.1, from coordinate 600,143 downwards.
AATGCTGCTCTGCCCAGTGCCTTCTAAGTTCTCCCCCGCTCGAAGCCTGACTGCGCAACTCCCTCATGATGTGCAGTCAAGCCACGTATCTCTGTCAACCTCCTTGACTTTTTTGACGCTGTTCTCTCCGTTTAAAGATCTTTGTGCGTCTTGTTTCGATTCTGTACCAGCACCTTGTATTTAGCACGGAGTGATATTAGTAGTTTGCAATCTATGTGATTTTGAATGATTATTGCAGAAAGAAAGTCGGGTGACTGACCGGAATTGGTAGGTTTCGTTGGTCAGTTGTTAGGTGATCGCTCGCGTAGCTCATCTTAGCCGAAATACACGATTCTACGCGGGTCTATGTAGGCCTATGTAGAAGGACAACGTGCTGCATAAAGGCCGACTTAATATCCGACTATCACTCTATGCGGCCTATATAGGTCTACATAGATAGTCCGGCCTTTCCAGATGTGATGGAGAATCAATCAGCAAATCTTCCCCGCCGGCGCCTCGGCAAGATAGCGAGCGGCCCGCGCTGTCAAACACACCCTCCTGAGTTCTTGCTTCCTCCTGTCACCCATCCTCCCTAGAAGTCCCCAGTCCCCAGCGATGCCGGTCTCATTCTCTGTAGCAACCCGTTTCGCCGAGCCTGTACGATTGCGTCCCGACGTTCAGCCAGGCTTGACACCGGAAGAGATCTTGGCTCGCACGGCGAAGGAGTACGCACCAGGCGGGGAAATGCTGCAGTATTCCCTCACAGGGCAGGAGGAATCGTAAGTAACAACCTCTCACACCAGTTTCAAAATTCAAACCATCTGTCATTCTTTTTTTGGTCCAGTAAATCCACTGGGCGTGACTTTACCACCAAAATTAAACGCCTCGTCCCCAACAAGAATGGCTTTCTTGACACTGTGATGGCTGCATACAATAACCACCATGTACTCGTTTTGCGGCCCGACGATGTGTGGCTCGCTATCCTCTGCCAGTTCAATTTCTTCGTGAATGCTAACGCCGAGCTCCTCCGCGCGAGCTTCGTCGCACACGAAGGCCAGCCCGAGCTGAGCATCGTGCACGTGGGCAATCGGGGGACTCTCGATTTTGCGTTGATGGCTCGACAGATGGTCGAGCTCGTGGAAAAGAACGTCTCAGACCCCACGCTGCGCGCGTGGGCACTTCCCAGCTTTACTACAACGACGACAACGGATACAACGGTCGCGAGCGTCCTCCTGATGGCGACATTAAAAGCGTACTTTAAATTTCGCTTTGTTGGGACGCGATGCGGGCTCCCGCGCGTCATTCTCGAGGGCGAGAAGGCTGATTGGGTCGATATCCTCACGCGGATCGAAAAATTGAAGGAATACGGACTCGAGACGGTCGCATGGTATCATCTTTTACGGCCGATCATCACCCGATTTGTCAGTGCGTTTGATGCACCAGAGAGCGAGGAGAATGCAAATTTCTGGAGCAAGATCGTGCACCATCATGTGGGAAGCGGGGTCAGCTATTATACCGGGTGGATCAATGCGTTCGCGGTTTTCAGCCCGCAGGGCAAGTGGCAGGGGCACACGCTCCAAACTGTGCGTCTTTTCCCCCGAAATTAAATCTATGTTCTCCAATCCGACTAAATACATCTTGCTGACGTTGATTCGTATTTACCTTGCGCCGCAGGACATCAGCTCACCCAACCCACCTGAATCACTCGGTGCTACTCAATTCTGGGCGACCTACGCAAAGGGCATAAAGGCAGGCGAGCTCGTGTATGACGACACGCCGTACCACCGCCTCGACAGCAAGAAGGTGCCGCCGGGATACGCAACGGTGGACGTTACGCTGGACGACAATAACACGATATTCAAATGTGCGATGGTCGCGGGGAGCGTCGGCATGCGAGTTTCGTCTAGCGGAGATGCAGAGTTGACTCCGGAAGGGAAGGGAGAAGATGATACGGTGCGCCCGGTTGCGGGGTGGTGGATGTATACGAAGGAGTCCGAGGGAGGAGAATGACACTTGTTGAGGATTAAAACTTGAGGGGTAAAGCCATCGATGCGGATGGGGTTGGCGCTTTGTAATTGTATTTCACGAGGTACGCATGTACTCTATTTATGCGGCACGGTTACCTTTCGGAGCGCATTTACCTTGACGTAAAGGCATGGAGAAGTCCCGTTCTGCGGCAAATCCAGCGGGCAGAGTCAGCGAGCCTGTATGTCCATGACGGCTGGGTTAGCGCCTGCAATATCCATTTCTTTAGGCGGTTTGGGTAGATTTCCTATCCGTCTGACTAAGTGTGGGGAGCGAAGCCAAAGCTACCGCCGCCTTTAAGCCCGAGGTCGCGGGACGCGTGATGTGAATGAATTGCAGCTAATGTCGGAACCGAAGGCGCGACCGAAAATTTCCCGATTGGACGTCTTTTGGAACCCGTGACCGATTCTCTCATATCTCCCTTACTTCGCGTTGGATTACCTTGGTTTGAGGTTCATTCTTTCAGAATAATTACAGGACAATTAGTGATAGAGTCCGATTTGCCTAATAATAATTTCTTGCTACCATTGAGATGGGTCCTAGGTTTGAGTTCAACATGTTCTAGCCCGGCGAGTTCTTGTCCAATCTGACTAGATTTATGGGAGAGTGGACTGTGGTACATTTGGAGGGGGGTGATAGAGTCAGAATTCTGGATTTTATGTTCAGAAACCTGTTAGTGCATTGGGAGTGATCTGCCAGTCAACATTGTTCATAGCAATTTTCTGGGCTGGAAATCTGCAAAAGCAACCTTATCACCCTTTTCAAATTGTGTTAGAATCGCCCCTCCCAAATTTCTAGCTCATTAGGGCCAGAACTTGCTGCCGTAGAACATTTTAGGCTCAAACCAGGACCCCATGTCATCTGGTAAAAAGAAAATATTATTTAGCAAATCTGGGTCTATCACCAATTGCGCTGTAATTATTGTGAACGAATGTCCCATAAACCATGGTAATCCAACCCGAAATGAGAGAGATATGAGGGAATCAGTCGCGAATTCCAAAATGTGTCCAAACCAGGAAATTTTTAGTTGCGCCTTCGGTTCCGACATTAGCTGTAAGACCGTGAGATCTCGGCGCTAAATTCCTCTTCTATCTCCCACCACGAGCCATGGACAGTGAACCTCCTCCAGACAACAGTTTCCCGCAGCCCTCGATCCCGGCATATTCCAACTCTACGTTGTGAGCTCTTTTGATTGTTATCGACTCTTTAGAGCACAGAGTCACTGCTCACCGATATAGTGGCTCCATATTCGCAGGATCTCACGACTTTTCTGTATGCGGGGGTACCTTCACCACCACAAACAACTACCTCACAGCTCCTTCCCTGCCGTCCGGTAAACTTTTTTGGGACGGAGTGTCCACGATAACTGATTATCACTTAGATTTTAGAATGATACCGCTCGGAGACATAAAGCTCCTGCGGGAAATTTGGGTACAACCCCACCCTGGTACTATCGATCGCCGAGCTGGACGGCACGGTGTTCGAAGGGTTTATTCTGCTAAAATCGCTGGCCGCAAGTCAGTTTTGACTGTGGCCACTTATCAGGGTGACGGCTCGGAGCAGGTGGGGAGAATTGTCTGTTCTCGAGTCCGCTTCTTCCATTGAATCCTGCAGCAATGGCAACGGGATCTTGTTACATATGCTTCGGTTCGGTAAGCTCAACTCTTCTCGCATATGCAGGCGCCCGATAGATGCCCAGGAACCCAGCCATTGTTCAGCTTTACGGGGCAGCGGCTTCGAATAATATCCACGCTACAATATTCCATGATGGTGCGTCCTGAGATTTGAACTGAGCACTGCGTCGCGTGATATTTCAGTCAGAACTTATTCCACTCGAAGGATTCCTTGACCATTATCGTCACTCACATATTTTGACGGTGTATATTTACGCCCATTGCGTGCGTGACTGTAATTTCCCCCTTACAACAGTATAATTGATTTCTCCAAAGAACATTGCATTCGAAGTATGAAAGCTCAAGCACAGTTTGTTGGCCAACATTGACGCTGTCGCAGGGGATGCGGGATTATTTCTACTCCGCATTTCGCCACTGGTTGTTCCACGATGAGTGCACTCTTTGGATACGCCGCTCTACTGGCCGACTCTGTGTGGACCTCGTACCTGGCTCTACTATGCTGTCCTGGAGGACCTACTCGCATGAAATATCCCGCCACCAGGGACTGCACTCGATGGTCGCACAGAACTCGGTGGCCATGGCAATCGATTCTCTGACGCTCGATCAATACCACGAAATAAGCTACTGGGAACAAGCACAGCGTCATTCCACTTCGATTTTGCCACCGATGACCGTGAAACTTGGAACAGTGGTTGCCTGCTCCGGGGGTCATCGATTGAAAGACTTGACTGAGATCGCCTTCTTGCCCAGTGTGGACCAAGACTATGTACCGCATTGGAATATGTCCGGACAAGAGGTAGCAACACTGAGGGGGGATGGCTGGGTCCGGTATCATATTTCTTTAACTCCACACGATGTTAGTTCTGACCCTGTAGAATGCCACAGCTTTTCTGCCGGCGATATCGTGGACACCAAGATTCAGCTATGGACCTTCGGATGCGCCGAGTACTGGCTCAGTCAGGCAAACTATGTTTTCCACTCCCTCAGGATCTCGCACGGTTGTCAAGATTACGGTACCGCTCGAATCCTGCGAGCCTCCATTCATACCTGTTAATCTGTCGAAACAGTGGTCTTGAATGCCATTTCGTTCGAGCTCACAATTTCTGCGACGACACAAAATCCGCCCGAGGGCTTCTTATTTCTTAGCCCCGCCAGCGACTTTCAAACAGACCCATGGACATTCAGATGGCCCGACCATCCCGCATACTGGTCGCTTGATGAGTCTGGCACGGAACGTCTTAGCATGGTGGATGCAGCTGATCTCGGATTCCCTTGCATATTCCTAGGCATACAGATCCAAGGATTGTCATGGGATGACATTGTTTATGCCGGAATCCACCAGTTTCAGCAGGCGAAAGGTTTTGACGCAGACACTCAGGATGCTGCCCGGTGCCGCGGACGCCCGTTGTATGAATTATCAAGCAATGTAAAAATTCCAATTAATTCTGGTACGTCGACCTCCTGCAAATATCATTCCATTTTGACGCAATATATACTGAGCAGTCCATAATGATGTGGAAACCTTCGTCGGTGGGGGATTGACACGAACATTGGACGCCGAGAATCCTGGTGAGGCAACAAAGTTGACATGAAAATCATTTCTTAACTGCCTCCACCAGTTATGCGGACCCCTCAGGAGAGCGAGCATTTGATGATTCCGGATGGCAGGCCGGTTCCTTGGATCTTCAAATTCCTGATGCACATCCAACTCGTGCTAATTTTGTTTCTTGCTCTGTTTGGGCTGTATACTGAGGTATGGACGAAGACGGGAGCGTGAAACTGTCAATATCATTGTGCAATTGTTTGCGAGGAGCAGACACTTTATGACCCGCGACTCTCTTCGACGAAAGAGTATATATAGCTTTAGTAGCATTAGGCGCTCGTGAGCGCCTAATTTTGGCGCTGAACCCCTAATTTTGCAGTGAGCGCCTAGTCCCGCAGCGAACGCCTATTTCAAACCGGAGGCCTATGTTCCTTCCCCAGTCAGCAAATTTCGGCCAGCTTCGTGCATCCTAGATGGTGCAGATGTCATCTTGCTGCTTGACTTCTTACCGCCACGATCACAGACGACCACCCGCGCATTGCACGATGCGCTGCCCCCAGAATCTCCCATGTCGGTGGCGGCGGCGATGGCTGTGGGTTAATTGGTCGGGATGGTTTCATTGGCCTCAGATGAGTGCCTAATGATATTAAAGTTGTTGTGCCTCTCGACGAATGGAAAGCACAAACCCACACCTGATCAAGTTTGCGGATTCACTTGAAACAAATCAAGTGCATTCTACCGATTGACCCTGCAGCGGGTTGTCGTCCATTTGATACCTCACTTCAAACCGCCCGTGTGATTCACGCCTTCCAATGCACCGGTGCTCACCTGGCCTCATTCACATGTGCAAAGAATCAAATCATTATGGCTGAGATGTCTGAGGATATAGCAATGCCGACACCGCGACACGCCTTGTAATTCCGACACACCGCAGAAAATCCGACACACGGTAGAAATCCGACACGCCAAGCTGGTATCTCACCAAAGCTGACACATTTGTGGTGGCTTTCAACAAACACGACACGGCTTTCAGCAAAACGACACAGCTTTGGAAAGGTGGTTGAACTCTGTCTCACGGTTTGAACCGCGCTCTTCTTCTCTCCCAACACCATCCGCGATAAACTGGCGTCCGGCCGAAGCCGCAGTACGTTGTCACATCGAGGAGCTATTTCGGGGACCCGCGGCACGTCCTTTTGTATCCAGGTCGCTTTCCTCGCATGTTCCCGGCGCTCCCACAAAGAGCGTTGCTGCCGTCAAGCAACACATGGCGACTTGGAGCGATAGACGCGCACGCGGACTCCGTAGGAATGGGTAGCCAGCGCCGCCTCGGCGTGCCCCTTCTCATCGATCATCGCTATTTAGAAGCACTTGGGAGGGCCACGGGGGCGGCGTGCACAGATTAGGCGGCATGGGGCACTCGGCGGATGATTTTTCCCGGTAAGGCTGCCTTTTGAAGCGCGCCAGAGGGAGGGAAAGTGCCGCACGAGGCAGTGATTGCAAGGGCGATCTGAAGATAAATTTTTCGCGGGCCGAGTGGCGTGAAGTGGCTGTATTTGCCTCTGGGGGTCGAGATTACTGCGCCCGATTGCGGATTGCGCATCTCTTGCATTTTACACTTAACGAGGCACTACGACCCACACCAAAACCGTCAACGAGTTGCCACAGAACTTGGAAACACTTTAATAGATTTGAACTACTAGTCTTTCGATCCGAAGGCGATCGTAGGGTTGGTGAAATGAAAGAAGGTTGAACCCCCACAAAGATGGAGAACGAACCATTTCAACAAAATTATTTTTATCCCCGTTATTTCAAGGGGAGTGAACGTTACATCTTTCTTGATCACTGCGAGTGTAACTCAGCAAAAGCCGAACGCACCAGCGGCGAATGGTGCCGCGAATTCGGGGTATGTGACACGCATGGTGAGGACAGAATAGATTTTTCCCACAACGTCTTTGCTGGGGTCCCCATAATTGGTCAGGAGGGTGAGGACGGCTGTGCCAAAGTCTTGGGCGATCCATGTGAAGGACTGGAGATCTTCAGGACCGTATTCGCGACTGGGATGGTGTACCTTGAGCCCGTTTCGGATTTCTGGAGGCCGCCGATGCTAGAGCAGGAAATACGGGAGAGGAAAGTGGCGATATCAGCACAGAGTAAATGGAAATCCGAAGGATGGACGCACATCCACAAATTTTGGGTAAACCAGCCGGTCAAGAGGACCGCGTAGGGAACGCCTGATGCCAGTGATTGTGGCCTTGTGTACAGAATGCGGTGGTAAGAAGTCACAACCTGAATAGGTCGGGAGACGCATTGTCAAAATGGTAGATGTGTTTATGCAGGCCGTTTGATTCCTTTTGCGTTGGGAAGGGAGCTGGAGCCAGAATGAAGTCAGTGAAAACCGGGGAATTATTTCAGTCTCGTCGAATTGTCCCTCCTGATGAAAAATTTCACCCAACCTCCTTTGCGGCACCGACGAGGTTATTTCCCGGTGCGAGTTCGCCTTTGCCCTCGGGATCGGCAGGGAAAATCTCAGGATCCCAGAAGTTCGTGGCTTGCTGATTCCTAGCTGACGGGCATTGCGTAAGGGACGCTTCGCTCCCACGTATAGGGGTCTCGAGGGGCTCCTTCTCCCAGAAATTTCCCACCCTCACTAGGAGCGCCTTGCTCTTATCAGAATGGAGGCTGCGCAAAGCGGCGCGTGGTGTGTTTACCATCGGCGAGAACGGCTTTGAGTACGGCAGAGCCTGGTTGAACATTGAACTCAGGTTATATGGCCAAAGTGCATCATCGACGCACCTTTGCGTTCCGGTCGCGCCAAAGATAGTAATAGTGGGCATGGTTTTTTGAGTCGAATGGAGGTCTTTAATAGTAGTTTAAACCTGCATTATCAAGATGTGCGCACCTTTTACCAGAAGCCCGTAGGTAGGTATGTAGGTCGGTGGGATTACATTGGGATTACACGTCATTTCAAATTCAGTCACCGGAGTTCATTGGAACGAAGTTTTTGTCAGCGACCGGAATTGCCGAACGAATTTCTATGAGCGGAAAAGTGGTTGCCACGGTGAGATCTAGTTTCTTTGAAAGCTTCAGAAAGCCCGATTAATTGAAAGAGTCAGGGTGGGATCTATAAGAAAATGAAACGACCAGTTAATTGGTTTGCATTTATCATGCGCAATGGCCAGGCCCGTGTTCCATAACCGAAGGCGGCCGTAATGTACGCATTGATTGCGCGAGTTGCTGATAGGGAGAGAATGCTTGATGGAAGGCACAGCAGTAGCGACTGAGGAAAAAAACCAAGACCACCTATGGGCCTTGGTTGAGCGGGCGCTTGACTGGTTAATAGACTCCCGGAGAAAAGTGTTGTTTGAGGAGACTCATGGCCTTAATGAGAAGCAGAAACGAGATGACGCCAAGAGACAAGAGTCCGTGGCTGTGCGATGGCTTCAAGTGCGCATCAAATCGGATTGCCTCTTTTGGCTGAGTTGTTCGAGTTGATTGTGTGTTAGTAATTCACATGGACGCCTGTGTGCCTGTGTGGTTGATGTGGCCTTTATGCGTTGCATGAGTTCCCTTCCGCGAGTGATGCCGGCAGTGACGGCGGCCAGGATGGACGCTGTGAGATTCCCAGCGCCCAAGACAGCTAAAGACTTGTGTTAAGTATAATACTGTACTATTTGGATTAGGGCCTAGATTCAGAACAGACTCTGGTTGGGTGGCCCTGAAGCTTAATAGCCCCTTGCCTGCCCTCTTAATACGGCGGGCATGAACAAGGAGGCCCTCAATTATCAGTAATCCGGGGATCACGCGGGTAATCGGACAATAATGAAATTTAATTTGAATTTAACCCATCATCTGAGATTCCGATGGAAAGAGCTGTGGCGTGCGCAAATTTGATGGCGTAAGTGTTTTTCCTCCCCTTTGAATCTGGCTCCTGAGCAGCGAGACATAAACAGCGCGGTTCGTGCCTCACGTCATATCGCTACATATACCTTTCGTCAGCAACTCGCCCAATCAATGAATGTACATTACGGCCGCCTTCGGTTCGTGCCTCACGTCATATCCCTGCATATCCCTGTCTGCATATACCTTTCGAATCGCTCGACCTCTCCCTCGCCAACACTTTCAACGTCGCTCGGCTCATAATTTGTTTCCTGCCTTGCTCTATGTCCTCCAGCTCGAAACTGCGGTCAAGTCTATGAGAGACGAGTTCAAGGAGAGCCAAATACCGTTAACTTTACAGCTACATCCGCGGGCTCGAATAGGCGTCGCTAAACGGAAGACGTTACTTCCGTACATCTACTTACTGCTAATTGACAACTTCAAAACACTGGTGATCTCTCGGAGCAATTCTGCTACCATTCCCGGACGCTTCTCAATGAATCAGGACTCAGTTGACTGTTGATCTTGACTGAACATTCGTTCGCTGGTCCGTGGGCCGCCAGGCTTATCCGGACCCAACAGCTTCCGACGTGACCATACAAATCGGCTACACGTTCTCCAAGACTCGTACCCGGCATGGAATCCTCTGGTACCGCCAGTAGATTATTCAGAACGTCTGTGTGCATTCCGTCCGACGAATTCTCTGCAACAACGGGGCAGCTCTGAACACTAGGATGTCTGTCGGTCGTTCACAGCCGGCTTCCTATCAGACGATTACGTGCAAGTCAAACAATATGGATGGAAGTCGACAGGCCGCATGGCTATTTGATTCCCCTCGACGGCGTTTCTTGTAACCTAGTAACCTCCAGCTCGAAAGGGATGTAATCTCCCAAGCGTTTACGTGCGTTCGCTAGTAGTTATATACTTGACCCACCGTCAACGACTGACAAAAAACAAGATGTCTTCCAAGTTCTCAGAGGACACGAAACAAAGCATTCGTACACGGTACAACAATCGGTGCACAGGCAGCCATACTACAAACTAAAATTGACAAAGTCATTAGTATTCAGGCAGCAAAAAATCGAATGGCCACAAAGATACGGTACCGAAATGAGCTGGACAGTATCAACAAATTCTCAGTGCAGATTCACAAGGACCCCAAACCTAGGGACACCACAGATTTTCTTCGAAGGACAGACACTAACCCCGAAGTATCCAGCAACCGGTCCAATGACATGGCAGAGCTGGCCAGAAATTACCACAATGACCTCCAATATGACACCACAGAGGAAGATACAGAGGCCAAGGATCAGGACATTGCAGATGTCCTCGAAAGCCTAGAGGCCCCCGAGGATGTTCCTGGTATGGAGGAATTAGCCGAGAACTTGACAGAGGACCAAGTCCTTAAATCCCTGAACGACTCCGCTAGAGGAAAGGCCCCCGGAATTGATGGCCACCGGACAGAACTCTGGAGCACACTGCATGCCCGACACCAAAAATCTGTTAAAGACGCAGAGATGGCGGAGCCGGACAAGCCCCAAAAACCAAAGTTCAACATATTAAAAGTCATAACAGCTGTTTTCAATGACATTGAACAGAATGGCATTGTTGAAGGAACAGGCTTTGCAACAGGCTGGATGTGCCCCATTTTCAAAAAGAAAGATGCAACAGACATAGCAAACTACAGACCCATCACAGTCCTGAACTCTGACTACAAGATTTTCACCAAAGCACTAACCTACAAGCTAACTAAAGTTGCACCTTATCTAATACATCCTGACCAGGCTGGCTTCATGAAAGGCAGGAAAATATCTGATCAGATATACCTCACTCTAGAGATCCTGGAATACGCAGAGCACGAGCTTGAGAATGGAGCCATTGTAGCCCTGGACCAAGAAAAGGCCTATGATAAAACCTCTCACCGCTATCTGTGGGAGGTCTTACGACGAAATAGGTTCCCTGAACAGTTTATACGAACAGTACAGTCTCTGTATGCGGATGCCAACACACAAGTCGTGATAAATGGGGTACTGAGCTCCCCCTTTAAAATAACGAGAGGTGTCAGGCAAGGTGATCCCTTGTCCTGTCTTCTTTTCAACCTTGCAATTGAACCACTTGCCGCCATGATGCGGAAATCTGACCTCAAGGGATATAAGATACCAAACCTAATGGAGAGAGTCATTACATCTCTCTTTGCTGATGATACCACTATGTACCTGTCAGAGGAGGACAGCTTTGAGACACTTCAGGGCCTTCTGAACAAATGGTGCAAGGCCTCAAGTGCGAAGTTTAACGTCAGCAAAACAGAGGTTATACCTATTGGCTCTGAAGAATACCGTCAAGAGCTGATAACCTCGAGGAAACTAAACCCGGATGATGAAACCATACCAGAGAACATAAACATTGCAAAGGATAAAGAATCAGTGCGCATCCTGGGCGCCCGGGTGGGTAACAACATAGATTGCCAAGCAATATGGACCCCGGTCCTTGAGGATATTGACTCCACCCTCGAGAGATGGGACCGCAACCACCCCACTATTGAACAGCGACGACATGTATCCCAAATTGCATTTGGGTCAAAGACACAATACCTTACTCAGGTCAACGGAATGCCAAAGACAGTAGAAAAACACCTTCTGAAAGTTCAGAGGGAATTTATGTGGGCCGGGGCCAAAACCTCTCCAGTCCAAAAAGACATGTTAATAGCGCCCGTCTCTTCAGGCGGAAAAAACATGTTTGATCTGAAATCCCGCAACGAGGCTCTACACCTCATGAGGCTAAAGTCCTACCTTGAACTCGACCCAAGCAAGCGACCGAAGTGGGCCTATGTAGCGGACACCCGGATTGCCGCAAGTGACAGGACTACCTCAACACTCCAGGAAGGCTCGCATGTCAACATGTTCCTTCAGAAATTCTCCCCACTACGAAACAAGCTGCCCACCCACCTGAAAGAAATGCTGAACGCTGCAAGAAAGTTTGGAGTTATTTTCGACACTCCAAACCCTTCCCAAGATCTGAAGAAGATGCTACCATTATTCCACCACTTCGGGGAAAACCCAGATATTCGACAACTGAACAACAAGCCCCAGTGCAAGTGCTTGAGAAAGAATCACAGAGCCAAAAGTACAGGGGACGCTATGAGGATACATGGACGGATTGATAACCCTCGGCACATAGCACACAGGGACTGTCCATGCCAGGACTGCATATATGACCGCAGCGGAGGGGGATGCACTAATCCGCACTCTTGTGCTATAGCTGCAGAGAAGAGATTAAATGAAATTCTCCCTAAATGGGACCCTCGGAGACTGCACAATGCCGCTGCCCCTCTCCCCCAAACCAACGAACCCGAAGGCATCTTTACCTTCAAGGATTCAATACCTATCACCAGCCTCACTGAGGGCTTTCGGGTATTTACTAAGCCTGCCAAAAATATGGTGGCACCCCCTGCTCAGCAGGTCCGTGTGGTTGTGGAAAACCCACCCATAATCCCGGAAAGGGTTTACATAGATGCTGCCTGCCGCAGGCCCGGGGATGCAGATGCCAAGGCAGGTTTTGGTGTCTTCTTCAGCCCCACAAACCCGCATAACACAGGCATGAAGGTCCCTATGGACCTTGAACAAAGTCTCACAAGTGCGGTGATACTAGGCACAATATGGGTGCTTCGTAACTCACCACTTAACACCCCCCTGCACATCCTAAGTGGCCGAGACACCATAGTTAAAATCATGAAGAGTATTCATGCCTGGGAAGACCGAGGATGGGTGGGTGTGAGTAATGGGGAGGCACTACTCTCCCTCATATCTGAACTCCGCCTCAGAACGGCTCAGACAACTTTCTCACTTGCTAAGAGAAATACAGATAAAGCGAACTGCGACAGTGCCGCCAGTATAGCAGATGACAGCCTTGAGGCCCAAGGAGACAACAACCTTACCCTTACACCCCACCCGGACACTGTTCTGAGAGGGATTAAACTATCTACCCTCACTCAAGCCACTGCTTACAAAGCCATCAAAACCCTACATGGCACAGCAACAAGGAGGGCGACAGAAGAACACATTGGAATCGTCCAAGCAGCAGTTCGGCAACTCTACGGGAGATCCCCAACCCCAGCGAGGATCTGGAAGTCGATACGACATAAAGATATCACACGACAGATACGCAGCTTCCTCTGGAGATGTCTCCACGGGTCTCTCCGAATTGGCAAGTACTGGAGACACATCCCCGGCTTTGAGGAACGAGAGCTCTGCCCCACGTGCCAGACTATTGAGACTCTTGAACACATCCTGCTCCAGTGCACACGCCCAGGCCAGTCAGAAATCTGGAGCTTGGCAGAGGAACTCTGGACCAAAAAAGGCCACACTTGGCAAGCCCCTTCTTTGGGTGCGATTCTGGGCTCTGGCCTGGCATCTTTCACGATAGAGGGTCGAAACTTACCGACAGACAGTAGACTGTACAAGATCCTTATCACTGAGTCTACCCACCTGATATGGAAACTCCGCTGCGAGTTTGTGGTGGGACGTGAGGGCACTGAACCCACATCAGTCCGTGAGGCCCACAACAGGTGGCTCTCCACCATAAACGAGCGACTCGAAGTCGACCGCAACCTGACCAATACTCTCAGGTATGGAAAGCAATATTCTATTGCTCCCTCAGTGGTGCTAGACACCTGGAGGGGTGTTCTCAAAGATGAAGATAAACTGCCAGATGACTGGCTGAGAGAACCTGAGGTTTTAGTGGGTATAGCTGCTGATAGGTCGAGAAGACCACCGTCCCCGCCTGTTGGGCGACGCGGCCGGAATAGATGAAGGCAGGAGCGAGCCCCACACAATAGCTTAGGCTAGTGCGTAAGGCATTTCCTCAGGGGTGGAAACACTCACTCTTTTGGAGGTCCACTGGTCCTTCATATTTACCTCGGGCTGGGGAGGCCAACCTTGTTGGTTGTCCCCTTTCCTCGCGTACCACCAAAAAAAAAAAAAAAAAAAAAAAAAAAAAAAAAAAAAAACAATCGGTGCACCATCTGCATGCAGCCTATAATACGGGGACACTGTGCGCATTTATTTGCGCGGGCTGACGAAGGCCGAGACCAGGTGAAGATTTATTTTCCTCGTCAGGGAGATTCAGCCTTGAGATACATAATCAGGTGGAAGAGGCGACCAGTCTCGGCATGCTGGATCCCGGTTCAGAGGAGCCATACGACCGCAGCCGCCTTGATAACGGAACCCTTCGTGAGTGAACGTGGTGATCTTCAGACAGTGAATTGACTTTTTTTTCATCCCAACAGAATGTCCCACTTGTCATCTGGAATATTTTACAAAGAACCTGTGGGCTTGGTCTCCGCCGTTGGAAATTCTGGAATGGATTCGCGATCAAATTAGGGGGAATAATGACCCAATCCGAGTACGCAAAGTATGTTGAACGTGCATCCTTCGGTGTTGGATTTGTTGTGGCTGTGAGATGCTGTGCGAGCTGTTGCGAGCTGGACTCCCAAAGAGCTTACACCATCTGTTCGGAGTTTATTCTCTGATTCCGATATTCCTCCCAGAATTGCACGAAAACGACCAATACGAATTATATTGCCGCCTTCCAACTCAATCGCTTCTCCTTCATGGGACGTTTGTGCAGATCGCACAGCTGCATGAAGGAGATTCAGAGAATACATTCAGAATCTTCGACTGCCGTCGCCCATATTTCCATCTTGATGAAGGTGGATTGGTCTCGTTCAGCAACGTCAAGCCCCTGGACCCGAAACTCCCCACGAACTACTGGAAGCTACCGGAGGTACCCTGCGCCGTAATACTCTATCTATTTCTTGTAGGAGCCAAGAAGCTGGAGAAACCGACCGAGTTCACTTGGCCGGAGATCATCCTTGCGAAGGACATTTACCAGAGGCTTCAACGTGTGGCCAGATTCTCTACGACACGACCACCACTCCTAAAAACTCTTTCTACGCCTCCGTCGAGCGTCAAGCGGGCGACGTGCGGTCGCCATCCATCCAGGGGGTTCACTAAGCATTATTGCCAGGCGTGCTATACGCTCGTGCCATCGCCGAGATCTATATCTCAACCCGACTTTGGCGCGAAAGAAGGGAGGGGCATCCAGAGTATCTCAGTCACTAAACGGTCGTATAGTGATATCGAGGATTCTGATTCAGATCCAGACCCGGATGATGGACAAGTCAGCTCAAGTGACGGCGAGGAGAACCCATTCCAGGTCTCTCCGCGGGTTGCTGATCTCGAAGGAAAAGCTCCAGGAATTGTCCACGCCGCTTCTTATTAGCGTCTCGAGAGGTGAGCTTCGAGGACACATGGACGTCGCGACCATATCATCTCATTAGTCTCTCTCTTGGACAGATACAGATACCGACAAATGACGCTCGGACTCTGTATGTTGGTTGGAACGTGAATTTATTGGAGGGACGGGCTTAAATCGTTGAGCCGCGGAATCTTGGACGGCAGTGTACGAGTCTATGATATTGTTTTGCGGATATTAAATTGGTCGGGTATTTTCGTGGAATGAGAAGTCATTGTCACGGATAAGGATAAAATCTTCGAACTGTTGGGTCGCTTGTCAGTACCACGGTCCCGCATCAACCTGGCGTATTCGCTCTCCTGGAAACCAATTATCAGGAATCAGAAGGGAAGTATACTGCGTCGGACATACACTGAGTCGGGGGCCTCGGTTTGTCGGACTGTTTGTCTCTGATCACCGCCACCACCATCTCTTCGGGGCGCGTGGCCGTCCCTGCTCGCACAATCACGACTGGTGGGGAACGTGGAGAGCCGCTTCATAACTTGGGGAGGAAATCGTTGATATCCGATATCCCTCTTCTACCTCCCCCACCACGACTTCTCCCTCGCTCTGCCATCCCTCTCGAGCGACCGGTTCCGTGAGCGCGCGGATTGGAAAATACACCTTGAACACCACGAACCCCGGGAACCTGGACAGCCGATTGGACCCCTGTTGGGAAATCACTGTCGTCATTCTTCTTCCTGGTTTTTCCCGCCCCGACCTCTCCTGAGGCTCTTGCTCGCTCTCCTATTGCCCTGTTCTAAAGCTTTTGAACTCCGCCAGGGGCCAGGAGAAAATGCCGCGCCTGCCGCGGCACTGCCGCGCATTGCCGCACCTATCCCAATTTATGACTAGACATCAAAATTAGTGTTCCCACAATCCAAATCGGACTCCTGGAGCATGGAAATAAGTAGTAATGCCTTGATATCTTTCAATAGAGTGTTTATGGTCGATATTATGATATTTTTCAGGTGAGTTTTGCCTCAAGTCCCCTTCAAAATACCTGAAACTGCAGCCACTACAATTTCTGGGCAGTGGGACGGGTGTTCTTATGTTAAATCGGGGGTTTGAAGGTCTTAAAACTTGTTTTTAACTCGGAGTATAACCCTGCAACTGCGCGGCAGCGGCGCGTCAATGGCGCGGCAGTGCTGCGGCAGTGCGCGGCAGTGCGCGTCAGTGCCGCGTCAATGCGCCTCAATACCGCAGCAGTGCGTGTCACTTTCCTGTTTGCACTGTAACTTATTTGTACAATGAACAAGGATGGAAAAGTCATTCCTGTGGATATTGCATGAATTTTTGTGCAGAATAAAAGGGATCTAGTCATACATTGGGATAGATTTTATCTGATCTACTGGAAGGTGTCTCAAACGTTTTTTAGACTCAAAACAATGTATTGAGACCTATATTGCACTTTCCAACATTAATTGGAGTCCAGGAAGGGGTGTGGAGAGAAATAGAGGCAGCGCGGCACTTCTCCCCCCTGCCGCGGCAATAACACAGCCACTGATGTAAACATTTGGTGCGCGGCACTGACTTTGTTGTTCACTCAACTGTGTTGTATGATATGCAATTCACTTGATATAGCTCTGAACATGTAAGATTTCATTCCCTTCCCAATCTGAACAACTTTGGAACAGAATTGTCATGACAGGTAGAAGCCATTGCTGAAAGAATAGAATTAGAATCCCAAACCTGCGCGGCACATACTCTATACTTTATGGCAGTGGCCAACACCAGCTTGTCTCTGCCACACCGGTTCGCGTGCCCAGCAATTGCGGGACCGAGTTCCTTCCGGCCACATGTTGAATTTCAGCATGTGGAAACTTGAGCAACTCTCAAGTTCATGAGTCAGATTCAATCATTAATATTGAAAAACACACTAGATAAAGCTTCCATAGACCCCCAGAATGTTTATAAGAGCTGTTCAACCCATCAACATAACCAATATAGCAATAAACTGTATTATTTGAACGAAAATCCCTTGCATAATTGACTTCAACATTCTGAATTTTGGCCATCTGGAATTCCAACATGTTAAGGTAGTACCACTTGAGCAAAACAGGCTGGAGAAGTAGAATTAGCTGCCTTCTACCCTTATTAATACTTCAGATGTGTGCACCAGTTCCGCAGCAGATGCACGTCAACGGCGCACCAATTTATGGCAGGGCGTGTCGAAGCCCCGCCATCCCCCGTTTCGCCATGTCAGTCCAAACCATTCATTGAACAAATCTGCACACTTTAGGTTCCCAAAGCAATTTAATGTTTGAGGAAAGCCGAGCACATCTAGCATGACACTTTTTCGGCCTGTCAGCCGCTCCATTCCGACAACTCACACGGCATGATTGACCGCTCAAGGCCCACTCAAAAGGGTGCTTAGGCTAATCTTGCAACATTTCTTTCCCCCATCATCTTCTCGCTCTCTCCCGCAGCACTTCTCCCACCCGTTCACGCCAGTCCTTTCATGAATCAAGCCCAGCAATGCGATGCAAACCTCATCAACAGAACCTACGCTTCAAAGCTCAAACTACCGGCAACAATGGCGACTCGGATGCTCCTCAAAAATCCCCTCGATGCGCAAGACTTCTTGCCCCGCCGGAAATCACTCTCAAACCTCCAAGTGCATTGCTTCAGGTTAGCAAATACTATTCAAGCTGTTCAGCTCATTCAAGGAGTCATGTCATCTCGGTCGCCTTGCTTGGCAAATACTTCCTCCCTCCCGACCCTTCTCGCCATTGGTTTGCTACAGCCTTCGTCAGCTTTCATTGCTTCAGTCACTCGACTGCCCTTCACCGCTCCTTTTGTTGCACGCCACCGTCGATCAGTCCATTTCATCCCTTTTCTTCTAACACAAAACTAAACTGGTTCTCTGATGGGTTATGGCCAAGGCAATCCGACTTCTTTGGGTCGTCGGGGCTCATTAAAATCTTACTGAACTGCCAGTGGGTATCGTGGTGTGTTTCGCTGGATCCTTCGTCAATTCATATGCTCACAAACCAGGCGTTGAAACGGCCAATTATGTTTCCTTTCTCACATTCCGGTAGTATGTGGTGCCAACTGTTGACTATGTTTGATCTATTGACTGACCATCTTCCTGTCCCCGGTACAGTCAATGTTTCGTACGGGCTTAACCGTCGGCGCTTTCTTACACCCACGCGTAACTTCGGGACCAGTGCGCATCTGGTGAGATTCCTTCCGTGCTATTTCAAAATGATTTTACGATTGTGATTGCAGCTTACCCTGACGACATTGAACGGGATTAGTCCTATTGAGGTTCGTGGCATCCACTCTTTCGGTTCGATACCAAGTGCTGACACTCATCGCGAGACCCAACATAGACCCGGGTTTCACCACAATACTTGGTGTGCATTGTTAGCGGTAATACTTTATCTTATCTACTTATTCTCATACATACATTCCTTCATCCCGTCATGCCAAGACATTCCTTCCTTCATAAAAATTACGGTACACTTCACAGCCTCAGTTACTTCTTGCTCCGTAACTGAGGCGTACGTGGATATATTCTCTCCCAATACTTACTTTACTAACTATCCTGTAGACTACGCTAACAGGTACTACATATATTAATAGAGTTACTTCTTGCTCCGTAACTGAGGCACTACGCTAACAGGTTATTGAACCCCGACCGGCATGGCATCGGAATTCGGACTGTCCAGCGCGACAGGAAAGCACGCTACCCCCAAGCTAGCTCAAGGGGGAGCGAACTTCGTCTCCTACAAGGAGAAGATGGCCGAACTCCTGACTGGCCAACCGGGCTTCCGAAAGCACTTGATGGGTCGTGTAAAACAGCCTATCAAGCCTGCTGACGTCAAGGACGATGCTTCGAAAGATCAGAAGGACGAACACGCAGCAAAAATGGACACGTACGAAGACGAGATGGATGAGTACCTGCAGAAGCAAGCGGCTATTGCGAGCATACTCACCAATTCTTGGCCTGACGACGTGCACCAGCAGCTCCTTGGCGTACGTCCTGTCCACAAACTTTGGGACTCGCTTTGCGCACTCTTCGAGAACAAGAGCGTTCTTGGTATGGTCGACCTTCTTGTTGATCTTCTCCGAATCGAGTGCACCGGCGACGAAGACGAAGATGTCCTCGCCGTCATCGACCGCTTCATCAAAAAGCGTAACGAGTACATCAGCGCCGGCGGACAGCTCCCCGACGACGTCTACGCCGCCTTCCTCATCAAGGCCATGCCCTCCACATATCGCTCTACCATTCTTACCACCGTCACCACGGCAGCGACAATGGGCGCCGCACTCAACTTCGAAGTTGTACGCGCGCAGCTCAAGGAGGCGATCCAGTTCGACGTTGCGCAGGCGAATCGCAAGCGCGAGGAGGCGAAGGCTATGGCGGCGAAATTTGAGCGCCACAAGCAGCAGCAGCAGAAACAGCAGCCGCAGCAGGCAAAGAAGCCGAGATGCGCCAACTGCTCATATACCGGTCATACTAAAGAGGTTTGCCGGAAACCGGGTGGCAACATGGAGGGCGTCCCACTTCCGAAGAAGGACAAGGGACCTGCGAAAGGGAAAGGCAAGGCAGCAGTGGCGGAGGAAAAGCCATCCGAGGCGAGCGAGCAGCACGCGTACGTCGCCGCAGCCATTCCCGACAGAGCCCTTCGCGCATCTGGTGGGAAATCTATCCGCCTTCTCGACACCGGCGCCTCGCAGCATTACGACGGCAATACCGCCAACTTCGCCGACATGCGTCCGTGTGAGCCGTACCGCATCGAGACTGCATCCGGGATCGAGTACGCCACCCAGATTGGTACAGTCGAGTTTGCGTGCATTGACGGCGACGTCGAGAAGACGTTCCGCCTCTCGAACACGTACTACCTCGAGTCTTGCACCACCGGCCTCATCTCTCTCACCCGTCTGCGAAAGCACGGCCTCGTATTCAGCAACACCGAAGACGGGTATGGTGTACTCACCGACTCGAAGACCGGCAAGGCAATCCTACGCGTTGCAGAGCGCGACGGCGTCTATCCGCTGACCACCTGGCGCCCGGAGCACGCCAAGGCAGCGACCGCGCAGGCGAAGTCCGCGTGCAAACCCCTCACGCGCAAAGAGGCGCACGAGCGACTCGGTCACATCGCGCACAGCACCATCGAGACGATGGCGCGCAACGGCTCAGCGCTCGGTTTCGAAGTCGACCTCAGCACACCAATCGTGCAGTGCGAGGTATGCGTTCGAGCTAAAATGAAGGGCGTACGAATTTCTAAAAAGCATCGCGACCCGCGCTCGAAGAAGCCAGGAGATTTCGTCTCCGGAGACCTCTGGGGACCGACGCGCGTAACGGCAAGGGGGGGTTTTAAGTACTATGGCACCTTCCTTGATGACCACTCCGACCTCGCGTGCGTCTACCTGCAGAAGGGCAAGACGGAGGCGGAGACGCTCGGCCACTACCGCGACTTCGAAGCCACGATGAAGACGCAGCACGGCGCCGCCGTCGTCCCTCGATCGTATCGCCAAGCAACGCGCAGTGAGATCTGGCCAGAATGGGACACTGCGATGAAGCAGGAAGTGAGTTCTCTCAAGAGTCATGAGACTTACAGCATCGTTACACGTGACAAAGCGCGTGATGCTCTCATTCTCCCGCTCAAGTGGGTATACGCCAACAAGACAGACGAAGCCGGGGAGGTCAAGCAACGCAAGGCGCGCATCTGCGTCCGCGGGGATCTCCAAAAATCATTCGGCTTTCAAGCCGAAACTTTTGCCCCAGTCTTGAAACCCACCTCGCGCAATATTTTACTCGCTGTCGCCGCGCATCACGGCTGGCACGTCCGTCAATGCGATTTCAAAGGTGCTTACCTCAACGGCATCCTCCCGGAACCCATTTACGTTGAACAACCCGACGGATTTGACTCGCCGGAAACTCCGCGCGCCACGCACATCTGGAAATTATCCAAAGCTCTCTACGGTCTTCCGGAAGCTGGACGAATCTGGTACAAAACTGTCAGCAAGTATCTTGTTGACGATCTCGGCTTCACTCGCAGTGAAGCAGACCACGCCGTCTTCTTTCGCATCACAAACACTGAGCACACATTTATAGGGATCCATGTCGACGACCCGATTACTACCGGGAACAACCTCGATGCTCTTGTCAAGCTCGAGGAGGATCTCAATTCAAAATTCCCACTCAAAATTAACGGTGACGCGACCCATTATTTGGGTATAGCTATCCAGCAGGATCGCGCTGCCGGCACCATCTCCCTTTCACAGGCGTCATACATCCGCGACATTGTGGCTCTCACGGGTCAAGAGAACGCGAAACCGGCGCCATCTCCACTCGCGCCTGGCGCACGTCTTGGTCGCGAGTTCTGCCCATCCACCGAGGAGGAACAGGACGAGATGCGCAATATCCCGTACCGCACCGTCGTCGGTTCTCTCCTGTGGATTGCAGACCGCACACGTCCGGACATTGCTTATGCAGTGAGCGTCCTTTCCCAGTTCCTCTCGAACCCGGGACGTGTCCACTGGGAAGCAGCCAAGGGTGTCGTCCGTTACCTTAAAGGTACTATTGATGCGTGGCTGGTTTTCGGTCGCACAAGTACAGGTCTCATTGGTTTCTCGGACTCCAGCTGGGGTTCTGAGGTGCTGAACTGGTGGTCAATGTCTGGCTATGCATTCACCCTCTATGGGGGAGCAATCTGCTGGAGCGCGAAGAAACAATCGGTAGTTGCGCTCTCGACAGCCGAAGCCGAGTACATTGCGATGACGCGTGCAACGAAGGAAGCCGTTTGGATCCGCCAATTTATGGGGGAGCTCTTTGGCGACTTCATTGACCCCACTGTCCTTCGTGTCGACAACCAGTCCGCTATCGCGATGGCGAAGAACGACTCGTTCCACACCCGTACAAAGCACATTGCGCTGCCGTATCATTTTGTTCGCCATGCCGTCGCTGTCTCCACCATCTCACTCTCATGGATTCCATCCGACGCCAACCTCGCCGACCTCTTCACCAAAGGTCTCGATTCCGTGAAGACATCCCGTCTTTCTCAAGGTCTTGGGCTGACGGTCTGAGGGGGAGTGTTAGCGGTAATACTTTATCTTATCTACTTATTCTCATACATACATTCCTTCATCCCGTCATGCCAAGACATTCCTTCCTTCATAAAAATTACGGTACACTTCACAGCCTCAGTTACTTCTTGCTCCGTAACTGAGGCGTACGTGGATATATTCTCTCCCAATACTTACTTTACTAACTATCCTGTAGACTACGCTAACAGGTACTACATATATTAATAGAGTTACTTCTTGCTCCGTAACTGAGGCACTACGCTAACATGCATGCCTTGAGTTCGGGCCCGGTAAGTGTCTGCTGTTGTGTTGATTCGAAGCTCATTCTCAATCCGTTTCAGATACTTCCAGTTCCTCTGTGATGCGTGCCCTTTCCCTGTGACCAATGAGGAAATAATACAGTTGGCCGACCCATAACATTCTCTTCACTGACATTTGTATACATTATAGGACTATCTGTTCCATCCCGTACGTTGCAGTTTGATTCTATTAAGCCTTATCATCTTCCATAGGCCTGGCCTGTGCAGTGATTTGCATACTATGAACCACCCTTCTCCCCGCTTCGGCCTTTTTTTGTACAATCACGCTTCAACGAGCCGTGCCACCTCATGCTCAAGTCTCGGACAGTGGGTGAAACCAAAGAGCTTGGCCACATGCTCCTGAAGTTTTTACCGTATTTACCTCCTCTGGCACTTGACGGGCTGAAGACTTGAATGATGTCAGCGCGAACATTCAACGCAGGACCAGGAGAGGCGTCCATATTTTTCTATTGAACTTGATTGGAAACCAATTTAACATGTTGCGTCATAGTTATATTATTGCAGTTGGAAAGTCGTTGTATCATTGAATTCCACTCGACGCCATTAAATATAAAGCTGTCAAGCAGCGGCCAGAGCGAAGCGACGGCATGTCTTGTCTAAACATATTGTTCTGACATCCAAAAAGATTTGAAAGACTTGCCAATACAAGCACTAATAATCTGTCACACTGTTCGACTAGATTCTCTTACTTCAGTAATTGATCGACAGCCAACATCACCACAGCTCCGGCTGTAAAACACAACCTCACCATCACACCCATTGATTCCCAGGACAATGAGCAAATAATACACGGTCTTGAAATATTAGTACTCCAAATACAATCGTCTCATAACAATCTAGATGGGATTAGCCTCCATACTAGGCTACTAATAACGATCTAGTTAAGTTTTAATCAAACACCTAGGGATAGGTTTTACCACATCTAAGGCGGAGTATTTCTCAGGGTTTAAGTGGTCCAAAAGATGTATTTAAAGCTCAAAAGAAACATAGAGCTCAAATTTTCAGGGACTAAGTGGAAGTACAGGCTGTGCGGCACTTCTCCCCTTTTCCGCGGCAAAAACACGGTCACTAATGCAATCAACTTGGTGTGCAGCAGCCATGTACATTGTCACTCATTTGGCTCTGTGATCATATGAGATAGTTTGAAGTGTTAGTATTCCTTCTTTCACCCCAAACTCCACATAATGTTGAACCAGAAATCAAGCAGGTATCATTTCAGTGCCAGACTGGTCATAATTTGAAAACTCAGTAGTCCATATGCTACCCTGCCAGTATAGCTTTCACTCAGATATATTCCAACTTTAACTGATGGAAACAAATAGTTTTGCCACAGGTTTATGGTTTTAGACTGTAAATCCAACAGAATCCACATTCTAGTCATAAATTGGGATACTATGCTCAAACCTGTATCACACACTATTCTAAGGTATTTTTTGAATCCAGGTCATGTATTTAGATTTATAAACCTCATCCCAAGTTAAATTGGGTGCAGAGATGGTGTGTGGAACGCATTAAACGCTGCGCGGCACTGCCGCGGCAAAACACAGCCACCGCCGCGTCAATACGCGTCAGTGCCGCGTCAGTCCGCGGCAACGCCACGGCAGTCGCGGCATTTTCACCCAGCCCCTCCGCCAGCTATTTGCAGAGCGACGACCTCAGTCAACGCCCTCATACTCGCAGCTCCCCACGCGGCCAAGTCGGCTCGGATTTCGGAGATCTGCCACTCCCATCAAGCATCATAGAAATCCAATTATCTTCACAGCCAACGGAATCGGTTGGCGCAGAGCTCCCCCCGGCGCTGTTGGGTGTGCACCGTCGTGTGACATAGGTATTGTAATTCGTCAATTGGGAAAGGCTGGGAAAATAATGATAATGGTCCAACCGAAATCCGAGTCACGACTCTGTGGTCGTACTAATTTCCCACGCAATAGGTGCCTGCTTTAAAGGTTTCGTGCCGCTGGCACTCACAGTGTGCTCCCGAGCTTTCGCCTCGGAATAGAATCTCCGCAAGCTGCCGATGGTCATGCCTGGTAGTACTATATAACGAAGTACGAGTTAGCATATAGAGAGTCTGTCTACGAGAGAGAGGAGATATTACTCTCTGTTGACCAAGATTACACACGGGCTACAAATCACAAGGGAGGAAATATCATTCTGGGCTATGGCAACGGCATGCCACGAATATGGGTAAAATATTCAAGCTGTTAGGCGTTGATGCTGGCAGATACATTGCGACAATCATTCCCCGTACGCATTTCGTCAATCCGAATGGAAAATATTTAAGTGTTCGGTGGCCCATCCGACCTTGATCGAAGCGGAATAAGATAGTGCGACTTTCGAGAATGAATAAAAACCGACTTCGGCCATGAATCTTCCGTGTTCCCTAGGAGGCACAAAGTGTCCGCGTCCTCGTGGTCCTCTGCCCCTTCCCCTCGGCCGACCGCCACTACCTCCCACTTCTCTGCTGCCTTCCACTCCTCCTCCTTGGCTGCCTTCCGCTCTTTCTCCTGCACTGCCTCGCACTTCTCCTCTTAGGCTGCCTCCCACTTCTCCATTACCTGCCATTCCTCCGTTACCTTCCCCTAGCGGCCCATCGCCTCTCCTCGAATTCTCACTCCCATGTCGACTCCCGCTCCCGGGCCCGCGTCCCAGGCTGTTCAGCCCCGTGGTTCCGGTCCCCGCTGCAGGCGCATTCCCCCTCTCTCTTCCTCGTTGGATTCCATGGCCACGACCCCTGGGAACTTGGACAGTTACTTCATTGCCTTGTTGAGGAGTCATCGGTATCGCTCTTCCGCGTCCTCCACGGCCACGACCACGGGGAACATGAACGGCTACCTCATTTCCTTGTTGAAGAGTCATCGATATCACCCTTCCGCGTCCTCTACCACGACCTCTTCCTCGCTCTCCCGCCGGTCTCGAGCGTTCAGCGATCCCCCGAGCACGAACATTTGAAACCAGCGAGGCTCCGGGCTGTTCTGTGGTTGCTCGCCCCCTTCCTCGTCCTTCGCCACGGCCTCTGCTTCTTTGCGCCCTGCGCCCGCGAGCTGCTCCTCGATGTACCGCACCAGGGATTTCCGATGTCTGGGGTGAGATGTTCGGCAAACGGACCGTTATTCCGTGGCCGCCGTCGAGTCCAGTATGGGTAAGCGTTGCCATACTGCGAGGTAGAGTCTGTGGTGGGGCGGGGCGTTTGGTGGGAGATTGGGACTGGAAGACCTGGGAAAAGAAGCGTTGTTTAGCGGCTGACGGGACATCCACGCTATTATTATTCAGTTGCCGTACTCGAAATGTACCAGTTCCGTGACATCGGTATTGGGAGAAGCATGAGAAAGACCAGAAGTGCGAGTACTAATTTTGAAATGAAGCTCGAAGAGTAAGACTGGCAGAAAAGCACAGGGACAGAGATACTGCAGAGATAAATCCAGTACATGGAGTGTGGAAGTGCAACGAGGTCAATCACGGCTGAACGGACTTACGATAAAATTCGATGTAGTCAATGATGATACCAAGATTACAATTAAATAAATGGACCCGTTGAACCAATGTTTGGCGTTATTTACCTCTCAGTTTCGGCGTGAACCGATCACGTGACAGACCTGTGGGTCAAGTAATACAGTCTTTGCCACGGAGGCGCCCGTGCACGGCGGCCACCCCCGGGAAACGCCTCGTGGTCTTCTGTCAAGATTCCCGTGACTTACCAAAGAGGCTGTGTTCGTTGTCTCTTAATGGTTCAATTCAAATAATATATTCCAATGTTCGTACGTGGGCTGAGAGTTTGGAACACATTTCCTCCCAACGGACCACGGATTTTGATACATCTATGCATCACCTGCCGAGATTGGCTCTTGAGCGATGTTACGATCTTCCTCCTCTTATCAATTAGCGAGGTATCCATGGTCGAAATGCGAACTAGCGAGGTATTCGGCCCATGCAAGAAGCGTGGCGGCTGAAATAACGAGGTGGCTGGAGTCTATATAAAGCGTCCAGAAGCTTAAGGTGCGTGACTTCAACTCAGGTTGCATCTCCTTCAAAAGGGACTAAGTAAACCATGCGTATATGCTGTGCATCCTTCTCCCTGCACCATCGCTCTTTGCTGCTGGGTCGGGGCCCAACTGGTACAAACGAACCAAAAGTACAGTTCGGACCATCTATAATCGTGAAGCATCCCCTCTTAATCGACCTGCTCCCCACATAGTCGACCACCGTATGTCGTGAACGCAAATGTCATCAGTAACGGCGCGAACACAGTGCCAGCGGCGTTGTTTAACATGGACGCCTCGGGTCGCGTCACACCTATCGGAAAATTCGTGGGTTAATCCATTATTTCTCGCTGCCTCAAGGTGAATGCGTGTTCCGTCTATTCAACCTTCCATACATTGAATCCGGTCCGCTGGTGCCTACATCACCACTTTGAACAGGTACGTTTACCACCGTATTTATCACGCGCTCATTCCGGTAGACTGGATTTTGGTACTCAGATGAGACCGGGGCAGTCCTGAAATACAATGCCCGAATCCTATCCCTCGGGGACCCAGGCGAAAAGTAGCATCGGCAACAACCCTGTATAGCAGTGCATTGAATTTCTCACGGGAAAACCCTTCGGGCGCATGGACGAGGTGTGAAGGATAACGTCGTCCGCATTATTCATGTTCTCTTGACGAAGATCAGCGCCGAAGTACTCCTTCATTTATTACCTCGTCAAGTCCGTGCTCTGATTTTTCCGCCCTCAGGTCCATTGCCCGTACGTTGGTCCAACGGGTGGTGGCAAGTGTATAAACGTGGTGCCTGTTAACGGCTTCTCAGCTGGATGATTTTAGACAATTCATTGAATCCTTCAATGACGCCGTTCTATTTGGCCCCCAACCGAACCTGTCCAAAATAAGTAATGATTCCCGGACAAGCTTTCGAGGTTGAAGGAAATGTGAATTCATATTTTTTCTCTTGTCGAGTATGGGTGTATGTAACCAGGTTGCATTCTGCGCAGAGCTGCGGATGGGCTGTGGACACTTGTCATGGAAACATCTGCAGCGGTACGAGGCAGTGTTGAGGCACGGCATCACGTCAATCAAAACGAGCTCTATTTTACGTAAATTGAAATCACCGCTCACCTCCTCCTCCCATGTCGACGCAAAGGCCGTCGCAGAAAAGGCTCAAAAAGCCTCCTGCCTGCGACAGCTGCAAGGTTTGTTTTTCCGTTGTGCTCAATATCACTGAATATCCTTAAAAACCACCAGGCTCGTCGCGTGTTATGCCATCCGCAGCCCAACGGGCAGCCCTGCCCGCGTTGCGCTGAGAAAAATAATACGTGTACGACGACGCCTGTCGTTCGGAGACGGGCTCGCGCCCGAGCTGAACCCGCCCCGTCTCCCTCTTCTGTGGTATCGCCACGGGAAACGTCCTTATCAGTGGCGTTGATGTCACAAGAATCTCCACCTGGCGGAGACGCCTCCACCGACTGTCCACCACTAAATCCTGAGTTTGTCGCCCATTGCTTCGAGTGTGCGTCTAGGCTGTTGGGTCCGGAATTCTTACTGAGTGACTTAGGTTTTGAATTCATTGGCCAAGTATCCCACCCACTCATCAGACGCACTCGGATCAAGGATGCCGTTGCTGCTGCCTCATTTGAACTGCACCTCTTGGCTCCTCAGTGCCGCGTGCTTGCGCTTTGCATCATCGCCGTTGCATCACTTGCCTCTTTCCACGAGTCTGTACTCGGGCCAGGGCCCAGACCCAACTCCTTGGCCGATCGGGACTTTTTCTCCTCAACTCCAAATCCTCGAGAGTGTGGCGTGCGACGGGCCACCGCATACCATGCCTTTCGTGCCAAAGCGGCCAAATCTGCTTGGGAAATTGGGGTCATGCTTGAGCCAACGGAGGAGAATGCTGCATCCTGCTACCTCTTGGATCTCCTCGAACAAAGTGTGCCTGGACCCTCATCTATTTCCCTGCCATGGATCTGATAATGAGATTTGTCTCTCAGGTGATTCGAGCGGGGCCTCGCGACCCTGGGCGGCCGCATATATATCGCACATCCGCGCACTGGCCCCTCGATGGCGAGCAGGCAGATATACCGCGTCTGACGAAGGTCTTTGGATGGGATTTCTCGTATGTTTTCCGGTCCCTTAATCCCTTGGCTGATGCGCACGTACCTTCCAGATGACCGACGCCCTGTATTCGACAGTGCGAAGGTTGCCCTTGTTGATGTTCGTGTCCTCGTTTGATCTTGGGCAGTGTCGCGTTTACTGATATTGGCTAGCATGCCGCACGATCAGCTCATGCTTTCAGGCCCCGAGCCGTCCTCGCTTGAATCCTTTCTCCAGTCGCTGGAATCTTCCAAAAATTCCGGTCCCCAGGTGCTGTGGGCATCCTGGAATCCATGTGCGTCTTCCGATGAACCCCCGTATTTAAATGTTGAATTATGAGCCGTAGACGGGTTCCATGTTATCTCTCTTGCGCGTCAGTTGTCTCTCGAGATCAATGGAGGCAAGCTTTCGATCTCTAGTTTGTGTGTAGGTCCCATTAATACAGTCACGGCGAAATTACTTGCAAGACCCCTTTTGGGCAGACATCGGTTAGCCTCGGTTAAGATAGCCGTGCCGCAATTTCTCACCGCCTGTCAATGCCGGTCATGCCATTCATTTCCCATCAAAACTCGTCCGCTGCTCCATCTTCTGTTTATTACTACAACGCAGACGGCCAATGAAATGTAATAATTTGTAGGTAAAACAACCCAAACTATCTAGTATTTAATCCAGTAAAAATTGTTTTGCTCCAACTGCTCCAAACGACGAGGAAAAGACTGGTAAAGAGTAATAACATACTGAATAAAGTCTGCAGACAACCAGATCTCACGCGCTAACTGGAAGAGCGCTTCTGGAGTCTGTATGGTGGGGTAGTTAGGGTGGTTCCGAATTTTGCGCTTCAGCTGCGCCCACGCATTCTCGATCGGTGACAAGTCCGGAGACTTTGCAGGCCATGGAAAGACAGTAATGTCGTTGTCGCGAAACCACTCCTTGGCCAAGCGCGATGTGTGCTTCGGGTCGTTGTCCTGTTGAAAGTACAGGAAAGCGTGACGTCGGTTTTCGTAGTGGTCGTAGAGGGGGATGAGGGCACGACCCAAAATATCGACGTATTGGACAGCGGTGAGATTCCCCTCAATGTTGATGAGATCACTCACGCCCGTGGGATGAATCGCACCCCAGACGTTGATCTTGATGCCTCTAACTTCCGCCCCACATGACCCTTCTTGTTGTTAAAGTAACAGTCCCCATTATTTTCTTTCACTTGCATGTAGTTTCGGTAGAGAGTAGATGCGTTGAGTGAAGTGTTTGCAAAGGGCCAGAACTTGGTCATTTCCTCGAAGCCGTGGTGACAATGATCGCGGTAAATGACAGCAGCCATTCGCTTGGTGGGTGTGCATTGTGTCACAACGCGTTTGGCGCGTGCCTGGTTGGGTGAGCGCTGGGCAGGCATTGAAGAGCGCACGAAGGCCGGTGTGAAAGCCACTGTGACTGCCACGAGAATGTTGTGACTGACATGAGAAATTGCGGCACAGCGATCTTAACCGAGCCTAACCGGTGTCTACCCAAACGGGGTCTTGCAAGTAATTTCGCCGTGACTGTATATATTTTGACAGACTGCGCTCGCCTGAAACCACTTTCTGAAACGGCTGTGATCAAGTTTCTCTCGTCGCTCTCACTTCTGCGCAGCGTCACCCTTCTTCTCCTGAGCTACGTAGAGGTTGTCTGTGGCTCCGCCCCACATGACAGCACACCCATTCGATACGATGACAACACCCCCGCTACCACGGCCCGTATCTGCGGACACGCCATCGTCCTTGGCCTTGCGAGCCTCGTACTGCCCTTCTATCGCGAACTCGAGCTGCGTGGCGAACAGGGAGAGTCACTCGCTTGTGAACGCATGCGGCTTTTTCGCATGCAGGCGCACCAGATAGCCATCCTCACCCTGCGGGAGCTCGCACGCGCGATACGATATCTCCCGTCCCTGCACTACACGCGTCTGAACTGGCGGATGATCTACCCCTGGGCGGAATTTTGCTCCGAGAATGTGTTTGAAGACATGGCGGACGTTGAGACGTGCGTCGTCCTTATAATCATCCTTGTCCTTGTTTTGCTGATTGGGGCGGTGATGTCTAGAATCACAAACGAGGTGAAGCTTATGGGTTACGCGTTGGATGTCATTTCCACCCCTCAGGCGACGGCGCTTATTGAGCGCCTCGATGGTTACCTGGGGAAGCCGACGCCACAACAGCCAAACTCTGGATCGCCCGCCGCTTGCATTGCACCAATGGAAGATTTCTTGAATTCCACTGAACTTGCCGACCTGTTTCTTCCAGTGGAGTACCCGTGGATCGGTGCTCCCAAGGAGGACAGCGGCATAATGTTTGGATCATCTGATTTCCATTTCAATCAATTCGCAGACGGGTGATTCATTGGGCGGATTAAATAAATTCGAGATTACATACCCCATCCTAGATTCCGAAATCATTTCATTCAAAACACTCAAGGTATCCTTTCTGAACTAAGTTGTGGCCGAGGCGCCTGGTAGTGAGTCCATATTCACCTCCGCATTCCGCCAACCCAGCGTGGGTAGATCCCATCTACGACCAATTCTCATGCACTACCTGCAAGCTTGTTACATGTAGCACGACCTTGAACGACACTTCGTACGCGGGCAGTGACTGTGACAAGAACTACTATTTTTTATCGGGTAGCTGGCCACCTAAGCATTTAGGCTTGGTCCTTTCCCTCTGTAATCCATTGATCCAGTCCGAACCACGTCATATTGAAGGCATGCATCCTACGAACAATTTGAGCCCACTCTCATGAAAATATCGGGCGCGTTGATGTCACGGTGAATTTATTTCGGAGGCAAGTCCAACATGACCAAATAACCAGCTAGCTGGCCACCCAACGAATTAATCCGCTGAGCCCTCTAGGTGCGGCCGACTCTATCAGGTATCATACATAGGATGCATATGAACAATTCTAGGATGTTGAACGGTAAATATATGCCATATTGTACGGTGAAATCTCGGCTTCCGTCCGCAAGGGAACACCGAAAATGGTGATTTTTGAGAGACCGACACTATTATCCCGGAAGGAGTAGGTATCTGCCTAAAATAAGCTGTGAATAGCTCAATGAGACGTATTGGGACTTGCCTCGACAATGAACTCCATACCGAGGTGCCGGAAACCCTCCCAGAAATTCCGTCTTTCGGTGAATGCCGATTTGGATGGATTTGGGTAAAGGCCTACGGATGGAAGGGAGCTGAGGAGTCAAAAAATCGGAATGCATCTAAGAGGATGCTACAAAATACAAAGAAGCGGTATGACAAGTTCCAGGGTGCTAGCATCTTGGTGTCGCGCAGCGTAGGGTCGGCCAGCATGAAGACCCCCAAAGAGGTAGTAACACTGTCTTGCACATAATGGAGGAACACAACAGACTGATAGAGGTCAGATTACATTTCCAATGAAATTCAGGCATCGCAGGATGATAACGAGCCCAGAAGCTTGCGGAACGACCAAGAATTGGTTGAGAAACGCTCAAGACAAGAGCGGCAAGCGGTGCAAACGTAACAAAATGATGTTCTCAGCTTTCGGATCGACCTTCGGCATGGCGTCATTTTTGATCAACTTATCACTCGGCTTCCAAATTTGGTCCGAACCTTCATCATACATCGTACTTCGATCCCCCATTCGCAGCCCGTTCCAATCATCAAGCCTGGTGCGTAAAACTCTCAAGTGGCCAGCTAGCCATGGTGGCCAGCTAGGCGATACAAAATAGTATGGAGATTAATTTGCACCTTGCGAATTTCGAGGAACGGTTTATCAATGATGACTCAGGATTTTCCACTCAATTCTAAGTACCTAACCCCTGATTTTCGTGTCGCGCGCAAAATGAGTGGTTGAACCTTGGTTATAGTCGATAATCGCTGGAATCTCATCGCCTCGGCTATCATTCGGCGTCATTCGGCGTGATTGAGCAAAGAGCAGCAAACACGTCCGACACTTCTTTCTTCACCACCACGGCAAACAGGGAAGATGTACAAGAAAGCAGAAATTCACCCGAGAAAAGAAGAATTGCCACCCGAAATTTCAGTCTGTATGGGCACTTCATAGGCACGGTCTCAACTAGCGACAAAAGGGAAAAAAGAAAGAAACGGCGCCAAGAAAGGTAGGCCCCGCGCGCAAGGCACCCCTCGCGCTCTTGATAGGTATACGCCTTCGCTTCTTCAGTTTTCTTTCCAAAAAGCTCATTTCCTTCAAGACCTTGGGGAAATTTTCCTTTTTGACTCGCCATCGCTCGTGGGTTTCCAGGAGGGAACGGACTCAATTAATGCTTCTCAAAGCTTCTAGATTTTCACGCCACTGAACAGTGGGTGACGCGTTAATGCGGCATGCTCATCTCGCTCTGGATTTCTGGCTCCATTTTTCTTGGCTCAATCTTTCGCCATCTACCGAGCCATCCGGCTTCACGGGAAACTCTCAACTCACCCTGGCCAACGATGAAAGTCGATGTATTCAAGGCTTGACCCAGGCCGTGAAAACCTCGTCCCCTCTACATACTCGTGCGCGTCCCTTCTCTCTTGCTATCAGTCACGCGCAGACGGATGATGCACAAGCTGGACGTGGGGCCAATTACAGGTCGCAATGCGCGTAAAACGAGCGTACGGACATCCGGTGCGGCAACCATCCATCTTTCGCTTTGCCCGCGTTGATGATTTCCTCACAAGTCCGTGGTTTCAGGCTTATTTTTCGTTGTACACGGTTGAGGCCGTCGTAAAGTGAGTTAGTTTATGCTCACATCCTCAGAATCCCATTTTTTCTATTCGCTCATCGGCGGACAATCACAAGATCCCGTCTTGTTGTCGGATATTTGGTCGCCAAAATACGAACGCGGCGATCACATGATGAGTTCACACATCGTCAAAACCAGGAATTCGACCCCAGGCAGCGCAGATTCTGACTCAAAGTGGGGGTTTACTCCACTCCCGTAAAGCTGAGCTCATTCTCAATTCAACAAATTGGCGAAATTGCCGCCCCCGAGTTCTCTCAAGGTGTTATTCAAGAACATCACCTGGCATACTTACATTCAAGGCTGCTGTAGCGTTCGTCATCGCTTTCCGCACGGTGCGCCCATATTTTCTCGATAATCCAGAACTCTAGCAGGACCAGTAGCGAGTTTACAAGTTTGGTCTCCTGGATGACGTCCATGCAACCTAGGCCTGCTAAAATTTTGCTCTTCGTTGCAAAGCCGATGAAGATTAGAGGATGACCGAGTGCACCGAACGACCTCTTTTGTTCTCGAAAATGGCGGCTCGCAATACGGACGATTCAAGAAAACCTTCGGTTTCCGATGGATCTTCGAAGCGGATGGCAAAGCTCAAATTCATACCTCAGTGACTAACTCTATCTCCCATGACATAATATGCCTCGCCTCTTCCTCGCTGCATTGTCTTGACCCCAGCTCTAAGGGTTTAGGTAAAGATATCGGAGCTTAACTGGCCCCAGTGCGGGGCACAGAGCATTTAAATGAAGGGGTTACAGCGCGCACATTGCACCTCCACCCATGTTACTGTTCACCGCTCTTCTCCTCATCGTGGCGAGCTTCGTCTGCTCCCATGCATCACCCACAGTCCGCCTTGGCAACACGACTCTCACTGGACGTGCTATTCGTACAGACCAAGAGTTCTTCGGCGGTTGGTCTCCCGTGCAATGTGACGACCCCACCTGACTCCCCGCTCAAGCCATTCCCTATACGGAACCACCGCTAGGGACCCTACGCTTTGCGCCGCCGGTTCCGAAGATGAGACTCGATTCCCCAACATTTGACGCGTCCGACTATGGACCCGCGTGTCTGCAAACGGCATTTTTGTTCTAGCTCGCCTTCCCCCCGTCCTTCTAATCCTTAATAGTAGAATCTTCCGCTCAATCAAATGTCCGAGGATTGTCTCACCATAAACGTGCTCCGACCAGCCGGAATACGCGCTAACGCGAAACTGCCTGTGGTGAGTTCTACATGGGGTCGGGTTGCTTGTCCCTTGACGAGCATTCCAAGATGTTCTGGACGTGGGTATTATTCTCCCTTACTATTCAGGTTGCTCATGTCTCTTAGCTATGGCGGTGGGTTCTACGAAGGCTCCTCAGCGTTTTACAATGGCAGTGCCATCGTCGCTCAAAGCCTTGCCCGCGTGCGCCCTTCTCTCCGTGACAGACGACATGTTTCCATTCTGATCCTTGCGACAGGGAACGCCCATTATATACGTGAATTTCAACTACCGCCTTGGACCACTAGGTTAGTCGCCATTCAGAAAAGCTATCTCTCAGTCCTAACTCGTACCTCGTTGAAATACGCCTTTAGGCTTCCCGCAAGGACAGGAAGCCGACAACCGAGGTTCCCTAAATTTGGGTGTCAAAGATCAAATTGCCGCGCTCCAATGGGTCCAGCTCAATATCGGATCCTTCGGCGGCGACAAGAACCAGGTGCATTTGATGTCCGTGCGCTGGTGCTGTCTAAACTCGTGCGACCAGGTCACCGCTTTCGGACAAAGTGCTGGCTCCATAATGACCTCCATCCTGTTTTTGAACTCCTCCATCGTGGGTTTAGCTCGTGCGGCCGTGAGCTCGATTTTCCCTGTCTTCATATTTCCTGCTGTAGAGACTTCAACAGATATTTGAATCCGGCTCCCAAGCTACCTCTGCATTGTTCACTCCAGAACGCCATGAAGTGGATTGGCAGAACTTTGTCAGCGGAGTTCCATCGTGCGCCACCACTTCATATAACGGGTCTACTTTTGGATGCCTGCGCGCTGCGAACACGACGGAAATATTCGCGGGGATTTCTGCCGCTATGAATGAGACAAGTGCAGAATTTCCATGGGTCCCCGTCATAGATGGACCGGGTGGCCTGATCCCTGATTTACCCTCCGCATTGTTGAAATGCGGGCAGTTCGCCCGATTGCCATTCATTGCAGGAACGAACTTGGATGAGGGTACGAAACACCGCAGACATCAGCTTAATCACGTCTCAAACCGCATATCTAGGGACCCTGTTCACTCCAAGAACCTTGAATTCGACTGAAGAAGTCAAAGAATTCATCGTTGCCGCGGCTTCTCCTTCCGTATCGGCGACCGCTCTCAACAACTCTGTCTTAGGCTTACTTCTGCTGTACCCCGATGATCCGGCTTTTGGCAGGTTCATTCCGCACCTCCACTGCCATACCATTCATGGTTCGCAGGCTCTCCTTACAATACTGGGAATAACACTTTCGGTCTGAACAGCCAGTTCAAACGTGCAGCAGCAATTGGTGGGCATCCCTATCGATTCTTATAAGTTTTCACCCTGAATTATTCGTGTATAGACGGAGACGTTGCTTTCCATTCGCAGCGCCGATTCTGGATGGAAACCGCTGCAAACGCTAGCGTTCCAACATTTGGCTATCTGTTCACTCAGCCTCAGCTACCTAATGTAGTACCGCCCTTCATGGGTGGTCCGTGCGCTGGCTTCTCAGACTCGATTCTGTCTCATTTTCTTATCGTTTTAGTTTCGCACGGATCAGAGATCGCCTACGTTTACGGTGCTCCAGCCGACGCCTCTGCCTCAGCTACGCTAATCAGTCGCATCATGACTGATTATTGGGTAGCTTTTGCGACGAGTTTGACCCCCAACGATGGTCTCGGGATCCCTCGTCCGTGCTTCATGTCAATTCGCGCTTCCCTTTATTTATGCATACACTGCAGGTCCAGAGTGGACGCGGTTTACGCCACAAAACAAAGTAAACTCCAAGTTTTTCCTTGTCTCCAAAGTAATTGACCATCTTTCACCCAGGCTGTCATTCAACTCAACGGCGCAAACGTGACCATGCTCATGGATAATTTCCGTGAAGGTAGTACACACGCCGATCGCTCACA
This sequence comes from Mycena galopus ATCC 62051, assembly GCA_014925785.1. Taxonomy (NCBI): domain Eukaryota; kingdom Fungi; phylum Basidiomycota; class Agaricomycetes; order Agaricales; family Mycenaceae; genus Mycena; species Mycena galopus. The sequence goes on along the minus strand of WIQG01000008.1, from coordinate 563,503 downwards.
AGTTCGGCAACTTGCTGACGTGGATACACAACAGAACAAATAAATTTCATCAATTCAGATCCTATTATATGGCACCACTAGGCCCGACGATATATGCATCCTCTTTTTTGAGAATGGTTGAGTAATGTGTGCCGAGTCGAACGGTGTTTGAGAGAGTTGGGGACTGGAGTTAGTAAATCCCCTACCATTGTACTGCATTGAAAGAGGAGTCGCCAGATGATGAACTCAGAAGATAATACAGATTCTGAGACATTGCCGAAATAATTTCCGGTTCTGCGTTCAGCGTTACGTACATGGTTCAACAAATGGAGGCAGTGCACGAGATCATATTGTGTTGAAGTGCCCGCCTGAGAGAGACTATTTACTTACTTTTGAGGTCGAGCCAAGTTGAATCTACACCCTTGCACCGGTCAGTTTCAAGCTCCGAAAAATCTCGGAGGTAGGTAGGTAGAGGTAGGTAGGATTACACGGCCGGTCCAACTCATGAACGCCGATTTCTCGGAAGTATCCCGGTGTACACGCACTAGTAATTACACTTGCAGAAACACGGCTTCGACACAAGCTACTCTCACATGTGGCATCATCAAACATTGTGAAAATCCGGATACATTGTTGGCTAATAATGCTCTTATTTCGGAGACACACCTGGAAGCCGTTGAAGTTCTGTGTTGTGTTCTGTATGCTTGTCTTGGATTCTACGCTGTTATCATGGGGCGTCGAGTTGCTCAAGTGTGGTAAATTTTGGGTTGATGTGCTAACCTGTTTCTTTGCTTCTTCAGGTTCGGCTAGTTCTACCGCGGCGAGTTTGGTCCGGAGCACCCGATAATCCACTGCGACCGTGAGCTCGGCTAGAGGGACTTGGAGAGGTCCAGGGCGATGATGTAATAGCGTGTACCTCGGGATAATCCCTGGAAACCGGCGTTCCTGAGCGGGACCGTGCCGTGTAATGCTACCTACCTACACCATCGTCCCGGGGCTCCTCCAAGTCTCTCCAGCCGAGCTCACGGTCACAAAGGGTTTACTGGTTTCCCATACCAATCGCCGCGGTAGAACTAGACAAACATCAAGAAGCAAAAAAGAAAAACGTTAGCACGTCAATCCAGAAGTACCTCTCAAGCACGCAGACGCCACGGACTTCGCAACCAGCGCAATTGTCGAACGGGGATAGATGATGGCCTTCAGAAAATCAGTGTCCGAAAGTCTCAGCATCTCGATGCGTAATTCCGGGAGGTCGTTGAAGAGCTTAGCGAGGAAAGTATTTCTGAGATCAACGAGCACGTCCGAGGACTTACAAGAGATCAAAGCATGTTCCGGGATTTCCACTTCCTTCTTGCAGAATCTACGTAATCGTTCCTCTCGAGGCACGGGTTGGTACGCATGATCGACGTAGCGCAGGACTTCGACGGCCAGCAGGTGAGTGGACAGTAGGAGCGAGGTAATTGCCTCACGATGCTTCTGATTTTTCACCAGCATGCATGAAGTAATTTGCGTTGGTCCTTTGTCCTTTTGTGGTTCACGACGGCCGTGTAGCAGGTAGAGCTTTTCGGACGCGTCAATCTTGCCTTGCAAACATTCTAGCATCAGCTTGCGCACTTCTTTTGAGTGGTCCTCGATGTGTTTACTAGTAGTTTCACATGAAAGAATCAGCTCCGAGCACTCGAATGGAAGTTTCGTCACAGCTTTGTCAAATCTTGTCAAATCTGCTGCCGAAGATTTTTTTCCCCTGCTAGCCTGAGAAATGCTGTGCGAAACATATCGGACGCTTCCGATCGCCTATTGAGAGCGCCGCGGAGTTCAAAGTCCCTGTTCCTTCGTTCTTGATTTCCGTGATTCTGCCTACCCGTCGGCGCTTCCAACTCCAGATAAGTAACGGCTCCGTTTCAATGTTTCTGGGATACCGCTGGAGTCAAGGAGCCCGGGGCTAATTACTTTAGGCCGGGTCGTATAAATAGATTTGAGAATATATGTCGTTTCGCTAGTCGCACGGCACCTCGGACCGCACATTATGGACGAATTGCCTCGCTTAGTTCATGTGTTAAAAACCACACCTTAGGCTATGATCTTGATCTTCGGCGGAATTTGCTGTGAAGTTGTCGAGAATTCGGGACGCCCACGTTGGTGCCCTCAGTGGAGTCGAGACTCAGAGCGAAACAGTGTGAAAAATGAGGAGGATCCGAGACGAACTTGCCTGTGTTAAAGTCAAGACGCTCAGTTCTAACAGCTTATATGCTGGACCCTGAACAAATAATTGGATTCAGGGCCCTGTTCAATACTTCAAGCCTAACCTAAATTCAAAAGCCCGAAGTCGGGACCGTCCCTAAGTTCCGCGGACGTTTTTTGAAGATCAATGATCGGAACGCCTATGAAAAAGGGTTGGTATTACATTCATAGAAAAGTCCCCACCCCGATGAGGCGCACGTGGCGGTACCGGTAACTTCGCGCAACCGCCGCTCTGCTCGCGCGGACTCTGGCATTATCAGACAATCTGGCGCTTAACAACTTGAATCCCCCTGCAGCGAGACCGGTTCGGAGGTCACCATGAGCAGGCGAAAGAATAGTCCAGAGAACCATCTGGAGCAATTACTCCAAGCCATTCTTTTCATCCTCTCGGGATCAATACGGTCGGTGACAAATTCATCCCGTTATAATTCCGGTTGGACGGACAAGTATACATTGGCGGACGGAAAGTCGACCGCGTGGTGATTTTGACGATAGGGTAGGATAGGGTTCACCCGGACGGGATGATGTGTATTTAATTGCGTGCTCCCTCTACGCTCTGGAGAGATCTAAGATCATCCCAAGATTTTCGTGAGATCAAGGAAGACCAGAGTCCTACTATCCTCAGAGCTAAGGCAACGGCGCTGGAAATGAACTCTTGGAGTCCGCCCTGATCAGTGGTAATGGCGAAATGACGGAATTTCGGGAAGCCAATTCACCTAAATTTCATGGGTATTTGGTGCAAGGAATTTCCTTATGCAGCTACTGAGAGAAATACAAGGGCAACAGTGAGATGCGATATACCATACAGAAGGACAGAATGCAGTCGTAATACATTATTGTAAAATGCGCAACCGATCAGTGGTGATACAAGGAGCCGAGATCTTGGGTAGCAGGTGGGAGATAGTCCATGGTGTCGTGGCGGGGCCAGGGTGTGTTGGCCGGGCTGGTCTTTTGAATGACGAATGGAGTGCAGGAGACGGGCAGTGGGAGGAGGGGGACTACCAGCCCAAGCTCTCGCTCATTCGATTTAATGTGAGCGTCGTCATGATTTCCGTGATGAATGATAGCGCCCGGCGGTTTATAGTCAGGCGCGCGTCGAACGGATCTGTCGTGGTGCTGAGCTCCCACACCGCCAGCGTCGTTCGTCCGTCGGTTAGCTGAATCATAATTTGTCAGTGGGAAAGCAGAGAAACACAGGGTGTGAGGGAAAACGCTGCGTGTGTATGGCCGCGAGAATAGCAGTCTCAAAGCACGGTGTAAATCACCGCAGCTCGGACGTGGCATAACGCCTGCGAAGCGCCTACGCTCCGGGCGTGTTGGCACGTAAGACGATCGAGCCATGATCGACTTCCCCATTGCCCATGCCAAGTGCCAGCCGGCATGGACACACAGGCACACCGCGGCCGCCGAAATGAGTAGCTCGCGTGCGTCGGAAGCTGCATTCATCGCGTGGCCGGCGGGGACATGATCGGATTGGCGGCGTTTGAAGACGTCGTCTAACCGCAGGCGAAATCGAAGGTACAGAGTAAGCGTACTTACCTCCATTCGTTGTGATGTTATTTTCCACTTGTAGTCCCGCCCATTTTGAGCCGTAAAATACCGCGACCTAAGAATACAGCATTAGAGATTGCGTGATGCTGCGGCGATGGATGAAATGGATATTTTAGGGCTGCGGAGGGTCGCCGCTCGCTTCGGTAAGGGTATGGGATGGTGCCGGAATAAAGCAGGAGAGTGAAAGAACCTACTGGCTGCCTTCACGATTTTGCCGCCGCAAGTGTCCCATAGGAATCGAGTTGCGATTATTCCCGTACATGACGAACCCGGCCGTTGGCGTAGGGGTGCCCGCGCCGTAGATAGATGAGTACGACGGACGTGAGGGACCAAAGTAAAAATATGCAGCGTCGGGACCCATTGTGCCTGGGTGATGCTGTGACCATACAGCCTCGCGCGACAGCTTCACTATCAGGTTTGGGTTATGTGAGGCCTGCCGACATTAGAGGTGACAGACAGGGCAGATGGAGGCTCACCGGTGATCTGTGGAGCGCTCAGTGTCGACAAAAACCGTCGAAGGAAATTAAACTTACAGCGTGAATGCTGCGCGACCCTCGAGGTCCTGAAAGCGGGCATTGAAGGCGTCTGTGCCATATTGCAGGAGAACATATGAGTCTGACATGGCCGGCGGGAGAGAAGGGGAGGATGCTGGGAGATACCAATGGAAGGCCGTATATCTTTCTCTCTAATTACGGCGTCGAAAGCAGAAGGCGTTCACACGTGGCGAAATTACCTCCATCTTGCGGGCTGTTTTCTATCCACGTGGCGCAGAAGGGTCCTTGATCAACCTGATGGTGGCCCACCCACGGTCTAGACTCTGTATTTTCGTCCAAGACTTCCATCTCATGTTTTCCCCTTAGGCAGAATTTCCTTATAGACCGTTTCCTTTGCCTCCGCGGTTCGAACTCGCCTTCGAAACTCACTCGCCTATATCGGGCTGACTTGCAGTTGATACTGTCACCACGTCACTCAAGCTACCCCCGATCGTGATGATTGACGTGATGGCCTGATTATCTAGAATTTTTTCCATCTATGATCTATCCAATCTCCGTCCGCCAACTACGGCCTCGTCGGACACGTTGCGGTCATTGAATTGTTGAACTAATACGAGAGCATTACATCCGTAGCAGTGGTTGTCTCAGAGGCGAGTAACATCAGAATCCTTTGCGCATATATTAATGCTGTTGAGATCTCCTTCCAGAGATAATTGATGTTAGCTGTGAAGACCTGGCAAGTGATCTCACGAAAACTGGGGCCAGAGATTTGACTCCATTCCCTCTCGGCATCGCGGGTGTCCGCATCCGGCTCAACTCTTCCGATCACGAGTGAAGCGATAGCTTCTGCGCTGTGTGCGGATCTCGCATGACCATGGCCTGCCGTGGCGCCTTTGATTAAGCGCCTATTTAATAACTACGTGCGAAAACACGCGACGAGTATCAACTAAGTGCGCTGTGCCAACTGGACACGTGGAAAGGTGACACGGCCATCAAGCCAGAGATGACGGCCTGCTCTACCTCAACCCGCATCGCCAGCAGCTCCTGAGTCTCATACGGGGGACATCATGCAGATGGAAAATGCAAAAAAACTTGCAAAAAACGCATGCCGTGAGCAAGTCGTGAGTCTTCGAATTCCAGAATTATAATTTCGCGTTTCACCTGTGGATCTGAATCTGATGCTAGACACCATGCTTGACTCTGAGCTGCGCCGCCAACCAACGCTCACACACTGATACACATCTGATCTGTGGCGGCCAGCCTGCCTCTCCCTGCCGCGCCTTGAACTCGCTGACAGAGTGTACGCGCTGGCCGGTCGTTCGTTTTTGTTTTGCGTCTTCCATTCCGTTTCCTGATAGGTGATATTATTTTTGCGGATTCGAATCCACCCTTGGAAATCGGCGAAAGGACTGGATGTTCTCGCGGTGAGGTTCTGGGCGCTGGAAGCTGAAGAACCCATTGGCGGGAGCCACGATTGATTTCTGGGACCAACCGCATTTGCTATCGCTGGTAGCATCGGTTCTTAATATCTATTCCCCGGCACAGCAAATTTAATTCACTTGGCGGTTTCCAAGCTAGTCGCGCTCCTCGCTTCCGCCGTTGCCAGCTCGGCGGCGACCCTCTCCCGCGTACGCTGGTAAACTCGACTCCGACGTCATCCAGAGGCTTGATTTCATTGAGTGCCCAAAATGGGGAACTTCCACCGGCCCACTGATAATCCGCGATTAGGAATTGACAGCGCAAATCTTCCGGCCTCAGGACGGGGTGGTCAGTACGTATAGCGGTTCAGCAGATGGTGGCATAGTACCCGCTGATCATCACAACACAGCAGATTCACTCAAGAATAGCAGCGTGAACATCAGAACAACTCCTGTGGGGATCAAATGAGCCTCATTGACTAGTTTAGGGGCCTCGAACGCCTCAGAAGGTCGGAGAAACTGTGGACGAAATGGTTTCGTAACTTCTTTTCGCTTCACGGAGACCTGAAGTATTTATCGGCTAAATCCACTGTGTCTAGCGCTTCGTGCTTGAATGCATGACCATGCCGAACCTGCTTCGGCCGTCCCATTCCAATCTTTACCTGCTGGCCAAGCGGGCACCTCGCTGGATTACTATGTGTCCTCTCCGAATCTTAGCCCCGTGCGCGGGATCCCCGTCCGCAATCTCGGAGCATCGCCCAATGCTCTGGTCTAGACTTGCTTGAATATACAACACAACCCGGAGGCGGAGATGGCGAGGATAACTGAATTACGGGACCGCTCGAGGTGGGCATGACTCAAATTTGGGGTTCCTAAATTCTAACGTGAGGACAAGTAATCATTTTAATTTCATGATTGTATGCACTGAAGTTCTGGGATCCCGGAGGATTAAAATATAGCCGAAGAATGACTGATTATTATAATTCGAGACACTCCCGGGAATGAAAATATGTGAAACATACGGCTGAAATCGAAGCAAAGTGCACAGAGAGGATGTATTAGGTTTACTGTATTCTCCCGTTTCCACTGATTTCCACGAAATCTCGTCAGTCTGATCGCATTTAGGGAAAGTTTGTTACTTCCAATGGTTTTCTTTGAAAGTTCGTCATTTCGAAGGCCGGGTGGGTTTTTCATACAAATGCTTTTACCCTAAGCTAACCACTAACCTTAACCAGCTAACCCAAACCTGACCGGCTGAGCTCGACACACAGCTAATTCTATGGTGTGCTGACAAGCACGCGGTACGTTGATCCTCGAAAAGTGACCAACCTTCATCGAAATTTCCTGAACTCACGAATGCCATTATGTACACTGATGGGTTTTAGCGAATTAACCAAGTGACGAAGATGGCGCGGGCTCTAACACAACGACCAAATCATCGCGTTCGAAAAACCTCTTTGTTCGCTTCTGCTGCAAAGTAATTGTGGGAAATATTTGATTCCTGTCTCCATGCAAAAGTAAATTCCGCTCAATCACAAATTTCCACGTGGCCTAACCACCCTAGACATGCGAGGTAGATATGAGCAAAGATTTGTAGTCGCGTCTTTCCATGAGAGACCAGATACGTTCAGTCACAACAGAAGTGGCAGCTGTAAATGTACTCCATTGGGGCGCAGAGGATCTCTAGAAAGGACTCGCAGCAGCCCCCCGACTCGTAGATCGTAACAACACAGCTGGCGCAAGCTTCGCCCAAACACCCCACGAAGGCGCAGCAGAAGCAGAAATAACCCATGCAGTTGGACGATCTGTGATGGTCTGGATTGGCACGGCTCTGTCGATCAGCGTGAGGGGACATCGACATGCGTTTCACGGGGGAAGGCTGTGACCGCACGGTGTCTACAATGGGCGCTTCATCATTATCCAAATATGTTCCTCCATCAACTCGCACTGCGGTGTGTGAGGCAATTGATATACCGCTCGCATTGTGCGGGCTGGAAGGCGAGGCTTCGTCCAAAGTCTGCAGAGGCACTGCTGTCGGCTCAATTTCCGCCTCCGCCCGCAAGCAGGACATCATATGTATGATTTTATCGTGAATTTCGGTTGCCTTGGGTCGTTGACGGGGATCGCGGGCCAGCACTGTGCTGTCAATTGCCAGAGGTCATCTGATATTGGCCGGCTTTCGTGAGGATCTGGTCGCCCTGGCCTTCGCCCGTGGCGAACAACGAGGTCGACAAGATCGGCATACGCGACCCAAAACAATGGAATATCACCTGTGTATAACTAATCAAAATGCAAGGCCAGAGTTAATACCATGTTGGTAGAACAAAACTAGTTCGAGACACTGACCTCATACACGATCATGCCGAAAGCATACACATCGGAGGACAGCGTGGGTGGGGAGCGGCCATCCAAGAGTTCCGGCGCCATCCAATTACGACTTCCATGGATTTGCAGGGCATCACGAGTGCTTGTACGTGCCGTAGTGTCGGCCCTGAGACGTGCCAGACCAAAATCGCACAATAAAGCGCGATCGCAGTTATCGACCAGAACATTTATCTATGCTTTGGCTCGGGTTTTTGCGCGTGCGAAATAAGGTTACGGACTCACCCCTTTCAGATCGCCGTGGCAAATATTGTGCGAGTGCAGGTACTCCAGACCACTGGAAATGTCGCGGAGCTATCAGTTGGATCAACGAGTGAGCTTCTAAGGGCTGGCGGCCAAACTGGGACGCGTACAAGGCATAATCGTTTAAATGTGGGTTGCTTCCTCAGAAAGTCCTTTGCATTATATGGCAGATACGCCATGACAATGAACGTTTATCGTCGAATTTATTGGCTCCAAAGAACTGCACAATGTTAGGGTGACGAAGTTCCGACCAGATCTAGTCGACAAAATTGGTTGAGCGTGACCAATCAGGACAATTAATCCACTTGCATCAATTTCGGCTTGAAGCGCCTTTTGTGAAACATTTGAGTTAGGTTTATATGGCGCATTGCAGATAACTCACGGCGGGGCTCGGCTGGACTCCCGCTTCATTCTGTAAGACTTTGATGGCTACTTCTGTTCGATTCCATGTCCCGCGGTATACCTTTCCACTGTTCGGACACTGAGGACAATCCAGTCACAAGACAACAGTGGCAACTTACAATCCCCCGCACCTATTTCTTCCGAGTTCTCGTACTCGACCTCAAAGGAGGCGATCATCCACCGCTTTATCTCGACCTGTCTTCCGCTCCTGGAGGTCAAATATTCTAGAGTGTGGGTATAGAACTCTTGCTCTGCGCGGTCAACATTCTGCCTTTTGAGCTGGTTCTGGATGCAAACCATCATTGCGATTGTGTTGTTTTGGTTAATTTCTGGAGAAGGAATCGAGATTTGCCGGTGATAATTTTCAAGTAAACTCACCAAGCTTGCGGAGCAGTTCCGCACTGTTCGTTTCTAACATGCTCAGATACGCGTGTAAGTCCTTTCTGTCTTGTGCTTGAGCATCCTTACTCTCGGCGAGCATCGCTTTGATGCTGAGCAGCGAGGGGATCTGCCGAGTTCAGCCAAGAACGCCTGGTCACAAGCTTTAGGAGACAAACCTGGAAGGCAGCAATGGATATTCCGATTCGCCTGTAAAAAGCCTCAATCTTGGAGGAATGTCCATCCTTTTGCAAAAGCATCTTCAGAAACCCCGAGTCCTTCTCCGTCTCGACGAAGCGATGAATGTCGCGAAGGAGCCTGGAAACATATTGGTAACCGCAAATGGTAGATGAGAAGATCCATCTCACGTTGCCTTGGAACATTGCTCTGGTACAAGCCGCGACTCGCTGAATTCCGTATCCAGTGTCGTCAAAAGCTTTTCGGTACATGTGTTCAAAAGTTCCAGCTGCTTCCTGCTGGTTTTACAGCTATTTGCGGAACATAGGGCGCGGCCTGTTTTTTTTTTTTTTGTGAGCTTTCACGAGATCAGCTCTTGTGAGCTCAGTTCTCAACCGTTTCCCTTGAAAGTTAGCTCATTCGATTCGGACGGAGAATACGGATGCCTCGACGTTGCCCGATTTTTGCTAACAGGCTCAAAATGATTTGGTGGGTCAGATTGGGGTGTTTTTGCATATGTGAGAGCAGAACGTGTGCCAGAGTGGTAGTAGTGCTCCGATTGAGCTAGATTTTTGTTATGGTGTACTTTAGTGTATTGCGGAGGACGTCACATGCCGGTATTTTTAATGTGAGCTGTACTTCAAATATATGGTGAGTTGCAGCTGGACCAATTTCCCATGACTAAGAATGTGAGCTGTGGATTTGAAATACAGCTCACATTAAAAATACCGGCATGTGACGTCCTCCGCAATACACTAAAGTACACCATAACAAAAATCTAGCTCAATCGGAGCACTACTACCACTCTGGCACACATTCTGCTCTCACATATGCAAAAAACACCCCAATCTGACCCACCAAATCATTTTGAGCCTGTTAGCAAAAATCGGGCAACGTCAAGGCATCCATATTCTCCGTCCGAATTGAATGAGCTAACTTTCAAGGGAAATGGTTGAGAACTGAGCTCACAAGAGCCGATCTCGTGAAAGCTCACAAAAAAAAAAAAAAACAGGCCGCGCCCTATGTTCCGCAAATAGCTGTAATCGACTGTACGCAAGTGTGGATGAACTTCAAGATGGTGAACGCGGTGCTGAGAGCATTGACGACCATTGTGGGGTGAGGCAGGAAAACCGTTTGGGCTGTGGCAGTGTGAGGCGCAGCAGATCAGATGGTCCGCGAGTCTGGCCTCGCTGTCAATGTCATCCCGTTGATGCGAGCGCCAACTTCCAAGGACCTCGTCAAAGCGCGCCGCAAGATACATGTAGAAGAGCGACACGGAAATACTAGGTCTGTAGAACGGCATGCGCATTTCACAATGTGGAACTCCCTGAGGCGTATCTGCGAAGCATTCACAAGTCGCGATTTGGTCGCGATTGCTGCGGCGCGGGACCCACACTTAGGCGCGACAGAGCACAGCCATCGTCGCCTTGTGAGCGCCACTTGTCACAGGTATCGTACAACGCGACAACGACACAACAGGGCCAATCTGTAAGTGCGGGATTGTGTAGTATGTGTCCTCTCCGGCCTCTTGGCAGGACCCACCGGCAATCTCCCGCCTACTGCAAGGAAGCGGAATGCTCGGGTCTGGATCATGAGCTGAGCAGAAAACTGAAAACTGGCAGGAACAAGCCTTTACATATGGGGTTCCTCCCGACGATCCCATTCACGGTGCTGCTACATATCAATAATTTAACTGCTAACGGCGTCGGACTCACCTCAGACTTCTCTCCCGATTGACGGCATTTCGAGATTCAGAGCACCAATGACAGCCGATGACAACAGAGGAGCCCAGTTCGGTTACCAAGAATCTAAGCTTCCACGCTGCCTCGTGTGCCGGAGTGAAGAATATTGATAAATAGATTAGATTATTACACTTCCCATCTCACCAGACTACTTGCGACCCCTTGTCATCTCCTCGAGTCCAATATCAATACCCAACTCGCTCTCCCCGCATTCCGCATCAGACCGTGACAGTGACAGGCCGCTCAACGCGAATCTGAGCGGCCCCGAGGTATGGGTATTGATATGATGAGCCCTCGACCGCGGTCTAGGAGCGGTTGCCGTGGAATCGCCGGTGGTGGTGCCCACTGTGTGCCCCATCCCGACGCGCACGATGATCAGCGTGGGCACGATGTTCTGCAGTCGTACGCCGTTGAGAATGCATAGGTAGAGGAAGGAGCCAAGGGGCCAAAGGGATACGTACTACAAGCTGGCCGATTGTCCCATGCGAGAGATACACCGCCGTCTAGAATGTATTGCGTATAAGGATCCAGAAGGGTCGAATGTGTTCGAAGAGCATGGTACGCACATCGGTCGACGATTGCATGGAGAGCGCTATGACCTGGAAGACGAGCCCGCAGCAGTAAATCGCACCGGACTCCAGGCTATCCAAACTGAGGTTAACTGGCGCGCAGAAAGGAACAGAAGGAATATTGCGGACATGATGGCGATGGCGGCGTTGTATCGCGGCGTAAAGCCCGTCCCGAAAACAGCGCGCTGTGCGCGCGTTACCCACCAAATACGACCAGCTAAGCACAACCAAAGCAAATAGCTCAGTGATGAAGTTATTGTGCGATCCGAAACATACCGGTGAGCATCATCAAGACAAAGTTAGAGAACAAATTAAGCGCGAACACGATACGGGGGTCCAAATGATACGGGGCATTGCTATTATTTTCGTAGTCCTCGTCGTACGAGGTCACATACCCGGTCGCTGGAACGGCCGGTCAGCCGGTTGGATAGCGAATCAATTTTCTTACGAACCTAGTGTCCCGAGCATGAGCAGTATTGGTATCACGATGAAGACTTTTGAAGGGCGGCCCCACACGAGGTAGCATCGGTAAATCTGGGGCGACTTATAGAAGGTTCCAATCAGTAACGAGAGGGACGCACCAGAAGACCATCGGTGAGGACGCTGAGTTTGGGTTAAGCTCGAAGTCAGTAGATTTTCCTTGGCGAATCAGATGAATAAATACTAACGTATTTGTCACTAGCACGACGTCTTGGGCAAACACCAGCGACCAGTAGAGACCCTCGACGCCGGTGGGATGCGGTGGAATATCAAGTTGCCCATCGGTGATTGCCATGTGCAGTAGACGCAGTGCGAGCGACGTCGTCGCAATGTGGAGGGAAAATTGCGCCGTCGCCAGGAGCGCCATCACTACGGTCAGAGCAAGGAGAGTTGTACGCCCGGAGGTTTTGCGGCGATAGAGGAGATGCATCGCGACGCAAAACAAAACAATAAAGACCCCTGAAGAGCAGTGTCATTGAGAATTCGACGGAAGGCGGATTTTGAGTGCCCACCATACAGCAGGATATCCATCTTGCGTTCTGTCAACGAAGGTGGATGTGGGATACATCTATAGGAACATACTATTGCTGTACAAACCTCATCCTGAAGATTCGCCCAATAATTATCGAAAACAGAGGGGATCGTCAAGTAGGGCATTGAGAAAAGGAAGGGGAGAGAAGAGAAGATAGCTCGGCAGCTTTATGACCACTCCACAGATAAGCACGAAGGAAATATACCTGCCATACGGTCCAAGCAGTTCCCCGCTGATCTTGTAGGTAATGCTCTTTCCAAAACGCCAGACGATGAGAGATGACCGGCGTCTTTTTTGTGGACAGGAGCCCTCTTCGTTCGAGGGCGATGGAACTCGGTTTAGAGAAAGAATGCGTGAGCCGCAACAGTCCGCCCAAGTAACAGAGGTTCGCCGGAGTCCTCAGGCTGAGACGTAAGACCACGTAAAGCAATGCCAGCCGGATCTTGGGTAATGCGTCGATAGAAGGCACAAGATTCCGCATGCGGTACTTTTCACTCTCGGTCAATGCTGCTGGGACGACGAAGCAACGACACTGAAGAGCCCTCAGGTGTTCTAAGCGGTGAATCTCCGCCCCAGAGTGAGCTGAAGCAAACATGACTATTCAAATTTCAAGTGAGACTGGGGTCCACGACAGATACCCTGCTGTATTCTTGCTGTATCAAGGTGGCAGGGTCAAGGCAGGATGCACGTTTGTAGACGAGCTCCGAAATGTTCCGTTATTAGCGTTCCTTGATCACACAGCATCTGATGAGCGCTTCAATTCTACCACCTTAGTACACCTCGTTTTTCAGCCAGGGTTCCAGATTCACATCTATTTTGCCACATGAACATCATTTTAACAGGTGTGAACTGCACGTTCCTCGGGTCGGATGCCTTCAAACAAGCCCTGGCATCTTCCGACTGGAAATCCGATGCTGAACGTACTACTAGTACGTAATGCTGTGCCATTTCGTTCAATTCGTACGGCACTTTGACGTGTGACACCGAAAACGAAATGACCCTTCCACGACCTGTGTGACGTACGAAAGTATGAAAAGGCCCCGCAGGGCCGGAGCGATTTTTTTGCGTTAAACTTTAAAACCTTTCGTGTTCAACCATTGTGACCCTGTGACTTACGAAAAATTTCGCAGATTTTTGGGCTTGTGACCTGTGACCACACGAATCGAACGAAATGGAATAGTATCCTGGGCATCGAATGTCAATAGTATTCACACCTCTGGAATATCGCGAACCTCAGTTGGGCATGCGCGGGAACCCGGGATGTACCCACCTATCTGAAGGCGAAGTGCTCAGGTTCGGCAAATCGATTCCTGAGCGGAGTTTGTGAACTTGAAGCTGAGCGCTGAGGCTTCTGAACAGGGTAATTTTACGTAGCGCTGACAGGCTATCGAGCCTGTGGAGTCCATACGTTGCGAGTCGACCGTCGCCTCCCTTTCACCCCTAGTCGGCGGACCTCTGCTTTGCAATACCGCCCATGCATGCCATCTTGCATGCCATTGCGTTCGCTGGTGCTCTATTCGCGGCCGTAGGCCTACTCGAGTGGAGGCGACGAGCCGCCACTCTACCTCCTGGACCACCCGGAGACCCACTTATTGGGCATCTGCTACGCATGCCCCTCAAAGACTCTGCTCAAGTATTCCATCAGTGGTCAAAAACATACGGTGCGTCGGCCCATTATCATACTACGCAAATTATGCGCATCATATCGTTCTAGGCGCGGTGATGCACCTTCACGTTCTTGGACGAACCATGATAATCCTCGACTCCTACGAAGCTGCCGGGGATTTGTTGGACAAAAGAGGTTTGATTTACAGCGATAGGCCGAAGTTCACTCTCTACGAACTGTGAGTTCATCGACAAACCACATCTTTCATGTGGAAATCTGGAATGACTTCATAGGCTTGGATGGAACCCTTCAACTACGTTTCTGCGGTATGGATCAAAATCGTACACCACGCACCGGCAAATGCACCAGTCATATTTGACCCGCCACAAGCTCGAGGACTTCAAACCGATCCAGACCCAGGAGGCGCGAACGCTGTTGCGAAACCTCATTGGGGCCTCGCCCGAAAAATACGACAAATTCATCAGTAGGTATGTTGGTCCTCCTTCTTTGACTAAAGTCCACGATGGACTAAATAAAAATTATAGATTTGCAACTGGAATAATTACGCAGATCGTAGCAGGCCATCGAATCACCTCCGACGACGACCCATACCTTCGCCTGTCGGACATGGTGTACGAGTCGATGGCCAAGGCAACGGGGCCCCCCGGAAACAGCCTGCTCGACTTTATTCCACTACGTGAGTGTATCCTTGATTCGACCTCGAATACCCTCGTCAAATGTATGCAGTGCAGCACTTTCCGCTGTGGTTTCCAGGAGCCAAAGATATGGCGGGCGTGAAGGCTGGGCGCCCCGTAATTAAAGAGCTGTATGAATATCCCTTGCGCACTGTGAAGGAGCAACAGGCGAGTGCTTTGGCATTAATATTTTATTCGGTTGCTGGAATCATTATTTCAATAGGCGCGTGGGGAAGCCAGGCCATCATTTCTACTGAACAACTCCAGAATATGCAGGAAAGTGAAGAGCAGGAAGGTGGGGGGGGTCTCAAAGGCGCCGCGGCCACGATGTTTGGAGCTGGGGAAGCTACGGTTGATCTTCATGTTGCTCACAAATATCGCCACTCATCGTCGTTTTAGACGTGGACTTCTCTCAGCTTATTTGTTCTGGCGATGGTTCTCCACCCGGAATGCCAGGCCAAGGCCCAGAAGGAAATCGACTCTGTCGTAGGAAAGCAACGCCTGCCCGAGTTTGGGGATCGCGATGACCTGCCATTCGTCGAGGGCATCCTGCAAGAAACCTTTCGGTGGGAATGGCCTTCTCACCTCTGCGATCATTCGTTAACCACACTACAAATGGCATAGTTGAAGCCCAAGTAAGTCAAAACACTAATGACTGTTAAAGTGGTCATTCACATTTTCCCAGCACTGCCCTTAGGTTAACTGGAAATACAGTCACAAGTAACCCTAAGTAACTGACGGTTTCAAGGTGTTCCTCATTGTGTGACGGAAGACGACGTCTACCGCGGTATGCTTATTCCGAAGGGCTCTCTTGTGTTCGCAAATATCAAGTCCGTCGCCAGGAAATTCCGTCCAGTCTCTCCAATATTAAATTCCGAATATAGAGGAATGTCGCTTGACGAGAACGTCTACTCCAATCCGACATCCTTCAATCCGGAACGTTATCTTCCTGACGCAGGGGAACCCAAATTCAGCACCATCCTATTCGGCTTTGGTCGGAGGTTCGTATGTTCTTTTCTTGCCTCGGGCTCTAAGATTCTAAACCCAACTAGAATTTGCACGGGCCAGCACGTTGCTGACAACAGTCTATGGATCGCCATCGCATCCATCTTGGCGACCTTTAAAATCACCAACGCGGTAGACGAGAATGGGAAGATCATCGTCCCAGAAAACACCCGCACCGATGGACTCGTCAGGCGAGTAATACTTCGTCCGTCTTAGAAGAAATCTTCATTCAAATAATAATAATAATTTGAAGCCATCCCAACGACATGCGTTGCATCATCTCACCGCGGTCGCCCGCGGCGGAAGCGCTCATCTTGGAGACGGAGACGTGGTGGTTTAACTCTTTGTAATCAAAGTGCTTTTCTATTTCCATAGTTTTATTTCTTCACTCCAATTTGCAAGTTTTCAGGTGTTTCACAGACATCGACAAGGCCCAACTTCGGCCTCGACTTGGCTCAAGCTGGGGTCAAGTTGAGGCACAAGTTGCGCCAAAATCTTAACTTAGAAACACCCCTTGCTTGTCGGACCTTCTTTTCACTTTCTTCTTTTTCACACAGGTCAAATTTCTGGCATAGAACAAGGGATAGACTTCCGTTGAACAATGTTCAACGTCTAGGCTGATCCAGGAACAATTGAATAACTACAAGTCCGGTACGGCAAGACCGAGGGATTTGTAGTCCATAGCGGCAATATTGTTCTTTTTGAACTCCAGCCAAATCTTCCGTCTCGCAGCAACAGCGTCTGCGAGGGAGAGTTTGGCATTAGCGGTAATATCCTTGATCTCTTTTTCCTTTTTAACGAGGGTCTCTCGGTACACCTATGCCCCGAGTGATCATAAATTACTTGTGGAATCGGGAGAGACATGAATGACTAACCGCAATTTCCTTGCAAGCTTCGGCCCAGATCTCACGGTCAGCATCCGCCACAATGGTTGGCGTAACTGGGTCGAGGCACCGGTAACAGGGGTCCTTGAACTTCTGGTTCGGAAGACGCACGGCTCCACGAACGAACTGGGTAATATTGTCGAGAAGATGTTGCGGGCAGTTTCTTGGAGTTGCAGATCCGCACGTAGATCTCAAAGGGTCGGACTTCGAGAAGGATGTTGACTGCCGCCAGCGCCTCGAACAACGCGAGCGTGGCGGTGCGATGATTGCCGTCCGCAAACAACTCTACGAAGTAAATCTCGATCGGCGCAAGCTCCATCAAACAGGACACTGGGAACTCACGCAATTCGGCAATCTTGAGAGAGGATCGCACACACTCCATAATGTAGCTGCCTTTGGTCTGGGCTGCTCCGCCAGTGAGGTTCACGTCGAGATAGAACCCCGATACGTAGGACTGAGATGTAGGGTTGCGAAGTTTGGGCTGTTTCGGGCCGCGGAGCCTTCGCCTTGAGGCTCGTAGAGTATGTAGTCCGCGGGCTGGCCGTTGGTCTGGCGACCATTCAAAAGGTATTTGTTGATCGCTAGAAGACGGGCGGCGTCAGCCAGGCCCACGTGATTCCCAGCGGCGGGGCGAGGGACGGTGGTGAATAGGATAACTGGAGGAGGAGCGGCGGTGGAACTCATAGTATGAATGTATGGATACTGAATTTTACGTTGAACAAGACGTGCATATATAGGTAGGTTGCAGTGTTCGGCACATCCCGAGGATTCAGGGGTGAATAGAAAGATCGCATATTCTCGGAGCCCGAAGGCGCAGAAGATGGTGCGGCCGTTGATGGATCAGCAGGGGTCGTTTTAGGCGATGAGACAGTCGTAGTTGGAAACTGTACAACCCCTGCAATCAATGAGCGCGCTTGGTCGCAGCATGGGAAATTCTACCGAATTGGGCTGATATTCATTTTCACCGCCAGTGACTGGCGGAGCGGCCGCTGCCAAGTTTCCAACAAGCAGCGGCAATCGCGATCTCGCTTCAAGTTCTGTGAACAGGGTTATGTTCTGGCGCAGGAATTTCCACTGACACTAATCCAAGGCATCTCCATCGGCAGTTGAAGATGGGGAATGACGATGCAGTTGTACCACGGATGCCTACGAGGATATTGACGGTTCACGCACGCTAAACTCAGAAGTGTCGTTCCAGATTGCTCTGCGCTCATACCGACCGGAGTTGGGCTAGGTCATAGAAAAGCTGGCATGAGGTGGACATATGGGTATCACAACAACTGCGGAATGGAGCCAGCTGCTATGTTGGACGTAACCTTTCCTCCTAGCGTGTTGGATATTTACAATAAGGCAATGGTTCCTGTTTTAAAGAGCTCTGTAACAAATTGAGAGAAACAAGTCTGAAAATAATTCAATTCATTGAAGCACCTTTTCGAGCTGGGAAGCCAGAGACCTAGTACATGTGGCAGCGGCATAGTCTCTCAAACCGGCATACGGAAGAAACATCACCTCAACGACCGCACCGGAATTGAATACGCCCGGGAGCTGCTTTTCGGTCATCACCATTGTCTTCTTTTCATCCAGTCCCAAACTCTTTAGTCCTTCCTTCACTCTATCCACCAGGTCAATTCCGCCGGAGAGGTTCTTCGCGGCCTCCATCTTAAGTGCATCGTATCCCGTGACGTCTGTCGCCCGCGAGTGACGCTGGTACCCGCTCAGCGTGTCAAACCCGTCATAGGCGATATCGTAGGTCGATGAGGCGGATTCGGAGTGGCGGTGGTCCGAATATACAGTGATTTTCTTCCACAAGATTTTCGCCTTAACCTCGATGTCCCGCATTTCGGAGCGAATGTCAATGGAGGATGAGGTGGACAGGAACGTGGTGTTGTCCGCCCCGATGAAGAGGGCCGCGGCAAAGTATTGCCCGTAGGTGCTGTTGAAATCGGAAGGGGACTTGCGCAGAAGAGTGAGAGATTGGGGGGAGAGCTCTGGAAGAGTGCTGAATCCAATCTGCCCCACACGCAGCGAGGCTTGTAGCGAAACTTTGTTGGACTAGGTGAAATTATTATATTAATTTACCAACTGTTCCAAGAATCTGTCTACTCACGTCTCGATTCTCGGATACACTCTTCGCGAACTCGCCTTTGGCAGAGGCACCGATGATCCCACATCCAGCTGCTACCCAAAGCTCCCATCCATATGATCGTACGATGACGCCGTTGAACCGGATTCTGTTTGCCGGAACGAGTTGGTCACATCTGTGGGCTCGAAAACCAGCACCACATTATTCAACTTGGAGTCAAATGCGGACGGGCGAATAGTGAGAGTCCCGACATCCCCAGGTTTTGATGCCGATGAAATATCAAGACCAGCGCCCAAGGACAAGAATTTTCGCGTCCATGGAACGTAGACGGGCACCTGTTCGTGCGCTTGATAAGATATACTAGCAAGGTTTGGGTCGAGTGAGATGAGCTTTTCGACGGTGTCAAAGTCGCTCATTTTTCGATGAGCGCAAGATAGGTGTGGTTGAGGCGCTAACTACGCTGACTGCATTAATGCGGCATTGGAATAGCCCCTCCGCTGCGCTCGGAGATGGCTAATCTTCGGAAACTCCGGTAGCTGTCCGCCTGTTCGAGAACCGCGATAAACCCGGAGTAAAAGAAGCTGGGTGAGACCGTCGCGTTGACGGTTGACGGGTCCTGGACCTGGATGCCAGGAACGGTCTGTCACGCAAGGGCCGTCATTTTGGTTGTCGGAACGTGGCCTGGAATCTTACGTTTGGGTGAATCCTTCCCAAAGGCCATCCATCCTGATCACATCGGTCTATGGTGTGTCTTTAGGACCCGTCTCCATACCCGTGGGCCCTGGGGAACGGCCATTAAGGATAGGTCGAAATACCCGTCGAGCCGTTCGGTCGAACCGTCCCGTCTGGACGGTCGCATGGGTGCACAACCCTCATCAGTCGGAAGGTACCACCAAAGCGCCGGTGAGTCTGGCCTGCAACTTGAACCCTCGAAGACAACTCGAAGAAGCCTCAAAGACGTGTCACGTCGTGACTGGTTTGCAGCATTGTGGCTATGCTCGGCAATCACCACACTATCTTCCACCACTCACCGCCCGAATCTCCACACCGTGTTTTTAGATTCTCTCTCAAGCGGCAATTCATCGATCCGTCGGCGGCCGTTGTTGGCGGGAACGCCCGTCAAAATTACAGCGCAGGTCGGGGTGCCCCGTCCGTCCGGTCGAACCGTCGCGACGGCCGCGTGATGTGTCGAAAGGTACCAACAAGGCACCGTGTTTCTGGATAATTCTGTATGGCTTTCCGCATCACCAGGACTGAATGTCGGATTCTTAGAACAGATCCACTCTGGCCTTCGACCTGGGAGTACGCGCTTAGGATGCAGGTATTAAAGCGTCCGGAATTAACGAGATGGCCCCATCTAGAACTTGATTTACTATGGCTCTTCTCCTCGCTCCATATAATGACGCGATGCGTCTTGGAATGGGGTTTGATTCTGTTTTACAGATTTTTTTTTTTTTGTATTGACCCTACGCCAGATTCAACTCATTCACGCAACAGTTATGCGTCAACGATGCTGTCAGGCTGGCTGGCGACAAGCAAGACATCTCCACCGAGAAAAGTCTTCGTCCACAATACCAACCTGGTCTCATGACAGCTCCCGACGGAAGTAACCTCGATATCAGCCAGAATGTAACCTGGACGGCGAAATTCGTCGATAAGATGAGCGAAGTTACCGATAGCCTGAACGTCAGTGGTATGTTAAATTTCTTGTTTTTCGATTGCGAAAGCGACTCATTATTGCTCGTAGGTTCTTTGCAGATCAAACTGGAGGCTATCGGAGGAGGTGGAAAGGCGTCTGCCTCCTTCCTTGATAGCAATAAGTTTAAGGAGAGCGATATCAATTATTTCATCCAAGTTCGCGTGACGAACCAACACCTCACCGCTCCGGATCTCACCGAATTTCAACCTATTCCTAATGTCCCTTCTTCGGAATTCAATCGCGTCTACGGTGATTCTTTCATATCAGGTAAATCTCCTTGGCATGATTCAATACCTTTATATTCACTGTCCCCATTTAGGATTTATCGAAGGAGGAGAGTTCAATGCGCTGATCTCGATCAAGCTCAATGACCGCTCGCAATCGAAGCAAATCAAAGGCAACTTGGAGGTGGACATGCGGTTCTCGGCGGTCCAGGTGTCGGGAGAAGGCGCAATCGATAAGCAGGATACGAGTAGCAACATTGACGGAGAGACGACCATCGCTGTCTCTTGGAGGGGAGGAGGAGACATCAAAGATGCGACAGTCACGGACTGGACTCTCGAGACGCTCAAGCGCGTGGCGATGGAATTCCCGGAACATGTTATGGCCTGCCCCATGCGAACTCAGTTTGGTCTCTCCTTGAAGTGTCTGCAACGTATTCTGATTCCGTCGCAGCGCAATCTTAACCAAGTACACGAGCTTGAAGAGTTTCTACGAGCAGAGCATCAAAGGGTCCCCATTGGGCAAGTATTTCTCATTCTTTCAATGAAGCATCGTTAATATCTGCAACACTAGACTATGAAAATGCTGGAGTGTACTCCTCTGCCCTTCTCGATGCGTACATGGACTACAAAGTCATGTGGCGCAATATTCAGCAAGGTAGGGAATGAAGTTTCAAATCAGGTTCTGACCGCCAGCTGACAATTTGATCAGCCGCCTGGGAAGTTGAGAACGGCCAATCCACGCTTGCTGTGAAAGATGCTCTCCCCGAGTTGGCCGAACTCGAAACTGAGGCCAAGGCATATTACGACAAGCAAATGAGCCAATATCAACAGAGACAACAACCCTTGCAAGCCGCATCAACGACTACTCCAGCAACCGATCCAAACGCCACCCAGCCTGCGCCGCAGCAGACTCCCGCACCAGTCGTCCCAGCACAGCAAGCACTTCTTGAAGCGCCGATACCTCCAAACGACCTTGTCCCCTACAAGGGAACTCAATTCGGCCTGGACAAGGCCCGCCGCGATTGCAGGTTCGAGATGATCAAGATTGTCCGAGAGGTGATAACTATCTGAATTTGGGGTGATTGCGAACTTATTCCGGGTGGTTCTAGGTCGATGCAGTAGCCGTGGACCCCAAAGTTGCGTGCGATCCGTCGCGGACGTGGCAGTATCTCAGTCCCACTGTATTCCGCATGCTGCTCCCCGTATGTCCACGAACGACATGATCTCTCGCCCCCTTGAACATTTTTGCTGACCATTGAACAGACGGTGACAAACGCCCAAAAACAAAAAGAAGCGGAAGCAGCGGCCGCGGCGGCCAAGGCCCTGGAAGCATCAAAAGAGAAGGAAAGCCAGAATGTGACAGATGACCTGGCGACCACAAAGAAAAAGCTACAGGAGTCGGAGACACAGCTGAACCAGTTAAAAGGCGAAAATGCCAGACTGCACAAGGAGGTCGACGACGCGGCGGCATTCAAGTCACAAGTTAGGTTGGTGATCTTTCGTTCTTCAAATGCGCACACATGACCAAATTAAATCGATCAGTCCCTACAATGGATGGTGCCCCGTGAAAGTCAATACGCCGATTCGAATCCGCTCGTTCACGTCGAAGAAATGTTTCCAGTATGATTACTCGGATAATAAAGGCTCTCACCTTGTCCAGCAATTTGACATCAGCGATAATCTCAATCAGAAGGTGAACATTTATTCTCAATCTACGTAAGTAGCTGCTTGCCTGACGTGCTTTCGCATTAGTTCGAGATCTGCCCGGTTGGCCTCAGGGCGTTTTCTATTCGCCACATCGCCTCGGGAACATTCCTGACTACTGGTAACACAGTGGCTTCCGGGGTAGATCTGACTTTTGGGCCTTTCCCGACCTTCTTCGCCTTCCAAGACATGAAGAATGGCGCTGCCTTGTGAGTTGGATCTCTGTTGAATTTCACTTCTCGCCGAGTGTTCAATTCCCATCGCAACAGGATACATATCGCGGAGATGCCAGAATACACGTTGAACGTCTGGGGTGGGTCGATGGATAACGGTGGGATAGTGAGGGGATGGAGTGGTGAGCCGAAGGGCGGGAACGACAATTGGTACATCAAGGACTTTGCCGACCACAACCTCTAGAATAGTCTCAGTTCAATTGCATGGCAGTGACTTTAATCCACAACTGCAGATAGACGCCGGTTCGCTTCGCGAGAATCCCAATCTGTGATGCGGTCCACCAGATTAAACTCAGGCCGCTCAACGGAAATTTCGTTTAATCAAGATTAATCCTTGAACCCGATTCATAGGCCCTTAACAGGTAACAAATGATATGCATTCGCAGGCCAACGGTGGCTCCTTCCCCGAGGTCTACCTTTCCCCGACATCATGTCTTACGACCGTGTCGTGGATATCATGGTGAAGGCGGACAAGCTCCTCGCGTGCGCCAGAGGTCCCCTTTACCACCGAGGGTCTCCTTCGTCTTGACTGCGATATTCGCACTGTGCTGTCGTTCACCGCCGCACGTATAACTGTTGAGGTGAAGAGGTAGGATACAGTTTTCGCTGAGTATGAACAGATCATTACCATCATGGAAGAGCACCACTGCTTGGAACCGGAGGATTTTGCCCCCTTCAAGTTCGTTATTCCTCTCTCACAACCTCTATTCCTCGAGCGCTTATTAGCGAGTCACCAGTGATCCGGTACCTTCTGGCAACCAGCCACCACTCTTGATCCCAACAGGCCCCTGCACTCGCAGCAACAATCCCAACCCTGTTGGTCGCGGACGTGATCGTGGATGCGGCCACTAAACCCCGGTACCTTGGCGTCCCAGCCTTGGTCAAGAATTTTGTACAAGCCTTCTTTTGATTCCCTTGTATCCCTGCACTCCTTGTACACACTCCTTAGCACATTGGTGCCTTCTGACCCTCGTAAATACTATTTCGCGCAGTGCAATAGTACCTTGTTTCCTTTCCACTTGCTGGAATAGTCTAAAATGTGGTATCTTTCCCTTGATACCATGATCCTGGACCTCATATAGGTACATCATTGATATAAGGAATAGTGATGTGGGGTGTTTTATCCCTCAAGATATAAGTCACATTGTCATGAAATATAGGCACGGAAGTAGTCCACCCCTAGGGCAATGTGAATAATCTCAGAGCACTGAACAGTGTCTGAAATTTTGTATAGTCCCGTGAACTTTCCGATATATCACAGTGATCATACCCCGAGTATAAGTTGAATACACCCCCACAGGCTCTTCCTGCAGAGAGACTTTCCAATTCATCTGTTGCTGGAGGCAACCCAGAATGCACTATAGTAACTACATTCAGGAGTTCCAACGCATGAACCAATCTAGTACTTTTGCCATCTTTATTCAAGACATCAAAGAACTTCAATCAATACGAAGAATTGGACATCTACTAAACTCCTGTGTTGATCTTCTTCTTGATAACCTTGCAGAATTCTTCCAGTTGGCCATGCAGTATGGGAATGGATTGCTCCACCCATACTTTATGTTCAACCAGGGGAATTTCTACTGGCAGGAAGAAGTCATGGCACCAAAATCCCCTCTCTGAGTCATCCCAGGCAAAGGCATTGTTACGGACACTCCTGAACTCATGCATAAGTTTACGCTCCTCAGACAATAGAAAAGGTGCCTCATGGATCTTATCTATGCCCTCTTTTCTCTCCTCAGTATAACATCTGGTAGGAATAAAGTCTCCCAGATTAGGGGGTAACTTAGGGAGTCCTTCTAGAGGACTGGACAAATTTTCCAAGCAACAGGCTTGTACTTTTGCCAGCGAAAACGTCTAGAATGGGTATTTCACGAACTAGTATCGGAATTATTGAAACCATGTACAGTAAGGTATGTGACATCCGCATTAATCAAGTCACGTGATGCAACTACTAGCTGATGGCCTCTGTACAATAGCAAAAATTAAAACCACAGAAATGTGCAGCTTGACCAAGGGAACAATCCTGTGTTGGCAGTTTCTTGATAGCTATCCTCAAAAAATGGTTTATTGCCTTTTGTTCAAAAAGTGTTCAGAATGCAAGGAGAAGTTGTCTCAGGCACAAATATATTTTGAGACCAAAAATTTCCTGCTGCCTAAAAGGGTAATTCACATGATCATGTGATATGTGTAACTACTCTTGAGCAGTGCCTTTAGCGCCGTCTTGCAACACATACTTTCTACTTGAGCTACCCTGGTGGCAGACAATTATAGTGTTAAAGGAATAATAGATAGGACACACCAAAAAAGGAAATGTTTCCGGTTGGATGAAAACCGACCGTGAAACTTGCAGTATAATTTTCAGTTCTTATCCTACCTGAAACTACAGGTATCAATGTAGTACAGGCTGAAATTGAAATACTTTATTTCAAAATCACCTTCAATGTCACAAAGAAAGGAAGTTTCTTTGTATCATGAAAGGTTTCCGGAAACTCCGGGTTTCTCCAAGCCTTTCAAGACTGCAGAAGGAACTAGTTTCAGTCATAAAGAAAGCAGTACCGAAACTGCCACTTTCGGCACTGCTTTCTGCTAAGCCCGAAACAGCCTGTTTCTTTGTTGCGGCATTTCCGGACCAATAGCAAAAATGCCGCAGCTTTCTTCATGTCCGAAACTCGTTCTTTCACAGGTAAAGAAACGCACGTTGAAAGAGCCTCTTTCAGCATGCTTTTCTTTACCTGTGAAACCACTTCCTTCAGTGGCCTTGAAAGGTACAATGAAACTGGGACTTTATATAAGCCTTTCTTGATCCAAAGAAACCAGCACCCTCGGCGACACTGAAAGGGCTTGCGAAACAAGAAGTTTCAATTTCACTCTATATTACATTGATACTTGTACTTTCAGGTAGGTTTATGACTGAAAGTGACACTACTTGTTTCACGGTTGGTTTTCATCCAACAAGAAACATTTCCTTTTTCGGTGTGGGATGCACATTAGTTGCATGCGGCTTTTGGCACTTGTGCAGAGCCGCATGGGATTTTTGGTTCTTTATATATAATTATGAGTTCAATGGCCTTCACACCTGTATCCAAGCCTGAACCCTGCGCCTCTTGAGTATCATTGAATTCAGTTGCAGAGCACATGTGAGAAATGCCCTATTTTGATGGCATTTCCAACATCACTGCGCAGCTAATGGGCATATGGCATGCCGCAGTGGATTGATCATCAATTCAATGCTCACCATACACCAGACTCACCAGACGCGACCAGTACTGTTAATTGCATGTATTATATTAAAAAATATGACTCTGGATCCCCACCCAAATGGATTTTCTGGTGCAGTTTTGCACAATGCACAAAAGCTTCATGAAGCTGCATGCGGCCCATGCGGCTTTTGCGCATCCTATCTAATGTTGTTTAACAGAAATCCTTATCCTAGAACATAATTTTCAAGCCAAGAGTAGTGCTCATCAGAACAGCTGTAAAGGCTTGTTGTTATGAATTACCTGGATTCTAATTTTTTCACATGACATGTCCGTACACGTACGGATGCGTCTAACATCATGGGACTCACATGATGCCACCACGAGACCTTCTTATGGTTGAAACCCAAGCACATGTCATTGCTGCACGGGTTTCAAGGACTTAGATACGGGAAGATGTTAAGGCTTAAGGATCCCACACAGATGGTCCCCTAACTGATCATGATCATATTTAATTTATTCAGAACATATTTAAACTTGGTAGAATCTCCTTGTACAGTAGATTCTACCTCGTCTAATCTCAGGCTTCTGCTTTGGCTTGACTTAGGGATTGTCTCCACCCTGTCCCACTTCATCTCCATTCTATTGCGGGTTGCATCCACACCCCGGTATTATACCTGAGTGGATATCATACCCTATTTGACTTGTTCTGGGTTCCGCCTTGCATTCCGACTCACAATATACAGCCTCCTAACGAGGAGTACATCCAGTTAGTCTTGCTGCTCGGGGAATGCACCAGCTACTAGTGTCTGTCGGGTTTCTCCTGGTTGGGGTTCTCGCCAGGTTGCTCGTTGTTTAGCCGACCCATAAGCCGTTGTTGACACTTGTGTTGAAATACCCCCCATCATGCAATTTCATGAGATCTCTTGAATATACCTGGGACTAGTACTGAACAAGCACAGGAGGTACAACTGAATTTCCGAATCAACCATCTTGACAGTCAAGGATTGGACATGTCAAAGGCAGCCACTGATGATTGTTGCTCAAAGGTGTTGGAATTGGAGGGCAACATTTCAGCCCGCCAGAGCCACGTAGTCAGACAACGTGGAATATGTGTCGAGAGCACTGCCACGGACCTGAGACACGTCGGGACGTGTAGCAACGCGCCACACATTATTTTTCGAGTCAGAGAGTTTGAACTCCGCATAGTTTAATTATTTATTGTTCGAAGTATTCATTGTTCTCCAGAGAGGTATAAATACTGGCATGTATTCTGGTTGAAGATACAGTTTTTCCCCTTCATTTTACTATAAAAGGGACTGGTGTTGGAAGAATCCAGGTCAGATTCACACTGATTCATTAATTCTTGACCTCTTGAATCACTCTACCAGCACAAAAATCCATTTTAGTTTTCTCAATTTCAAAATTTCGCGCTTTCCCACGTTACTGTCACACATCAGTCATGTTCACATGAATGCCTATCTTACTATCGAGATATTTTTCAGCTCTGAATGAGCGAGAATTGTCAGGCATCAGTATGAAATCGCGCAAAGAACACGTGACCCGGATCCCCCAGAGTCCACCCAAGCACCCGAGAATACAGCGGGGCCTGCCGGATCCACGGCCAACAGCTGGTCTAGTACCGTGGGTGTTCTTCAACTGAGCGTAGATATGTTTATGGATATGGTATATTTCTTCACCGTCGGAATCAATTCGCATATGGCTTATCATGATAGAAATGGGTTCTAATTTCTAAACCTGCAAAGAATCCGGCCATCATGGTTGCCGGCGCGAGAAATGGATGTATCATGGAGAAAACTAGAGGAACCGTCGAAGGCAGGATGGTTCCTTGAAGAAGCACGTGCAGATTCTCTGGGAAGGTGACGCATTCTGATAAGGAATTAATTCAATAAACTCGCTCGTGTTTGTACTTTAACATGTTGCCCTATCTGAGACCACCGTTGTTGCCTTTATATGAATCGACGAGGAAGCGTCGTCAAACTCAAACCTTTCGGAAGGTAACCTTTCGGGTACGCTGAATATTCAATCCTTCCCTGCCAAAGTATCGCCCGCTCTTTAAATAGAATCAATAAGAGACCTGAAGGACGGAGGACCAATATTGACCTCGAAATTCCACTGCTCGGATGCACGAGCCCAGTTAGCAATGCCATCGATGTAGGTCCTGACTTGAAGGTCCAGGGGACCTCTGTAGGTAGGAATGTGATCCCAAAGCTCCAAGAATTCAGCCACCAGCCGATCGTTCCGATCAGTCATCCAGCGGACTGCACCGTCGAGATCAACGTCAAGCTCGTGCATGACAATGGCGATGAGATTGTGGTTGTCTCCGCGCGCTTGCCTTTCCTCGCGGCTTTGAGTATTGACGCGGATGGAAAGAAAGAACACATACTCGTTAGGCCAAGAGCACAGATCGTTGCCAATAATGATTATGTCGGTGCACAAAGCCGTGAGCTGCCGGATAACAGGGTTCTCCATTACCTCGTCTGGGATGTTGAGATGCACCTGCAGTATTATGAAGGACGGCAGGGCACCGATAGTATCCCTGCGAAGCTTGAGGTAACCCGCAATGTCTCGGATACGATTATCGTCTCGATCGTACGCCTGCTGCACCACAGAATCAGTCCAATCCTTGAAGCTTTCAATAAAGCGCTTCTGGGCGATGGGTGTTGCCGTATGCATCGCATTTTGCCAATAACTGGACAAATGTTCAATGCCGTACTGCGGGATGCGGTAAATGAAACCTTACGACTGAGTGATTGCACCTCCAATCCAGTCACCCTCCGGACGCGCTTTGTGGGGATTGCGAAGGGCGTCCATGACACAATCCAACTGGTAGCGTGCGGTCGGTCCATCCGCCAAGTCGGAATGCTCGTCGATGACAAAAAATAGGTTCATCAAGTCACAACCGATGCGACATCCATCTGCGGGAGATTATCAATTAATTGATGTGGATTTAGAGACGCGACAGAACCTTTGTTGAGCCGCGGATACGCCAACGACGCGAGCAAGTCTATTCAACCAAGTAGTGAGCCATGAGCTGCAGAGTGAAAACGATTTTACTTACTGAAATCACACAGATTGAACGCTTTCTGAGCTTTTGGGCTGAAAGCTTTGAAGCTCTCGCACCACTGGGCAGACTCTTTCTTCGCTTCCTCGTAGAAAGGATTGATAGAGCGCGGCCAGGGCCACTGGGGTAGCATATCGGGGAGGTAGAAGCACATTTCCTGGGGAACTTCGTGGGGCATTTTGGGGGTGAGAGATAGCGCTATGAGTTGTAGATCCAAGGGCTACTAGAGGCGTTGGTTTGCTCAATATTGTGGGGCCTTTATATATGAGATAGCTTACGGGCATCAAATAATTGCTAGGTAGAATCCCTTTGGTCTAGCTAGAGCCGTTTCACTCCACCAATAGTTATTGAATACAAGCCCAGGAACAGAAGCAACCCAGTTTGGCAGTGGATCCGGCAGATAGGACTTTTGTTGTTCGTTACTCATTGCGGAAGATAGACTTGAGAGTCCCATACTCGTGGCCAAGGAGGACTGAGATGAACGACCGGACTGCGTCGCAGTGTCCGCTGTGGCAGTTTCACTACGTGCACAATCGCGAGACGTTGAATAATTTGAGATGCTTCGTTGCGGGCCGACGAAAAAACCGCACCCACTGAGTTGCCGCCAGCGGGATCGGAACGGTCGCCGAATATCATGTACGATACCGGCGTTTGAATTTTGAGCGCGATTTTCTGCTACCGGGATCGGATCGATCAGCGAATATCAAGTATGATACAATGCTTCACACCTAGGTTGATTATCGCAATGCATCATTCTCAGGCGCACCAAATTGGGTCCGGCTACAGACCAAGGAAACACGATATTCCTGCAATCTTGTATACATTCCGGGGTGCACGTTTGAATTTTGCGCGCGATTTTCGGATCGGATCGGTCAGTGAATCTCATGTACAATGCTGCACACGCTTAGGTTGATTATCACAATGGGTCATTCTCAGGCGCACCAACTTGGGTCCAGACCAAGGAACGAAGATATTCCCGCAACCTTGCAATCCAGTATGCACTTTGAATTCCGCAGGCGAGCCTTGAATAATCAGGAGGGACTCAACTGCCCACGTAGAGCAAAACCCAGAGACACTAGCGGCGCCCGATTCGGTATCTAAATGGATCTGCACCTTGGACGTGAATGTTGTACATGTTTGGGCGCCAGTTATTAGTCTCGGTTTTGCAACGGATCTTGGCCTCTAGACAGGCTAAACTATGTAGGAATCCAAGATATGAGGACGCTCGGTGGGGCGAGTAGGAATTTTGTGCAGGGGGTTGGAGAGCGTTCCGCTTTGATAAAGTGCGGGAGCGGAAACTACTGGACTATTGGAGGATATATTATGCTGACAGCTGTTAGTTGACCCAAGAACGTAAGCTCAAACCCATAGACCGATGACTGTCTGTCTACCAGACTGGTCGCTCTGGAGTGTGGTCATTGAGGACGTCATGCCCAACTTACTATTGAGAACAAGACAGGCCTCCGCTTCGCTCCGGTAGGTATCCTGGGTCATCAGAGCGATGATTTGCGCAATAGGGTCATAGGGAATGATGCCACGAAGTAAAGACTAGCATTATCCGGACGGGGTTGGCCTGGAGAATTATGTTTGAGGCTAAAATTTGTAACAGAATGGAAACAGGGTGGAGAATGAACGGTTTTAAGGTAACGAGTTACAAAAGACTCGGTGTCCCAATTAAAAACTGTCCGTTGACAACGTATTCTCCGAGATGGAAAGCTTATGAGAAATCAGTGGCCCTGGCACTCTTGGGACAGATCACAGCATTGACCAGGTAAAGAGAGATTTCTGCCAAGAGAGCACAAAACGAATAAGAAACAAACACATGAGATTAAATACCGAATGATACCACGCAGGGCAGGGCGAAACTCGAAAAGAAATGGGGCCAGGTCGTCGGAACAACCGAGAATACTTACATCCAGCTGCAACTGCAATAAAAACCGAAAGGAGAAACAAAAAATGTTGTTCTGCTATGCAGTTGAAAGGTTCACAGAAATAAGCCATTTTTCAGCCTTGAGGTTCACCTCTTCAAAACAAACAATCCCGTCTTCGCTCCTCTGCTATCCCCGTTCGAACCCATCAAAAGAAAGGGGCAATGAAGTTAGCTCCGAATCCCAACAACAGAATAACAGGAACGTAGTTGCCACAGCTGCGATCCCCACTCGTAACGTGCCGAAGATTTGACCAAAGGTGAGGGTGGTTGAGAAAAAGGAATGCGAGGCAATACCTTAGATTTGCCTTAGATTGACAGATGGCGTCCAACTGCAAGTCCAGTTCAACCGAGATGGCCGATTGAGGGGTTTAAAGGCTGAGTAAAGAGTAATGAAGAGAACCAAAACCCTGGGCACGTCCGGGGAGTGAGATGATCAAAATACTTGCAGAACAACCTGGTCAGCGATGAACTACGAGAGTGGAGTTCCATACCTGGGTGCGAAATCTCACTTGCCACCATAAGACCGCTCCGAACCTTGCCTGCCAGTGCCGTATATGAGCGGTTAAACCGCTTTTGTGAGACGGAAGTAACGGATCATCAGCGGGAAATCTGCGCTCGCAAAATCAGGGTGGGGTGTAAAGCTTATCTGGCTGAATAATATCATGCACCCGTGGTATGAATGTGAAAAAAACAAAGCTGGGCATCAGGCCAGCGCGGATGCTACCGACATTTGAGTCCTTGAAGGTAGGGTCGGAGATCAATGTGCACACCCACGATGCGGAATGGCGGATGGAACTCACTCATTACCATTACCACAGATGCTGCGTGCATATAGTCAGGCAAGGTGGTCAAGCGATGAATGCTGGGGAAAGGGGGGAAGCAGGAACAAAGGATCCGGATGGCTCTTCTTCTAGATATAAAGCGCAGACATAGGCGATGTTCCAGCCTGAAAGCCAACGGAGCCAAAAAAGGGCAGCTCAGATATCGAAACGCGCAGCTCTTCGCAGTTCGTAGCAGGACATGAGACTGCGCAAGATCCAAAACAGGTTAATTAAACCGTATGGAGGACAAATGCAACATGTGAAACGTGATGGGCACCGCCCAATGAGGAAAATCTTAAAGAACGGATAATTAATTATTGTGTTTGAACAATAAAAGACCGGCAGCAGCAAAATGGGTTGGGGAGTGGAGGGAAGACCATCAGAAAGGACGGAGAATCTGCCCTGCTTGTGTGGAGAGAAAGCTCGGGTCGTACGTGGCCGCAGCTTTGTTCATTGACAAAAATCTGGCGGCGCAGTCTAATGTGACAAACTGTGTCTGCCTAAGGTTCAGATTGCGGATGGGTCAGCTGGCCGATGCGATCCCAATGAGAAGGAAAGCTGTTGATTCGCGTCCGAGTTGGTTAAAGAGGCGGTGTAGGTGTGGGTGTGCAATTGGGGCATCCAGAAATGCTTGGGACAAATGGGGACGATGGTTGACCACGAGACACGCCGCAGTGAGAAAAACGCAGCAAAGGTTGGTACGAAAGGAATTAAAGACAGAGGATCCACACAGGAGGAAGGAAAGAGCACAAATATATGGGGAAGTGGCACAGCCGAGGAGCCATTTGCTTAAAGAACGGTTAATTCAAGCCCAGATCGGGTCTGGGTTTAAATTCCGATTGGGATCTGTCTCACGGTTACCGGTCTATCGGACCGAGGGCTTTTTGAGCCCTCGGACCAACTTCAGTTGCGAGTTACCGAGTTGGATGTCCGAAACCTCTTGATCTAGCTGTCACTTCTGCGAGATGGATGTTTGGTGGGTAATATGTGTGTGGTGGGATTGCACGGGGTTAACAAGCGAGCGGATCTCACGGCGGTCGGTTCCGAACACCGCGGTCGATCTCTTCCTCTTTGTCTCTCACGCGCTTTGGCGCAATATGTATATACCTGCGAGCTTCGTGGGGCGCCGCGTCTCACATTGCGCTCGCAGGTGCGTATATCCTTTCGTCCGTTTCTCCGCGTCTCACACTGCGCTGGCAGGTTATTTCCATAGATATTCGGCGCGCTCGATTTAATCCCCACCCTCCGTCCCTAGTTCACTTACAGTTCCATTCTACTACCTACTCACTCTACCTCGCTATATCTTATGTCCCTCGTAGTTGGCTTGGGTCTGACCCATCCGGGTAGACCCGAGAACTTTTGGACCCAATCAAATTTGTTCCCAAACAACTCTTGGCCGCTTACTGCTCTCGCACACGATATTCCCTCTCTCGCCCTCTCAGGAGACGACGAAAGGTTAATGGCAAAAGTCAAGCAGTGTCACAAATCACGCTGTTAGTAAGCACGTGGTATGAAGACGCGCTAGCCGAGTACCAAGCGATGACAAACACGCATCGTGATTAATGCCGTCTCACGAATCACGATATGTATTTCTAGACATTCACATTTTAAATGTTTGGGCCCGAATATACTACACCTATAACCGAACATATGTATGTACTGTACCCGAGCCCTTCTCGTTTTCTTCACTGTGAATGGCAAGGGCGTTCAAATCCAACAAAAATTCCCATAACAACCCTCTCGCCGACCATAACTGAAACTCCCGTGTGACGCCGAAATCCGGTAATATCCCACGTGACCTGTTGCTTGAGGTCAAAAAACCTGGACTTGAGCCTGTTTCTCAATATTTAAAGCTATCATGGATGCATCTTTGAACCCCTCGGAAGACTCATGTACGCAGTTTATTCCACCAACCTAAGGGACACCATTGCCAAACACAACCAACATACATTGCCATAAATCGCGGACTGGATCATTCTGCTTGCAATGTGGAAGCAAGAGAACATAGTTTGAGCACACTTTGAAGTTATCTGAGCTCATTCGGACTCAATTTGGGCAACTTTGATGGGGACACACATTTTTTCCCCGGCCTCACAGGTGACCCTACGTACCTGCCCCCGGTCCCCAAATTCACCGGCCTGAACATCAGCAAATCTTGGGCCCTTTTGTACCGTGGGTACCCCCTTACGTAGCGCTACGTAGCACTACGTACATCAGCGAAAAGGTACAGCACGATACAGGCGGTACGTACCACTGCAGATCGCTACGTAAGGGGGTACCCACGGTACAGCCGTTCCCAGGGTTTGCTGATGAACCCCCTTAGTGAATGGCAACCCGTGCACTGCATTCAGCCGATCCCTTCTGGTTCAGCCAAGCCTGGCTAGCCACACCTTGACAGCTTAGCCAAGTGTTTAGGCACTGCGAGGCTGCCTCAGCCGAACTGGAATTTCGATGTCTAGGCCGATGGAGGGACCGGCTGAATGCAGTGCTTGGGTCCTTATTTCTATACTATATCAAGGTTCTGCAACTGAAAACATGGTTGACCATTAAGTTCGACCTCACACTAAACGAGCACCAACTTGGTAGAGTTGTGCGAGGCTCTGGCTCTACTTTACATCTTTTTCCCTCCAACTTGGTCTCTAATTGCTAACTTCTAACTCGGAACTTCGGGTGATCAATCGACATACGCGGCAATCAATGATCGGCATACGCAGCAGTACATGGGCGTACATGGTTGAACCAACACAAAAGCATTCGGGATGGCACCGGAGGCCAGTTTTCTGTGAGAAAAGCTCAATAGGGAGGTTGTGCAAAAGCTGCATGCGTTGTAAGGAAACAAAAGTTTTGTTTCCTTATCGCACATGTACCCAAACCTTGCCAACAGTGCGTCGCAAGCTGTTGATGTTGATTCCGGCAATCAGGTGTGGAGCTCGAGCGTGGAAAATGGCCTTTTGTGGCAACATCATGGCCATAGCCGCACAGCGGCTGTGGCGCCGCCGGAAAATGACATCAAAATGATGCATATGATATTTGGTAAGTGGTTGAATATACTGTATAGCACCTAATCTACTCATATTTCCTTGAAATACACATTGATCCACTCATAACTGGGTCGGGTTATCACACGGCTTTGCACAATGCACAAAAGCCGCACGCAGCTCGTGCGGCTTTTGCACAACCTCCCTGATAACCAGTGCCGTTGTTGAGGCCCTACGCTCTGGTGATTCAAATATTCTGATTAGCACGAGTCAAGAGTGGGTCGAAGAATACAAGTAATTTATTGTACGACCCACAGTCCACTGCACTGGAGTTTTATCGCATTGCTAGTGCAGCCACTAAAATGCTCAAGAAATTCATCACAAAAATCCTTTTGTTCAACATGGTCCCGGAACTCGATTGACTGGACTTTGGTAACGAGCTCGATGAAGAGGTGGTCGGTGATGGGGATGATGCCAGGGATAAAGTGGTTCCCAACGACAGGGCGAAGGCAGGACAATATAGAATTCGCCTGACTAGCAAGTAAAATGGGGGGCACTTGTGTTGGTGCAATCATTGAAATTTATCCACAACTCCCCAACATTTTGGGCGGATGAGTGAATTTGGTCATTTCCCAAGTGTGTGGACATGCTTTCTATGTGCAGTGCTCCAGTCTCGCAGTGATATTCTCGACCTTCAGGATGCACATTTCAATATGGAACATAACCTCACAATGTTACTATGCACACATCAAGGGAACCATTGACAATATACAGCCTCTCAGTGATG
Organism: Mycena galopus ATCC 62051; assembly: GCA_014925785.1. Lineage (NCBI taxonomy): Eukaryota > Fungi > Basidiomycota > Agaricomycetes > Agaricales > Mycenaceae > Mycena > Mycena galopus. Next base: position 527,981 of record WIQG01000008.1, on the reverse strand, counting down.
TTGGCGAAATCAGACTCCATGGTATTCTGTCACTCCGAAAATCTATTTGTATCAGAGTCTCCGGAAACAGACCTGACATTGGTGGTATCAGAGGCTAAATTGAAGAACCTGGAATTGCACCTGATATGTAAAGAATAATGCGGTCAGGAATAGTAACTAATACAAACCATATCTGGAGTGGCTTCTGCAGTTCTGGCACTCAGTGTATCAGATGGCATTTAATTTGGCCTGACACTGTGCCTGACACCTTGTGTGTCAGGAGCAATTTACCTGTTCCTTACACAATAAGTATCAGGCAGAGGTTACTGACACAATAAGGATCAGGCATCCAGACACAGCCATCACGCGGATCAGCCAGTCTGATGCTTATTGTGTCAAGCAGCATTCGCTGGCACCCCATGTTTGCATCCGGCCAGCATGGCACCTGACTCTACAGGTGTCAGGAGCAGTATCAGGGACATGGAAACTGCATCTGATATAGTATGTGTCTGAGTACCGGAAGCTGCCTCTGATATCAGCAGTGTCAGATACAAAGTTGGATCACCTTATACCTCATATGTCAGTTGGAGTTCCAATGACTCTTATTCTGTCTCCTAAATTAATGGTGTCAGGTATGTTTCTTGGGAACCTGATACATTTAACTTTGCAGAGTGTGTGGTACCGGTTGGGGTTACAAAGCATAGTGGGCTATATGCTGCATCCAGGAGGCTTCACACTGGAAAAGGCACTGGTATGAATTCACGAGTGACACGTTGAAGGTTTCTGAGCGAGTGACTACCGTCAATAGCGGGGAGTTGCCAGCATAGATGGTGGTGTTCATTCGAATTTGATAGTTCCCTGCAGAGGTCTTGGCAGAGTGTCGAATTAGACATAGGGCACTCAGAATGTTGGACGCATAGCCGCATGCAAAGGGTAACGAATTCTATTGCTGTTTTGTTGGGTATATCTCATGGCCATCAATCTCACTGTCTTTCCCGCATTGACGCTCCTTGGTCTGGGACCCTTTTATGACGGATTTTTGATGGAAATCCTCGTTCAAGGGATTTTATCCCTCCTTCTCAAATTTCTGTCTGCAGTCGCTGAACTTGTGTTCATCGAGCTGGGCATTTGTGGCTGAGTCTTAGCAGCCATTATTGAGCATCCCGTTGTAAATTCTGCTTTTGCCTTTCTTTCCGAGCCATACCGTTTTGATTTGAGTTCGTCTCCCTCCCTCTTTATATCCGGGCAAAGCGATTTTCCTGCAGCAGTGCCGCAACAGTGCTGCTGCTGCATGCTGCGGCAATTTTAGCGGCAGTCTGCGGCATTAAGTTTGTGGCACAGGTTGAACTGTGTCCCAATGCCCTGGTCTGTCGATTTGTAGCACATCAGCATGTGCCATAATACTCAATACATCATTTGCTGTTGACACTTTCACTGCAGCAATTACACTTTGCAGCGGCAGTCACGCTGCATGCAGCAGTACTGGTGCTTATGCTGCCGCAATTCTGAACTTGTTTGCGGCAGTCAACAGCGGCAGTCCAGCGGCACTCAAGTTCAATGCTCTTGAACTATTAATTGCGCCTGCAGCGCTTGCACTTCCTGTCCAAAACCCTCAAGCACATTTTGGTTTGAATTTTGCCGTGTTCATTCCCTCAAAAATTTTCGAGTTTCTCAACAAGACTGCGCAATATGTCTTGACCATTGAGAAAGAAACTACATTTCATAACTCCTTGCATGAATCCATTTTGGGCAACTTGGTTACCTGAAAAGGATTCCTACTGGCATCTTGGCTACTAACCATTTCTTCTCCTCGATAAGACATCAAGATGTTCTATCAAATCCATGCAACTTACCGAGATGTTGTGTGACTCCAAGTTACACCTAATTGCAGTACCGAAGGTGCAGATCAAAAATCTCTGTTTTGGGATGTTTTCAAAGAATTCCCGATATCTCATTCAGTTCTTCACCGATTCACATGAAAACTATACAGATACTCAGCTAATTCATACGCAATTAGTGATGGAAAGAAATCCATGAAAATATTTTGTATTTGGAATTTTCTGCTTTTGGGCTGTTTTCACACCAAAGGCCATCTAGCATGCTGAAAACATGTTCCAGTGGCCTAATATTTGAGGAAGGACAACATGTATAACTAGAGGAAATTAGTGATAGAGCCAGAAATCGGGATAAATTGCTTTACAGTCCCTGCAGCTCCGTCAGATACATTCACCAGTTTTGGCCTTGAAAGATACTGTGAACATTGTATTTATTGAGGAATCTCATATGTTTCTGGCTCTCTCAATAATACCCTTAGTTATACATGTTGTCCTTCCCAATATACCACTGGGACATGTTCTCGAAATACTAGACAGCTTTTGGTGTGAAAACAGACCAAAACCAGAAAATTCCAAATACATGATATTTCATGGATTTCTTTGTATCACTAATTGTGCATGAATTAGCTGAGTAGATCTGCAGTTTTCATGTGAATCGGTAAAGAACTGACTGAGATATTGGGAATTCTTTGAAAACATCCCAAAACAGAGATTTTTGATCCATGCCTTCGGTACTGCAATTAGCTGTAATAACCCACTCCTTCTCCAATTTCAGCACACTGTGAATATCTCTCACATACGCAACTAACTTTCAACTGTTCTTGGCCTGTTCATGTGAATTTTTACTTGCAATCAATCTTCAGTCACTTCAGTGGCCACCCGTAGAGCAGTAAAAAACATGTTCAACAAGTTTGAACGTTTCGTGACTAATGGAATACAGAAAAATCGATGTATATGGCACTGGTGTAAAGGTAATGCAAAACTGTATAGTGCAGTATGTATTTTCGCATTCAGTTATACTATTGGGGTAGTTTCTGAGCACATCTGAAGCCTTATGCGAGCTTGGCCACACCCCATTGCTTACCCCATGGTTCACTACTTTGGAAAATTTTCGGTACCAACATGATTTTGACTGGGCCCCGGCATTGTATCCATGTTCTAGACACCTATTGCTATTCATCCATGGGCTCAAATCAATATGCAATATTTTTGGTTGAATGCAGCACTTGCAGTAGCGTGCCACTGCGGCAGTGTGACATTGCAGCGGCATCACCAAAACCGGGAATTTCTGATATGCCGTGATGAAGATTATCTTGCGTGATGGGCCTGATAAGGCATCGTAATGCGATCACCTGGCCGATTTGCCCTTGCAACGCAGGACCAGCGTGATGTTGCCTTGATAACGGAATGTTAGTCTGATAATGGCTTTATGAGGGCCTGACAGCCTGATGCTCAGCCAGGTCCGTAGTTTATTGTCGAGTTGGTTTGCCAGAAAAATCCGCTGCCCAGCTCTGTGCCATCACTGTCGTGCTGTCCAAGTTACAGGTTGATGTGTGTCATCCGATATATATCGAGTGAGGATGGTTTAGCAACTGATTATTGAGCAGAAATTCAATTCGGTGCGCTAGTAAATAGACAATCCCGACTGAGAATGTCGGAACTGTTCGGAATGATGTCAAAGCAACGGAATACCGGAGAAACTTAACCGAAGGTCCGTGCGCAATCAAGCAAACAAATCACAATGTTCGGATTGATCACGCCATTTTCGCTTCTTTCCCTCCACCCACCACCATCGTCCCTCCTCTTTCCACTTGCTCCCTCCCGTGGTTGATCTTCCGGAACTCAACTGGGCCTCCCTCAACCGGTTTCGATGACTGCAAGCCCTTCGAAATCGATGCAAAGCATCTCGAGATACTGACCAAGCTCTCTTGCGTTCTCAATTTGCTCTCGTCCTCAATCACACCCTCCCGCACTATATAACTCCAAGCCTCAAGACCGACGCCAAGCCTCAGCCAAGACGAATGCCAAGCCTTGATATACAAGTTGTGCAGCTCTCGCCCTTCAATGGCCAATCTCGGCAATTTTCGAAGGACTCGCATGCCCCTCAAGCCATATCCAAGAATACCCATTACGCTGCCTCCTCGAGCTTCTTCCAAGATTCTTCTCTCGGGTTTCTCGTTGTCAAGTCTGCGCTGTATCTGCTTGGTTTGATTATCACCCTCCCCCTCATTGCAGTTCTGCTACGGCTTGCAGTCCATGCACTGCAAACCCATGGCAGCATTGGCCTGCTTGTCGTGTACATTAAACATTCCCTGTTTTCCCATGCTCAATATGATTGAAATTTGATCCCTCCGTATTTGTATGGAATATGAATTCTGTAGCATGTATAAACAAAATAATATGTTCATTTGAGACCTTACATGCTGCTCCAGCCTGACAGCAATACATCAGGAAGATCCACCTTCATCACGATAATGGGCCCTTGTCTCGCACTTAGATCTCAGATAAGCCCCGATGAATTTTACATCACGCCGATGACCGTGATATGCCTGACAAGCCTAATAAGGCAACATATGACATTATATGTTTCTCCCGCTTTTGGTGATGGGCAATCTGCTGCGGCCATCCGCATTTGCTGCGGCAGTCTGCAGCACTTGCAGCGGCGCAGCGGCACAGCGGCACTTTCACCCTGCCCTTTATATCCTAGCTTCTTTGACGTGCTGCTCACCATCATCGGCGGCCACCAACCCTCTCTGTTTTCTTTCGGACGACGCCACGGTGCGCTCTTTCATCCACTGACACCCTTCAATTCCCGATTTCGCTGATACAATTTATAGAGTTCTCACTCAAAATTTCCGTGCGAAGGTGAAAGCCTTTACTTGGGTAGCCCGTTTTACCATATCCTCGGATAGAGTATACTTAATTGTCGTGGAGTATATTGATGGACACTCGTCGCCTACACCACGGACGGCGTGACTTTTCTTCAACGCAAAAAGGAAACGGCGCGGAACTTTGCCCTCCACTTTGAAAATAAATCCGAGGAAAGACCGAGGGCGAATTACAGACAGCTTACGCAGTTGAAGGGAAACCGAACACAAACAAGGCGGTGCCGTCTCTGGACCCGTCATAGGCCAGAACCTCAATTGTCAGACTATGGGCCGGATCAGCACCAGAGTAGTATGTTATGTCTAGCCCCACTGTCATTTTTAAGATAATGGAAGGGAAGGAACGAGATACGACGCCGGAACTGTTGGAGAATGAGTATAATTCGCCATCAACGGCAAATCTGTAGCACCGTGGTGAGTTCATGATATTCGGGCGCCCAAAGAAATGAAAAGGAGGGCCCAAAGACAGTTTCGACGGACAGGCCGAAGAGGACGATGTGGTCACGTCCTGCGGGAACAGGATATTCTATCTTCCCCTTGTTCCGCCCCGTGCTCTGGCAAATGCCGGGGAATCACAGTCCCTCCAAGATTTCTCGCATTTTGCAGCGGTGCAGTGGTCTTGCGCACTGTGAAGGAGGGTTGCGATTGTGATTTACTATGTGCCTCCCCTCAGGCATATTACTATGAATTATATCCCGCGTCGTACGTTCGGCTATTCCCGAGGGACATATGTGCACGCCGTTAGCAGCCACCTGAAGTGCTGGAAACTGAAGTCAGGGCCGAATTCGGCCCAAAAGGCTAGGAAATTTATCTTATGTCCCCGGGTGGAGTCGAGCCACCGTCTCCCCTCGAACTCGCGCAGGAAATCGATTAAGCTGTGGGAGGGCGCGGCCGCGTGCTACGAGGATTTTTCTGCCTTGAGTTTAAATTGGGTATCGCGGGCCCTCTTCTCCATGCGTAGAGCGATCGGCGCTGTCCACCCCTGCAAGGAGTCCATGAATAACCAACCCGACAAAAATATTGACTTTACGCACGCTCCATGATTAGGTCTCCAGGTGGAATCGAACCACCCTCTCCCCGCGAATTGACCATCAAATACCGCTCCTTACTGTGGGGGAGAGCATGACCAGATGCCACGGGGACCTTTCTGCCTCAGTTTCTTCCCCTCGTTCATGGTCGCTCCCTCCAATCGACGCCACTCTTCCGCCGCTTTTCTTCTGTCTTATCCAACGGTTTCATCCCGGTGCTTTTGTATACCAACGGACAGCCCGTCAAAACATTTGCAGCCAAAATCCACGTCAGGGAAAAAAGGTGTTTGCAGGGTGGCTAGGTCCCTGGGTGCGGTTGAACCACCTTCTCCCCCACATTTCAGGCAAATCTCATCACCACATGGGCGGACGTGATTGCGCACTACAAGTACCTCTCTGGCTCTGGCTCAATTCTAGCCCAGCCTTCAAATATCTCAGGCTTCTTCCTTGCTCAGCGTGCCTACCTGTACTTTTGAGTTGCTCTCATGCTCATCCGCGCCCCCTTCGCGGGGCCCCATCTTATTTTTCTTGGATTTAAATATGAGGGACGCTCGGCGAAAAATGGTCCAGACCATTTTGGCATGGCACTCGAAAAACAAGGTTAAACCGTGAACGCGGCACACTAGCAGGTCTGATCCGAATCAATTGCATCACACAGCCACACTGGCCCTTGTCTCTTCCCACCACTGTGATCCAATGGTTTGTCTGTCGCTCGCAGCGGGGAAATACTGTGCAACAAACCTGCCAAATCAAGTTCAGCAACTTCAATACGTAGCTTTGGCATTCTTCTATAACAAGCTTTTCCCTTTCGTCCTCAAGTTGTCGAGGCTCCCCCGCGCGCATCCGGGATGCTTGATCTTCGCTTCGCAGCGGCGCTAGCGAACGCAAGTGGTAATCCGAGTGCAGGTGCGATTCCTGATAGTATCGTGCACCCAGCGACTCTCGCTGCTCCTACGTGTGGGGTATGTGCTGCCCTTCTCTGCGGGGCGTACCTTGGTTTCTTACATCTCCTTCCGAGTGGCGTCCGTCGAATCGCTCGTCGAGCATTTTTCTGCCGTCGCTGAAGGGTGGGAGTAAAGTTAACAGCAAGTGCGACGGCGTTGCCCATCGACGACGCCAACTGCGGTAAGAGGAAAGAGCGCTATTGGAGGTGGAATCTCCCGTGCGTCCCCTGCATTACCATGTTCTCTGCTCCCATCTACCCTCTCGCCGTATACTCCTCTCCGATTTCCTGCCGTCCTTGCCGGCCTGCTCTCACCATCCACACCCCTCACCCATGCACGTATGTGCGCCATTATCGAACAGTATTAACTTTCTCTCCCAATTTCTGTTTGAACGGGGAGTGAACAGCACCCAAACCACACTTAGGAGGAGATGTGATCTCATCACCAAGAGGATCGCGACAAGAAGTTGGAAGCAAGGACGAAGGACTACGAAGGAATTTCAAAAAGAGTGTCGGGCTTTGTGAGATATCGACGAGGTGTGTCGCATTTTCTGTCACGGGTAGAAATTATACAGTGTGTTACGGTGTCGGGTTTCACGGAGCCTCGGGAGCTTGGCGTCGCCGACACCGAATGCTACGTCGGCTCGGATGCGGGGCGGCGGGTTCAAGAAACTACTTCAGTTCGGGACGAGCGCGCTCTTGTTGCTGTTCAGCGCAGTGGTGGTAATAGCGACGCCATATCGGACCTCCCCGTACGTCCGCATTCCATACTTACGGTCCACTACCCTATTCTCATGCACCCTCCGTCCCATCCATCCGGCACCCTATCTGCCGCGCTAAGCTTTGGCTAATTACTCTATGACAGATGTATGCAGGCCGCACGCGAAGTGCCAGAACGCAAGTTTCGATCACCGGCGTAAGATGTTCTTTGTGCCAAGTAGCGCGTCTCTTCGGCTATGGGACTCGGCACGAAGAACTTGTGGTTGAATGCAATGGTTGAAAGAAAGACGCTTGCCGCGCGGTAATTGACATGCATGCGAATGGCTGATAATCATCTCGCCATTTGTAACTGAATGCTGCCCGAAGGCGACAGTGATAAACATCTGAGCTATTCGTGCTGACCGGTGTCCAGAATTCTTAGAGCGATAACTTATCTGGTGCAGCACAGCGGCACTTCAAACTTAGTCACCTGCGCTCGTCTCAGAAAAGTCGGAAAGGTACGACGCAGGTCTTTTAATTCCCTACCTACACCTCGATCGAGGACTTATATTCATGCATTGACCCACTGGTCCATACTTAGTTTGCGGCCGACCTGTCAGTTCCTTCCCAGCTTGTTTGACGTCGCCCAATCCTCTCAACCAAGAAAGTGCCCTTCTTTTTTTCACGGTGCTTCTCTGTTCAGAAGCTCGGCTTTTGACTCCCGGTGGTCACCCTTGGTTGGAAAAACTGGATATATACAAAAGGCCCTGGGGAACAGGACAGGAAATGTAGGCGGCCTCTTTCCCTCCCACGCCACAGATTGCGGAGATCGCATATGTCACCAAAAAAAAAAAAAAAAAAAAACAGAATCAGCACATATGGCTCCTTCATTCGCCCTCATCCGTTTGGTGGTTCTGTGTGCGTATATCATGCTTGAGCTTTCGAGTTTTGTCTCTGATTAATGGGCTGACTGCAGTCACCGTGGTTGTTTTTTCACTCATCGCCCTCGGCATGGCGGCTGCCGTCACGTTGACCACTCAGAAGTTCCTGGATGTCGATTTCTCATTCGCCGACCTCGGAATCGCAACCGCTGTGCTCACCATGATCACCGTCCTTCCAATGTAGGTTGCCTTGGTTCTGAATGAGCCATATGAGTCCCTAAATAGATTATAGGATCGCACTCGAGATCTTGCGCCCGGGTGGACCGACTTCTATGATTATCGCTGAAATCCCCTGGCTCGGTCACTCGAATTCCTTGGTGTCAAACTGATCAATATGGCTAACCTTTCACCCCCTCCAGCGTTTCTATCAATTCTCTGGCTCTCGACTGGGGCTGAGGCCACCGAGTTCAACGCAGGCTTCTGGTTTGCGTGCGGGAGGAGGGGAGAATTCACCTTGGACAACTTCCTTGGCGGAGACAACATCTGTTCGGAGGTGTCTGCCCTGCAGGCTTTTGGATTCTTGAACTGGATTATCTGTGCGTAACCGATTCCTCTCGGAGGTCGATCTGAGTGTCGCTTTGCAGTGATGGGTATGTTGGCATGCTGCTGGTCATGTCGTCTGGCAGCAAGTCGCAAGCACACTAACGTCTGGACATCATCCGTGGCCAATGCCCCATTCTCTGAACCCGCCCCATCTTCAAATGTCAGCCCAGACCGCTCCATCCAACACTGCTGGTTCCGTTCAAGCCGGAACCGTCCAGGTATAAAAGACATCACACAATTCTCGGCGCAATAAATCGCTGGATACCTCCTTCACGTTCCTCTATCAGTAGGGTGTCCATTGTAGTAGCTCTCTATGAATGATAAAAGGATTCCATACCCGTTCGAGTAGAAGATATTTTGGTGCCTGCAACGTTGCTTTGACAGATAACAGTCCAATAAACGGACAGCAAAACGAATATGACCGCCGTGTCGCGAATTATGGGCAGCGTAACGCACGGCGTTTCGGTGCTTCGGCGGATCAAATCAATCTACGTATCCAGTTGCCAATCATCCAATACACGACAGGAGAATCCCCGCAGTCCTAGTCCCAGAGACCGGCGCCCAGAGATCATGAAACCGCCGAGGGTTAGCAACGCGAGGACGAGGAAGGCATCCATCCTGAGAAGCGCAATGACGACGGGCTTGGATTGGCGTTCTGAATCTGGTATCAACGTTGTGGGAAGGTAAGTAACTGTTAGAAAGAGAAAAGTCCTGATGTCGCCGAGGAATTGCCGCTGCACTAGTCACATTAGGTGTGAAGGAACAGCCGCTGATGTGGCTCACACACAAAGAGATGAAGAAGATGAACACGATGAAATAAGAACCACATCTTGAGCAGGGTTTAATAAAAACACCCAGCGAAGAACATGGACACCTACGTGATATTTTTCGCGCTGCTTGTATCTCCTGCAACCGCGCCGACTGGTACGTTGTACGCACCGGGTACCAATCCACAAGTTCCCGGGCCCGATAACAGTAACCGCGACGTTGAAGCAATGGCTCGAGAAAAATACACATCAATTACTGTGAGGGGGACAGACACCCTTCAGGGCGAAATCGGGCGTCATCCGTACGAGTTCGAGATCCGTGGGCAAATTGACGCGCTCGATGTCCCAAGTGTGGTTCCAGATGAATTATTTTAGACTGGAGTGAGCAAAACGAATTTTTGGGTCCGTTAAAACATACATCCACGGTGGGCGAAATTAGATGGGCGTAGTGGCAATGACTCAGAAGTCAACCCGAACTTCAAGTGAGCGGTGTTTTGTTCAAGTTTGGAAATTTTCAATTCGCCAGCCACTTGCCTTGCAATGATATGAGTCAACACTAACGTCGCACTCACCCACAAATGTGGGAAGAAACAACAGATTGAACGTCGCGGGACGTAGACCGTACGAATGGATACACGTGGCAAATTAGATACAGTCGAAGGCAGGCAAGAAGCTCTAAGCTACAATAATTGACGATACAAAGGACATCAAAAACAAGAAAAATATTACAAGACTCCCGCCTGCCGCAGGGATTCCAAAGGAAAATTATACTGGCCCAAAATGACCGAGATTTTGCTGCGCAGTCCTGTAACGTTGTTGTACAGCCGCCGAGTACTGCTCTATATCAATGAAAAATTGTTAGGATAATGATCAATAAGTAACTGGTCCACGTACGAATAAGGGGACTCCAACGCGCCAGTATTCGCAGCGCCGACAGGGTTGTCTGCATATCCGTGGTCGCCTGGGGATCGTGTGGAATATTGACGACAAGGACGTCCGCAACGGCGGCGAGAAGGGGCTGGGAGTCGAATCGTCAGCAGGCGCCAGGGATGAAGAAAGGCGTACACACTCCGAAGACGGGATCGGCATTCTCCCACTCCGCGAGGTGCGCATCGGCGAGGCGCACAGCGACGCAGCGGGCAGCAAAGAGGCATTTGGAGCGAGCCCCCCGTGGTAGCTACTATGGGGGGAATACAGGCGAATGATAGCGACGTTGACAAAAGCGTGTGTAAGAAGAGAGAGCTGATCAGTGGGGTCGTTGATGTCTACGGACAGGAGATGATCGCGAAATGTTTCAAAGCGGGTTCCAGTACCCAGAATTCCGGTGGGTGAGGGAGACCTATGAGGATGAGGACTGCAATTCCCCTCTAAGAGAAGACGATGAAATACCTGGATTGTGGGCACTGAAGGCAAAGGCGCGTTCCAGATGGATGGACGCCTTTGTCAACAGCGTCAAGGGAGAATGTCCAGTGACATCGTTCCGTCGATAACGGTACCGGACTCCCCAGTATTTGGAAAATGCTGTGGGGTAATTCGGTCGGTCAGACAACGAGGGACTAGGTAGTCGAACTTACCGTTGGCCATGGAGTGTTGATCAATGCGTCGTAAGGGATGCAGGATGGAAATCGGATGCAGCCACAAAACTGTTGTTCAAATCATAACACTCCAGAAAGCATCGGTCATTTCCGTCCTGGAAACAGAGTCCATTTGGATCGGATTCCTTGGGTCTGAAAGCGCCCGGGAGGATAATCCCCGTGTGATGCTGGGCCAAGTCGGTGGAGACCTGCAGTAAATGCCAAGGACGTTGCAGCAGCACGGTGGTAGTTGCCTTCCAAGAAGCGTCCGCAATCCAAATAATACAACGATAGAAGAATCTCGGCTTGAATCAGGTGTAGCGCACGGTGCGGAGAGGCCTCAACCGTTGCAATGTCGCTGGCAACGTGATGCACAGTTTGCGCGAGCACCTCTACTTCGGAGTATGCGCTATCGGCGATAGGGTTCGCAGATAAACGAATGGCCCAGAGAAGGACTGCATTTAGAAGCCCCCGTGGTAAAAGATGGGCAGCTGATGCTGATCGTTGGAATTGGGTGGGATCCAAAAAGAAACAGTGGTTCCGGGCGAAGTGGCGAAGGAATACGTTGATACTACCGTACATTGCCCGTCAGGGGTAGGAATCTCATTGGAATGCATATACGCACCATGTTTCAGTCAACTGAGGATTTCCTTGGACAGGGTTCAGTGTATTTATGCCAGTGGGCACATGAGGAATCTCACCTCTACTGGGGTTCCAACGAAATGTGTACTATTGTTGGTATCCCACGTATCCGATTCTGTCATTGAGTTGAGCATCAAATAAGTGTCGGGATAGAAATGACTCACCCACTGCCAGGGCTGCGGCGGAGTGGAAGGATATGGTTCCGCCAGGAACACCTTCGACGGGTCTTGTCCACTCAAAACTCGAGTTGATGCTCAAGCTCGTGGATTCTACTTTGCATTGCTTCCATCCACTCCTCCAGTTGTGGAGGGACAGCGGCGCCGCCCGACGCGTGTGAGTATGTACAAGGCGTCAAAGACCTGGGCGGCTGAAGACGACATCGACGACAGATGGGTCTCTCTCCATCGCAGCCCTACAGGATTGTGAGCCAGACCTTCATCGACAGTAAACGCAGAAAAACGAACCACTTTGCGTTTCCTGCAATTGTCGCAAGCTTTGTGAGGATATGAGGTGGGCCCGCCACGAACACCCAAATCGTTGGAGGGATCAGTCATTGAAGGCCATCGTCAGGCTCCGTAGAGAGGAACCACCTTTATATTCTCCAGAATCTTAGGACCGGCGACTTACGGATCTGTGCACTACTGCGCGCGGGCCGGTACACGTATGGCCCACAGAGCATCGCACAATGAAGCCGATGACACTCTGAAACAAACCAATTTTGGAAGTAACGGCATACTAACGGCAACGGAGATCAGTGGCGGTTCCCAAGGTGATTGGTCAATCCACTGGGAGAGGTGTCGGAGTTTGAAATCAGATTGTCTCCACACTTCCACGATTGCAGTACCTTGCTTCCTATTATCCGCTGGTTGTTTGTTGTCATATAACCGGGTCTCCACCCTCCGGAAAAGCCTGGGCAACATCACTCCAGATTGTCGCCTCTTGTAAAGCACCGACATCCGCAGTAGGACTTACAGTACGGGGCCCCCATGCACCGACTCACTTCACCACCGAAGTACGAGAAAACAACCGTTCCTAAACAATTCAGTCTCCTCAGCAGTACGTTCTACTGCGGCAGTCTGTGTCGCTGCGGACATTTGGTAATTCGACCCGAACAAAAGAAGTCGTCTGGATTGCCATCCGACTCCACTACTCCCGCCCTTTCATATAATTAGCCCTGGTGGAAGTCGAACGCATAAATCTGGATAATTCCTCTCACACGTACCGGCTCCATGGCACGGGTTGAATGTCACAAACAACATACTTATATGGACGTCATACTTATCAAGTGATTTATATGAACATCCGACAGACGACCCTTCCAGTATCGCACACAAAAGGCTCAATGCTTCGTGTTGCCCTATGACCGGGGACGTGCCCCTGCTGCGCATGCGCCTTCGCGTGCTGCGTATGTTGCGAATGTGAGACTCGCCAACCGTGGGATGGCCCCTGTATGATGTGTGTGAAGGTATGGATACCGCGCATCCCGTGCGGGTTCAACGATTTTCGGGGGCAGGCCTATGAGTTGTGCCAGAAATATCCGTTCGCGCATTGGCTGATGAGTGGCACGTTTGCCATTTTGGTCGCTGGTGTTGGCATGTGCCGGCTGCTGTTCAGTGCTGCATTGCGACTGTTGCGAGGAGTCGGACAAATTTAATCTCAACGGTCCTAAGCGGGACCGCAGTGCCAGTGTCGTGTAGTAATCGTAGACCAGTCAGCCTCCGAACGAATTTGTATACCCCTTGAGTTCAGTCCCAAATCAGCTCTTGCTCGTCGTATTGAATCCACCTACGCTGCGGGAGAGCCGTGGTCTCGTTCGTTTGGAGACCCAAAGGTCATAAAGTACAGACCCTTTCCAAGCTCACTTCACCCTAGAATCTGCTTGTTGTTGCATCCAGTCAACTGTAGGATTGAGTTTATTTACTCCAAGAGGGATTTTTGGTCTATTCCTTCATCTGGGATACGTAGTTGGATGCCTCATACGCCGTCAGTGCGTGTGTGTTGTTCATCTTCTTTTTTCTTCTTTTGACACAGACTAATCCACCGATCTAGAATGTCGACGATCATCCAACTATGATCTTAGGTGCATGTTCAACTTCACCGTAATTGCGTCTTGCTGTTCAACCGTTCAACCGTGCGACCCCTTGTGCCAGTATTCAGAACACATTGAGGTATTCAAGTGCATCCTGTCTTCAATCCTTGTTCAGGGTTGGCGGCGAGATATCTCCCAGTTTCCTTCTGCCTCTAACCTCATTTCATTAAAAGTGTATCATCGGAGCCGGGAAATTGTTCGATTTCCATGTAACGCCGGTGTTCATACCAGTAGAATTTACCCGATTGCGGCTTGGTACCATGTGTTTACGCGATCGAGGAGGAATCAGAGCACCCACGTCACCGTCTTCCCTCTTTCTCCGCACCGTCGCTCCCTCATCCCGGAGCTCCCCATACACTCACCTCGCTTCTTATCTATGCCGAACTCTACTGTTTCCCGTGTGGGCTTGTTCAGGCACCTCATAAGGTTAGGTCGGATCTAAAAATATCGCACATTGATCGCACATGTATTTGATCCCGGACGAAGATCAATGAAAAACGTACTGCTTCTTGTTCGCTTCCCAGATGCCACGTTCTCATGGACGACCACGATGAGCCCCCCAAGTCGTCTTCTCAGGCGAAGAGCGATCTGGCTGATGCCCAACTTACAGAGTTTGTCAGTGAGCACTCTACTTCCGAGTACCGGCTTTACAACAGTCCATCACGAAAAGCGGGGGAAGTTGGCAAGGCTAAACAAGGCCTTATAAAGGCGGTAAGGCACGCAAGGCTTATCAGCCTGGTGAAGAATACAACTAGCCTTATGCAAGGTTTAATTTCTGTGTAAGGGTAATAAGCTTGGTGAACCCGAGCACACTTGGTCTAGTTCGACAAAGCTTATCGAGAGTTTTCATATTGATATATGCATATAATGTCAAGCCAAAGCCACGAGTTCAGACAGAATTCACACAAATGAAATGGAAAAAACAGTATATTAGTGAGTGGAAAAATAATACAGGTCGTCAACGAGTATGGGAAAGCGAATTTGGCAAGGAAAGAAGACGGGACAAAAGCCAGAGAGTTGAGGGACTTGACTGAGTAGGCATTGAGAATGAGATCCACCTTGAGAGTTGAGGGTCTTGAGGATTTGAGTGACTGCGAGTGCGTTGAGGCCTTTGAGGGTTAGGACCTGAGACTAGACAATAACGGTTCTCCCGGCCTTCGGAAGAGTTTGAGGGTCTTGCATGTGACACAGGTAGACATTTTGAAAGCCATGCGCTTGAGACCTTGGAGCAGTAGAAGATATCTGTGAGAACGCTGCGGACACTAAAGATATCGAGCCGTGGCAAGAAGTCAAACTGGGAGAACTTGAGGAATAACAGATTGAGGGCAGTAGAGCTAAGGCTTGGAGGGAGACTGCGGCAGAAAGTGCTAGGTGGTAGGAGGGAGATACGGAAGGACGGGGCGATGGGGCGATGGGCGTCCGAGGTGGTGGGAGAAGACAAGAGAGAAAGATGGGATCAAAACAACCATCGATGTGGAAACGTGATGCGCACGGGCCTCCATGCGTGTCGATCATGATGAGCAAATGATGGGACTCAAACCCGAGACCGCGACCACATTGCACAAAATTAATCTGAGAAGACTTTATTCCATGGGTTTCCTCATTCCCGACTTGAGGGTCGTCCCAAATTTAAAGATTCTGTGCTAAACAAAACAAGTGGGTGACACGCTGTACGTCATCTCTCCGCCTCGCGAGCTCTCTACTTCAACGCATAACATCGGGCTCTCTGGCTAGTAACTAACTTCAAGCCTTCTTCAATTCTTTTTGTTTACACCATGCTGCTGATCAGCCTGACCTTTTGTTGAATATATTTTATTGCCCAAGATCAAGTCTATATTGCCATGTATATAAACACATGCCTGACAAGGGGCATACCAGACTGTCGAGAGCCTTGTATTGGGCACATCATCCTGGCCGATGGCTTATAATCTAAAATCTGCCTGGTGAGGCCTTTATATGGCGTGATCAACCTAATCAAGCAAGGCGGAGATCGCCGAGCCATAACAGATGTCCCCACTTTTGGTGATGTCGATTCGTCGGCATTGTTGGCCTGGAAAGTCGCGACCTCGTATAACCCACTGCTGCCTCATCTTGCTCCAGGGTGTCTTGAACGTCGTGTGTGGGATGCCTTGGCCCTGGTTCGGACCGATATCAAACAACAGTAAGAGACCTCGGCATTCGATTGTACGAGATACTCAGTGGTGGCGGACTTCGGGATCACCTTGGACGAGGTAAACTGGCTTGGAAATATCATGTCGTGTGTCTACCTTCCGGTCTCCCTCATCGTACCGGAAATCAATCGACGATACTGTACCATTTCGTTCAATTCGTAGGGCACTTTGGCGTGTGACGCCGCATACGAATTGATCCTTTCGTATGCGGGCCTGGGATCCGTGTGACTTACGAAATTTTTCGTATAGATTGCCCCGCAGGGCCGCCCGGAGCGGATTTTTCGGGTCAAATTGGTGGGAACCTTTAGTATGACCCTTTTGTGATGCTGTGACCTACGAAATTTTTCGTATGATTTGAGGCTTGTGACCTGTGACCATACTAATTGCAGTAATATACGCGGCAATGGAAACGGCAACGTTCGGCACCGGCGTGCGATGGCGGCCAGTGTACCTTCCACTGGAATCCACTGGAGACTGGTGGCCGTCCAGCGTGTAATGATATCTGATGGTTTCCAGTGAGATACAGTGTATTAATCCTCCGTTCAACCACATCAACATGCGGCGCAATACATCGGGTTCCATTGGAATCCATTGCAATACAGTGGTGCCTCAATGTACCAATGCTCACTGTGATCCAACGATTCCCGGTGGATTCCACCACATATTGTTGTCATACAATGGACCCCATTCTGAATCCCTATACACTGGCCCCCACCAAATACCATTGGATTCCCCTGGATAATGGTGTCGATCATCAACACTATGGAAAGCTAAAAACTGTGTGATAACTTTACAAAACCATTTCGCCGCCTGTCGCCGCTGCCCAAAAGTCCTCAGAAAGTCCCAACTTCTTCTCCACCACCTTCCTCTCTACTTTCTCCGCGTATACCATCATGAGAACATGCACGTAGAAGTCGTAATTCACGTCAGACATCTGCCGTAATTGAGACTCGAAGCCGTTAAGCCAAGAGTTCAACTGTTCAGCAGTCTCCGTGTTGAAAGCTCGAGTTTGATGGGAGATGCCGTTAGCGTCCTGCTCGACCAGAACAAGGTCTGGTTGAGAGCCGTTCAATGGTGCTGGATTACACCATAGACAGCACAAAACATCAGTTGCCCGGTGACCGATGTAATGCCATGCATCAACAATAAATCTGGTTGCGGTGAGCCATGGATCGTTTGGGTTTTGGGTGACGATGTGGCGGAGGAGATCACAGGTGTCGTCATAGGCGATGAAGCTGGGTCTGAATGTCGGAAAATCGGCCCAAATCCGATTCAGGATTGCCAAGACTTGGGGCGTGCTCTCCGAGCGGTAGCATTTTCCCCAGCCCACTGGAAAACCGCACGCAAGTTGAACTGTTTGTAAGCAGTAAGTGGACTTGGCTTTAAATGTGTGGACAACCTGATCGCCCGGAGTGTCGCCGAGAGTCGGCAGAGAGATATGGAGGCCAGGGCCGTGATTTTGACCAGGGTGCTCAGCTTGCTCTTGCTGCCGCCGAATTACGCGGCGAACCCCGGGGAAGGAGAGGCGGGAGAAACGGTTCGCCCACTGCCGGTGCCATTGTATGTGCGATTCTGTTCCACATGTGAGCGCCCCAGGGTGACGAACGAGGAGGCCACAGGGCACGATACCACACACGCTACGCAGATTGAGGTGGGTCGCACAAAAACGGCCATCCTTGTAGTTAACCAGCGGGCCCTCGCACTCAGTGCACATTTCTTCATGAAGCTCAAATTAGCACTCAAAAATCACCAGTGAGAAGCGTGATACGCACGCGATGCGACATATTCTTTCCATCCGTGACCGCCAAGCGGGCATACCCTCTTGGTTCACCTGCCGCGGGCCTGTCTTGTTGTGCAGGAGGAGGAAAGGCAGGTATATCTCCGATATCGTTCCCAGGATGGTCCTAAAATTATTCACGTTAGATCCAACTGTTCAACAAAGTGGCCCTTGAACCTACAATGGGAGCATGGCCTTCCACACCTGCAACATCCTGATCCCCTCCGAGAACGGCGCCTTCAGCAATGAGATCCGCACGGTAGCGTTTCAGGTGCGTGCAGCCCATGCACCCGTGAGTCATGGCCGCCGCCAAAACACCGCCATTCATGCCAATGGTGGCCCGGACAGTTTCTGCGAGTAATGCAGTCTTGGGGTGCGCTTCACAGGAGAAGTTGGTGTGGTTGTGGAAGAGAAGGAGTCGACGGGAGAAGTGTTTGATGAACAGCCGTTGAGATTGCCGATATGTGAATTTGCGCTTCGTGTGGGATACAGAATCGTTCACCCACTCAGTGAAGTTGGACCATCCGGCATGGAATCGATGCAAGGAATTTTCCTGGGCGATAGGAACCCGCCGGTGCACCCAGATCCTGTGTTTCGAAACCCGTAGATATTCGGCAGATAACTCCAGCTGTTGGCGGCGTGCGTTGTCAGGATTCCGGTAAGTGACACAGTCGGGGTAATAGTCTGCACAACAGATAGCACAGTGCGCAATCAACAAGTCCCCTTTAACCCATGTAAAGCTCTCGTCCAGAATCCAAACGGTTTGGGATTTTACGCGCCGCCGCAACGTAGGAATGATGTTGCTATCGCCGATGGGACAAAAAATACAGGAGATCCGCGAGGTGCACAGAATGATACGGGGAGCAGGAAATGAGGAAGCCGGGGATGGCACAGCAAGATCGTCGGGGTTGAGGCTGAGCAGGGCATATATCGGGTGCAACTCTGCGGAGATGTGGTCCGCATATTCCTGCCCCCGGTCCAGTCCTGTCGCCCAGATAGGAGGGTGGTTATCCTCTAGTTTGAATGCTGCTACTAAGAAATTCTGTATGCTTTTCGTCCACGCTGTCTGGGCTGGTTGGTGCAGCTGCCTCCGCTAGTTTAAGTGTAGTCGAAGCAGGGGATAGAGCGAAAGCACGACCCCCAAGACATAGAGGGCTTTGTGAACAGACAGTTCAGCTGGGAAGAAGAGCTGGAGGATGAGGATGAGGTCCCTGACCGTCGGCGCCATTCAACTTGTACGTTGTGGCTAACGACAAGATTTGCGACAGGCTGTGTATGTGATAGATCACTGATGCATCCATCGCGTCCCCAATGTAATACTAACAGGACATGTCAACCTGGAGAACTACGCATCAAACTATGTGTCCAGAGAGTCGCCCTTTCACAATTTTGAACCTCAAGATGGTACCATTTATCGACACTACAGTACGGCGAAACATGTATGTAGCGTAAGGAATATGTAACTAGTAGTGGTCAAGGTCTTCTGAACTAATACGAATCTTCTTTGAACTCTTCTTCTTGCCGTGGCTGTCGCGCTCGGACTCACTTTCGGATGTGCTAGCTGCCCTCCCACGCTTCCGAGAGGGACCTGCGACCGGCGAGAGACTGTGATGGCGACCTTTCGCCTCAGTGCTGCGGGCGCGTTCCTTGAGCTCGGCGCGGTCCTTGAGATACCGCTTGAACTGAGCTGGGGTCATCCTGCTGAAAGCCTCGTTGTGAGTTACGCCCCCGCTCTCGTACCAAGCCCGTGCTTTTGATGATCCGACCATCAATTGCAGGGAAAACACCACAGTGCTGGTGCTCGAACGAGAACTCTTGATCTTGATGGTCTCAAAGAGGTCTTCCTTGGTAAAGATGACGCCAGTGTACTCCTCGTGTCCTGGCAAATAACAGTGAGTTCTTGAACAATGTAAGTAAAATACACTTACCCTTGGGCACGATGTATCCCCCGGTCGGGCGACTCCACGCCACAAACATCTTGAAGACCTTGTCCTCAAACAGCTGGCGCAAGAGCAGCATCCCCGCTGTTTTAGCACGGGGCCATGGTGTTCCAAAGACGGGGGCGTCGGTGATAGTTGCTGTGATCTGTGAATACAGGAACTGGAGGAATGCCTCCCGAACACCGGGTGCAGCAATTTTCCCAGTCGGGTTATGAATTGTGCGATCCGTTGCAATGGCTAAGGGGATATCGGTTCCCGCCCCGCTGAATTTTGGCCGCGCGTGGGAGGGTAGAGGAAACTGTGAAGGAGGGCGTTCAAGAACCAAAAAGCGAAAATTTAACCACACTTACACTCGGAAGACTGTTGTCAATGACCTTCGCCGTTGTGGACTTCTCCCAAAACACATCACAGTGTAGGGATCCTTCCGATGAGGAGCGAAGAGCGTACCCGTCCATTTCGCCAATCTTGAGAGTACGGCAGTCGCCTTGAACGATGGCGTCGATCCTGCCGATGTGATGATGCCCTCCACCACCACCACGAGTGGGGAGGCGATAGATGTGACCCCCAAGGCCTAGAAATCATCGGTTTAGCTGGCAGAGATGGTAGAAATGAGGACGTCTAACATACCTTTCATCGGGGAATCATTCTCAAATGCCACGGGAAGGATTTTCGACAGAGAAGTGGCGTAGTGGGTGGTTCCGTCCGCGGTGGTCGAAACAGAGATTGGGATCTCCTTCGTGAGAACAGGAACCTGACGAGGCACCGCGGTGTGATCGCCCTCGTCGTAGAAATTAACCTGGACCATCTCTGCCCCATGATTAATCAATGCCTGGAGTGAGAGAAGAAAGGGAGAGAGAGCCATACCGGGGAGCGCGATGGTGCCTGCGCTGTCAACTTTCTTCTCCTTGGGTTTGACTTGTTCCGATGGAGCCTCTGGAGTCGGTGACGCCGGACGCGATGTGGGCTCCAGGCTACTGGAGTCCGAACCTGGGTGGCCATTATTAAAGTGGAAAGGAGGGTAGGAATGAGGGAGATGAACCGTGGTCGCTCTCCTCAGGGACGGCATCATCCTTTTTGTGGATGGAGAGGTTCGCAAAGTTGGCGGGAGGGTTCACTGGAATTTTGCGATCGAGAAGAGTCTTATGGGCACTTTGATTTGCATAAACTAAGGGCCGACAAAGCATGAAAAAAATTCAGACTCACCCGGTAAGTTCTTTGGCCGGTACCTGCACTGCGTCCTCCATGGCTTTATTGGCACTGTTACGACCTCCAGCCTTGGGCGCGGTACGGTGCACGAAGAGAGGAAGAAACTTGGGGTTGTCCGCGGCCTCGGGGTGGTCGCGCAAGTACTTCTGGATCGACTTACGCAGATCCTTCACTGACTGCTCCTCATCCTCACCCATCGCTATCGCAATAGCTTGAAGCTCCGTCTTGAGCTTTTTGGAAAGCGGAAGGTCGGTGTACGGGATAGCGGCAGTCTTCGACATAGTAGAAGTGGGGGGTAAGCGACCATTGGCGCAGTGGAAGGTGGTCTTTTATAGTGGCCGACAGTACGGGCCACGTATACATCATGATAGCAATGCGCGTGATGCGTGATTTGATTTAAGTGGACCTGAAACAGGCACCAAGCTACAGTGGTGGTCAGTGGTACTCACTGGAACCCATTGGAGGTCGGTGCGGGTATATTACTCACTAATTGAACGAAATGGTACAGTATGAGATCCGGAGATGCGTCAGTTTTATTCTCCTAAGTACTCACCTCAAGTCTCCCATAGCAATCCTTACATCGTTTTCAGTGCGAAATTGGCGCGGTTACATTACTTGTGTCCGCTTGGGTACGGTATTCAGGCACTATCCATTCACTGTCCAGCGGAAGTGCATATGCTCTTTTATTCCTTGGCCAGGTGAGAGCAACCTGCGGTCGCCCATCATTCGCTCATCGTAGCGTAGTTTTTTGCCGCCACCGCCCAGCCGATATTCCAGTGCCTCGGCCCCAAATATGCCGAGACGTTTTTTGATCTCAAGGGTCGCACGACTGCGACTATGGTACTTTCAATAGGTTGATATTCCCTTCACGACCTGTTCTTTCGGCTGACATTGCTGCAAAAGTGAACCCGATTGGTGGGGCCTTAGGCCAGCTGTTGAGTCCTAATGTGGGCGATACTAAGCAATCGGTAAGAGCCTTAAACTCCATATCCTCTCCAAAGACACTGACAACATTTCCAGATTCTGGTGCTCGGCATCATGTCCTCTGCGGCAGCTCCCTTTGTATTTTTGATTAGTGCTGCACCACCGACGCCTCCGAGTATCTAATTTTTTTCGATCTCATCTGCCCATATTCACCTCAAGCGTCGACAGCGTATTCGGCATCGAAGAAGGCTCCCGGGCTACTTTCTTTATTGCGGGTCGTGGTCAACAGGGCTCGACCCACAGATCCTTCGATGAGCGTGCGGGAACGCGTCGATTTCGTGGGTCTGCAGTGGTCTTTGAGATATCTCACCGGTCCCAACCATCCCGCTAGACCATCCTGTTCTTCGTTTTCGGGGTACTGGCTGCTGCGTCAGTCTGTCTCTCCCATCCTTGAAAATGGACTATATTATCTGACTGGCTTTCAGCTCGAACGTTTTCGGAATCCTGACAGGCGAAATCTTGGTACCAAACGCGTCTTTGGTACTTTTTTCTTTCCCTGATTACCTCCCAGCATCCGGTTGGCTACTCATCGGACACGGCTGGCTATATGGGTGCCACTCTTATTCTGAGCGGGATCGTAGCCGCCTTCGTTACCTCCCGCTCTTCGACCGAGTCTTCACGTCCCACTTGGCGATTACGGCTAAAGTCTTGGTCCCCATTCTGAGCGTCGCGTGGCTCGTCTTCATCTGGATTGGTATGTCGCTCATTCTCATTTTGGATGCGTTCTGAGTCCGAATTTCGCAGTCAAGCCCCACAACGCTGCAGTCATATATGTCCTCTGTGTGATCGTCGGGGTCGCGTCGGTCACCATGCTTCCTGTTTCATTGGAATTGGCCTGTGAAGTGACGCGAAATGCGGAGGGTAGCTCGTCCCTGCTATGGTTCGCATGCAACGCCTTCACAATCATGTTCATCCTCGGTATGTTTCATCTCACTTCTCTCAATTCTTCCATTGGACTGAAGAATCAATTTGTTTCTGATTATAGTCGAGGGGGCTCTACGCGCCGGTCCTTCCGCGAATCCTCCGCTCAACATGCGCCATAGCCTCATTTTCAATGGGGTAGTCGTAATGACGACTTGTGTTTCCGTCTTCTTCCTGCGTGGCCAGCAGACGAGGAAGCATCTGGATCAGGAGAAACAACAGCGACATTCGATTTCGTTGGAAGTTCGGTTACCCATGGAGCCTGCAGGGGAGCCTTGAGTAGTTTCGTAGATGTAATCCTCGCATGGGTTTAAACCACTAACTCTCCTAGAATTTCAACCGCTGTGCATATCGGAGAAGCGAGCAACCTGTCTCGACGAGGACTGCTCGGTGATTGTGGAGCGCTGTTGCTCATATACAGCAGTACACTTCCATCCGAGTGCGTCTGTTAATCATGTATTCAACGGATCCTCCCCAAAAAAAAGATCCGCAGCCTTCTCTCTTTCGTCCTCTCTTCGTCTCGCCACTTGCGCTCCGTTGCTGGCGCTTCACCGTATCAGAGATGGAGCGCCCAGGTGCTTCGGTGATCTACAGGACCTGAAGAAGCGTGACTAGTACTAGCACACAGGACATCAAAACACAGGTAGAGGAAATGCTGTTACGGCGGCGCCGTTGGTGGATGATGTGGAGGTGGAAGCCGGCGAGAAGCTTGATGCCGTCGGTGATGAGGGAGGTGTGGTCAATGTCGACTGGGCGCCCACTGCCACCAGGGTGAAGAACGGGACAACGCTTCCGGAGAATGTCACGTCGAGCAGGGTACTTGACGCCTCTATCTGTCTTTCCACGCATGTGCCTCGCCCGTCTGCACCAAAGGCACATGTTTCGGCGAGCTCCCCGCCGAACTCAGAGACTCTGAGGCCAGAGGCGTTCGCTTCGAATTCGCCTGAGAACAAAGGGAAATATCACAAATCAGTTACGGCTCGATTAGTGGCGCATCGAAAGTAACTCGCCCCCGAGCTCCGCTGGATTACTGGGTGCGACGAGCGTTCTCGTTGTGCTTGGTTCCATTACCACGTCAAGGCTTATGGTGCCACTTTGGGTGTACGTCGTCCAACCATCGCTCCCGACACCCACCGCAAAAAGCGACGTGTAACCTTCCTCTATCTCTGTAAAGCTCGGAATTGCGCGGGAGACGTCGTAGAGCGTTTGACCGTGTGCAGCTGCGGCCAGATGAGCATGGTCAGTAACACTGGGAATATACGGACCATGGACCAGGGCGGACAGCAGCAGTCCAGCGAGAGTGGGCGTCATTCTGTAGTCGTGGCTGAGAGGAAGAAGAGCGCTCACTGCGCCAGTGATTGATGCTTGCTATTTAAATGGCACAGTGTTGCCGAGATGCTTGGATGCTTAGATGTCGTAGTCTGATTTCCTGGTCGGATTGACGCCCGCGACTCAATACAGTTCACGGCAAAAAATGATGCAAAGCCAACGGCTTTGTGCAAGCCATTTGAGTGGGCACAAAAGCGCAGCGCCCACCACTTCGGTCCAGGTGAACGCGTTGAACCCATGATTGGAGTTCTTTTGATAGAGTCCCGGTGCGACAAGGTCAGAGTTGAACAGGGGAAGAGCTTTATTGCGTTGCACGAGCCCGGTTATCAGTTGCAATTGTTTTCTATGACCATCTTTCGACAGTATCATCAAAAAAGCTCTTCTATTATTCACGTACCTCGTCCCGGACATGATCCACCCGCACCTTCCGGAGCAACGCGCAAGGACTTGGCTTCCGCAACATGAAGTGGTGAAACTAGTGCAGGAACCCGGTCAACTAGAAATTTTGAGCATTTGCGAAGAAGATAGTAGACCCGCAAAATAAGGATCGCGGAGGACCTCTGCCGCTGTTGGACGTTTTGCTGGATCTAGATTCATCATGCGGCGCAAGAGCCGGACGAGCACGGGTGGATTTTCGACGCCGTACATCTCAAATAGCGCTCCCTTGGCTTTCCAGAGCTTGTCAGCCTGCACAATCCCGGGAACACCGCCTGGAGGGTGCATGGGTGCATTTTTTAGAGATGGTGCTATATGGATTGATCGTTGAGACGTTGAGGTGACGCACCTTGAACGAATGGATTCAAACGAACGTATGAACACCACTATGTCCGGCATCTCCCCGCAATACGACATCATCTTGTGGAGGAGCACGTCCTTCGAGAAGGAAAACAGGTCATCTTGGCAGACAAGGCCGTAAATCTGCGGTGTTTAAGGAAGAAAATGCGTAGAAGATTGAAATAAATATGCGACGAAATGAAGGGCGCGTACGCAAACAGCCAGGGCCCAGATATCGCTTCGTTGATCCCACGGCGCGTTTTCATCTCCCAGCGCTAGCCACGGGAATGCGACTTCCGGGGGCATATAGCTCATTGGTGTGATGCATTTAGGAGAGGAAGATTCATTTACAATGTATGCTGCGATGCAACTGAGTCGGGTCGACAGAAGAGAAAAATATAACTACCGTTTCCCAAATCGAGGATGCGAATGGACAGTGGACGATGTTCTAAGCCTGATGCCTGCCGGAGCAGAAGCTTTTCCACATCCATGGTCTCGCAGAATGGGGGGTATGAGTTGGCATCCAGATCCATGATGTGTGTACGACGGCTGGATGTGTGGACGGCCAGCGCCCGTCAAAATCTTCTTGGCAGAAAGAGTATGATCTCAGTATACTAGTGCCGACGTTGCCGGGTGGAGGTCTGCAAAGACGATTTAACCTCCAGTGAGTGACATGCAACCGGAACGTACCTCCATGGGCGATACCACGACTGTGGATGAATCCGAGACCCTCAATGATGATCTGACGCAGGGTTGTACGCATGAATCTTGGGCGAAAGACCGGTCTCATGTAATGGAGGTGGTGGGCTGTTTCCATCACCAGCACTTGATGTATTCGGTACTATTCCGTTGGGCTGGCGTGTTCAAAGAAATCCAGGAGTTGTACGACATTTGCGCGAGGGGCTCTGAGACGCTGGAGAATTGCCATTTCCGGGCTGTTCGACGTCCTTCTTGCCTCCACGATTTTCAACGCGACATTTTGACTGAAATATATCAAGCTTGGCCAGTCTGCTCTAGCAGGGAATTTTCCTCACTTTGTGACTCGATCGTGAGCCATCCATACCGTCGAGAAGGACCCATGACCGAGTTTGCCGAGGACGTGGTAGCGCGGTGGAGACCCGAGGGCGAGCCAAGTCGAATGGACAGAGTCCACCAGCTGTATATGCCGAGGTGGGCTCGCAATTCTCGTCGTCTGCAAAGACAAGTAGTGAAGGAAGCGAATCAAAAGTGAATTTCACATAATTGATCGCTGCAATCGCGATCAATCGCAGATTGCCGGTGTGATCCCTAATATTTTAACCAAATTTCAACCAAATTTCAATCAAGTGCGCTTTAACAGCAGACTCGCAGTAGTATATTACATCCAAGATGCGCTTGGTAGATATCACAGGCAGAGATCAAGCGGCAGTTGTTGGGCCACAGTTTTGAAAAAGCATCGTTCTGCGTCCTTGGTTTCGGGAACCATATGAACATCAGCCTCACGAACGCATCAAAGGATTCCCAGATCTCATGTCGTCGATTGTAGGCCCCTGATCCCAACTGATCAACATGGATACTCGCCAACGATAGTCTTGTTCATTGCATTAAGGAGAGGACGGCCCGGTTTTTGCTTTTTGAGAATTGACATCGGAATCAAACCATGCTTTTCCTCATCCATGCGTCCGAACAATAAAAACCTACTGAACCCTCACTTTCTTGGTGACGAATTTCACAACACTGGTTGCGATGGCGGAAACATAAATGCTATCGAACTTAATGTGAGGTTGTTTCAGGGAGTTCTCAGGCTGGCCAAAGTAACTGGCAGGTTGTCCTCTCCGATTACTCCCACCGTATAAAGTGCTTCCACCCACTGAAGATCAGCTCCATGGGTACGCAACCAAGTAATCTAGAAAATGGTGACCACACGGAACCCCAAAAAGACATTTGAGCGAATTCGGGGATTCCTTTAAAATTTTGAGGTCCCCAGTAACGCAAGAAATGCAGGTAAGTTTGGGTTCAGAGACGCAACGCAATCATTGGATTAAGTGTAATTAGGGTACGAAATGAGCGACGATGGGAGTGGGAAACTCCGAAAGGTTTTGCGGCGGACTTCATGTGCTTCCAGTCAGCCGTAATTCTCGGCCAACTATATCTTCTCTTTGCCCGATCAGAGAGTAATGGGGATGCAGTTGATGGCGATGAGACTGCCTAAGGACAAAAGTTAACACCCGGCCTGAAAGAGTCGAAAATTCCTCAGTTACTCACCCCACTCCTTCTCAGGGGCATTGCAGTTGACGGTGGTACTTCCGCTGAGTTAAATGACGTGGTCAGTCTGAGGCTGTTTGTAAGATGCATGGACGCCCTACCAGTTGTTCCCGATCACGGTGATGGGCGAGCAACCCAGGCCGATGGGCACATTGAGGCCACTGAGGTCGAGGCCGAGGAGGCCTGCAATGGCAGAGACCGCGTTGTCGGTGGAGGACAGAACGCTGGTGCAGCACTGAGTGGAGGTCGGCGCAGCGGAGGAGGTCGGCGGCGCGGCAGAGGAGGTGGCCGCAGCGGAGGAGCTTGCCGCAGGTGAAGAGCTCGGGGCAGGGGAGGAGCTTGGCGCAGGGGAGGAGCTCGGGGCAGGGGAGGAACTCGGCGCGGGAGAGGAGATGGCCACGGTGGAGGAGATGGCTATGGTGGAGGAGATGTCCACGGTGGAGGAGCTGATCACGGGGGAGGAGCTGGGCATGTAGCACGAGTCGACCGAAGAAGTGGGATAGCTCTCATAGCCATTGGGCATGGCGGCAGCAAGGGTCTGGAGTGGAAGATATAATTAGTTGTCGCACAATGCACACACACTATGGCGGCTCGAGCGTACAATGAGCACCGAAGTGACAACGACGGAGAGTTTAGAGAACATATTCCTTGAGAGAGAGCTTGAGTGGAAAGAGCGTGGTCGGGTGAGGTTTGAGGCAGAACCAACCTAACTTTATATGTTTTTGTCCAGCCATTCCCGTAACTTGTACGGCACGAAAAATAAGCACTCCCTCCCGCATCAGCCAGAAGTTGTGGAGCTGTGGAGCTGTTTGACAACTCAATTCTAAGAGAGTGTCGAGAGAATACACATTGCACGGCGGCGAAGCTCAAGCCGGCGAGGCCATCTACAGAGCACCTCAACTTGGCGTGATGCATGCATCGGTATCCCGCGGTTTTCCCCGAGGACACTCTCACGTCAAGCCGATTAGACCGCAACCAGAGGATGAAAAACACCCCTTTGCGCAAGTCCCAATGTGCGGAGGCAGTGGACGTCTTACTGGGTCAATATCTACTGTGGTGGTGATTCCTGTGCCGGTTCACAAGAAAAAAACATTTGTGGTGTTTCCGAATAGACGCAAATAGCACTGTTCCGGCGGAGGAACTTGAAACATGACCTAAATCGCGGATTCCGTCATTTTTGACATCGCCAGCGGTTGGAAGATTCTTTTTAATTTAGGAGCATGATTACCGCTGCATTGTGGGAAAGAGCCCAAACCCACCCACAGAATTGAAGTCATCGTGGCACGTCATTAACGCATCGATAATGTAGCTATGTAGCCGGGTGGTGAACTATGTAGATTTGCTGAGCCATGAATTAAATAACCCTCCAGGGAGGCCAAACACAAGGCAGAAATTATAGGCATGAAGCGCCCGTGCGGGAAGGACCAAAGCCTAGAACTAATACTCAGGGTTCAGCATCAGCTTCCCTCGGGAAGAAGACAGTTGAGCCTGCCAGCGCACCACATCGTTTCACCCATGAGGGAAATCTCGACGCGTCATGACGAGAAAAGACCTACAGCTGTTTCTATAAGTCCGAGAAAACACGATTTCTTTTTTTTTTGCCGCCGTCAAATGCCGAACATGCCGAGGCATCTGTATCGACTTTAATCCCTTGGAGTATCACGAACTGTATTAGCTATCCTATCCAAAGGTTTCCGGCCTCCACAACGACATCCTCGGCCCCACAACTCTCGAGGATGACCATCCTCTCTTATTCTATGGCTAAGTACCTCCCCGCTTTGCTTTCGCCCTCAGCCAAATTTATTGTTCCTTTCGTGTCCGTTCTTCTGTCTCTTTCCTGTCCTTCGCCCCTTCTGACTTGCTGTCTCGATCAATATTAGAAATTCATACATCTATTCATCAACTGTCTACCTCCCGGTGGCCATTACGAACTATTATTGCTTGCCGCTTTTAGACCTATCGAGCTCGACATTATAAATTCTCCGCGAGTACTACGCTCAGCATGTAAGATCGCCTCACACCGGCAGGCGGTATCGGCGGCTCGAAACCACCGGAGGAATTAGTCAGATCATCATAATCGACATGGATGGATGAAGGAAATCCGGGGTCTGAGGTGAACGAAAAAGTAGTGCATAACCTGAACCCACCTCTTTCCCCCGAAATTCAGCGACTAAGAGATTACTTTCGGCTCAGTGCATGAAAAGGCTCGACTCTCAAGGCCCTGAATGAAGGCAAAGGAGCCGGTGGTTCGGACCCACCGGAGCACGTGGGGTGATCCGCTCTTGGATTATTTTTGCTATTGTTCTCGCCGGCGAATGGATACCTGCGCCAAGACCGCACACCGGCAATGATCCGAGGGAATTACCACAAAATACAAACTCATCTCCCCGAAATGAGCGAGATGTCGGAGACATTATCGAGGTGCACTACTCAATACTGCCGGCGATCCCGGCTACAGTCCAGGTCGACATCAATTCACGGTAAAATCGTTCTGAGTCCTTGGCCCACTGGCAGCGAGAATGATCTAAAGGTGTGCAAAGTTGTTGTATTTGGAAGGATCGCCGGCGGTTTAAGCCCAACGCGGCTCAAATTTCGTATGCCAGGGAATGGGAATAGGCGTACAAACAAGCGAGGTGCGAGCTAAAAACTGTTTGTAGCGTCTGTCTACGAGAGACTAGAATAGGCGATAAGTAGCAGTGAGGAATCAACAGGACTCTTGTATGGAAGAGTTTCCTTTTTGTTCGACAGGCATAAGTAATCGACGGCGATTGGTTAATTGGTATTTCTCTCAAGGGAAACCCAGGACATGGAACAACAGAGCACGCTTGCCGATGTACACGTGCTGGTTGAAGAGATCAGACAAATATTCAGCAACGCCGGCCACACACCGTGGGCAAACACGGACATACCGCACATCTCTCTCCTTTCACCGACACGGGTCAGCTGTCACAATCTTTCCCCGTTGTATTCGGTAGCCGCCCGCCTCATTCTGCCATTGGTCAACGCTCTTTGCGATGGATCCTTTGTCCACTCATCCCCGAGTGAGCGGATGACGATTCGGGTTTTCTTGGCCATTCTGGACTCCGAACTCTGGCAACTTGCGCAATATGCGATGTCGCAACACATAGATTTGGCTGCTTTCCGCCTCGTAAGCCGCTCAACTTGCTTTCCTGGTTCGACGTCTTTTCGTCCTCCTCTGTTTTCCACTCTCGCGCTCAACGATGATAACGCGAGTCTGTGCTGGCCCATTCTACTCTTATCCTCCTCAACCGAATGCTGATCCACGACGACTTGTTGGCTGCCTGGCATCGAACGCGGGTCCACGCCCTGGTTAAGTGCCATCTTTCATCCCATGTTTTCTCATTTCCGTAGATCCCCGGCCCCGCCCAGATTAGCATAGGGCCAAAACCAAAAGCAACGAAAACACCAATGATGTCCTCGGGGGATACTCTCTTGTATTTCCGCAGGTCGTCAAACAAGACAAGGTGTAAAAGCGAGTAACCTTTCTCCACAAGGGCATGTTGGCTGACATTAACTTTGGACAAGCGCATGTCGAGGCCCCCACGTCCGTCTTTTTATTCTTTTCACTCTGCGCTTATCATTGTTTGATTGCTCTGCAGCCTCGATAGGCGTCCATCGATAGGCGTCCCAGCCAAGAATTTGCTCAACGAGCACTCTCTGTTTTACGGCTATGTCCTCGGGTGGATTCGAATCACCCAGTCTAGATCTCCTGGAATTCTCGCAGGCGGCGCAAGTTGCAGGAGAGTGAAGTTTTTCTATTTGCCCCATCTCCTTGCGCAACAGCGTTTACGTCTCAGTCGCATAGAAGTCTCAAATCGGAGGTTCCCGGTTCAATACGCTGCAAGTCGTCGGCGACACAAAAAACCGAAGGTCAAACCACATGTTCCCAGGTGAATTCGAACCATCAATTCTTTTATGATGACCGCTGCATAAATTATAGCTTCTCAGGACTTCTTCGTTTCTGATTGCCTTCCCATAGGTGCAAGGCAAGTTTGTCTTGCCACGACTTCCGCGGTGAGACCCAGCATCTCTAACCAAGAATTTGCCGGCGACACAAAATGTCTATTGTAGGCCGCTATATCTTCAGGTGAATTTGAAGCACCAATTCTCCTGGAATTTCTGACGCCGCGAAAATTGTAGGATCGAATTACATTTCTTCACAAGGACTTCTTGGCTTATAATCGATTTTAGAGAAGTGCACGCGAATTTGCGTCCCTGTCCTCGGACAGGCCCGTATTTATTCTTTCTCCTCGTCTTATTCAACCTCCTTGCAGCCCAACAATGCATCCGATCCTCTCTCTCTCTCTTTCTCTTCACCTCGATTACCCTGGCTCCATGCAACTGGATTGGACGACATCGCATCTGGATTTGAACAGGCGGGAGGATTTTACGTGTGCCGCCCTTCTCTGAGTTAATCTAATCTATTGTTTTACATCGCACTCTGATCGCAGGCTCACTCTTCATGTGAACCTACTCTGTCACGCTGCGCCGCAGATGATGGTACCTCATTGAGACAATTTATAATGTTCAGCGGATCGATCCAAGGTTGAAGGCACTTACACGCACTCGTCAGCATCCCAGTCCCAGAATTTGGACTTTGCATGACCAGCCCGAACATACTCCTTTCGCTGGGATGCTTGTCGCCGTTGTCTTCGGAACCATTCACTGCGCTGCATGGAACGCGGCGTTCCCATCTCGTTGTAAGATAGAAATCCGCCACAGAACCAATGCTGGCACGTATGTAGTTCTCTTCTTGCCCAACTGGTGAACACTGCAATCAAGTCTTTTCAGAGCAAAATACCGAGCGTCTACACCAGGTTGTCACGTCCCTAGATGGATTCGAACCACCACCTCACCTTTGTACCGTGTCGGATCATGCTCAAATTATAAGTACACACGGAGCGAGCTGCCCCCCCTCCATAGGGACTTTCCTTCATTGTGTACGTTCACTATTAATGCCACCACTCTTTTTGAACTTGCTTTTGCAGTCGTGGTGCGGGGAAAAATTGCCCATGCTGCACACCTTGTTTGAACACGTTCCAAGCAGCCACGGAATGAAATGGCAATGGATCCCCAGCGCCCGGTTCACTTCCAAGTTTGCTTGTTCAACCGAGAAAACCCAAGGCCGAATGCAACTTGAATACAAAGATTTTTCGATAACTTGACTTGACGCGAGCAATAGCGAGACGAATAGCAAGACGACGGGAAACACGAAGGCGGGCGAAGGACAACACTAATGAGCGGATCTCGCGGGATGCGTGCGTTATCTTTGCTTTTCTGTCTTTCCTCTGCTTCCTACTGACCTTCCTTCTTCCTACCTTCCCTTCTCCCTTCCCTGCGCCCAGGAACGCCCCGTGCCCACTCCCCGCGCCTACACCCACGTCCAATGTCCCACGCCCAACGTCCCACGCCCCAAGCCCATGCCCGACGCCCACGCCACGCCCCACGTCCCGTGCCCGTGCCTTCCGCCGCCCTAGCCATGCCACACGCTCCACACCTCAGGTTCCCTGCTCACGCTCCCCGCCCCACTCACTACATTCCGTGCCAACGGTTAGCCCACGCCCACGCCCATGCCCTATCCCCGTGCTCCGTGCCCACGCTCCGCTCCCCACGTCCCGTGCCTACGCCCACGTCCAACGTCCCACGCCCCCACCTCCGCTCACCAGCTCGCGATATCTCGACGGAGGGAAAGGCGCGCGACGGCGTGAGCGCAACCCCAATGTCCCCTCTTCGACTTCTTGCTCTCTGTTCCGGAACTTCGAGAGGCATCGGCTTAACTCAGCTCAGTTCAATCTCGGTCGCCCTAGTGCTTCCTTCCTACGTGTCTCTCTTCAAGTTCAATACTGGATTCGCATCGCACAAAATTCTGGGTGCCGGAGCGCTCCCTCGGCCCCCCACGGCTATTCATATGCGACATGAGCTCGTCTATCTTACTGCCTACCTGTACGACGCACCTCTGCTGCCAAGAACCTCGTCGAATTCAATCTACTCGTCGACACATCTTCTCGTGACTCATGTCGACTCCAAAGGGTGCGAATTACAGTTCTGTTTCGGTATCCGTCAAATCAAAATCAAATGAACTTAATTGGCGCTCCGAAAATGTCTACTACGTCTTCCAAGCAAGCAGGCGGCTTTGCCTGCGTTGCAAAGCTCCCGTGGTGCTGGACGATATATTTATCTCATTTCCAAGTACATATACCTCAAACGGAGACCTGTATGCATAACGGCCACTGGTCCGTCCATCTGCCTGCATCTCTATGTATTTCTGTTCCTCCGACTGTCTGTTTATTTCTGGCGAAGATGCCGTGGTGTAGCGTGATGACATGTATGGAACGCGACGGCGAATGAGTCGAGCAGTGGAATCCGTGGTGGTGGCGTAAGAAGGCCCTTAATCATATCGAGCGATACAACGTAGTGCTACATGACGCCTACTGGATTTGTCACCAGATTCAACCGGGGGATTAGTAGATGCCGTGCGTTCTATCTGGGCGTCACTTTCTGAGATCCATATACTCGAGGAGGCTTGGCATCTGTGACGCGGGCACAAAAGACCGAGGCAAAGGGTATAAAAGGAGTCCGGCGAGTCCGCAGTTCTCATAGAATCGCCTTTCCTTCATTTGCCTCTGCTTTTCCCAACACCTTTGAACTTATTAATCACCATGTTCTTTGCACTCGCAATCACACCCTTCCTCTCCCTCTCTGGAGTTGTTCACGGAACTCCTCTGGCGAGTCAACGTCTTCCAAATCCGTGTTCAATTATCGCTCACGCGATCTTTCCTGCAGAAGCGCGCCGACCCCTCGAATGGACCCCTCCAGTGCACCGGCACCAACGGGTCGGGCAGTTGCACGCCCCTCAACTTCATCGATCTCGCAACAGGCGGGAATAACGGGTGCACCGTCATTACGGCTCCCATCGGCTCCGTCCTCACAATCGAAACGGACAACTGCCTCGGATTCCAGTGCGTTGGCGCCCCTTCCCGTGGGTGTACTTCCGGATACTGACGTATCAATATTATTTGCAGGGCCGCAAATTGTAGCGGAAGCGGCCAGGGCGATGTGTTCCGGATCGACGAGAGCGACGAGAACGACCTCACGGACAAGACGATCGGAAGCATTTTCTGCCAGCGCAACGACGCGTAAAGTGATTTAGTAGCGCAAATCCTGGATTGCTGTGTAGTTCTGTCGTAATCTAAATTCAAAATCATGTTCGACTGGACTCTGGTGATCTAATTCAGACTTCAAGTAGAGTAATAATCTACGCCACTTTCCCCAGTGTACCCAGCCCGACCATGAACACGGACGGCACATTACACGCTCCCCGTAGCGTCCCGAATTTCAAACTCCCGCCAGAGCCGGAACACACCGCCCCCAATATTACCGCTCTGTCGCGCCCGCCCTCCAATCCAAAACCCGTGTTGACAGCACGGCGGGTTAACTAATGGTGCGTCTGGACTGGTCTTATGAATGGCTTGTCATTCAGGGTCAAACTTTTCCTGTACCATGTTCTCTTCTCCTGTTGGGGCACCGATCCGGCCAACACGTTGGGCTTTCCAACATGCACCGCCAATGTGTTTATCCCGACTCTGCCGAACGGATCCTTCGACAGGTCAATGCGCCAGGAGTAGCTGCATCCCGAATTCCTGGACATTCCTCATCCCTTAGTTTCCCTTCTCTGGGGCGGGTACACGCATGCGCATGTCCCCGTTGCAACGCATGTCATATGCATAGCATTATATGTGGATGTCAGCCTTTATTCTCATGGTATGTTCACTGCTCTCAGCCTAATTATAACAGGGGGTTAGACTCGTAACCAGTCTGCTTACAATGAGCAAAATTGTGGCGAGCACTTTGCTGTAAGCAGACTGGTACATCTCGGGCCAAACAAAAGGGCTGGGCCCGGAGTTTCAAATTTACGCGGTGCCGATCGTCGGCATCACTGGCTTATTCGCTTCCCTCACCGTACACGCCATATCTCTCTTCCCTCTGCCGCGTTTCGCTTCAAATCTTGCATACACCACCTTCGATATCATCGGCGCGTATTCGATGCCTTAACGGCCCAAATGCATCTGTTTTTCACCCCGAGAAAGCGAGTACGGTGTGCGGAAGGTGGATAATTATCGGGCGGGATTTTGGAGCTTTACAGCTAATGTCGGAACCAAAGGCGCGAACGAAAAATTTCCGTTTTGGGAACTTTTTCGTTGCGCCGACCGATTCCCTTATAACTCCTCGAGTTTTTCTCCGATTCACTCAAAACATATACCAATCTCTCGGAATAATTCCTCCGCAATTAGTGACAGAACCGAAAACACCAAAATATCATATATATATCCATCTGGCACAGTGGACTTTGTTTCAGTTCAAAACCTTATAGGAGGGAGAGCTCTTGTAGAAACACGCTGGATTTTTGGGAGCAAAGAATTACATGCGTTATTGAGAGGGTGACAAAGCCAGAATCAAGATTTCCGCCTCTGTTGAGTCGATATAGCGTCGGAAGCAATTTCTCGATCAAAATTGTTCAACTGACCATAACTTCTTCGGCCCTCACTCAAATTGGATCCCAAAACTACACAGGACATCGCATTCAACATCCCCTCCGTGCTATATTCTCAAAATGTCCAAAAACATAGAAATACTCCAATTACAGTGCGCCGCGTTGCGACGCGTCATTCGTTGTCACTAATTTGGGCACATCATTCTCTCGCAGTCAGCCTCGTATCGTCCTTTGTCTCATACCACCATACTGCACAGGCCTTTACTTCCGCTCTCCACTAATGGCAGACAAATTCAGTGCGGAACAAATCAAGGTAGAACACAGTGTCAACAAGTCTTCCGTTGATTCGACAACTAATGCATGCATTCTCCTGGCAGAGCATCATCCTTCATGTGATGGCATGTTTGCCTCATGAGTGCCTTCCAGACATACCACAGGCCCTCCTCGCCTCCCCCAGCCTCGATTTATCTTCCTCTGAGATCCCTGTTGCGATGAAACCATTCCGAGCACAACAACGCAGCAGTCCCCGTGACAAGTGTGGCAAGAGGCCTACGGTAAGCGATTTTTTTCAATGGTCAATCCACATCATGCTCATCCAAATCATTCCTTAGTTAATCTTTGTTAGCTGATGTAGCATGAATAGAAGCAGGAGGAGTCTTCACTTGCGGTGCAATTTTTTCAATACATTTGCACCAGACCATTGTACTGTTCATCTCAACGACATAAATCTCAATTAACGTAGAGGAAGAAAATCCATGTTGTGACTGTCTTCATCCCGGAACACATCTGAACATGTCTGAATGCGTCATGTAACGCGCTTGTCACAAAGGTCACATCAGCCACGCGTCGCACCTCTTGCTCTTCCCCTTCACTGCTATGCCTAGAAAACAACGGGCAGTACCTCGCAGGCAGCACTACTCGCATGACTTGAACCACCGTGTGATTCATATGACTCGAAAACTCCACATGAGCTCCACTGAAGTTGCAATCTTGCTTGACATGCAGCTGCGAGTTGTACAGCGTGTCCGACAGGTCTGGAATGAAATAGGAGAAGTCGCTAGGCACAGAACGTGCTCAGGACTTGCCTCTTTGATGTCAAGGATGGCAGTTGACTTGCCTTTTCCTTTCCACACCATCAAGTCCTATCGTAACTTTATTGTTTCAGATGATGCGCAACCTGCTCGAGAATTCACCGGATCTGTACCTGGACGAAATCCAGGAGCAATTTTCTGTGTCACACGGCCTTGAACTTTCTTTTAGGACAATTTGTCGCACTCTGAAGAGGTTGGGAATGACGTCGAAAAAGGCAGGTCCTTGAAGAGAAACTGGTACAACTAACGAGGCGTCACAACGCGATGAAATGTAATTGAGGTATTTTTATAGATGCTTTTGGACATTTTGAGGATATAGCACGGAGGGAACGTTGAATGCGATGTCCTGTGTAGTTTCGGGATCCAATTTGAGTGAAGGCCGAAGAAGTTATGGTCAGTTGAACAATTTTGAGCTAGAAATTGCTTCCGACGCTATATCGACTCAGCGGAGGCGGAAATCTTGATTCTGGCTCTGTCAACCTCTCAATAACGCATGTAATTCTTTGCTCCCAAAAATCCAGCGTGTTTCTACAAGAGCTCTCCTTCCTATAAGGTTTTGAACTGAAACAAAGTCCCCTGTGCCAGATGGATATATATATAATATTTTGGTGTTTTCGGTTCTGTCATTAATTGCGGAGGAATTATTCCGAGAGATTGGTATATGTTTTGAGTGAATCGGAGAAAAACTCGAGGAGTTATAAGGGAATCGGTCGGCGCAACGAAAAAGTTCCCAAAACGGAAAATTTTCGTTCGCGCCTTCGGTTCCGACATTAGCTGTAATTGGGACGGATATTTTCCCCGGTAATTGTCAATTGTCTTTCTCGTCGTTTCTGTCCTATTTTCGTCGTCTGGATGCCACACTCACGCCTTCAATCGCTACACAAGTCACCTGGACTCTTACGATGCGCTGCCTACTCGTGGATTCTATTCCCTTGCCGATGTCACGATCTGCCCTGGACCTGTATCATCCATACTACCCTTGAACACCGAGTTGCACTTTCCTCGAAGCTCTCTTACACCTCGACATTGCGTCGGAGGGCACCAAAACTCCTCTTACAAGTTATTGCCAGTCTTGCAATCATGGCCAGCAAGGATCTGGCCGTCCGATCGGGTACGGGATCTAGAAAAACTCTGGCAATGATTCTTCCTGTGTTTTCGCTTCCAAAGACGTCGGCTGTGATCGCTTTTTCTTCTCTGAGGCTCATCTAATAACCACGCAAGAGCTATCCCTGTGGACGACTGGTCCTTCTGACCGCATTGGTACATCGCAGAACTGGCAAAGTACGGCATGCCATCCATTTCGAATAATTACTTCACACCAGAAGACAAAGATTTATGGCAGGTGAATATATTTCCCAGAAATAATGATTTCTACACTCTTTCATGCGGAATCTCCAGTCGATACATTGTCACCTGAATACCAACCCGAGTCCCACGAGAGCATTGCAATCTGTAGATTCCACTCTTCACAAAGTTACGGCACGCGGGTGCATGCCGCACGCGCCCGCCTCGTGGTCGCGGTAGCGTCTGCTGCGCGGCCCTCGTCAACGCTTCTTCGCGTCGAGAAGCATAGGACGTACCTCAGTACGTGCGAGCGTCGTCTCGGCGTAGGAAACAGCGTGGTATTGACGAGCAGAGTGGAGGCGGAGCTGTTGCGTCTGTGGTTTGATGCAGACGAAGTAAGCGCGACTGCGATTTGGTGGTAGGGGGTCGGACGGTCTGTTGCGAACGGAAAAGCGGGCGCTCGTTGACGTGCGCAGCTCGCAGGAGAGTTCGCCCTGTGAGATAACAAGCGGTCGCAGCGGTGGAGCTGGTACTACGCACACGGGGACTAAGCTGGCAATGGAAGCGGCAGTCGCGCTCAAAATCTCGCTAGCTCCTGACTCCGAGTCATGATGGTGTCGGCGGGGCTCGTCAACGTGCGATTGCTCCTGTATCGTCGTAACAAGCTAGGGAATAGTTAGCTGGTGTGAATATAGGAACAAGATTTATGATAGGCTTGGGATTCTGCATGATATTCTCCCTGCCTGCTCGAGGTGTCTGACGAGTGAGATTCCGAAGCATCCGATGGAGCTTCACAGTGCAGCATGCTTGGGACGGTGCCAGCACCAGTGTTATCATCATCGTGCGTGGCTGCTCCGTCATGATAACGGTATTCCAAGCTTATTTCGGGGCTGCTGAG
This sequence comes from Mycena galopus ATCC 62051, assembly GCA_014925785.1. NCBI lineage: Eukaryota > Fungi > Basidiomycota > Agaricomycetes > Agaricales > Mycenaceae > Mycena > Mycena galopus. The sequence continues at coordinate 488,925 of WIQG01000008.1, read as the reverse complement.
CTGTCGGATACGTGCCGGTGATGTTGTCGATGCCGCATGCGATTGTTAACGCGAAAAGAAGCAGAGGGAAGAGAGATACATAGAAGGCGTAAGGTGAGCGCGTTGCGTCCAGGTGACTTGAGTAGTTTATTGAAGGCGTGAGTGTGGCATCCAGACGACGAAAATAGGACAGAAACGACGAGAAAGACAATTGACAATTACCGGGGAAAATATCCGTCCCAATTAAAGCTCCAAAATCCCGCCCGATAATTATCCACCTTCCGCACACCGTACTCGCTTTCTCGGGGTGAAAAACAGATGCATTTGGGCCGTTAAGGCATCGAATACGCGCCGATGATATCGAAGGTGGTGTATGCAAGATTTGAAGCGAAACGCGGCAGAGGGAAGAGAGATATGGCGTGTACGGTGAGGGAAGCGAATAAGCCAGTGATGCCGACGATCGGCACCGCGTAAATTTGAAACTCCGGGCCCAGCCCTTTTGTTTGGCCCGAGATGTACCAGTCTGCTTACAGCAAAGTGCTCGCCACAATTTTGCTCATTGTAAGCAGACTGGTTACGAGTCTAACAGGGGGTTGGTCGATGTTGACTGGACGGTGTACATATATCCTACATTTATGATGCGCATTGGATGGTTCACTTGGCTGCTCAGGGAGGTTGGACGCCGCATCTGTTCGGGCTCTTGTTATCAAACAACCAAGAAATTGCGCATTCAATCACAGTCCGATTAGCCCGATCAGACATGACAGGCACTGGTTGGCCATCAATTGCACTGCCTCGACGTGATAGGCATCGCGTCTCTTGCTCCTGACTTCTTCCTCTTACTTCGATGTCTCTCTCTCTCAGGACATTGTCTCTCGTCACAGTTCGGCCCAAGCTTCTACTACGCAGATTACCACAGGCTCTTCCAATATTTCGGAAAGTCCCTGAGGCCGCCCTCCTACCAGTCGAACTCTGGGACGTCATCTTGAGCGAATTGACTAATGACGGTCTCCTGCTCGCGGCTTGCGTATGCCGGACTTGGAACGAACTTGCGCTTGCCCTATATATGCGCAGACATAACATAGCCGCAGCCTCCTCGTCAATGAGGATCCCCGCTTTCGTCTTGCAGCCACTCCACATTTCCTGTGTGGTCCCACAAATCCATACCCTACACTGCACTTTCCCGGCATACGCTTTGTTACGGCGGATGAAATCCCTCCGAGCAGTCGTCGCGAAATGTCCACAGTTGATAAATCTCTCCGTCGACTGGGGATACGATCCCTTCAAGGCCCGCACTTACCTGCCGTCCCCCCCCGCGGCATTGGTAGCCATATTGCGCGATGTGCTCCGAGTACTGGCAGCCAGGACGGCAGGGCCTGTTATTGTCGTGGGGAACGAGACGATCCAGAAATTTGCTCCGGAGGATATCGGGCGCTGGCCAATAATTGCCAGCGCGGAATCCCGCGTTTCCGCGCCAGTGCATGGGAATACCTGGAAGTCGTTCTGGATAACCGGCAGCGTTGATGCAATCGACGTTCGCTCGATTAAAGTCGGTTCGGGGCCATTGGATTGCTTCACGCAGATCACTTTCCCCACAAGGACCCTCACTCTCCGCCCCACAGACGACCTCTCTCTTGTGGATGCGGCGACTATCCTGTCGCACATATACATTTCAACAGTGATGTTTCTCGATATCGAGACAAACTCGATAGATCCGGTCGCGCTCAGCAAGTTTCGGGATAACCACCCGCTAGTCAAAATCAGGGAATTCGAGCACCTCCCCGACCCAGCCTCCGCCCCAGCGGTCTAGCTTGATTTAAGCCTTTATTGTTCCTACACGCTCGGGTCCTCCCCAATGTCTCGAGCTTGAAACCCCTGTGCTCGATCCCGCGCACCATTCCGTCCCCGTCGCTCACCCTTTGCATTTATCCATGGCCGGCACTCTTCCCCCATACCTTCAGCCTAAGCCGGATGATCGAACTCTAGTTGCTGTTTCGCCGAGTCCGCTCGATCATTATATAACCTCCCTTGCCTGTCTATTTGTCTATCCCACATTTTCTGTCTCTTGCTCGATCGCAGCACGGAAGGTCTTCATTAATTCTCTGTGTACTGCGAAAAAAAATGGCTTTCTGGAATTCTTTCTTCGGTACTGCTTTCTCGTGATTGAAAATGAGTCCATTACCTGCAGGTCTTCAAAGATTCGTGACCATGGAGTTTATATGCATAGATCAGCTGGTCTGCGACGGATGATCATAATCATAGCCTTTGATTCTAATCAAAGAATCTATAATTGCAGCGATGCGATCCGTCCAAGTGACTTGCATCCTGTTCCTTACCTCCACATTCACCATGGCCTTCTCCCTCACGGCCTGGTCTCCAGCGCGAGTCAAAGCCAGCCATCCATTGCGGGGCCACAGGCTCTGCGACCCATTCCCCAGGCACCCGAACTCCCCGTCGAACTCTGGGATCTCATCCTGAGCCAATTGCCGGACGGAGAGCTCCTGCGGACGGCCTGCATATGCCGCGCTTGGAACGAACTTTCCATTGCGTTGTATATGCGCAGGCACAATGTGGCCGCGTACCCCTCTTCATCCACTCGACGGTCCATATTCCCCGTATATTCCCGCGATCCAGGACCATACAAGAAGCGCAAAAACGTCGCGCTCCTTCGGCCGTCGGCCGATTCCAACGCTCCTTTCTCCATATGGGACCGCGTAGGTTATCCCTATTTCAAGCCTTGACCCCGTCGGCACGCACGTCTCACTCGCGCACTCCCGCGTGTCTCTAGTGGAAAACAATTCGTCCATGCGTTTCATATTACCCTTCCGAACACTCCCCCAAGGCCAAGATATCTCTTGACAATGAATCATTGTCGGCGCCCCAACCCATCCATTCAACATATCATATTCTGTCCTATCCTCCATCGATCTTCCAACTCGATTTAATACTTTACTCCATGTCTTTTTCGCAAACCGCGATTCCCGCCTGACAACCAAAACCTTGTGCAGCAGCAGATACCTCGGGCTACTTCACAACATGGCCACATACCCACCTTCATCCTCCCCGCGCTCCATATTCCCCTCGTTTTCGCGCAAATCCTCACCCACAGGAACGTGGACGACCATCATTGACCCAATTATGATCGGCTGCGTGGGCTCTAAATGGCAAGAACGCAGGCCTGACACGACTACGACAATAACTTTATTCGTGCGAGCGCAAATAAATATCGTCGGGATTTCCCAGTTTGAGTTGGCTTTAGATTCAGAGCCACAGGCTAACTGGTTCGTCAATGCCTTCACTGTTTCCTTCCACCCAAACTGATTCAGTCAGATCGCGTGTATCCTTTATCAACCCACAGAGATACACTCCTTTTATCGATATATTGCCCCCACGACGTTTGAAATGGACTTGATACGGAACTCCGAGCTGCGACATAAAAGGTTCTTTTGCTCTTTCGTATGAGCTGCTCTTTATCTTCCTGAACTCACGCTACCCGATCGATGCTTCTCAATGAGGAATTATCTTCGCCACCCCTCTATCCCATCCACCATAGTGAGGAGCTTCCGATTTCTTTTTACTGGTTCCACTGATCCACAAGTGCGGGATCGTCTGTTGCGTAGCTTCATTCTATTGGTACACTCACTAGGACGAGCATGCGTAAATATGAGCAACCCGTCGTTCTGTGAATTCGCGTCTTGTACTGAATTTTCCCCATGGACGAGCAGCACTGACAGAAGATCTATGTAGTGATAAAATGTAGCAGGAATGCAGATATCTTGCCGTCCAGGGAAGAGACTTCAAAATTCCCTCAAAGCGTCCATCACTCGCGAGTCGCGGCAATTAAGTAGGTCGGACTTTGTCGGGAGACAACTCGGATCAGTAGGGATCAATTCGCGGAGGTCACACTGGGTCACGTACCCTTTTCTTTCGACCACCTTGACGACCAAGTTGTCACCAAGTACCGACGTTCAGCCCCCCCGGGTTCTGCCTTCGTTTTTGGACCAGTCTTCCAACATGAATTTTGCTCGATTGATCACGATCGCAGTCGGGTCTTGAGCGAGAAGACTGGTTCCAATCTGCTTCAAGCTTCCATCCCGATTCATATACGCCGAAGCTGCGATCCGGAGTATCTCTTACATCTCCTTCCTGGCGCCGGTATTGGCGCTCCGCTTTTCCCAATCCTTGCGGCGTCCCAAAACAAAGGCCCATCCACATTCGCCGGCCCGTTGGTGCCAGGACGGGATCTTTACAGGCTCGCGAGCGTCTGTATTTAACAAACCTCAAACCTCAGATCGGCTTTCCGTCGCACCATATCTGCGCAGGAATGGAGATGCGAGATTGGTAGCTGTCGTCACCCTTCTTTCTGCTGCCACTCGTAATTCGCTGGTGGGCACACCACATCACCGTGTGAAACTGAGTGATTTCTTCGCAGTGTTGCGACCCTCTTCGCACTCACGTATATGCGACGAGATTTACTCGGGCCTTTCCATACAGATGTATTGGACCCTCACGTATGCTCTCCATTGCGAAGAAAGATCACCGGTGGACGCTTCACGAGTCGAGTAAAGTTGATCGGGCCGGAGTCTTCGCGGTGTTGCGAGTCCACTGGTGTCCGCAATTGAACGATCTTTCTATCGGCCTTCGATTCATATGTCTCTGCACTGGAACAGATGTGTTCTAGTTCCTGGCCCGCGTCGTGGCGGTTGTAGTTGAACAACCTCAGTTTATACGGGATGGTTTTTCTTCAGCGCGTCCGCTCGCATGATTTATTGTCGCGCATTATGTTGATGTATGGTAGGCTGTCATACATGGTATATGACGCGGCCATCTAACCAAATCGCTCTGACAGGATCTCATAGTGTAGTCTCCTTCAAAATGGACACCCTCAACGGTAAATTCGGCCGAAGCGACTCTTCAGTGCCCTTGGCATACGGCACTTGGATACTGAAGAGCTATGTCAATGTGGAGGCCGAAGGAGCGAATATGATCTTACTTTCCAAGCTGCCACGCGATCTCTGTCTTGGGCGGCTCAAATGTGAATCGTGCAAGGAGCGTGGAAGCCAAGAGCTCTGTCAAACACCGAACCCCAATTAGGACAGAAAACAATTCATTGCGGATCGGATACGCACTCATCTCAAGCTCTGCGAATTTCAGGCCAATGCACGACCGCGGGCCGGTTCCGAAGGTGAGCATGTTCGAGTATATCCCTGGGAGATCCTGAACTCGTGCAGGCATCTCACCCAACCAGCGAGACGGCTTCCATTCATCAGCATCCTCACCCCAAATGCTTTTATCCTTGTTGGCGCCGACGATGCCGACGCAGACGTCCGTGTTAGCTGGGATATGTATGGAGTTGTACGTCCTGCCAGACTTGCCCTCGATTGGTCGTTGCAACGGAACTATGGCATCGGTGCGAGTGCTATCATGTTTTGGTTAGACGTGGCTCGTATGGAAATCGTCAACGTACGTCCGAAGCGTGAAGGCCACCGGAGGGTACCTGGGATTCAGCGGCATGTTATCATCAGCATTTCTTTCGAGTGCCTTTGACAACCTACATTCTGAGAGTCTCGCGGCAGACAGCATCGAGGAACGGAAGAGTCATGAACTCCACATATGTCAGATCACCTTGGGAATGCGCCGCCATGACCTCTGCACGGAGTTCTTTCTGAGCGTCGGGATGGTCTGCAAGCACTTGAAACATTCTCGACAGAGCCGCAGCTGTGGTCTACAATACGGGATTGGGTTGTCAAATTCGATGTGGCTCCGGATTACAAGCTCACGAACATCTTGCGCAGTGAAGATGAGAGTACTGGCATGTCGCATAACCCTCAGTTTCTCGACGGCATAGTATGGGCTCACCTGATCTGGCCCAACAACTCATCTTGCGGAAGCTGTTCGCCCGAGGTAAGTTGACTATTATTCCGCACTGAAATTTGTTAATATTGCCACCCGCAACCATGAAAGGTGGTACATACGCAGAATCGACATGATATCCTTACCCTGGCCAATCTGTTCCGCTACAGCCGCATCGCCTTTGGCTAGTGAGTCTTGCTTGCTGGTGAGCACCTCATTTGCCGTGTTCCAGAGGACGTCGGAGAAATGCTTCAGCAAAGTAACATGCTCCAGCGGTGTCACAGAAACTATGAACCGGCGGGCCCACGCAGGACCGAGTTTGACTGCCCACGGAATCATCTGGCGAATTAGCGCAGTGCGGACCAGAACAGGACTGCGAAGAATTGAACCGCGAATACCCCTCGTGTTTGATCACCCCTTACATGAAATTTTTGACAATGTCCCGATAGGCGTTTGGCCTGCTGACGTCGAGCGCATCAAAAGAATATCCCATTCCGCACTTGCTGATGAAGTCTAGGGAGCAGCGCGACATCCAATCATGTACATCGAGTTCTTTCGAACCGTCCTCCCCGATCTCGGCCGTGATGTAGGTGCGCAGCTGTTCCAGGAGATCAGTAAAATGAACAAAATTCAGTGGGGTACCTGACATCTTTCGCGATCGAGTACGCTAACGGAGTCAAATCTCGCATGTGGCTGGTCGAGAAGACCGGACTGATGGTGCGTCGCTGCCGCTTGTGCATGTCTCCAACGGTGGAAAGTAAGCCCAGCCCGAACCTTAGCCACATTTACAGTGAGCTGCTGCGTAACTCGGAGCTAGAGGTTGACTGACCATAGTTTGTTTCCCCTATATGGAGCCCATTAAAGATGAACCATCCGGCAGGAAATCGACTCACTCCAAGAAATAGCTTTGTTCTTCGAACACGTCGCCAGATTTAAGGATGTGGTTGATTGCATACGGGTCGGTGAAATACATCTGTTCTCCGCCAAAGAACCCGAATATTTTGACCGCGGAGCCCCACCTTTCGACGAGATTGCCGTGCCATTCATAAGCCTGCGGGCTGAAGAACGCCAACAAGTTCCCTATTGCGAAATGAAGAACCACTCTCCCAGCCTACTAATGGCCACACCTGTGAGCCATGAATCCGATTCTGGTCCTGCGATATCCCCCAACGATGATGGAAAGAATCGACGTCTCACGGACCACGCTGCAGTCAAGGCAAAGACAATCGCGGAAGTAACGACCCCGGGATTTAGAGGAGGATCGAAGGACAACATGGAAATCTTGACGGTGAGAGTTGAAGGAACGAAAAATTGAACTTGCATCAACCCTTCGTCATGATTTATTGCTGGAGATACGCGGCCATGGGAAATGCAGGAAGCCGGCTGAGCGATACTGTGATCCGTGAGCATGCCAGCGGATAAACGGAGCCCGATCAAAGCCATATCTATGACGGGTGTTATTAGACAAAACCCCATTTTACAAGCGTGTCAGGACCGCATGTCGACACGTTGGGCACATTTCCACGTGTTGAAATGCGTGCGAACGCATTGACACCGAGTTTCCCCATCGTTCATCGTCGCGTGCAATGTTGAAAATTTGGGTTTCCTCGAAATATCGCAAGTTAGTTGCGCCACGGGTTTCAACCAGTTATTGGCATATTTCCAATCCGGAAAATATCAAGTGTCCGGTCACTGTGGACCACGCAAAACATATAATGTGTTGACCTACGAGTGCAACGTGTCTCCATGCGACTTTTGTCCAGTATATACGTCCCCTTCGGCCTTGCATTCAAGATTTCGCAAAATTCGAGTGGCATGCATGAACTTGAGGCAAACGGATCGACGAGGCCGGAAGTTGAATGTCAACATTGTCTTCCCATCGGATACGGACATACGGGATCTACTTCTGAGCAGCTGGAAGTTGAAAACTCGCTTCCAAAGTTGAAAAACACCTGATTCAGCGAGGTGTTAGTGTACTAACTGCGGAGGAAAATACGTTCCAGCTCAACGCGACCCAAACCCAGCCCTCGCGCGGGCCAGGCTTAATTTTTCCAAGCTCAGAGCTACCTGCCCACCCGCCATCAGCACTAGACAGATTGCGCACCAGCCACTGGAGCCACTTGGTGGCTCTCGGCCCTTGCGTAAAAATAGTGGCGGTGGAGCCCTCGATTTGCGCACGGCAAAAATGACCAGGTGGCTCCGGTGGCTCCTGCCCAACCTGTCTACTAAATCAAACGTTGGTGACTGGTTTCGATGGCCGTTCTGCAGCTGCAAGATGGCGACTTGGAAGGGCTGGATTCGAGTCCTTGGCAACTCAATGTCACTCTAATCACAGATTTTCCGTGGATCATAGATTCTAGATTGATTCATGGACCTGAATCCAAACCTAATTTGCGTCTGAATCACCTGCGGAATCCATTCCGTCGGATGGCTGTGACTTTTCCGACTGACTCTGCGATAGCGGGAGCGGTGAATAGATTATGCTGGTACGGTCTGGTCTCCTGACAGAGACGTTATTGGTACCGGCTCATACCTCGCTCAAAATAAAGGTACGGTCGCGAATCACAATCAGTTTACTAACAACCAAATCAGTCCATTGAGATGACTGCCCCGTGAATAAACTATACCGGTACGGTCACACACGGGGTACGGCCAGTCAGTTTACTCAGGACAAACCCAGTGCTTTGTGTCTATCTGATCTTCAAGTTACATTCCACGTTCCAAATAGTACGCGTATTTCCCCTTGCCAACCATCTACAGTATATACCCGGTACATGAGCCAACTTTTTGAATTCACCAAATAAGACTCAAACAGCGACCTTTTTCAGTGATCCAAGTTTGTAGTATTATAGACTAGTATCTAAATATTAGGAATACAGGAGGGTAGAATATTCTAAGTACTATTAGGGTATCTATTTTGTGTTCGACGACGAAGACCCAAATGTCACAAAAACCCTTTAGATGAGCCACGCGTGACAAGCGTGACTCTAAACCGTCCCACAGCCTTCTACTCTTCCTCAGAGCCCGAATCATCGTCGTCTCTTGCTGCTGGAGGCTCATCGACCACTGGGGGCTTCGGTTTTTTCGGTCGGACCGGTTTTTTGGGGAGATCTTTTGGTCGGCAGCCTTCGGCACGGAGATCTCGGCACTCCGCCTCCCACGTCACCACTGCCTTCTCGTGCGCAGCCTTCATCTCTTTCCATCTCTCCTCCAGAGCCTCCTTCGCCATCCGCGCAGCCTCCCGATCCTCTGCTCTCTGCACCTTCGCCACATTCTCGGCATCCCGCAACCTCTGTGCTTCTTCAGTTTTGGCAATCCACTCGGGCGCTGTAAGATGACGACCGAGACCGCCCATGGACAATGTAACACGGTTTGTCTTCTTCTTTTGCTCCTTCGCATTGAGGGCCTCACTCTGCCTCTCGCAGAAAACATTCTGGAGGACAATTGTCGCGTGCGACGACTCGATGATGCCGTCTCGGGCAACAATGTGCTGATTGGCGAGCCCAAGGTTCTGTCGCAGTCTTTTGCTGGCTTCCAGAAGCTCATTCTTCGACATTTTCTCCAGGTCCTGGTCACTGAACTGCAAGGATGTCAAATCAAGACGAGGGATCATCGACGGAGGCCCTTCGAGCACGGGCGGTGGGAGTCGGCTTTTTGAAGTGATGGGGTCTTTGGACACGAGGAAACTGCCGGAGGAGGTTGCGGAGAGGGCGCTGGTCATGAACCTCATCCGTTTGGAAGGTGTGTACAGTGCTGGATCGATGTTTGGGTCCCTTGCGCGACGTTGGGGTGTAACTGACCCACTGGCAGCAACAAATGTATCGGGATCAACGTCGAATGCGGTGGGGGGATTGTGGTGGAATGCCGCCATAACAGCACGGACGGGGCTCGGCTGGAGAAGGGGGAAACCAGCCTTAACAGACGTCGCCTCTGCAGGCTTCATCTGCTCGGGCTTGATGACGTTGGGGTTGAATGGATAGATGCCTGTCACACGGAAGGCAGCCTGTATGGTGCTTTCTGTGAACGCCCGGAGGTACGCCCGTCCAAAAAGCTCCGTGAAGTCAGCTTTGCTGACTTTGCGCTTGTGAAGCTCCTCGAACTGATTGATCTCCTCCTTCCAGACGACTTTCATCCTTGCAAAGCAAACGACGTCGAGGCCCTGCAGTGCATGCGTGCAGTGCGGCGGGTAGCCGAGCACGATGATATTGTGTTCCTCGGCGTACCGGAGGAATTTGGCAGTGTGGTGCGAGCTGTGCCCGTCAAGGATCAAAACACGGGTGCGTCCTCCCGCTTTCTCTCTTGTCTGCGGCTCAAAGTCCTTGACCAGCCACTCATACGCGAGCTCGTTGTCAATCCATCCGTTCTCGGAAACACATATACTGGTTCAGCATTAGTCGGGAGCCTATTTGTAGCCATGGTGTGTAGACTTACGATGCGCCGGCAATATTGTTCTCACCGTACTTCTGCAGGAAGTTTTTCCCCTTGTAGATGATCGTTGGCGTCAGCTTTGTTCCATCCGCGCAGATGGTGATGATGGCTGTGACATTTTCACGGTCCGCGCCGCCTTGTTTGTGCTGGATCTTCGCACCACGACGGCCGATAACCCTCTGCTTCCCCTGGTCCGACGGTGGGAAGCCGCTTTCGTCCATGCCGTAGATGTCCTCCTTGCGGATGTCTTGATCTGGGACGAGCTCCTTCACCAGCTTGTACCACTCCTCAACAGCTTTCGGGTTCAAGCATTGCCCACGCTGCGAGTCAAGAGGCTTGCTCCAATGCGTCTGGAGCTCGTCGCGATGCCGCTCGAGGAAGCGATGGACCCAGTTTGACTCCGGGTCAATCGTTTCGGCACCCCGGCTCTTCAAGATCTCGTTTGCACTCTGGACGACCATCCGGGGCTTCATTGGGAGTCCACGGTCTGCCGACATCAAGATGTGATCAATCACGACGCGTTCCTCTTTCGGTGTCAATCTCTGTTTTTTCACATTCATCTCCGTGATCCCCCGGCCCCCGTTGGCGCGTCGGCGCAATGTCTCCTTGTTAACGCCATGTCGTTCCGCGAGGACGCGTAACGAGACTTGATACTCTTTGGGTTTGAGCTCATTCTGGTGATAGTCCTCTATGGCCCGTTCCATCGCGACATCTTTGGCCTTTTGTATTTTCTGGTTCTGGACTGCTTTAGATAGCGCATGAACCATTTTGGGGGTGTTTCGAGCCTTCTGGATGCCGTAGAATGTAGACGCGTCGAATGGAATTTGTTGATGTCACGCTGTTTGGGCACCCTTCAAAAGTGCGCGGTTTCTCACCCATTTCACCATGAAATCACATGGTCCAAAAGGGCGAAATGAGCCTAGAATGGGGGCAAATTAGATAGACCCAAAAAAAGACCCAAAATCGAGGAGTAATAAGGTATATTTTCCGGTACAAAAAGTGTGATGACCAAATTTGGCTCATTTCGACGACGAATCTGAATACCATTTGTGCACCATTGCTCCAATCGCTACCAAACTTGGCATATATTAGGATAGATACTAAGGGAAGGTTCCCCCAAAAGAGCTAATGATTCGGTGAAGAATTGCGGTCTGGGGATCCATTTGGCTCAAGTAATGGGTGTGACTCATGTACCGGGTATATACTGTATCTGTTCAGTTTTCTCACGAGTCGGTTCCGTTTCTATCTTGCAATATCAAGGCGTCCGTCGAATAATCCATTTGGGGCAGAGTGGCCCAAGCAGATAGCCCGTCCTTTCCGTTGACCCGCGGTAACTCGATCAACCACCACTATTTAAATACCTCAGGATTGCATTCAATCTTCAAAATCAATTGTCAGCATGGACAGGCAGCTTTCTACCTCGCTCACCACACACCTCGCAAAGAGTCAATTATTTGCACTTCAACCAGATGACTTGCCCATAGCTCAGCGAATCAACACCTCCTACCTGCGCGCACAGGCTATCGCAAGAGCATACAGTGTGTAGTTTTGGGTGTATCTTCGACACACTGTCTCACCACTGTCGCAGAATTGACGGCCCACGATGTGAACTCCCTTTCCGAAAAATTCTGGGCTATGCATTCTGACAATATCGCCGCCGTCGATATCGCTCCCATGGCCCTTTTGACAATCCAATACAATTTGGCCGCGGGAACCATCGCTCCGTGGGCCGAAAAGCGACCCGAACTTCGACCCATTCTTCAGAAAATTCTGAACTTTGAAATTTCGTACGTGTGTTTCAACGTGCCCCTCAACTACTGATCCAGAGTTCAAGGGGCCAATTCATGTTGACAGAGCAAGCGCACGGGTGAGGTGTTCGGTGGTCGTGTGGACGTCGATTGATCCATCCCCAGGCTCGACGCGATCAGCCTGGAGACTCGGGCAGACATGTTGGACGATGGAGGCTTCATGTTGAACACTCCTCACGATGGAGCGGCAAAGTTCGTTCCTGAGTTAACCCATGGGCGATGGAACTAATTATCTGCTGCCAGATTCATGCCGCCGACCATCCCTTTGCCGAATATTTCCCTACCTAGATACGCCGTGGTCTTCGCCAAACTATTTGTTTGTGATCCCTTCTCGCTGACGACAAAATGTATTGAATTCTTTCAGGTAAAAGGAGAAGACCGCGGCGTCCGACCCTTTGTCGTGCAGCTGTCTACCGCCAAGGCCCTCAAGCCCGGAGTTCGCTCTCGGTGAGAATAATCTGTCGTTCACTTTGCACTTCTGATGTCGGTCGTTGGCCAGAATGATCCCTGAACGAGCGGGAGCCGGCCCGCTCGGACACTCCGTCACTTGGTTCGACCACATCAAGCTCGCTCCCTGGGCCTGTTTGGGCCCACTCACCAAGCCTAAGAGCCCCAAAGCGGCTTTCCAAGCCGCGGTTTGGCGTATCAGCATCGGTGGCCTCGCTCTCGGAGCCCTGGCGGTTCCTTCAGTCGGCGTTTCTGCCTACATTCTGGGACGATACAGTCTGCGACGTCAAGTTATCAATCCCAATACCAATGTGGCCATGCCCATCATCGACTTCCGTACACAGCAGATCCCTATACTACATGCTCTGGCACAGTCGTTTGTGATGCAGGCGTTCATGAGCGGGTCTAGTACTCTGAAAACTTTCGCTGATTTCACCGTGGACCCCGCGGTACGAGCAGGTATTTCGGCGGCCGCGAAAGCGGTCATGATGATGCATATTCAAGGTATTTTTTTGCCGTATTTCGGTGCAAGCATGAATTTATTCCGTTGCAGAGAGTTGCACACAGTTATCTGAGCGTGTCGGCGCCCAAGGTCTGTACGGCCACAATCAGATCATCAACATCCAGGTACGCTTGCAGACAAAGAGGTCGTCGCCAACTTAGCCGTGGATCAGCTCGAGATGCGCGGTGCTTCCATTGCCGAAGGCGACACGCTCGTCCTCTGCATCCGGTTGGCGACCGAGCTGCTGATTGGCCGATACGCATTGCCTCCGCCCAAGTACCCGAACTCCCTGGCCGCAAGACACGAAGCTGGGCTGTTTAAAGAGTGTCGCGAAGAGCTTGTGAACAAGATGGGCGGCCAGCACCGCTCGGAGGCGTTCAACCGCCTCATTCTTCCGCGCTGCAAGGGCCTCGCCGAGGCCATTGGACAGCGCTTCTTCTACGAGGCCGCGAAGGAGGCAGGGCTAGAACAGGCCGTCCTCGACGTATATGAAGCAGGAATCGTGAAGCACAGCCCCGTCTGGTTCGCCATTCATGCGGGAATGGACGCACCATCGCAGGCAGCGCACGAAGATGCAGCCGTTACTGCTGCGATGCCGCACTTGGAGCGGTGGCTACAGTGGTCAGGTGGGAAGGACTATGCTCTGGCCCCGATCATGACGCAGAGCCGATGGGATGCATTTGTTCCGCGCTTCCCTTTCTACCGCGGTGGGGACTCGGAGGCAAAAGCTACTCAGGAGGATGTTAAAATAGCCAAGGCAATGATGTAACTCGCGTAATTAAAGACTGATTCCTTCGCCCAATTTGATGCCTGTTTGGACAGTTCCTGACTCTTTTGGCAGTTGAGGTTGGAGCTCCGGCAATGTAAAGATCGCCCAAGGCGGAAGGCATTGAGCGATGGTCGGGTGGAGTAAACAAAGAGCCGTACTGTAGAGCCAAGATGCGTGTAACAGCCAATGAAAGTTGCACAGAACAAAGTTCTTCAGTATTCATAAAATGAATTTTATTCTTCGAAGCTGCGCGGAAAGGATCAGCTGGGCGAGGCGTGGAGGAAATTACAGGCACACTTTTCTCCTAAGTTATACAAACGTGCAGTTGTGAGCATAAAGAAAGAGCGCGAGGGCCACAACAGAGTAGAAATGGCGATTTGAAAGGTACCGCGTTCCACTGACACCAGTAGCCTATTCTATAGATAATAGTAGCGTCTATCAACTTGAAGAGAGACTAAGACTCCAGAGATCGAGAGATAGGAGGCGCCGCGGAAAGCCTTTACGGTCTAGTATGGAGCACATGTGCCTTTAGATGGAAACTTGAATGCTCAGAGCGCCAGGAGAGTGAGGACCCAGTACGTAGAGGATGGAGAGAAAGGAGCGGTCACGCCGCGTGATGCGTGACCGGCTCTTTCTCCTTTTGAAACCAAGTACCATGTTCACATGGGCAATTTGCGCCAGCCAGACGCAAAGCTGTGATTTCGGTGCACCTTCCTCTCCTTGTCAATGTCAATCAGCCCTTTTTGTCTACATTCTATATTTGTCTCATTCTCCTCTTAACCTCCTCTACAATTCACACCAATCATGAACCGGGACCCCCCGTCTCCTGCTCTCTCTGACGAAATGCTTCTGGAGATCTTCGAGCATCTGGACACCAAAGAGCTGCTCTCACTGGCAGCCGTTTCCACACACATCCACGATGTATCTCTAATCATGCTTCTCGCTCGCCACGGAATAACTGGGCCCGACATTCGGGCTCATTCTTTTGATACCACAAGTGGCGCGCTTCCCGCTTTATGTGTCGCTCGCTTCATCACCCGAATCGACGCGCTGCGCGTGCGATTTGAGGCCAACGCCGAATTTGAGCGAGAGGTCAATGCACTTGCCACGCTCGGGCGGCGGTTGCTCATCAAGTCGATCGATGTCAAAATCTCCCCGTTCCCGGGCCTAGTGAACATGGAGGAACGCTTCAAGTTGTTTGCTCTTATATCACCTCACCGCTCGCACTCTCATCGTGATCGACATGTTGCCGCGAGTAGTTCGTCCGCGCCAGCCCTCATTGTATACCCCTCGGAGACTGCTTGCCCAGCTGTGCGTAGTGAGGTCAAAGTCCTACATGCCGCCGGCCCAACTCACCCTCCACCAATTGAGCCGTGCGTGGCTTTAATCTCCCAGCCAGTCTGTGTCAATCTGCACATTTGAATCCCTTGCTGTAACCGGCATTCTGGTCGTCCGCTGCTCCGCAACCACCGATAGTCTCTATCTCGCCCCTCACCGTCTCTCCTCTGCCGAGATAAACTTCCTCCTCAGCCACTTATATCTCCCGGCCCTGCGCATCATCAGTGGATGTTTCGGGATTCCCACTGAGCTATCCTCATTTCTCCGTCGACACTCGACCCTACAGCGTCTGAGGCTGCATTGTTTCCGGCCAAAGGAGTCCCTCACAGCGCCACCACTCATACCGCTCCCGGCTGACGCGCTTCCGCATCTCGAGTCTGTTCAAGCTGCCGCACGCTTCATCATCTGGCTCCTGGGCGCACCCTCGTCGTTCCCGCACCTCGACTCCGCGACTATCGAATTGTACTAAATGCCAGGTGCAAGGGATGACTACGGCGTCGCAAACTCGGTCTGAAACTTCTAGGCTGGGCGCCGTGGAACGCACTGGACTTCACTGCGGCTACTGCGCCGGAGCGTGCCCTGCCCCATGTCGTGTGGGTATGGCTGGTGTTCGAGGTCCCGTGGCGCGTTCCGCCCGCCAGGGTGCTCATACAGTGGCTTCGGTTGTTCAGTGGCCTACAGCAGGTTTGGGTATGCCATACTAGTACCAAGGAGCCGAAGGATTTGGGCGCCCGTTTGCACGATGAATTCCCGCACGTGACATTCGTCGTTCACTCCTTGAATTCTCCAAGAAGGAGCAAATTTCCTGGCGCGACAGGCTCGTATCTCTCGTGGACAACGGTGGCCTTCAAATTCAATTGTACGAATCTCCTCATCTTGGCGTCATACTATTGTATGTCTTCTTTCTCTCCGTCTCCTTGTAAATTGTTGTTTTTCGTTAATCATTTTGGCTACCTATTCCTCAGGATTATCCATCGAGTCAAGCAGACCGTATTGTACACAATCTCCAGAGCGGCATTTGTGTGACACAAGTACGGGTTGGCTTTGTGTCATCGTGAGTCGATGATTTGATGAAACAGATTTCATTTTTTTCTGCAGTTTTGCAGCATGTCTCATTGCGCGACCCTTCTCTGTTCCATGCTTTTTTCAGACCTTCCGTTGCTTGCATGTCTTTTCGTTGCTTTTCTCGATCATTAATCATCCACGAATTCGGAAAGGCTCTCAAACTGAGTCACAACGGCCAGAATCGTCAAAAACACTGCCACATCAAACCTGTCCGTCACCAATCGATAAGCGATAAGCAAAACAACCTCATCTACCTTGCTCGCTGCTCGTTTCGCTCACTTATTTATGCTAGATAAAGGAGCACAAGCCGTCGTGAGCCCGTTTTCAGCTGGTGTCTAGCACCCAAGAGCATTGTAAAGGAACTGGGTTGATTCCTCCCAACGGCGCAAACGGAACGGGGCAAAGGCGAAAAGTAGCGAGTGGGTTGGCACTCCCCTTGATGTGACAAGCATAGTCTGAGACAGCGCGATTGGGAGCGAGACTCAAAAATATCTGGACGATTGAGGAAAACATAATGGAACCACGACAAAAATGATATCAGCAACGAAAGGAACATCGCCAGATAAAGGATCGAAATGCGAACAGAGTAGACCCACTGACGAGAAACAAAAAAGGGAGGTGACCCCTGCCCGGATTGAACGGACGACCTTCGCGACTGGAATGCGACGCTCTACCACTGAACTAAGGGGTCGATGAAGGTGGGTCCGTTCCTAGAGTGCCCCAACTGACACTGGAGGTAGAGTATATACAAGAATAGTGGGAGTGGGAGTCGCTGAGTCGCACTGATGTGCTTGAGTCGCACTTTTGGTCCATCAAAAGTGCGACTCAGTTTCCCGAGTGCGACTGGTTAGCCGACGGCTTTGATGGGAACGAGATCGGCGCATGCTGTGCCGACATTTTGGCAAACTCAATTCAGTGCAGTGCAGCGTTGAATTGGATATTTATAATGAGTAACATCAATGGTATAAGTTCGGAAGTTGAATTCCGTCACCCAAATGGACCACCACTGACAGGCGGACGAACACGGGACGCGTGAAAATATCTGGGGCACCGGAATTTTCGAGTTTTTAAGAACTTGAACATGAAAAGTTGACACCTGTGTGTTCAACTTGCTCTCGTTTCGGATAATTCCGAAATCAGCACGTCGTCCAGATTTGGAAGGAGAGGTCAAACCAGAGAAATAAAGAGCGCGCCAAGTTGGGGCTAAATAGGAATAATTTACTTTGAACACCTACCTAGCAACAGGGAAATTGGGTCTCGAAGTTGCAGGAGTATAAGGGTATTTGCAAAAGACAAACACTACATCAGGAAAGAATCACAAGTCTACGGCAACTATGGAGCGCTACAGTAGCACGTCATAGTGCTATCTGATTGCCGTAGACTTGTGATTTTTTCCTGATGTAGCCGTATGAAAGGACTTGAGAGCTAGGACAGAATATACCTCAACCAGGTTTGCCCCTGTTTTTTCTTTGCTCTAGTAAATCCGTAGAGCCTCTACGGATTTACGGGAACACTACGGAAACTTATACGGGAACAGGATTTTGCTACGGAATTTGTTTTTAAACTTTGAGTCTTGCATCTCACACTCATGGAAGATGGAGAGAAGGACAAAAAATGGATATGGGACCCCAGCGTGGCGTAGTGCGTGATGTGACATGTTCATCTATTAATGAGATGAGCGGGGATTGATTACGCATCAGTGCATCAGTCGCACTTCGGATGCATTCGCCATCAGTCGCACTTCGTAGCAGGGTTGAGTCCCATTAATGGGACTCAGTCGCACTTTCTAAGTGATGGAGTGGGACTGGACGAGTCCCACTCCCACTAAAATCGTTGTTACTCCTGGAGGTAATTCGTATCCGCTTTTTCGAATTGAAACAGAGACACAACAAATCCACGGGACGTCGCATAGTGTCTGAAAATTCAACGCTGAATCCCACCTCCGTGATCAAGTAGACTTGGCAGGTATAGTACGTAAGTGCGGCTGCGTTTTACCTGTAGGCGCCCACGCGACACAACGTCACGGCCCGGTGCCGAGTCTTACTCCTTTACCACCATGTCGTCGTCTTGCGTTTGCTGCGGATTCTGCATTACTGCAGGACTTTGAAGAGGCCTTCATCCACCCACCGGCATCACCTAGGAGTTGAGAGCGTACTGGTGTTATTCCTGCGTCGGGTTATAACCTACTAGGGCTCCGCCAATGAACTTTCTGGTGTCCAAGTACTCGGTTTCTGCCAGTGGATCACAGCAATGCTGTTTTGACTCTTGGCCCACAATCGAAGATTGAGGAAGCTATGGAACAAGTACCTCCATTACAGGCAAAGACACGCAACGCAACTCCTTGCTTCGAACTAGCTACTCTAGCTATTGTATCTCTCCCACAGTCCTGCGCCGTTCCCGCGGCGATAAAGTACGTGCGGTAAAAAATCTGCGTAAATACTCATGCCGTCGTTTTCGTCGGCGTCACTGTAAGCAATTCCTCGAGTCCCGATAGAAGGACGACCTTCGGCTTCTGCAGGATCGTCCTCGTCCAGGCTCCATCAACTTTATCCGACCGTGAAAGCCCTAGCTCGCACGCACACAAAACCGCTTCCCCCGGTTGTACTGCGCCTCCCACGATATCGAGCATTGTCTCTGCGTCGAATGGGACCCCTGGTGCCGCAGACAAAGTCTTGAGCTCGCATACAGTGACCTCCCTGCCAACCGCCTTGTTCAGGCCCAATGCCAGCTGCACCAGCGCAGAAATGCGGTCCGCGAAACGCTGTCCGACCAGCGCATGGAGCGCAGCAGAACTGCTCTTGAAGCCAGCCGTGAGCAGCACATTCACGAAGGCGTCGACGAAGTAGTCGCTCAGCTCTGGCTCGCCGTGGATGAGCTCCTGTACGTGCGCGTGCGTGAGCGCCCGCCAGCGTCCTACGGCAACCTGGTCCTGCGCCCCGCGCACGCGCTGGTAGATGTCTGCAAGCAGCTGTTCGTCCTCTGGATCCTCGAAGAACCAGGACGCGCTCATCCATCGCGCGTACTCGATCATGCCTGCCTGAAACGCAAGACATACGAGTCCGGAGTCGTGATGGTGGTCGGACGTGCGCAAGAGGTCGACCAGCTCGTGTCCCAGAATCTCCGTGGCGCGTTCGTGAACTTCGGTCATCTCTTCCGAGTCAGGTGCTGCATCCTTCTTCTCGTCGAACTCGAACGACTCCGCCAGAAACGTCGCGGTGTCGTGAATTTTGGCGTTCAGAGCTTGCACCAATACGAGTACCGCCTGGTCCGTCAGCAAATCTTCGCCTCGCAATGCGGCCGTGGTGCGCTCGGCGTCCGCAAGCTCGGCAGATTTCGCCGCGAGCACATCAAGGACGTCTTGGTGTTCCGTTTCAAGCCGCGTCTTCTCCGCGATCAATTCCCTTTCTTCCTCCTGGCGCTCCGTAAGCGCCGCCTCCAGCACACGCCTCTCCTCGCGTGTCTTCTCCAGTTCACCCTCCGTCGTCTGCAGCCGGCCCTGCAAATCCTCGAGCTCGCGTGTGAGCCCCTCGACCCGATCCCGGGCGTCTTCCCTTGCCGCCTCCACGGATCGATGTAGAGACGCCACCTCGGTATCCCTGCTCTCGATTGCCTTTCGGAGCACGAGAAGGTCCTCCTGTGCTTGTTTTGCGGTGTACTTTGAACGGCGGAATGCCTTGGTGAGATAGCCTAGTGCGAGTGTCATTGCGAAGATACTGAATCGGTAGAGGAATGTCGATGTGGATGGCGATGTGGGTGCTGTGGACATGAGAGTGGCCAGCCGCGTGGAGCTCGCTCGCACTGATTATTGCCCTAGGCGAACAACATGAGGCGGGAGCATTTTAGGCACAGCATGGTTTGGTGCGCGCCGTCATTTGCCATGAGGCAGGGGGCAGTGGTGATGTGTGAAATATGAAGAGCAACCTAATTTAAGGTGTTCCGCCGACGTCACGGTTTAGGCTTCATTTCTCCTCGATACTGTCCGGGTGCAGTTTCCGGTTTGCTTTCAGACGTAGTGACTTTCAGATTTAATCCGATGATACTTAAGCGTCTTCAATGACCATCATTTCACGACTGCCACGTTCAGTGATTCATCAGCCTAAATCAAGGTAAGATAGCCGTTCCCAGCTGCAGATTCCCTTCGTCACGCTTATTTCAGGACAACACCCGCGTCACGTAACCCGGAGGCCTATCCAATGCTTATGGTGGTGGGCTGTTGGAATTTGAGTACTACGCACTCACGCTGGCCATCGTATCCGCCGGATGACGACTCTCCGGTGCACACACACACCATCGCACCCGTTCCCTCCGGACACCGCCTGCCGGGGCAGTTAGTTGAAGTAATCTCTGGTACTTAATTTGCAGATATAGTTCACCTACTTTCCCTCAGACAACTCAACTCCTGTTCAGAAGAGAAAGCGAGATCGTGCTCTCTCTCTCTCTGCACGCTTGAATAACCCTGTGGAGGTCACAATTTTAGGCGCCTCGAACCGATTCATAGAAGTGGTGATTATCACTCCTTGCGGATACTTCGCAGTTTGCCGGGTACGTTCATTTAGTGTTCATTTAGATTGCTCCCACCATCCGACCGTGACGGCAGGCGCTATTCTTCGCCTGAAATTTCGATGATTCTCCATTCTCGGAATTCATTAATTTTCGGCGGAAACTTCACAGGCTCCGTCATTGAAACGACAACTTCGATCCTTTCAAGCTTTGAAGCCGTACCTTTAACCACTCTGTTATGCTTCACATTTGTCTCATGAATGGACCCTCCCCATCGCACCACGGAACCGATCCCAAGGTCACGCTTTCTCAATGCCCCGTCTAAAGCTAACTCAAGCGGATTTATATATATATCCGACAGGGAAGTCGTCGACTGGTTAACATGACACCGATTACGTCTTCCTTCAAGCTCTCAAGCGGTCGCCTTCGTCCCCATCAGTGGATTCTTCTAGATTCATTTCTTGCGATTATTTGGTGCGCCTTTAAAATACGTTTCATCTGCTACCTTCGTCCCCATCAGTGGATTCTTCTAGATTCATTTCTCGCCATTATTTGGTGCGCCTTTAAAATACATCTCATCTGCTGCCTTCGTCCCCATCAGCGGATTCTTCTAGATTCATTTCTTGCGATTATTTGGTGCGCCTTTAAAATACGTCTCATCTGCACAACCGTCGTACAGGTCATTGAACCCCTTTCGAGTTTATGTTGCATACTTTAGGCTGACTCGTTCAATTTTACCGTTAACGCAAAGTCAGGCTGTTCTGATTCATAATGGGAGGCTATCTCATACAAATTCCAGTACCATTGCAGATGTATCGAACGACCATTCGGTGTTCAAGCCTGCACCCTATTCATGGTCGCAGACGTTCACCTTCCGGAGGAAATGCATCGGATAGTCAAAATTAGCACGGTAATTGTAAGAGTAGTCTATTTCATGGGCGCGGAGGGGGAGCTGGTAATTCGATTTCACGATCTCCCAACGTGGTCAACATCAGGATTGACGTGGGATACCGAATAGACTTTGATACGCGCTTCGGAGGCGCAAAGCCAAGAATATCAGTCAATGAAATGTCGCCAAGTAACCCTGTTGTCTGAAGCTGACCGACGGGAATTCCTGCGCAAGTTGCACGGACAGCGGCCCAAGCAAGGGAGGATCGGAGTAAGATATCATATCGGAGAACGACACCTCCCGCAAGCCACGGAACAGTCGCAGCCACTCAGTGATCGACGGGAGGTGTGATGGGAACCGAAACTTTAAGTTCATCTCTGACATGTGGAGCAACGCGCGCTCTGGTGCGGTGGGCGCGGAGAAGTCGCCTGCCTGCCAGGGCGCCCAGCCTGCAAGCTCCAGAGTGAGTGTGTGCACGGTGGGCCGCCACTTGAGACCGTTCAGGGCAGTGCAATAGTCATTAGGAGCAGCTGTGTTGTCGTAAAGCTGAATTATAACAGTGTGGAGGTGTGCGAACGGCTGCGGCGACGCAAGAAGCCATGCTAAAAGGTGCGCACTACCATGGAGGTACTCCAGCAGCGGGAGCGCATCGAATGGGAGCAACTCGGGTGGGGGTCCCGCAGCTTTCGCTTTCATGGGGCGACCACGAATGGACAGACGTTTTAACGTCGGGTGTCGGCAGACGAATGAGCGTAGCACAGAGTCAGAGATGGCGCATGAATCTCCGCCATGCGTGAGGTTGTCCAGGACTGGGAGGTTCAGGTGGGTGAGGGCGAAATGTATCTGTGCGGGGAGAGTGCGGGGACGTCCCGCGAGAGATGTAGAGTATGGATGCCCAGAGGCCAACAGACGACGAGGCTGCCGACTTGAGCTGGGGCGTCGAACGTGGGTATCGACAAAGACGGGGAAGGTCCTTCTAACAGCGGCAAAAACGAGAACGCATGCAATGCACCCCTGAACTCCTCGAACGCGGTTTCCGCAGCCGGTACATCGGTTCTCGGTCTAAGAGCGCGTCGGAGACGGCGCAGCAGTTGTTGGAAAGTGATATGAGTCGGCCCGTCGGTACGAGCGACGCCCATTTCGAGACGGGTGACTATGATGGCAGGACGCGAGCCATTATACGATAGCAGATCAAACAAGAGCTTCATCATGTCGCGCGCCGAGCCGTTGGCGTATTCGAACCACCATGAGGAGAATTCGACGTCAAGCGACTTGATAGGAAGCCGCCGCGCGAGGCCCGCAAGCGGCGCGACGTCCTCCTCGAACTTGGCACGAGGCTCGATACGCAGACGCAGCGCATCAATTGTGGTGATAAAGCGGGCGGCGCGGAGTGCAGGGACGGCGTCAATGGTAGTGTCGAAAGACTTCGCTTGAATATCAGTCTCTGTGATTCCGTGACGAGCAAGATGAGCCACCAGGGCTAAATCGTGGAAGTGCTTGGACACGGTGGCCAGCGAAAGCAGGTCTGCATCAATGAGGTGCTCAAGGATCTCCAGAACCAATTCGTCTGAGAAACGAAACGACCGAGCCGTGGCCATGATCGTGTGAGGAGAGGGCAGTGACGATGGACGGGGATAACGGCACCATCTTCACACCTGTCAATTGCCTGTCAAGCTAGGTTCCGATCCGAGGTTCAATCGCGCCAAGCTTAAGGTGAGGACAGTTCCGTTCGTCCGCTTCGTCAAGTCTGTATTCGGTTATTTCTGAACTTGCGACTACGCGTGGAACAAATGAAATCATACTGGCCAAAATATCACAGAATAGCCCTTCTCGTACGTCTCGAATGAATGACATGGATGCAGTGCTGGGAATATGAATGAGAGTAAGGGGCGTCGACTGTTTCGCACCTGTTGACACGCCATCATCTCAACGTCAACCACTGTTCACGCAAGCGCCAGGGCAGCGTACCGACTGTGATCCTGACACAAGGCGGGATATCGAGCCTAACCCGTTTCAGCGCAGACTGAGAGCGTTCGGGGCGAAATCCGGTGTCAGTGCCCAACCACAGAAACAAAACGAGGGACGATCGTTGCATATGGCCTTTTACAGCCAAGAGGAGACATTTGCCATAGAAGGGGGGCAATGTTTGGAAGGGAGACGACCAGAGAGTTGCTGACGGAAATGATCAACGGTGGTGGCAAGGATACGAGCGAATAGGGAGCAGAGTGTAGAGGGAGGATAAGTCGCGTTTTTTGTGGTCTCAGCATCTGAAACTAGCTACAAGCGCGTGTATGCGGAACTTGCACGCGGATGGAGAACGAGGCGGCGGGTTCGATGAATGCGGACCTCGAGCGCCAGGAGGAGAAAAGAATTTTAATTCAACGGGATGCAGTGAGGGAGTTAGGCGTCCAAAAAAGGGGGTCTTCCAAAGACTTGCAAAAGACTATGGCCGAGACCCCCGAGGCGTCAAGTGCAAGTCGAGGAGGAAGAGAAGGAAAAGGGGCGACCACGGCAAAGTGGACCCGAAACATGACCCGAGCAAGGGGTGGGCGATCGCAAGGATGCCTCGGAGTCGGACTTGGCGAGATCACGGGCGTTGATGAGTTTGATGAATGTGATGATGCGCCGTCGTTTATTGATGCGCCTACACACAGCCTAATATGTTCCGAAGTACACAAAAACATAAAATTCGACTCAGCTGCTAAGCTCCATCCTGTGCTAGCAGGCATTACCCAACAGGGTGCGGAGATTAAAAGAACCACAGGGATCGATTCAAATCGATTGGCATCACAGAGTTTTCAACTCATGCACGATGAACTCGGCGACGTCTGGAACTCCGTGCTATGAGGACTGAATGCGAATTTCATGTGCATAATAGTCGAGATTCGGCCTGAAATCGAAATGCAAGTCGAACTCTATGGCTTGAGTCGCACATGCAAATATCCGCGAACAAAGCTCAACTTTGGTCCTGCCATTTTCTCTCTTGCTTTCAATCTCTGGGAAGGGGAACCGCCGTGTGGAAGAAATGGCCGTTCAGAAGACGCCCCCGTGATCACGACGAGGTCCAATCCAAGTCATTTATTCATAGTCAGGATTCCTCTAACTAGGGAGAGTATGAACGGGAGGAAAATATTACTGGTGGGATTGGAATATAGTACGACAATGAAGACGAAAAATAAATGAACGCAGACTCAGCTTTGCCCCACGAATGATGTCAGCCGCCTGTCCGTGATATGAGTACGCGTTCAATAAATCTAGGAAAATCTTACACGCTCTCCAATCATGTACACCGTCGACGACTAAGCAGGGATTAGCTATTAGGGGGGATAAACATCTCAATCACTCACCAAATGAGCGCTCACGGGGAAAGGAATGATTGAAGCGTCTTTTAATGAACAAGTTAGTTCCCATGTCCGTGTTGTTTTGAATCCGAGACAGCGCACCTGCAACTCGCACATTTGCGGTGCCATAAACCTTGAGTGAAGTGTCCACCACGCCTCCAAGGCTCTGTGGCATCATCGATAATGACCCCACCTCGTGGTTGGCACTGGTCACCACGTCGCGCAGCCAGTCTTCTATCTCCGCATCCGTAGTCCTATTGGCGCCAGGCTCAAACTCCCCGCGTAAATGCTGTCTAGAGGCGGTGCAACGAGCATCCGGCGAGCGAGTTTCATTCCACCGACCTGGGCGGCAACGTCGAGGGGATGGGCCCAGTATGCAGGGTCGACAGCAGGAGGCATAAGTGGGTCCGACGACACGATGTGCGTACGTCCGCGAGAGAGGGGAGCATATAGCACCGACGTAATTGTTGTGTAGTTACGCGCGGGGCGCGCACTGAATTTAGTGGGGCCTGTGTATCCCGGCTCTATCAGGGTTTCAGCCACAAATCCTTGAATATGGATCCTTCGTGCACCGCATTCACTTCGAGGGGTAACTCTTTGTTCTGTTTGTATAGCGAGAGCGCGATGTTATGCTGCGCCGCGATGCCCTTGGCGAGGGCAGGGTTACCGTTGGAGAATTGCACGGCGAAGTGTGTGAGATTTGCCTCCGCATCTGCGATTAAGGCATTAAGCTGAGCCGCCGTGAAAACGTCGGATGGAGCGGCGATGCTGAGGGACGCGGAGCAGCAGAGTACATCCCTGCATTTGGGACCGGTGAACGACGTATTGGATGAGAATGAACTGTGTTTCACCTGTACGATTCTGGAACCAAAGCGCCAGCTGTTCAGCCGCGAATGCTGGATTGAGCCGCAGTGCGTCCTTAGTCAAGCTAGAATAAAAGTCAGTCACGGCCCAGCCATTGATCATCGAGCAACATACGTGGTATTAATCGTGAATGCGTTCGCCCAGCTTTGGACGTGATCTACAAGGCGCCTTGTAACCAGCAAAATATTGAATATTCCCCCAACTCACCCGCGAAATTCTCACCAACCGTGGGCAAGTCCAAGACTGGGGCGACGCCTGCAGCTTTCAAAATCCTGTACAATTACCAGCTCAATCGGATCATCTCGAGAGAACCGAAAATACAGATGCTCACGTAGAATTCCCCACCCCGGACAGCTCTAGAACCTTCGGGCTCCCGATCGTCCCCGCAGACAGAATGACCTCTTGGGAAGCATTGATCGTGAGGGTTTCATTATTCAGAACATATTCAACACCGGTCGCTGTAAGGTTGTTTGACCCCGAGCCGTTTGCCCAGAGAATGCGTGACACAGTTGCATTGGTGATAACCACCAGATTCGGCCTATCTGTGAAAGGTGTGTAGTATGCGCACACGGCAGAGCACCTACGACGCAGTTCAGCCAACGATCAATATGGGAATGACGAAGTATTGACCGCGTGTTGTTCGCCGCGTCCAATGAATTCGGAGCGATGCCGACTGCATGTGGGTCTCCGTTTGCCAAGTCCGGCGACGCAGGAATTCCAAGGTTTTCGGCCGCGCGACGCCACAGCCCCGATTGCTCGAAGAAGAAATTGGGAAAGCCGACTTTGACGCGTCCCGCGAAACCATGCACGGAAGAGAGGAAGCGCACGCCACTGGCGGTTTGGAATGCGTTCGGCGGCGTGAAAATCTCCGACTTCTTGAAGAAAGGAAGTAGAGCCGACCACGTCCATGTGCTGTCGTTGTTCAGCTGCCCCCAAGCATCGTATTGCTGTGCCTCTGCTCGGGGCTGGGATGAGAGTCTCAGGATGTATCTGATCCGGAGGTTACAAGGAACGCACAAATATCATGCCATTGATGATTGTGCTTCCACCCAACGCTCGTCCCGCGTTGACAGTGAGGGTCCTACCATTGAGATTTGTCTGGGGTACAGTTGCGTAGGACTGGTGGAATTCGATGAAATGAGAAATGATTAAGGTGGAGGCCGATTTTCTAAATTATAATCACCCAGTCGAGCGTCGTGGACGATATTCCAGTCCCAATCAAACCTGGAACGAAAACCTAGAGATATCGAACTGATAATGCGAAGAGTGAGAAGATGCAAGTGAACCTCTTGCAGTCCTTCAGCGTTGAAGCCGGCCTCGAGCACCGCGACAATGACGTCTTTGTTCTCACTGAGTCTGCTTGCGACAGTCAGGCCTCTGTGGAACAATTAGCAAGCACTCAGAAGTCAAATCGAGAAGCACGCACGCGGTCCCACCCCCCACCACGACATAATCGTATGCAAGGAGCGCTGCCGCTTGTGTGGTGACGATAAGTGCGAGCGCGAGAAAAGCAGCCCTCATGGTGGTTGACACTATGTTTGAGTGACTGCAAAGGTATGACAAACCGCCCTCCGTTTTATGGTGTACCGCCCATCTCATCGTTTACCGCATGCATTGTTTGCCGATGCACAATTCGCCATCCAGATAGGTCAGCGTCTTCTGTGGCCGCATCTCGGCTCCCGTTGTGTCAGGCGCAGAGGGCCGACTTGTGGAATTGCTCCGTATATCCGGTTTCTCAGCATCTGTCTTGGCTGGGAGTATGACAGGATCTATCCTTGTTCTTTTGCATTCTTCAATTTTCACACTTACCTCTTCTACAGCCATTATTTCGTTCTAACTATACCTTCTCATCCATTAGCTTTCCACCAGGTTCAATCTCAAGCTCGCAAGAGGCACTAACACGAGGTCTTCACGCTGGAATGGTTTTGGCAAATTAAATTCCAGCTGCTTGTCATTTTACCTACCTTTCGTTGACGTTCATTCGAGCGGTGTGTCACCTTGTGGCTCACGGATCGTAGCTCTTGCGCTTGGGGGTTTCTTGCGGGGGACATCGGACTGTTGGCGGGCAGTACCTTTACTCAAGTGCAGACTGAGTCACTGCTCTTGAAGCATTCCGTGGGTTATTGGGGTGGTAAATCAATCGAATGTGGGGCTTTTGCTTTGACATGGGCATTACCTACATTTTGTACATAATGGCTAGACTCGTTACCAGTCTGCTTACAATGAGCAAAAAATGTGACGAGCACTTTGCTGTAAATAATGGCGGCCCCAATGGTCCAAGAGAACGGACGCATTGAGTGGAATTTCGTTACATGGTTATGTACACTTTCTGGACACCGAAAATGGGGATCTACTCTTTGCCTCTCACCACCATCTCCCTACTTCGTGGGAGGACTTGCGCATCGACTTCTTGTGTTCCTCTCATCTCTCATCACTCTCACGGAGTGTGCGGTGCACTCCTATCTTCGCACTCTATCAAATACTCATGTCTGGTCTTCTTTGTGGTCATCTGACCGTGTCTCTGCTCTCCTTGGCTCGTTCCCTCGGATTAGGACTTCAAATCTGTCCGTTTATTGGAATTCAATCTCATGTCGTTCCATCTTTCTCTTGACTTCACGTCAGGATCACTACATTCCCCCTTTCCTCATTTTATTGCCTCTTTGATTACCTACCTCTCGGGACTCTTTCCATTGTTATCCCTTTTAGTAAGAACCTGCTACTGGGTACATTACCCTACTTCAGTGGTGACCACCGCAGGGGTAGTTTGACAACTATTCTCCGCCTACCTGAAATTTCTTCCACTGGATTCCTTTGTTGACTGCTTTGCTCTGTCGTTCTCGGCACATTCCCCTTCACCCTGTCAAGCTAGGTTCCGATCCGATGGTTCAATCGCGTCAAGCTTATACGGCGAAGACAGTTCCGTTCGTCCGCTTCTTCACGTCTGTATTCGGTTATTTCTGAACTTGCGACTACGCGTGGAACAAATGAAATTATACTGGCCAAAATATCCCAGAATGGCCCTTCCCGTACGTCTCGAATAAATGACATGGATGCAGTGCACTGGGGATATAAATGAATGAGAGCAAGCGGCGTCGGCTGTCTCGCACCTGTTGACACGCCATCATCTCACCGTCAACTACTGTTCACGCAAACCCCAGGGCAGCGGTACGCGACTTTGAGTCTTTGATCCTGACACAAGACCGGGCGGTGCATCGAGCTCAACCCGTTTCAGCGCAGACTGAGAGCGTTTGGGGCGAAATCCGGTGTCAGTGCCCAACCACAGAAACAAAACGAGGAGGGTCAATTGTTACATATTGACCTTTTACAACACAAGAGAAGAGAACATTTGCCATTTCAGAGGGGCAATGTTTGGAGAGAAGACGACCAGCGAGTTGTTGACGGAAATGATCAACGGTGGTGGCAAGGATACGAGCGAATTTGGAGCAGAGTGCAGAGGGAGGATAAGTACATCGCTTTTTATGGGTCTTAGCATCTGAACTAGCTCCAAGCGCAATCACCTGGGAAGCGGTGGTGCTCAGAAGTTAGTATACGTGTATGCAGAACTTGAACGCGGATAGAAAACGAGGCGGCAGGGTCCGATGGATGTGGAGCTCGAGCGCCAGGAGGAGAAAAGAATTATAATTCCACAGGATAGAGTGAGGGAGGACCTCGAGTTAGTCGTCCAAAAAAGGGGGCTTCAAAAAGACTTGCAAAAGACTACGGCCAAGGCCGCCGAGGCGTGAAGTGCCAGTCGAGGGAGGAAGAGAAGGAAAAGGGGCGACCACTTTGTGAGATGCAAAATGGATCCGATGCATGAACCGAGCAAGGGCAATGGTGGGCGATCGCAAGGATGCCTCGGAGTCGGACTTGCCGAGATCACGGGCTCACCACTTTTGCATTTCCGCCTCCACGTGCGATCCCAATCGGGAAACTTGATGGCGGCAGCTTTCGCCGCATTCAAGCTCCGACATATGCCAATTACAGTCAGCTGCTGTTCTCTTCCTCCCATCATCAACGCCGGCTCGCTGCCTCACTATACATTCCTAGGCTGCTCCTCTTTATAGCAGAGAATATACGTGCAGTCAGGGACGCCTATGCTCGCGCGCCCTAATTATAACTCCCGGGTATCATCGATTCATCCGCCTTGTCGTCGTCTCGCCAGTTAGGGGTCAGGAATTGGTGGCTGGTGGAGGGCAGGAAGTGCGAAGGAAACCTCGAAGCTTCAGAGTGCCGGCCAGAAAGGCCCGGCTTAGTAGCGTAGCGAGGGAGGGGAGGGCCTCGAATGGTCGGTCCTCTTCGCGCACTTGAAGGAGCTACAACATAATTTTAGTATTTCAGCATTTCAATATATCTTTCCCTCCAAATACTGTGGCGAGTTCGCGAAGGACTTGTGCGATGCATTTTTCGCAGTACCGGCAGGTTCGGCAGGCAACACTGCCTCCAAAAAAATTCCCTAATCGGGATTGCACGTGGAGGCGGAATTGAAACTTCTCGGGCTCACTGATGCGTTTGATGAATGTGATGATGCGCCGTCGTTTATTGATGCACCAGGGGGCTAATATGTTCCGGTGAGGTCCAATCCAAGTCATTTATTCATAGTCAGGATTCCTCTAACTATGGAGAGTATTAACGGGAGAAATATTACTAGTGGAATTGGAATATAGTGCGACAATGAAGACGAAAAATAAATGGACGCAGACTCAGGCTTTGCCCCCGCGAATGATGTCAGCCGCCTGTCCGCGATATGAGTACGCGTTCAATAAAATCTAGGAAAATCTTACACGCTCTCCAATCATATACACCGTCGACGACTAAGCAGGGATTAGCTATTTAAGGGGGGATAAGCATCTCAATCACTCACCAAATGAGCGCTCACGGGGAAAGGAATGATTGAGGCGTCTTTTAATGAACAAGTTAGTTCCCATGTCCGTGTTGTCTTGAATCCGAGACAGCGCACCTGCAACTCGCACATTTGCGGTGCCATAAACCTTGAGTGAAGTGTCGACTACGCCTCCAAGGCTTTGTGGCATCATCGATAATGACCCCACTTCGTGGTTGTCACTGGCCACCACGCCGCGTAGCCAGTCTTCTATCTCCGCATCCGTAGTCCTGTTGGCGCCAGGCTCAAACTCCCCCTCGTAAATGCTGTCCAGAGGCGGTGCAACGAGCATCCGGCGAGCGAGTTTGATTCCACCGACCTGGGCGGCAACGTCAAGGGGATGGGCCCAGTATGCAGGGTCGACAGCAGGAGGCATAAGTGGGTCCGACGACACGATGTGCGTACGCCCGCGAGAGAGGGGCGCATATAGCACGGAGTTTATTGTGGTGTAGTTACGCGCGGGGCGCGCACTGAATGCAGTAGGGCCGGAGTATCCCGGCTCTATCAGGGTTTCAGCCACAAATCCTTGAATAGTGGATCCTTCACGCACCGGCATTCATTTCGAGAGGTAACTCTTTGTTCTGTTTGTATAGCGAGAGCGCGATGTTATGCTGCGCCGCGATGCCCTTGGCGAGGGCAGGGTTACCGTTGGAGAATTGCACGGCGAAGTGTGTGAGATTTGCCTCCGCAGCCGCGATCAAGGTATTGAGCTGAGCCGCAGTGAAAACGTCAGATGGGGCGGCGATGCTGAGGGAGCGCGGGGCAGCAGAGTACAGCCCTGCATTTGGAACCGGTGAATGAAGTATTGGACGAGAATGAACTGTCTTTCACCTGTACGATTCTGGAACCAAAGCGCCAGCTGTTCCGCCGCAAATGCTGGATTGAGAAGCAGTGCGTCCTTAGTCAAGCTAGAATAAAAGTTAGTCATGGGCCAGCCATTGATCGTCGAGCAACGTACGTGGTATTAACCGTGAATCCGTTCGCCCAGCTGTGGACGTGATCTGCAAGGCGCCTTGTAACCAGCAAAATATTGAATATTGCCTCAACTCACCTGCGAAATTTTCACCAACCGTGGGCAGGTCCAAGACTGGGGCGACGCCTGCAGCTTTCAAAATCCTGTACAATTACCAGCTCAATTGGATCATCGCGAGAAACCGAAAATACAGATGCTCACGTAGAATTCCCCACCCCGGACAGCTCTAGAACCTTCGGGCTCCCGATCGTCCCCGCAGACAGAATGACCTCTTGGGAAGCATTGATCGTGAGGGTTTCATTATTCAGAACATATTCAACACCGGTCGCCGTAAGGTTGTTTGACCCCGAGCCGTTCGCCCATAGAATGCGTGACACAGTTGCATTGGTGATAACCACCAGATTCGGCCTATCTGTGAAAGGTGTGTAGTATGCGCACACGGCAGAGCACCTGCGACGCCTTTCAGCCAACGATCAATACGGGAACGACGAAGTACTGACCGCGTGTTGTTGGCCGCGTCTAATGAATTCGGAGCGATGCCGACTGCATGTGGGTCTCCGTTTGCCAAGTCTGGCGATACAGGAATTCCAAGGCTCTCCGCAGCGCGACGCCACAGCCCCGATTGCTCGAAGAAGAAATTGGGAAAGCCGACTTTGACGCGTCCCGCGAAACCATGCACGGAAGAGAGGAAGCGCACGCCACTGGCGGTTTGGAATGCGTTCGGCGGCGTGAAAATCTCCGACTTCTTGAAGAAAGGAAGTAGAGCCGACCACGTCCATGTGCTGTCGTTGTTCAGCTGCCCCCAAGCATCGTATTGCTGTGCCTCTGCTCGGGGCTGGGATGAGAGTCTCAGGATGTATCTGGTCCGGAGATAACAAGGAACGCACAAATATCATGCTATTGATGATTGTGCTTCCACCCAACGCTCGTCCCGCGTTGACAGTGAGGGTCCTACCATTGAGATTTGTCTGGGGTACAGTTGCGTAGGACTGGTGGAATTCGATGAAATGAGAAATGATTAAGGTGGAGGCCGATTTTCTAAATTATAATTACCCAGTCGAGCGTCGTGAACGATATTCCAGTCCCAATCAAACCTGGAACGAAAACCTAGAGATATCAAACTGAGCTAATTCGAGGAGTGAGAAGATGCAAATGAACCTCCTGTAGTCCTTCAGCGTTGAAGCCGGCCTCGAGCACCGCGACAGTGACTTCTTTGTCCTCACTGAGTCTGCTTGCGACAGTCAGGCCTCTGTGGAACAATTAGCAAGCACCCAGAAGTCCAGTGGAGAAGCACGCACGCGGTCCCACCCCCCACCACGACATAATCGTATGCAAGGAGCGCCGCCGCTTGTGTGGTGGCGGTGAGTGCGAGCGCGAGAAAAGCAGCCCTCATGGTGGTTGAGTGACTGCAAAGGTATGGCAAACCGCCCTCCGTTTTATAGTGTACCGCCCATCTCATAGTTTACCGCCTGCATTGTTTGCCGATGCACAATTCACCATCCAGATAGGTCAGCGCCTTCTGTGGCCGCATCTCGGCTTCCGTGTGTGGCCTTCCTGGACTGTTATTCAGCGGCGGCCGCAGTTTCGGTGTTTCAAGGCATCGTCCTTTTATGATGAATTTCCAAACGGGGCGAAATACCGCGCGCAGGAAGTAGAATGTGCTCCAAAGAACGAAGATCATTAAATTGTGATGCGCCCCGGATGACGTGGAATGAACGCTGCGGGTTCATCTACAGATGCTCAAAATGCCCGTAACGTACATCGATCCATTTTCGAGCTCCCCGTAGAAGAGATGCAATGTGCCGGCAGATACGGAGCTTTGGATATAATGCACTACTAGTTCAGTAAACACCATGAAACTCCTCCGAGCTACATTCTACATACCGTTAAAAGTGGGACAGCAAGTGAATTATCAGTCAGCATCTAACGGATACACTATAATTGCCGGATAAGAATTAAGCACCGATATTCAGACAGCGAATTTCGGCTTACCTGCGTGCCGGTGGTGACTGTGATAAAAACTGAGGGTGAGTGTCGCGCCGATGAAAGGATCGCCATCGCAGGCCATGCAGACCAGTTCCATATTTCGCAGATACAGATCGCGGATACCGAGCAAGAGTCCGAAGCCGAGTCGGCGGCAAGGTCGAGATCTATGACGAAATTGAAATTATAGCGACGTAAAAACTTGGGTAACAGATTGTTGCGGAGAATGCGGGTGCGCTGATCTAAGGTCTCGTGAACCTCCAAGAAAAAGCTAGCCAGCCGAGTCTCGGCCTCTCTCCGGTAGCTGACTGGACATGACGCCGCCTCCGAGTAAACCCAGTCCAGCCGAGCAGGCGCTCTGGGGAAAGCGACATCTGTAACATCCAAATAGTCCCATCGAGTTGGTCAAGAGAATGCACCCGCATCACACGGGGATGCGCCGGCCACTGAAAAGATGTCCCCGAAGAGCCGGACACCTTCGGGCCAGATAAGGCATGGAGTATGGAGCAGAGACGCTGCGAAGATGTCGTTGCGAGAATCAAAGAGAGAAGTGAGTCACGCCTCTGTGACAAACATGCACGGGACCATCGCGTATCACGGACCTCGTACCTCGGTTGTTTGTCGTGAGTGGGTGACTTCCCGTAAGAATAAAATAATCATCCCGAATATTTTGGAGCGTAGCCGTTGTCAATTGACGTCAATCACTGGGACCCCATCAACCGCATCACCTCAAAATGGTCGACGTTTATTCTCCCATCACTTGAAATATTGCGAATCTAGACGAAGGGTAGGACCCCCTCTTCTAGATTTTCTTATCCTTGAATATCCTGTTTGGGACACAGATCATTGATCTCTGCCTCTGTCATGATTCTCACGAACCCTCCACCTCCCTCTTGCCTTCCAATCAATTGCTGTAACCACATATACTTCATACTACAGCCTTTTCACAGGTACCATGCAGGTAAAGTTCAAAATTTGAAGTCATTTCTTGGCAAAGTTCTCGCAATCTTTGCATACAAATTTCAAATCACTTCATTCTGTCTGAGGCAGAGATGCAGCACAATTTGCTCAAGACATTCAAACACATGTTGGGGCACACCTTAACTGGATTTTGTGCAGCATCAACCCATGAATTTATTATTTTACTTGCGGGAAACACGAATGGTCGAATATCTTTCTCATTTGATCGCATCACTGGCACCCTCAGAAATTGTGCTGGAATATTTAAGTCTTACGGGAAGTCACCCAGTCATGACGATGTGGTCCAAGCGCAAAATACTTAGCGAGGCAAAAAGCCAAGAAAAGTGGTCTGAACTCACAATAATTAGGATTATCCTATTGGAGACCCCGATTACCCCTTAGAAACCCCTGCCTGGAAAATAATGTTGTTTGGAAACCTGGCTTCCAGTGTAGTGCTGGTCAAAAATACGATACGAAAAAATTATTTTTGAATATATCCAAATATGCATGAATACGATACGACCTTGGACCCTCTTACTGAATATGAATATAAATATGATATGAATATGATACAATATGGTGGTCAGTGTATTCAACTATATTTGGATATGCACAACCACATTTTTGGCCACCTCAGTACCTAAATCGGCATAAGTCCGATGACCCACTGTCAACGGCATTGTCAGAAATCAGTCTGATTTGTGTCTAGCCGCACTCCGGCGCAGAAACTCCTACCCACGAGCAATTTGATGCAATCAAAAATGTTGTGATACTGAAGTTGAGGCTTGCCGGGCACCTGGGTTCTGCATTTTGACTCATAATTGGATCCCTGAGGGTTCTTTTGTACTGCAGACAATAGAGGACCTCTTTTTGAGCAAGCTGCCTCAATTTCTGAACTGTTGTTTCCGAGCAAAATTGGTCCAGAATATATTTGAATATATTCATATCATATTCATATTCACTCTCATAAATATGAATATGATATGCTACAGATATGATACAGAATGTCAGAGGTGAATACGATGTGAATATGAATACGCTACAGAATGTTCATATTCATATCATATTTTGGCCAGCACTATTCCAGTGATGAACTGCCGGCGCCATTGATGTAACGCGATCACATGACTTCTCATATGTTACTGTTCAATCTAATCATTTCGCGTATATGGCGCGAATTTTCGTGCTACTTGAGGATTGGAGTTATTCAAAATTCCAACCTTATAGCTACTAACCTACTATCATGTACTAGTATTGCAAGAGGCACTTCACACAACTGTGTCCCTCTTGCTGCTCCGTTTATTTAACTATACTTCCGGACATGGAGTGCGATAAAGCTGTTGTCACTAAGCAAAAAGGTCATAGTTCAGCGGCCATTAATTCCAGATAGAAAGGGGGGTCAGGAGTTTTGCATAACACCCTGAAATAGATGGATGGACCCATAGTATTGCCTTAAGCAGAGTCTAGTGAGCTTGCACGGCAATGCCGCACCATCACAAATTGTTTGATCCCTAACTGTGATCCGAGTGTCCGGCAAGTTGCAACATCGGAAGGTTTCTGAACAGAACTCTCAAGGGGATGCCCGAAAAGATGGGGTTTCCCTTGGAATTGGGGTTTCTTAATAGAATAATCGAAACAAT
This sequence comes from Mycena galopus ATCC 62051, assembly GCA_014925785.1. NCBI lineage: Eukaryota > Fungi > Basidiomycota > Agaricomycetes > Agaricales > Mycenaceae > Mycena > Mycena galopus. The sequence goes on along the minus strand of WIQG01000008.1, from coordinate 452,707 downwards.
TACTCAGGCGCATCCGGATTTCCAAAGTCAGAACTGCTTTTTCTTTGAGGGGTCACCAAAATCTTGTCGCTTGCGGAGAGCATGGGTTTAATGGTTGATTTTAGACGAAGGCAGTTGGCGGTGTCCACCAATCCCCGGCTACTTCAGAGTAAGACGCAAATCTCATAGGAGCCTGTTCTATGCATTTCTAAGCTTCGTCTTGTGGCCTTGATACATAACAAGAAACACCCATTTCTTTTTCGCAGAACGCCTCTCCCAGTTTCACTAATCTCTTTCAGTGCATTGGCCGAGGTGCGCTGCATTTTAATCGTGCTCAACGGTCCGACGACACCAATTTGGTCCCGATTCTGACATATGGCGTAGGCGTTGAGGAATGTATGATTCAGGCTGTACAAAATTCGAATGGCGTTTGGGTATACTTACTGTACTATTTCAACCGTAGGTTCACGTCACACGTCACCAGCATTTTGAACTGACCCTATTTCATTTCAGTCACAGGTCAGCAGGGGCCTGAACTAAGTACGTGACATCTGACGTCAAAATTCAATTTTTTTCTTGGTTCTCCCATGTATGTTCTAGGAAGGCATCCGACTACATTTTAAAGGTGTGGTCAATCTATTTCACTTCCTCTTCGACTTGGACCATTCGGTGAAATAATACTTAGTTCAATCAGCGGTTCAACATAGTGGTGGCAAGGTTCGGTTCAAAAATCGGTTCGAACCTGAACCGAACTGAACCGGACGCCGCGTTCAGGTTCAAGGTTCAGCACGTGGCTGAACCGAACGCCGCGTTCGGGTTCAGCGTTCGCCAAGGTTGGAGTTTTACTGAACGCGTTCGAACGCGTTCGAACGCCGAACCGATCACTAATTGTGTTCTGATCCGACTTGGTGCCGACATTACGGGGGCGTCAGATTATATGCGATTGAAATGAAGGGTGATCGCCGCCTTTATGTAAATGGCACCAAAGTCGCACGCGCACCTCACCATCATCTGGCGGGGACTGTTGTACGGGCTTCAATCTCTCGTTTTGTTCTTGGATATTTTATTTCGCGACGTCCTCGCCACTTGGCTCAAGCTCTCTGTCAATCCAACCCGGCCCTATGCTGATTCCACGATGGCCCGCCACCTATGCGCTTTTTTCGCGATCCCAGATCGTAAACTCAGGTATGTATGTAGCCGAAGCATTTTTTCGACGGTTTTAGGTAGCCTGAATGAACTTCAGTGTCTCACTTTGCTGCTGGATATTTTTATTTCTCATTTGGTCTTCAGGCTCACTGTCAAAAAAAAAAATGGACCCTATGCTAGTGCTACTCTGCCGAGGCCGCTTACGCACTGTTCTCGCGATTTCATACCGCTTTTGGCGGCCGTCAGACGGGTATGTGCTTTAATTTCTCCCTTTCGGCGCAAGAGAATCATTCCAGACGAATTATTTTCATTGCTGCTGGATATTTTTATTTCTCATTTGGTCTGCAGGCCCACCGTCAAAAAAGGACCCTATGCTGGTCCTACTCTGCCAAGGCTGCTTACGCACTTTTTTCGCGATCTCAGATCGCTTTGGGTGGCCGTCAGCTGGGTACGTGTTTTAATTGCTCCCTTTCGGCGCAAGAGAATCATTCAAGGTGAATTATTTTCCATAAACCAACCCACTACCGTGAGAGGTGTCGTCTTTAGCAGTATGGGAGCTCCTTTCTGATGGACGCAGTAAACTCCGTCCAGCAGGCGGAACGGGCTCGGGCAGATCCTTTAGATGAGTTGAAAGGGTACTTGTCCTCGCCTCTGGAAATAACCGACAATATACTCCATTGGTGGGGAGTAAGTGAACTCACTTATTACAATTATTCCGTCGCTAACCGCGTCTGTAGCACAATACCTCTCGTCCCACCCTGCGCCGCATGGCACGCGACTATTTGGCGATTCAAGGCTCGGCCACCCCAGCTGAACGTGCATTCTCCAGTGGAAGCCTGACTGGTACAAAGCTGCGTAACTCGCTGACTGCCAACGTCTTCGAGGCCCTTCAGTTGCTCAAGAGTGCTTACCGCAATGGTCACATCAGCGCAACAACGCTCGCTGCCAAGCACATTGATGCTCTGATTGCTGAGCTGGACGAGGATTTTGGGTACGACGCTGAGGACGAGGATTCCGCCACTGAAGACTGAATAGCCCCGCCATTCTGGCTTGTCATTAAATATTGCGTGGAAATTTTTATCTGTTGCGGGGCCCTTTTTGTGTGAAAATTAAGTTCGGTTCGGCATTCGAACGCCTCTGAACGTAGAACCGAACGCGTCGAACCTGAACGCCGCGTTCAGGTTCGGGGTTCGGCACGTGCTTGAACCGAACGCCAGGTTCAGGTTCGGGGTTCAGAGCAAAGTGCCCTGAACCTGAACCGAACCGAACCTTGCCAGCACTAGTTCAACAGCTGAACCCAATGAACCAAGAATTCAATGCGCTAGGGTAACTTTAGGTGAAGTTTGAACCATTGAACCAAGAAAAAAATCGTTACTCTTCCAGGCCCATCTGAACCTACGAAAAGGTGAACCTAAGTGATCACAGGTCACATTGCCAGTGAACTTACAGTTGAAATAGTACATTATTGCGGCAATGAGTCATAGGGGAGAGTCTGCAACTAGGGCTGTACGGAATAAGTAAGGCTGGTCCGAACCGAATTTCGCACGTCGCGACCAATCGTATGCTATAAATCCACAACAAGCTCGGCGGCGTCGATTCCGCCGGATCAATGCCGCCGAGGTTGATCTCGATCAAGACTTTGTCATTTTTCGCGGTCTTCCGACTTGCTCTCTTCTGCGTCTTGTGTTCAGCAGCGTTACGGAAGCGTCCAGTATAAAACGATGCCACGCTCGTCGAAGACGAAACAGACCCTCCATCGACACAAGGGATCCTGAATTTTGACCGCCATGCCCATTATCACAATCTTTGGCGCGACTGGAACCCAAGGCCCGTGAATATGCTCAGGTCTTTAATGCCTTGCTTATTAGCATTTATTTACGCAGGAGCCGCAGTCCTCGAAGCCATCCTCGTCCATGGGAAGTACACTCCCCGCGCCGTCTCTCGGAGCCTTGACTCCGCTAAGAGCAAGGCCCTTATGGCCAGAGGCATTGAGGTCGTCGTGGGGAATCTCTGGGACAAGGAATCGGTGAAGAAGGCTATCGATGGAAGCGAGGTGGTCTTCGGTGTGCGTATCTGACTCACTTAAGACTCTCAGTGAAACTAATGGCATGCATCGTTCGTACAGAATACAAACTTCTGGGATCCCGAGGTTTTCCCTGCCGATCCAGAGGGAAAGGGGGAAATCACGCAAGGAAAAAATATGGTCGATGCGGCAAAGGAGGCAGGCGTGAAATTTTTCATCTACAGGTGCAATTCTTTGCTGTGATTGTGATCACCTTTCGTACTATTTTTCTCCCCTTTCAGCTCCCTGCCCAGCGCGACAAAGCTATCAAACGGTGTATACGACAAAGTCTACCACATTGACAGTAGGTCACTTTCACGGTCCAACGAATGCCTTGAACTCGTTCCATGCGTATAGACAAAGCCAAGATTGAGGAATATCTCAAGGCTTCTGGTGTCCCGTACGCGTCGCTGATGACCGGCTGGTTCGCCGAAAATCTGTGGAAGTGAGTCGTCAAATCGTCCCTCCACGGCAGCACTTCCTGACGCTCCCGTTCAGTTTTGGCTCCATGCAAAAAACGGAAACGGGATACACCATCCCGATCCCAATTTATAGTCCTGAAGACAAGCAGACCATTACGTGGGTCGGGAATGACCTGGGGCAGGCCGCGGTTGCGCTGCTCACTCACTATGACGACCCCAGCAAGGGCGTGGTGGGAAAATCATACCCAGTCGTGAGTATGTACATGACGTACGCCGAATTTGCGGCTGCCATTGGGAAAGGTGCGCGGAATCATCGCTTTTGCATTCGGTTTGATGTTGCACCGGGCGCTGATGACGGAGACTTCGCAGGCATCAACAAAGAGGTGACGTTCACCTCCGTTCCGACCACCGGCGATCCAGATGGTGACAAGATGGTATGTTTCTCGTCTCCTCCTTGCTCGTTCGTCAACGGATCACGTTCGTAGTGGATCTTCGGAGCAAAGGTCGGGCTGTACAAGGACACCCCCTTCCCTAACCCGGACCTGCTTGCACTCGGTGTCAAGTTCGGCACGTTGGAGGAGTTTATACAGACGGAATTGATACCGCGTTATGCTTGAAACGAGATGGTGGGGAGAATTTGAGTATTTGGAAGTTGTTAGAACGAAATCAAATTGGACTGGAAATGATTTTTTTACAATTCAGCTGGAATAAACGCCCGACCTAGATTCTTTCCCGCCTGAGCATGGTTTTCCTGCGCCTCTCCTCTGCAAGATTATGCGATCACCGAAATTTCGGCAGTAAAATACTAAAATTCCATGTTGTGTGATATCAATTGTTCCCAAATTCGAGCAGTAGGGCTCCGAGCCGCACGGCCCGTCGACGGGACGGGTCGGAAAACGGCCGTCATCTCAACCAACGGGGGTCACCCGTCCGTCAAGGGTTCAGCCAGGAGGCCCCGACGGACGGGTCCCGTCCGTACCACCCGTTACGGCCGTCTGACGGGGAAATTTGTTGAATAAAATGGAATTTACACCCTTCACGCATCAAAAACATGATTGAAGAATTCCAATCCACAGAGGTATGCTACAACGAGTCTTCAAATGCCTTTGCCTTTGCCTTCTCTTGCTTCTTGGACGCCTCCCGAGCCAAACGTAACCGTGTTTTCACAAACATGAGAACTTCAATAGTCTCGGCCTTCAAGCTCACACGACGGAGGCTAATTGTGTCCCTTCCGCCAGAAAAAACCCTTTCAACCGCGACCGCAGAGCCTATGTAAATAAATGAGCTTCCTATCTCACGCAAAATAAAACAAAAATCAATGGGATGCATTGATGGAAGCGAAAAATGTGGGGAAACAACATCCAGCCTAAAATTTGAGTGTGAAACCGAATTCATGATCAGATGTTTTGAGCCAATTACCAATAGATAGGACTGAAATGCCTCCACAAAAAGCGAAGTATATCATAGTGTACCACAGTGCGAACGGAGATTCATGAGTGTATATTCCGAGATGATCACTGAAAGTCAATATGCCAAGGCCAAGCGCAAAAAGGGCAGTGTGAAGAGTGTGAAATTCAGGACTATGGATTTCTGGGCAAATGTGCCAACTGGGAGAGAAACAAGGTACCCCGGGCTGGCCATGTCTCACTCAGTCTCATGGGAGAATCATTATAATGTCACGAACCTGGCAGGAGCTCGCCCGGGGACGATAATCAGAGCTCACAATATTTTGTGGCATCTCACTGGAACTGCGATGCTCGGAAGTGAAGTGTGACAGTTCTAGATGATAGAATGTTAGATACGATTCAGAATGAAGAAGAAAGTGAGTAAGAATGAGTCACTCACCTTGCGCACACAGAATACCGAGGTAATTCAAGCGCAGAGAATATATAGCAAATATGAGTGCCTGAGTATAACCAAAAGGACGCTACGAGTACCTTGATATAACTATAAGGAAAAAGAAAAAAACTCCGAATTGAATGTCTAGTTAATTTCCGTCTTCCCTGCACGTATGTACCACGCCGCTGTGTGACTAAAGGGAAGAAAAAAAACTAGAAGTGGACCAAAGTTAATTTCCATCTTCCCTGCAAGTATTGACCACGCACCGCCGTGTGGCGAGACAAGATTCGCGAAAGCACTAATACATGTCGGACCCGTCAACCCGTCCGTCACGAAGCGATATCTTATCGCTTGTCGGACGGGACCCGTCGCCGTCGCTGACGGCGACGGCTTGGAGCCCTATCGAGCAGCGGTCATAGTTCAAGTTGGTTGAAGAAGTAAACCGGCTTGGCCAAAATGAAGCCCCTTGTCTTGACAGCTCTGAGATCTCAAGAATGCCTACGATGTAGCGGTGCGTGCCGCTCCTGCAGTCGAACCGAGTGGGAAGTATTCAAATACTATTCTCAGCGCGGCTATCGCCGGCGCATCATCTTGATTTGCGCTCGCCCTAATTCCCTGATAAGTACTTTGGTTGGGGAGGCTCCAGGCATTTGATCGTCCCGCGGATCTTGATTCTTCATCGTACTATGATCTTCGGTATTGTATGTATGGGGCCTGAAAATACCTGGTCGCGAGAACTCGGTATATTGAACCCCAGAGGTTGATCGATTTGCCGTCCAGTGATCGTGAAGTTGGGGTAAGACTGATTGATTCCTAGGCGGGCTACGGTAGGCAGTATTTCCCTGCGCGCGCAGCCGCGTTCTACCCGATCTTGCGCACGACGTCAAATTCCACACAGCGTAAGCGTCAAAGATTCTGAAGTGATTCATTGCGACAAAGGTCTGTTCAATTAAAGATGGACAGTTTACTTGACCGGAGTTGACCAGGAGACTCGTTACAATTGATTGCTCAGGTCGGGTCGTCGTCTTTGAATCCTCAGGTCAGCCGTGCCTGAACCTTGACGATGCCGTTGAACTTGAAAAAATTTCGGTCCACGTTCGGTCCCACGCATCGAAAACGCCGCTAGGTGACAGTCGATCAGTGCATCAAATCTCATCGAAGCCTCCAGAATAGGTGATGATCCCGTCTCTGCCCGGGTCTCATGACAGGCGTTTTGTTGGAGGCGCGAGTAGTCTAGTGGTTATTACAACCTCCAACACGTTTAACATTCGAAGGTACTTATTTCGAGGGGAATATATAACGTCGAGCGACGAGAACACATGCATCCCCTACTACCTCGCTGATATATTACTTATGCGGCTCGGTGGAACCGACAATCAACTGATGAACAATCAGCAGATCTATGCAAGATCGGCGCCTTCAAAACCAAGTGAACCCTAAGTAGTAGTAAGCACTAAATGCGCACTGTCCTGAAGCTGACAGGCAATGCGCCTACGCCTGGCGCTAAGGCCAAGTGAAACCTAAGCTGCTAGCACTCAATGCGCACTGCCTCGGAGTCGACAGGCAAGGCGCCTCATCCAAGTTGACACTTAATCTAAACATCCGATGCATATGCTGCTCGGACTTGAGATGCCATCAACTCGGCGATTGACGCGTGCTGGCGAATAAAATGCTCATTATTGCGGGGAAAACTGAGGCATGGTAATACCGGGTTGAATACTTCCCTCCGTATCCTGCTCATGTAGCATGAAGCAAGAGGCAGCGTATTCGGCTTTATCGGCACGACTTCCCAATATGGGTCTGGCATCCGGATCTGTGTGATGACGTTTCCACAAGATCAAAGGTCGCACGTTTTGACGTCTACGCCTCAAAACCAAAACCAGGAGAATGGCTTCCCATCGGTCGCCTCTGGACGTCGCCCCTTCCTTCTTTATCTCCACTCTCTTTTTTTCTCCTTGCTCCTCAGCGGGCCATGGGGCTTTTTGCTCCCATTTCTTTATGGCTGGACCTCTTTCTAGTTCTGGGAAGTCTAGTGGCGACTGGGTACGCCGAATATGTCCCATTCTTGCAGCCGGTGCGTTATCATCAACGGATCCTGGCAATCCTCTCAAGTACACCCGTGCAGGGGTTTTTCTTCGATTACACTCCAGCGGGCCAAAGTCCTCCTATTCCGATAACAGGTGGGTTGCTCACCTCGCTCTTTTGGCTCAAGCCGAGAGGAATCCCTCAGAACAGTGTGAAACGATACACCTTGAATGGGGTCGACGTGAGTCATTCACTCTACTGTCACTGCTACTTTGCTCAGGGTTGGCAATTAGGGAATGCCATTGGGTACGCAACCGACTTTAGTTTAAAGTGAAGAATCTCAGTCAACTAGACCCAATCCGGTGGCACCATATTCGATGGTGGTCTACGTCTCGTACGCGTGGCAAACTTTCACCAATTAACCCCCACGCTAATCGATGCCCAACAGTTCAGGCACAACGCCGTTCACCATCGACGTAGGGCGCGGACTGACATTCGTATGAAAGCGGCGTACCGAAATATCTGCTGTATCTGATTTCCTGATAGGATTGGGATGTGCCATTTGCGCCCGGGACCCAGGTGCGTCCAGTGTTCCGTTACTCTTTCTTCACTTATTTACTTCTATTCAGTATCAGATTTGCATGGTGCGTTCGCTTCCTGCAGACTAGAGTTGAGCTCATGTTCGTCCAGTGGGACAGTAACGGAGTTCCGGGCGGATGCCAGGCGATGTATACAGTCATACAAAATTCGACTGTGGCAAACCCCTCGTAAGCCATTCGCACAATATACCCACATCGCCGCTTGACTGTTCCCAACAGCTGCCAGAATGTCACGTTTCCGGTGCAGTTAGAGGTCGAGCCCACGGTTGCAGAGCCTGCTGGTCCATTGTCGCAGACTGATTTCGTCACCCAGGTATGTCTATTGCTTGGAGGAATGCTGTTTCTAGAACTCTGTTAATCAGTGCACGGACCTCTTCGTCACTCCGAAATCGGGAAAGCCTCCATTTACCCTTACGGTATCCGAGTTCATTATCGTATACAGTGCTCTCTAAAATAGGTCCACAGGTTGCCCCCGCGCTGCACCCGCCATACAACATCACATCCAACTCAATGGACACGATAGATTGGACCGTATCTTTGGTACGTTCCATTGATAATCATCGGCACTTCATCATTGACAGGTTCTAGTCGTGGTCGTTTCCATTTTTCCTATCCCTAGAGAGTTCCGATGGTCAGCTATGGTCATACGGCCCGCTACATGCGGGAGGATTCGGTTCAAACGACTGTTGTGAGTTCTATTCACTCTGCGGCTGGAGCTAAACGAGCTGACATGCATGATCCAGTGGCCCCCGGGACGATGTACGCCCAGATCAACCCCTAGATTGCTACCGCTTACATTTCTCTCTTCAGTCCATCGTCCAAGGCCCATGACATCGCTGTGGCCGCCGGCTTAGGCGGTGCATTTGCAGCCGCGATTGTCGGCGCCTTGGCGACCTTTTTGTTCATCCGCATGCGCGACCGTAAACGTCCACAGTTCCCTCACACGCAAATCGATGTATTCGACTCTGGGCCACCGCCACCACCAGACTCCGACCTGGCAAACTTCCGCTTCCGCTTCAAGGAACCCCAGCACGTATCCTTCGAGTCTACGCCTACCTCCGACCCGACCCAGACGCAGGGTACGCGACAAACGAGGGGCTTCTCGTGGAGGACGGTCTCCCCCATGCGAACCTCGATTCTCTCTCCCGCCGGCCGCTCGCCGCAAATCCTCTCCCCACCCGTCCGCTTGTCGTCGCACCCACGCAGTCGCGCCTATGTCCTCCATCACGACGCGGGACGGGCGCCTATCACGGTAATCACCGACGCTACGGAGGTAGTTGAGCTTCCGCCGCGGTATCGCAGAGACAGCGACGCCGTACCTCTACCTCCCATCAGCGAAAAATCTGAACCATTGCCACTACCAGCGAGGCCGATGCGCGCCGCGTCGTCGGCCTCGGTACCGCTTCCGCGGCGATGACGTGCGGGTATTGCCACTGTTATCTTTATCTTTATTTTTGGCCAAAATCGCCGGTCGTTGTACACAGAATTGTATCAGGGAGGGAAACGGATCTTTAAGGGCATCAAATCTGCCGTGTATATTTTGAACAAACTGACCGTATGTGCAGCACGAGCCCGAAAGAAGGGGCTGGAACTGCAGTTGCATATGCCAACGAGCAAGATACAAGAATTCATCACGGCAAGAGAGGTGAGATGCCCGGGGAGAGATAGACATGACAATTAAGCCTTCCGTCGGGCATGAAGGGATCACTGGAAATACACGTCGGTTATAGTCATGGAGGTAATGCAAACGCGCACCACATGAATATCAGGCAACGACACTTCGACCAGCATAAGTCGTCGCAAATCTTTATGGTGATTTGGCCAGGCGCACATGAGTTTAATACAAGATAGAACCCAAATACCCCCTCTGCATGAGAGCAGAAAGCTACCGGCGGAGATAGAGTCTGGTCGAAGTATATCGCTGGTGTCGGAGCTATATTATCTGCGACCGCCTACGGGGCCACCTTAGAAGTTTTGGCCCCCTAGCAACAGTGTTGAGCGCCTTTCCCTGGGCCTATTCATTGCGAATGACAGGCAAATATCCTGTGAAGAGTTTGCGCATACTCGGGGCCATTTTGGTGACGCCTTGATTGCTCAGTGAATTTATTTTTGTCGCACTTCCCAAACAGGCAATTGGTAGTGGGCCACCCGTGCAAGTCCGCCGTTGGAGGCTATATTGGCGGCCTTTCATACTGTTCAAAGGTTACAGAGGGTGGATTATAACCATTGAAGAGTACAATTGACCTTATAACCGTGGTGTAGCCGAGTGCTTCTGGTGAAAGACATGAGCGGCGAGGGGCCTCGTGACCACTTACCACCATCATCTCGGTGGCGGAAAAGTGGAAACGGGGTCTCCCCGTCGCAGTCGTCGACGCAGGCAGCAATCCGCGCCTGCCCGCCATCCAAGCGGGGCCTCCTTCTCGGGAGAAGGGCCTATAGGGCCAGTACGGGGTCTACCACGTCGCACAAATCCGAAGTGCCAACAAACTTGAATAAACAATAATTCTACACACACCACCATCGCAGCGAACCACCCTGCCCTACATAGACCGTTGCAGACTACCGATACTGCCGCTTCCCGTAGACCCGCCGACGAAGATCCACAAGAAGGACGTACAATGGCGGAAAACCCGTACAATGGCGGAAAACCACTAACCGAGAGCATACGTGGCCCATAGCTCCATCAAGGAGAAGGGTCCTCTTTTTTTCTTTCGTACCCTCTCCTGCCACCTGCGAGAAAGGCCAATCTAGTATGTATAACCCACGCAGCTCGCGGCTAGACAACTGATCGAGGAATAGCAAACCTGGATAGTACTAACCCACAAACCTCCACCGCGCCGCCCGATACCCCACCTCAGAAATCGGCCAAGAAGTACCATAAAGACTCCCAGTCTCGGGACGTCACGCACAGCGAGCGCCCGTCGCCATCGCACCGATACGCAGGTAAAAACTCGAGGCCCGCCTACGCCTACCCGGCCGGAAACCCCTCTCTGCGCGGCCGCCGCCGGAACGTATCCCCCACACTATCACGGCTGCAGACGACTGCGCCCCGACAGGACGACCACTTTAACCCAGACGACTACTCCCCGCTAGACGACGACCACCCCTTCTTCGACCCCAACCCCACACCCACCGCATCGAGCCTCCCCGCCTCTGCACCCTCCCCAGCTGACTCCGCACCCAACCCCTCCACATTCGTATCCCACCCCCCGCCGCCGTCCCCATCACCGGCCGTAGACGCCCCACCGCCGCCGCCCCCGGCCCACACCGCACACGGACCACCCCCGTTACCGACCCTCACCACACAACTGCCCACCGACGACGTCGAGATGGACGACGTCGACCCGCCCGTAACCTTCGCGGCGCCTACCCGAGCGCAATGGCTCACCGCCAAACCAACATGCCGCAACGATAACCCCCACTGCCGGCGCATCGTCGACGACGAGCAGGCAATGACGCAGCACTCCGACTTCCAGGCCGTCCACGAGGGATGGACCATCCCCATCCTCCCCAACCATGTCGTCCTCGACAACGTTGAGGAGCCAATTCAAAAAGCCGTCCGCGAGAACCCCGGGAACTTGCTGGCCATCACCCCCTTCTGCAACGGCGTCGTCCTCACTGCGAAGTACAAAAACCTGCGCGCCGATATCCTAAAGGTAATAGAGCTGGTCGCTGGCAAGGGCAAGGTCACCTTGATCCAACCCCAGCCCAAGACCACCACCAAGGATGCTCGGCGCGGAGCGGGAAAACCCGATAAGTTTGCTCCCCCCATTGCCCTCTTCGCGCGCTGCTCCGACGCCGACGCCCGCGCGAAGCTTACTGGTGGCGGCACCTTTAGCAGGGACCACGGCCTCGCCTTCCACGCCACCGTCCTCGACGCCGACTGCCTCTCGTGGGCCGTCGGCTTCTTTAGGACGGACGTCTCTGATCTACCGGATCTAACTGCAAGACGCCTGACCTACGCCGTCTATTACGCACTCCAGAACCCGAGCGAGGTCAAGGACGCACCCAAGGCCCTCGCCCTACTCGATCGCGCCACACAGGGCACTAGCTCAGCCCCCCGTGATCGCCGCATACTCGACTGGGCACTCACGCTCGACGCGCGATACATCCCACACGAGGAGAACCCCGTCTTCGTGCTGATGGCGAAGCCCTGCACCAGAGATCCCAAGCTGTGGGATGACCTTCGAGCTGCGATTCGGAAAATCACGTTCACCGACGACCTCGAGGCCTTTATCCCCCATGCGAACACCCCATCTGGCCACAACACCTGTGCGAACTGTAAACTCGACTGCCACCCAAAATACAGCTGCACGTTCACTGTGCGCGACCCCGCCTGGTGGGGCCCAGTTGACCTCACCCACGCAATTCGATTCATCAAGGGCGGTGACTCCGATGACGACGACTCTGAAGGAGACCGCCGGGGCGCGCCTCGCGCTCGCACCACCCGGGGCCGGACGGACAACCGCTCGGGTGGACGCAATCGGGGACGCTAAAAGTCGCCATGCATATGCGTATATCAATTTACTTACCCGGACACCCCAATACACTAATACATACTAGTGTACCGCCCACGTATATCGTACCTAGAAATGGATAAATTTACCCCAACACTAGTAATGTGCTACGGGATACCTGAGTCTGGGCTCAGAAGAAGACGTACTCTAATTTAAGGACAGTACGCAGCCTGACCCTCACCAACTGTTGCCTCACAACACCAGGTGGAACACGGGGAAGGTACGCGCAGTGAACGGGGGGGTATGCTTGGCTAGTGCTCTACACTAGTTGGGCATACCCCTGTGAACGCTGCGCCACAACGGCGGGATTCTACAAGAATCGGGGTCCGCCGGCCAGAGATCCTGGTAAGTGCTGCTCCCTGACGAGGTGCTCCCAAGAGGCACCTCGCGAGGAAGTACACAACCCCACCCGGGGGTCGGCGACCCTTGCACGGTCGTCGGCCATCCCCATCCAACCAGCAACAACAACAAATTTCAACGGGAACCATGTTCCACACCTACGGTACGGGATGGTACCAACTGACGGGTTAAATACAGGCACCGGAATAGGCAGCTGGGGCACCGTAGGCGGCGAGAGCTCCGCCACCGGCGCTCGCCTAACCGATGACAGTGCCCTCAGTCGAGGGGAAATGGCTGAGGCTCACCCTTCGAGGCGAGCTGACGCAACTCCTGGAGCAATCCGCTTCCAGGGGGGCACCAATCCAGGTGCTAGTGCGCATCCAACGCAAGTGTCGAATCCAAGACACCCAACCCGTCTATCGAATGACGGGGATCCCGCATCTAGGGACCAGCACATCCAAGCTGAAGGGGGCAATAGAGCCCCGGTGGTTGATCGTGAACCACCTGACGAGGAAGAACCTCTACGAGCACCAACACCTCTCAGACCACAGTCACCTCCCAGATGGGAACCACTGATACCGCTGGGCTGGGATCCTCCCAGGGCACCAACGCCCCCTGATGATGACCCTCCAAGGGTACCAACACCACCCTTTGAGGAAGACGAGGATGAGCTACCATTTGCCAATGCACCTGACAGGCCGCCAACACCACTGGATCTTGGACGACGGTTCCCGGGCCCACCTGGCCGCCGCAGCACAGGGGGCAGACGGAAGCGGACCAAGGCCTCGGTCATGGTATCCTGCCTGAATATCAGAGGAATCGGTAACCCCAACCCGTGGCACCCGAAACACAAATGGTATCATGTTAACCAATTATCAAAAGAAAATAAAACAGGATTGCTAGTAGTCACCGAGAGCCACCTGAGTGCAGCCCGACATGCAAACATCCAGAACCTCTTCGGGAGGAGGCTTGAAGTAATATTCTCGGAGGATCCAATCACCCCAAACGCAAAAGGAGTTGCATTTGTAATAAACAAAGATCTGCTGAGCACAGACAATATACGCACATGGGACATAATCCCAGGACGGGCAATGATGATCGAAATTGAGACACATAAAAATGAGAAAATGGTAGTGCTCGGAGTGTACGCACCTAACCACCCAAGGGATAATGCAGACTTTTGGAAGACCCTGAGAGAGTTCTTCGAAAACAACCAATCCCCGAAGCCTGACATGATGGCAGGTGATATGAATGTGGTTGAGGAAGCCATTGACCGGCTCCCAGCCCACATCGATGCCGAAAACCCAACGGTGGAATTAGACAAGCTCCTCACAAGCCTACGCCTCGTAGACGGCTGGCGGAAAACATACCCAACTACCAAAGCATACACATTCATCCAACACCGCAACGCTGTGGGAGGCTCGCAGTCCCGCATCGACCGCATATATATTCGCCGAGATAAATATACGCAGGCCTATGACTGGAGTATAAGCACCGTTGGAATCTCGACAGACCACCGAATGGTATCTGTCCGAGTAACACAGGAAGAAGCACCCACCACCGGGCCGGGCAGATGGGTCTGGCCCACCTTCATATCCAGCGACAAGGAAGTTGCAGCCTTTATTCACAAAAGAGGCATGGAGTCGCACGCAGCGGCAAAACGAGCTGCAGACTGGCCGGAACGCGACCCTGGAACAAATGTCCAGACCATATGGGCAAAGTTCCAATCTGATATTCGGGAAGAAGCCCGGGCACGCTCAAAAATCCTGGTCCCCAAAGCGCAAAAGGAAATAGCATGCCTGGAAGAGGACCTACACGCAATCCTGAATAACCCCGAACTAACAGAAGATGAGGTCATCCTCACGGCAGCCCTCCTCACACAGAGACTGGCAAAGGTACATGCTGCAAAACATGACAAGAGCAGAATCACGGGGAAAATAAAGAACCGCCTCGAAGGCGAAGTAATTGGCCCATACTGGTCAGCTGTCAACAGCTCCAAGAAACCTAGAGAAGTGTTAAGACGCCTGCTAAAACCGGGGCACAACCCTCTCGCTAACACCATGGCTAAATATGAGACGGACTCGAAGAAAATGGCCACAATAGCACGAGACTACCACAATAGAATCCAGAAGGAGAGGAGAGACACTGCACCCAACATTCGAGACCCAACAATTGAAGTGGTACTGCAGAAAGTAGCCCGGACAACCACACCGGAACAGAAGGAGTCACTTCAGAAGCACCTAACACGAGATGATGTAGCGATTGCGTTGAAACTATCTGCAAACAATAAAGCCCCAGGGTTAAATGGTATACCATATGAGGTGTGGCGCACATTAGACTCTCGGTTCCGCACACACACCTCCCAAAACAAACCAGCATTTGATATTGTTGGGTTCCTCCACCTCCTATACAATGACATTGAGTCGCATGGAGTCACACCAGGCACCGGATTTTCAAAGAGCTGGATGGCTCCCATATACAAAAAGAATGACCCTGCAGAAATTGCCAACTATAGGCCAATATCACTGCTAAACACTGACTATAAGATCTTTACCAAGGCCCTGACCATTAAACTGGCAAAAATAGCGCCCGACCTAATCCACCCTGCACAGGCAGGGTTTGTCCCAGGTCGCCACATCTACGACCAAATTTGGCTTACCAAACGAATAATCGAACTAGCTGAAGCCACGGAACAGGATGGAATAATTGTGGCACTGGATCAAGAGAAAGCCTACGACAAGATTGAACACGATTACCTATGGCGAGCCCTAGAAAAATTTGGGATCCCGACCGAGTTCATTAACACAGTAAAGGCACTATACAGTGATGCGCACACATCCGTAGTTGTAAACGGCATGATGAGTGAGCGCCCTTTTAAGGTGTCACGCGGCGTCCGGCAAGGTGATCCCCTGTCATGCCTGCTCTTCGACCTTGCAATAGAGCCACTGGCAGAGGCACTCCGACAATCTGGCCTAAAAGGCTTCAAACTTAAGGAAGTTGACAACAGAGTGGTAGCAACCCTCTTTGCAGATGACACACTTGTCTACCTATCATCCCATGACGACTTCCAATCACTGCTTGATATCTTAGACGAGTGGTGCATTGCATCAGGAGCAAAGTTCAACATTGAAAAAACAGAGATCATACCAATAGGCTCACTTGCACACAGAGTCCGGGTCAGAGAAAAGCGAACAGTCAACGGGGTTGATGGCACATCAATCCCCCAGCATATTAAGATAGCCCAAGAGGGTGAACCGGTCCGCACTCTCGGAGCATGGGTTGGAAACAAGGTGGACCAAGTCTCAACCTGGACAAAAACAATAGATAAGATTGACGACGCACTCGAGCGATGGGAGAAAGGACATCCAACCATGGAAGGGCGACGACTCATACTCATGATGGTTGTAGGCGGAATGACCCAATACCTCGCCAAAGTCCAAGGGATGCCCCTGCAAGTTGAGAAGAAATTGGAGCGCCGCATACGATCCTTCCTATGGAATGACAAGAGCTTGATCTTAGTTAATAAGGAGACGGTCTACGCACCAGTAGATATGGGGGGTCGGAACCTCCTTGATATAGTTGCTCGCAATGAAGCGATCACCATAACATGGCTGAAATCATACCTTGACCTTGGCCCACCACGTCCACTCTGGGGATTCGCTGCCGACGAGCTGATTGCACTGGGTATACAGTCAAGCTCTGAGACGGTTGTAGAAAAAAACCTACGGACCTGTGTATTCCTTCAAGCCTGGGAATCAGGCCGCACTCTTAAACCGAATGACCTTATCAACATGGTCAAGGTCGCCCGCGCCCGCGGAGTCCAAATGGATGGCCTCGCGTTTTCCCGGGAGATCATGCGCGACATGGTAATCTGGTACCATATTAAAAGCACGGCAGGCCGCCGAATCTTCAACAACGGGACCGAGGTCCGATGCCTCAAAGCACACCACAAGATAATAACTGTCCGTGAGACTGAGGCTCTCGCCCGGAAGCTAGAGAACCCGCGCCACAATCCACGATCTAACTGTGCGTGCCCAGAATGCAGGAGCATCAGAGCTGACTTCCCACAATGCAGGAACCCTCACAAATGCTGCCTCAAGGCACGCCAGCTTCTAAACTCACTTGAACCCAAATGGAATCCACTCAGACCCCAACCAGAAGACTACGAGGACATACCTGCAGAACCCATAGTACTCGGGGCGGACGAGGAGGTTTTCAACCCAAGAATCACCGTCAAAGGGAACCTAGGAGACACCTTCAGGATATTCACAAATGGCATAAGAGGAGGCACATCTGCCCCGGACACCAGGATCGAGCCTGAAGCAGATGAAGAGGATATTGTTGTATACACTGATGGCTCAGCAACAAACAACGGAATGACCGATGCACGCGCGGGCTTCGGAATATATTACGCACCTGATGATCTGAGAAACCTCGCGATGAGGGTGCCAGAAGAACTAATCCAGTCGAATAATGTGGCCGAGATCCTAGCAGTGAAAGAGGCAATAGAGTCCAATCCAAAGGACGTCACGCTCCGAGTGAAAAGTGACTCCAAACTGGTAGTTGATGGCCTCACAAAAAACCTGCAAAGGTGGGAAGATGAAGGCTTTCAGAAGACAGAAAATGGACACCTGATACAGGCCACGGTGGCACACCTCCGAGAACGTAAGGCACCCACAACCTTCCAATGGGTCAAAGGACACTCGGGAATAGAAGGAAATGAGAGGGCAGACCGCCTAGCGGACGAAGGGAGGCAAATGGACGCCGCACCCATTGTGGACCTCCACATCCCCCAAAATGTGCTTGTCCCGGGGGTAAAACTCAGAACTATCACGCAATCGTCAGCATACAAAATCATTCGGATGCAGACCATGGAGACACTCACATATCAAGAAGCTTTGGATAGACGCGCCACTAACAGGAACATAACCCTCGCCCAGAAGGCAACGGCCGGAGAAAGCAATGAGGCCCCAGCGCCGGCTCAAATTTGGAAATCTGTCCGCCACAAAGACATCTCTAGAAGCATCCAATACTTCCTGTGGATGGTCATTCACGATGGCTACGCCCTCGGTGATTTCTGGAAACATCTCCCAGGATATGAAGACCGGGGAGTATGCAGCAAATGCAATGCACCTGAAAGCATGGCCCACATCCTGACACAATGCAACGAAAATGGTCAACAGACAATCTGGGAGCTAGTGTCTGAGCTCTGGAAACTCAGAACAGGCACGGAGACTGACCCACCACTCATGGGGGAAATCATGGCCTGTGGCCTCATGAAAAAAGGGAACCTCCCTGGTAAAACCGACGCAGGCACAACGCGTCTACACAGAATTGTCATCTCGGAATCCGCCCACCTCATTTGGCGCCTACGCAACGAACGAGTCCTCAATGGGAAAGAACCTGCAACAATAAGCGAGATACGGAACCGCTGGGTGCACGCTCTGAACATGAGGATCGGAATGGATTGTCTAATGATTAACAAAGCGAAATACGGCGCGAAAGCACTAAAAAAGTCGCTAGTGCTGAGAACGTGGACTGGAATCCTCCGAAACGAAGACAGACTCCCAGCCGATTGGACTAGGGAGACCAGGGTTTTAGTGGGTATTGGTTGATGAGAGGTAATGATAGGCTGGCCTGCGCAGTCTTGAACCAGGAGACCAGAGCCCCACACAGGCGTCCTCTGTGGCGTATCGTGCATAAATTCGCATTTCCCTGGGTGGCTGTAGGCGGGGTTGAAAGAGCGTGGCCCCCGCCAATCTTAACATGGTATGGTAATTGAGGGGCGACCTGGTCGCAAGTCCGAGTGATCCGCTGGGCGGTGACGGAAGAGTACTAGTTAGTACTATCCCGAATGCCATCTTGTTCCACATAAAGACATGAGCGGCAGAATTAATGTTGGCAAAGAAACAAGTCCCGCGCAATCAAAAACCAAAATCAAAACAACTTCGCTGTGGATGAGAAGCTTAATAAGAAGGCCATATGAGTGAATCGAAGGTGAGAATTATGGAAGAACATCAGAGTGGCGTCCGGTCTCTGTGAAGAAGTGGATCCATACGTTGGTTTCTTGAGCCGAAGGAACCTTAACATTAGAGAGCTTGCGCAAAAGCCGCACGAGCCGCATGCGGCTTTTCGGCATTGCGCAAAGCCGCGTGCGGAAACCAAAGGTGAGGTTAGAAAAAAACTGGGTTGGTCGAAGGGTAGGTGGGCACAAGCACATGCACTGGGGATGCAAAGAAATCTTGTCTGCGCTTCAACTGCTGTGTGTAAGACACGAAAAATGTGGGAAGTTTGCGTGGAGCTGCTGTGATGACGGGAAAAGCTCCTTCCCACAACCGCGCACCCAACTGATACTTATTTCTGTGTATGTAATAGCCTTTTTCAGGGACGGAGGAGACTATTTAACTCACCAGAAACCAAAGACAAACCCGTCAAATCCAGGGAGTTTTGCGCAATGCCCGAAAGCCGTTGCGGCTCGTGCGGCTTTTGCGCAAGCTCTCTATTGATTGCACCAGATGTCGCGTGATTTCTGTGACTGGAACCTGATTTGAATAATGGACGGGACGGAACATACAGAATTTTACAAAATCTGCGGCAGATTTCGTGTATGTCCGAGATGCCCGAGATGCCCGTACAAACGAGCGAGGTATGAGCTAAAATTTGTTGGGAGTGCCCGTGTAGCTCAGCGAAGTCAGCCCCGGGGCGGAGCATGAGGCCCAATGAAAACGGCGCCTCGGGAGGCATCGCCGGGTATCGGCTAGGTCTCGCGGAGGCTCGGACAGCATCGTCAGAACAAGTTTTAGCTATTCAGCTGCCCCCCGATACTCGCCGATACCAGACGCTGCCACATGCAGCTATTTCCGGACACTTCAGATGCCTTCAGGTACTAGGGATCGGGAGGTGTCGTGTAGTATTGCAATAGCACGGAATACAGGAATAATAATAATATGCTTTTATTTCCATTTCCGGGGCCTCCGCGTGCCCACCTGCTTGCCCCGCCACCTGGCTGCGCTCCCTCTCCTCACCCGCCCGCACACATCGCCAATCCGCGGCCATCGCCTGTCGCCCGCCCGTATCGCACGCCAATCCGCCGAGCATCGCCCGTCGCCCGTCTCCGTGCTCCCGCGGATGTCGGGGTATCGTTCGTGCCTTTAGGCGTCGGAATTGTGCTGGATAGAATGTATCAGTGCACAGATCAGGGAATGTTGGAGAAAACATACTTCTTGGTATCAAAACAAGCAGACAGCATGCGACAAGATAACACAGAGAGCCAGGAGAACCAGCTACAGAGTGGCACACCCAGAGCCCCAGAGAGAACCAGCAGAAGTCCTAGTCTCAGAGAGTATCCAGCCCAGCGACTGCCAGCAAAGAGAACCAGATACGCGTCTCAGCAGACGAGCGGGAGGAGATGGCTGTGGTGGTAAGCGGAAGAGAGCGCCACGTCACAGTGACTCACAGACTCTTCGGTTCCGACTTCCGCGGCCACTGTCGAATGTGCAAAGTCGAAGGTTGGTCGAAATAACTTTCAAAATTCTAAGACCAATTTCATGATGTCAGTAGAAAGAGTAAGCGGATTCCGAGCATGTGAAATTGAGGACGGAGTCCAAAATATGGCTTCGCGATCCTTGACGAGCCCAGCGTGACCCAGCGATACCCGGTGATGCCTCCCGAGGCGCCGTTTTCACTGGGCATGAGGGGCAGGCTTCAAGTCAACCGAAAGAGGCTTGCCATGTGGCTGACTAAATTCTGTAAATCCGCATTCAGAAGGAGGAGTGACCAGAAGAGTAGGACTAGGACTGCCCCAGTCCTATGGAGTAGGACTCAGTCCTATTGGTGTAGGACTCAGTCCTATGGGCATAGGACTTGCTGCCGTAGTTGACAGAGTTGATGAACATCGCTTCTGGTGACAGGCTGTCAAAGGACGTAAGCTGAGTGACACCGGCTGAGTGACAGTGATAACTTTCATAAAGCATGTAGGGCCGACAAGCGGCAAAGCCCGCTACCCTTTTCTAAATTTCCATAACGTGAAAACTACTGGCCGGCTGGCACAAGATTTGGGACAGCAAAATTTGACTTTGTATGGATGCAGCCGGGAAGGAGTTGACAATGGCTTCGGACATAAAAAAAGTAAAACAAAAACACATCGAAGACATGATGAATCAAGAGATGTATTTGAAATCGTTGCTACTGTTCAGAAGTCCCAAGCACAATACGATTCAAGACAGGCAAGGTACACGTCAAGGCCGGGAACATAAAAAGGTATCAGAATAGCTGGAGGGAAAAATTACACATCCCAATCGAGAGCAGCAAGTAGATCAATGAAATATAGAATGGATAGAGTGGTATTGAAGGGTTTAGATAGGTGAGAAGGGTGTTTTGGAGACAAGGCACCAGAAGGATCTGCCATGAATCTGTGGATGGAGGATAAGTCCATCAAGCCGTCCAATGTTTGAAACTGACTACGCGTGAGAGGGCGACTGACTTGCGAGCGATCTCATCCGAGAAGGGGAGCGCAACATTAGCTCCGCGGAGGGGGGTAGGTGGCTGCGGGCACAAATCTCAACAGATGGGATAGAAGGGAAGAGGGAAGGGGACGAACCTTGATAATATGCGTCCCCGTGCGTCTCGCCTCTCTTGCCTGCAAATCCTTCAACATGCGCTCATACGACTTTTAACTATTCTTCGCCAATAGCTGGTTTATGATCGGCTGTCTGCGAGCACAGAGGACGTAGGTCAGGATGAAGAGCCCCGAGGAGGGGAAAATGCGCACGCGAAACTTGTCTTGAGTTTCGATATTAGGGCTACAGGTTAAATTTAAACACAAGTGAAGATAGCTTAGGATGAGATCTTGAGCATTCAATGCAGGTCGGAGAACACGAGACAGTCTGGGCGGCGCCGCCATTGCACAGAACTGGAAGCATACTGGTCACGTGAAGGATTAGCTTTGTGCGGAAGTCACGGATTAGGGGCAAACAACGGTCTTGAAAACTCGACAATCCTGGAGTTTAAAATCGGATGTCTTGAAAGTGTCTCGCTAGGAACAAGCTTGAAGCTTTAAGAGTCAAATAAGCCCTTGAGAAGTCTTGAGGAACCTTGAATTGTGATTTGAATCTTGAAAGCGAGGTTGAGATCTTGAGGATCAGAGACCAAATACCTTGAGAAGCCTTGAGTTGTCTTGAAGTGAGGTTTTTTGAGGCCCATTCTCCGAAATCAGGCTTGTAGTCGTCGTTCAGGTTTAGAATGTTAACAACATTGAGGGTGGTCGAGCTTTGACGGTCTTGAAGAGGAGAGACGGGCACCACACCAAGGGAGCCTGTGCCAGCGGCCCAAGCAGGCGCAACGCCGCCGCGGGTAGTGGGAGTTGGTGTGAGAATTTTTTTGATGTTTGGCGCGATTTGGCATGGTGGAGTCGGCAGAGCGGGCGTCCAGTCTTACTAGTTTGAAATGACAGTGCACTTTTCGTTTGGCTAGCTGTTTACGTGAAAAATGCTGACGAAAATGTGATGCCCTGCAAGTTGCGGAAAATCAGGCGCTATAAGACCCTTACCTAAAGGTAGCGGGAATTCTCGCGTTCCGTGGCGGGGAATGCTACTTTTTTACGATTACAACTCTTGGACTGTGTGGCAGTATCACCGGAGATTCGCACCACCTGGTGCGTTCTTGAGTGTACGCAACGACTCATTCGCTCAGCCTGCACCACTCAGCCCACGTTTGGCGGAACTATACCCACTGTGGCAGGAGTTGTGGAAAACCTATCTGGCTAGCAAGGAGCAGTTAATCGCTGCGAAAAGAGACCAAGCAGGGGAACACTTGAATCCACCGCCGAACGACCTTTACACTCGAATCTTTCTCCAGGAGCCGCGCGGACTGGTTGAGTCATCCCGAACATTGGAGTATTCCTGCTCGTACAGACCCACTGTGAGCATATCAGGACAACATCAATACAGGAATTTTCCCAAGCGATGAATGTCCGGGCCAATACAATGAGACCGAGTGCAAAGAATGTTTCAGCCAGGCTTTTTATTTCCAATCCATATTTCTGCCGGTACCGCTGCCAGCTCTAGTATAGGGCCCCGAACGTATGCATGTCATTTTCTGCTTTCTTGTAGCACATTCTCAGTCTCAGTCATTAACCTCACAGTACTGCCATATGTAGTTGACTCAGCTTTCGGATTTGTAGAGTTCAAGGCTCGGGCGCCGTTGGGCGTCTCGGCCACATTATTGAAGCTTTGGAAATGTAGTGTTTCGAGCTCGTGTTACTTTCTAATTGTCAATGAATGCGTTTTTGTCATGGCACACTGTGAGCAATTTCTACACTTTTGGTAATCTCCAACCGCCGCTCGTCGGCCTCGCCCTACGACTCAATACATCTCTCCGCACACCAAGGGCCCGTGTCCCCGATGAGCTGTGCGAATGCGAGCACAATTGTGATGGATCTATCTAGTCTAAACCTAGCCACTACTTTGGATGAGAGCCATTGCGTGCGCATTGCGTGGATGTACGGAGCACTTGAACGGAAGTATGTGACTGAGTTCAACATATTAGTCGATAATAACTTCAACAATATCCAAGCAAACATCACACCTTACAGCTACTACTGAAGTCTGTCCCACCATTGGCTCTACAAGAACACCGTTCTCGCGGGCCTTCGAGATGTCAAATACGGATAAGATCGCGCTGCAGATTAGGAATATTGCCGCCTCGCCGAGTAATTTCCCTCCGCCGGTTCAACCTCCTGACACTTCCGCCCCATCTGATACTTCCGGGCCGTCTCGAACCCGAAGACGAAAGCGTGAGCAAGAGGTTGATGCTGCAAATGAAGTTGAAGGAAAGCGAAGTAGAAGAGCATCGAGGCGTGCAAGAGGCGAAGATTAAATATGAAATGTCGATGGCCAATAAATGCAACATCACTTACTTAACGATGTCGAGAGTGCACAAGCGAGAGCGATTGCCGCTTCCACATTAGTCGCATGAGTGCCGGCATTGCTTCACATTTTAGCCGAAGAAATGGGACTGAGTCCTATTTCATAGGACTGAGTCCTACTTCATAGGACTGGGGCAGTCCCAGTCCTATTCTTCTGGTATAGACTCATTCAGAAGTCCAGGTCCTCTGGCAAACGCCTCCCAAGTACATATTCGAACCCGATTCGGCTAAACGGGGCGCTCTTGGGCCAAACCAACATGACACGTAAAGCTACCCTTTAGCTTTCTTCTTTCTTTGTCCCAGATTTACACAGATGCAGTACTTGGTGTTTACCCGCCATAGTGGCGCCGGGCGGTGTGCGAAATCAAAAGACACCATTTCGTAGATCAAACTTGAGTTGAAGATGCGGTGTATTGATCTTGAACTTCGTGCTTTTCCAAGCCGTTGCTGTACTATGGAATCTGCTAAGCTGGACTTTGTCACGGTAGACGTAAGACCTCTGGGTTGTAACTGAACGGAAATCCCCTCATTTTGCAGGGTGAAGTGTTCTTATTTCTTGGTGTAGAGCGTCTAATGCGCGGGCAACAAGATTCGGTCCAAGACTGAGGAACGTTAGATCAGACGACCAACGATTAGCCAAAGAGCGATCCAGACTTTGAGATGACGTTTCAGAGGCGGAATGGCTCCCGTCGCTCTTCCTGGTACCGTCACTGAAATGAAAGAGTTATGGTCAAGCTTCCAGCACAGGCATAATGGAATTTATGAACACCCACATTGTCATCCGCGAACCATCTGCTGCGGTCTGTCACTATTTCGCCGCAGTTCCGGAGCTATACCGGAGATCGTTGTGCTCCGCAGAAGTGTTAAAAGGTAGTAGGGGTAAGTAAAGCCCTTTGCGAATCTTGGAACATCCGGCTTCTATCCGGTTGTTTGCCGAGGCAGTCAGGTCAGCCGCGGACTCAACGATGAGCCTTAGCTCTTCCTGACAGGTGCAGTGCAATACACTCTTCCCAGTTTAGTTGGATCCGAAACATGACGTGGAGCGCAAACATTGGAGCCCAATATGTACATCCCTTAAGACCGGGGTGAAGATAATTGAAGGAAAAACCTGTGCATGCAGCGTACCCCCATGGACTTCACTACCTGCTTTCGCAGAGGTGTGAATGATGTTCGTTCTTCCTGCGTGAAGACGGCGGAGGTTCGGTGGAAAATTCCAGCCCGGCAAATTGGAATTATATGAGTTTTCGAAGCATCTTCCGGCATTTTAGAATGGCGTCGAGCTGCCGAAAGCAGGTTCAGAGAACCATTGTCCTTAGAAGCGGTGAAAATTAGAATACGCACCCAACAGATGTTGTTTTGCGAACGTTGGAACACGTATGAAAAACCAAGCTGAGTGCCCGAGTCAGTCAGCCACCAGAGAGTCGAGAACTAGATGATGCTCGGAAAACGGTGGAAGGCCTGCTTGGTGCAGTGCAGGAGATCCCTCCGTGCTACAGGTTAGATTCTGAAACTTGAGCTTGATGCTCCATGACGACCGTTCCATAATTGTAGTTTGCAGCAAGATAATTAAAGCCCACCCTGTGCGCACTGCGAACCTATCCAGAAAACGCTCCTTAGTACAGGGAGATCCTCGCCTGAATGAACTTCGCCACGGATTTGCAATGGGATGCATATCATCTCTCTTGCGTGGACACAGCGGTTCAGAAATGGCACCTGAGCCGAAGTTCAAATTGAGCGAAATTAGACGGCGCGGGCAGTGGTACCGGCAGTCTGAGGTGAAGTTCAGACGGAGAAGAAGAACGAGCGCCAAGGCTAGGAAAACTGTTTTGTTTTGTTTTGTTTTGCGGCGGATGTTGCGATGCCGCGATGTTAAGATGCCACTCCCGCCGAGTGGAAGAGACAACGGACATGGTTACGCACAACCTATCATGTCTCAGTGACACGTGATTTTCTCGGCTCGGTTTGCAGCCACGTCTGAGCAGGTCCGTCGGAGATGGGCCGCCTTGGGCCTTCGGCAATGCCAACACTTGCAACGTGGACCTACATTGAGGATTTGCGCTCGAGCGCTCACTTGTCGCGTGGCATGACATCGGCTGCGAAACGGAAGGACCGCGACGAGCAGGGACATCAAGGGACGCAGCGCTAGCCGACTAGCAGGTCCGGCTCCCGACGGCTCTCCTGAATAACCGATGCTTCCCATCCATTGAATGCTCGTGAAGGTCTCAGGTTTTTCGTTCATTTCTCCCTTTCGTGATCATGGCTAGCCCTGACGAACTGTTTCCAAATGCAGTGGCGGACTCTGGCTCAGTTACAAACCTTCACAATGAGGCGCTTTGATTGATCGGTGAAATGGTGCGCTGTGCCTTGAAGAATCTTTCATTAACAGTTCATGATTACAGTTCCGTAAGAAAGCTAGTCAACGGAGAAACTCATGTACACCAGAAGCACTGCAATACAGAAAAACTTGTATGCTGACGGCGGAATTGCAAACAAGACAGCACTGTCCGTCTCTACTGGTGATGGCAAGTTCTTATTGTGGGGTCATGGTGTGTCATCGTTTATATTGACATCCATAGCGCCCAATGAGTTCATATCTGTTCTGCGTGAAAATAACCCGTAGAAATACCCCGTATTATCAATTTCAACATCTCTTAGCTGCTTCAACCTCATTTCGAACTAAATGCGTTTTAGTGCTCTATTATTCGAACGTCTCACTGAGGAATTAGGGTCATAAATTATGAACACCGGTACGTGGATCCCGTACAGTCTCCTGATCCATCGTTCCCGTTGTTCCCCACGTCAGAGATCAGATGGGAGCTATGATGTGGCAGTACTCAGATGGTATCACAGTAACTCGACTCTTACTCGAGCAAATATGTTTCGTCTAGCTAGCGGGCGAGTCAGGCAGAGTAAGCAGGATCCGCGGTATTTTCGTGCATGGCATGGATATGCGGAAACGCGATTTTCCCATCCGCTTCTATCCTGCGTGTTTCGGATGTTTGAGTCCGTAGCGAAGTACTTGCCTACTACTTCGTGCGTGGCAGATTACAAACGGGTGCGGTTATGAAATCATTCATTCACATCCCATCTTTCTCATTCGAACCTCGCAGGGGGATGCCGTGAAACGCGGACCTCAAATGCAGTGAACAGCGTACAACATTTGGAAAGATATAAAGCTTGTTCTTGATTGTCCGCTTTCTCACCAACAACCTTCCTCAACTTCCATGTCCGGCTCCTCCGCAATGCCACCCACGGGTTCAAACCCTTTCATGAAGCGCCGCAGAGCATATGTCGCTTGGTTAATACTCTCGTGTTTTTCGGCTACACCGTTCTCTAACATCCTGCAACAGCGCAAATTGTCGCAAACGAAAAGTTAAAGTGAGGATTCAAGCTTGTCTACCTAGTCCAATTGCTTACAAAAACATCAGTGTGTGACCCCTTCCGAGGTCGACTACAAACCATGCACCCGGTGCTCGCAAAAAGGTTTGTTTTTTCGCATTCTTTGATAAGATCGAGGCTTGAAGTCGCTAAAAGGATTAAAATGCGAATATTTTCCCGACGACGCGCCTTCTGAACCCAACACACCGCCCGCGGGCGCCCAGCCTCCAGTCCGCTATTCCGAACCTGGGTGGGCCCCACCTCCGATTACGCCCCCTTCCGCCGGGATTAACGAATATCTCAACTCTGGCTCCTCCTCTTCGCGGAGCGGGCGCCGCGGGACTGTGCCATCTACCACTACCAGCGCGCGTTATCCATACCGCCCTGTTACACCGGCGTCGAGGCCCCCGGCTACGGCAGGCGCCGCGTGGAATCAACAGCCCACTCAGCAATACTCTGCCCAAGCGTATCCATCTCAAGGTTCGGGGGCGATGCAACAGCATCCTGGTGCAATGACCCCCCAATATTACCCCGGTACTACACCGTATCCCGGGGGTGGTGGGAATGGTGGCGGCCATGGAGGCGGCTCCTCGTCCGCTTTATATAACCCAAACTACAGCCAGCAGTACGCGCAGTACGCCCCACAACCCTCCGGAACGGTCTCAGCCTGGTCCCCGGCCGCGTAAGCTATTTTGAACTTTCTGTATTTTTGGCAAGGATCCTGATTATTTCCCAGTCGGTGCATTTGCCCACCGGGACCTTGCTACTGTGGCGCAAATTTCAATACTGGGATTTAACCACCAACGTGGGACAATATCTGCCAATCCAATTTCAATTCCCTCCCTTTTGATTTCTCTTTCCTGAACGACGCACTCTGTAAATGCTCTATCTTTTCCTGCCGTCCCTCACACCTCTGCTTTCACGCAACGGACCAATAAATTAACCACATGTAATACTAAATACGGATACTTCTGTAACGGAGACGAGCTCTAGGCAATGAATGTAAATGGATTCGCCAACGAAGGCCTATTGGTATTGACGGTGAGACGTCTCAGCAGTCGCGGTCCCCGCGAGCGCCCAAGAACCCGTTTGCTTCCGTCACCAGTCCATGGTGATACGATACCCGCATCATATAAAACTACACCGCCATCTGGTGGATGGGTTGTTGATGGGATAAAACCGCCAGGTCGCGGGAATCAACGAGGTTTCACGGACACAATGGTTGGAGAATTAATTACCAAGAGCGACCGATGGATCAGGGACTAGAATGAGGACTGATCGGTGATATCAATGAAGCAAACTCTATTCTCAATGTCCGACTGCCACAGCATGACACGACGGAGTTCAGAATTAGTTCAGTAGGATGTGGGGCAAGAGGCAGTGAGTATTGAAGCCATGGGAAGATAGATGGAGCTAAATGAGTTGTGAACCCGCTATCGGGGCGCGATTCGGAATCCAGGCAACGGCGCGACCGATGTGAAAGAATAGAAAAGGCCGAAGCTTATTTGGCTGTTTCCATCAACCCAAAAGGCCCGCATGCAATTAGCCGTATCCAGGATTGAGGTTTAGGAAAGGTGGATGTGCTTTCTTTCAACGATCAAGAATCGATGATCCCGTGATTCTTGGTTCAAATTCCAGCGTCGAAGAACGCAATTTGTTGGTTGCATTATGGGGCCCGAACTTCACGGATTCCTCAGACGTCTTCTGTGGTCAATTTTCACTCTTTCAGGGTACTAGCCTTCTCCTCCCTCGGGCAAACGTGTTCCGTCATCAGTCCCAACAATGCCGAGCCATGTCGATCAGCGGAATTGCAGTATTGGAGTGCGGCAGGCGTGCCAGTGCCAATAGTCCCGAACTCGGAACTACCGGCCGATCGGCACACGTCACGTCCGTGCTTCGTGTACTTATCGCAAATCTCCAGGCCGCAATGAAACTCTGCAAGACAGGTTGAAATGGCTGTTCCATCCTTAGCGCACACATAGACTCTTGTGCGACACGGACCTCGAAGGCTACAGCACTCTAATGGCTTAACGAATGAATTACTGAACAAATGGCTGTTCCAGATACGTGCCAGATGCAATACTTACACCTCGAACCGGAATAATCGAGTGGAAATTGAAGCTGAAACATCGATAATTATCTTGGTGATGGCCGCTATCCATCAGACGGAAATCAACGGAAATCCTATCCGACGTTCTCGATCGAAGACCGAAAGATTGTCATTTGAAGACTTTTGAAGAGGGTTCGGCGTTCAAGAAAGAACTTGATCACGTTAGGTTCTTGCACATCAGATAGAGACATCTCATTTTGGGTACTTAGCTCCTTACAGATATCCTCCGCATCGTGAGATTCAAGCGGCGCCGGGCGGGCTCTGTCCGCGCCCCGCCTGACGAAGCCGGAGGATATCAATATATTCTCGCGTGGCTCCCGAGTCGCGAGCAGTGCTGGTTTAACCGGTAGGTAGGTAGTTAGGTAGGTAGCATTACACGGCACGGTCCCGCTTAGGAACGCCGGTTTCGAGAAATTATCCCGATGTGTACACGCTATTTACATCATCGCCCCTGGACCTCCTTAAGCTTAAGTCCCTCTAGCCGCTCACGGTCGCAGTGGATTATCGGGTGCTCTGGACCATCTCGCCGCGGTAGAAATAGACGAATCTGAAGAAGCAGAAAAAGTTAGCACATGAACCGGAATTCACCTCACTCAAGTATCCTATTTCCTCTCGTAACCATTCCAGAATAAGCTTGCGCCCGAGTTTTGTGTCAAGTTCGACGTCCTTGTGGGTGCTTTGATGTGTCAGAACACAAGTCCGTGCACTGGAATGGCAGCCTCGTTATAGCCTCAGCAAGATATGAAGCCCAAGACTTTACCCTTCTCGGCAAGTCAGATTATGCGAAGGACGTGCGAAGGATTGTGCAAGGGATGACGCGAGAGGCCGGAGCAAATCTCTGCGTTTGCGGGGGAAAAAAGAATATGTCTTCTCCATGGGACCATGCAGCACTGTCCAGATATGAAGGGGCGGGTAGACTACTCTGAGGCTCTGTGGCCTTTTGGAGACAGGGAGGCTCAGAGGGTTAGCGCCCGGCTTTCGACATCGGAGGTGATAGTGGTACAGGATCAAGAATGGACTGGTCAGTGGTCTGATTCAGACTTACTAACCGGAACAGTCAGTAAGTGGTCAGCATTGATTAAGTTGAATGATTTCCTGTTGATCCGCGGTTGCACTCCTTTGCTCGACGGGGAAGGCGACAATGAACGTTGATTCGCCGATGTCATCCTGGCGCTCAACAGACTTTTGACACTGCGAATCAGCGTGAATCATGTGTGATGCATTAAGTAACAATCACCGCGGGACTGTTATACAGTGAAGCTCCTAGTAGTCCTACGGCTACCTTGTAGACGCCGATGCAACTCGTCTTCGGCGCGACGCATGAGACGAGGCTGATCGCAGATATCGATAGTGATGCGCATAATATGTACATTTTCTTTGGTCGACAATTAGGACCTATCTATGTTAGACTCAGACTCTGCAAAAATATCTTGCGGCGGCGTTACAACGTCCGTCTCAGCAACCTTCTCGCTCTCGGCATCCTTAAGCTTCGCTGTATTGCGCCGCCGTAATTCTATGACCGTGGCAATAAAGCAGCAGAACCCGAAGCACCCCATCAGCTTAAAATCAAAGGTTGAGTATGCGTGCACAAATTTGAATGCGGTATTAGAGCACGCACCCCGCTGAACAGTGCCGGGCGCCACCACACATAGTCGGACGAGAGGAGGGCTCCGTTGATAGGCGGGCCTGAGTAGATCAAAAAATAATATAAAAGAATGGCGAGTGTACTCAGTTCGGGAGCAGTAAGGATAGTGTGCGCGAATGACGCACCAACTAACCCTCCCACCCCCATGACAGCGAAGGCGACTCCCATCCGCAGCCTGTAGAAGAGCGAGATTCAGCACGAAATGATTCGCCCGCGGGCGTAGTGACCCACCCGAGTTCGCCCATGTCATCCGTGAGGATCGCAAGAAGCGGTGGTATGAGGGTGATGTCTGGAAAAACCAAGATGAGCCTGGAGCACGGAAGGAACACATGACAGAATATCCGCACAGACACCGACGGCAAGCCCATATAACACACCAATTACCACTACACTGGCGATGGTCTTTATGGCGATCATACATAGCATAGAGATGGCACCACTGCCAGCGGCGACCATTATGATTCTGAGGATCCCAACTCGCTGTGCGAAGAACCCGGGGGCGAGCCGGCCCACGACGCTCGCACTGTTCGTGATCACGAGCTGGATAATTTGCCAGCTATTAGATATAGGTAGCCATATGGAACGCAGGCCAACAAACAGAGTAGAAGGACAGCGTCTGGTTGATTCCGTGCTCGACGGCGTCGAGCTGGAGGTAGAAAACGGGGAAGTAAACCCCAACGGCGTATGTCGCAATTCTGATGTCAACCAGTGAGTCTAGATCGAGGCTGGCGGAGAAGACGCGGGCGACGTACCCGAGGGTCGTGGAAACATACGCCTTGTCATGGGCGAAACGCCAGAGGGACCTCCAGAACGGCAGGTGGGTCTGGGCGGGCGGGAGCCGGGGGCGCATGATGAGACACGCGATGACAAGAAGACCAGTAATTAAGCCTGCGCTCGCGCGAACGGCGTTTGCGAAACCAAGAGAGTGAAAGGTGTTATTCAACATTATGGGATGGACGGCGGCGCCCAGGGAACTCCCCGTCGCGACGATGGCCATGGCAAGGGCACGACGTCTTCGGAAATAATGAGATACCACAGCGATGCTGGGTATGTACATCGTCCCGGAACCGATACCGGCACCCAGGCCCTGAGCGAGAAATATCTGGGGAGAAAAAACCTGTTGTGAGCAGAGGGCGTGCTGGTGTGAAGGGAGGGAGACCTGGTACAGTTGTTGTGGTTTGCAGAGCGAAAGCATGAACAAGCTGAAGCACTGGAGCAGAGCGCCGCCATATATGAGGTAGTAACTAGCCATCGTTTGAGTGCAGCCCGTGACTGGGACGAAACGGCGCCCACAAGTATCCTTTGTCGTAGAATCGGCCGGCGACAAGCCCACCCGATATTATAATGAAGGCATTGATGCTTCCGATCCATCTGCAACTCGAAGATTAGAGAAGGCGCACGAAATGCCTTAGTCTGACTGACGAAATTGCGGAGGTCGAAGACTCCGTCAAATATTCGCGGGTATAAAAATCTAAGAGAATTTCATCTCGGGGGTTCGAGCCGTTCTTTCATGGGTGGTACCTTGATAGACACCAAATGACGTTGTATATCTGAGGGCACAATGAGAAGACGCAATCCCAAAGTTGCTCCACTGACCCAAAACCACAAAATTGGACAAGGAAGCTGAGTATGGCGTGAGAAGTCAACATGAACCTGGTAGATGCCATACGCACGCTCCAGCCACCGTAGCCCACGCATTGAATCCGCCCTCGGGGAATTCTTCCACCTCCAAGTCGTGGTCTTCCTTCGACAGTGTGACCTTGGACGGTTCTTGGACGTCAAGCGTCACTGTCTCTGAGCTAGGTGCTCCATCCTTGTCCATGATAACACCCGAGAGCGGGACGTCGATGACCCCAATGGCGGGATGGAGAGAGCAGAGGTTTGCGGTCGACGAAGATGATGACGGAAAACTTCTTAAGCGGTCTTCATTAGGCGTATCTCCGTACTTTCCGAGACGTTACCGAATGTCCTCGGTGTGTTGCATCATACGTAACCAGCATGCGAACAGATGCTACTTCTCACGGCACGAGTCGCACGACGCCACCAAGGCCCAGTAGAGAAACCGGCGAGTGCTTTAGGGTGCTTTGCGGTACAATCTTTTCCCGTACGAGGTCGAAAATCGATTAACAAGAGAGCCGAAAATAATGTCTTCCGCGAAGCATTCCGCATGCACCATTTACCGGCGACAAGATGTGAGAAGATCATTTCAAGATGGCGAAGGTATGCGTGTGTGTGACTCTCATATGGGACCCACCCGA
This sequence comes from Mycena galopus ATCC 62051, assembly GCA_014925785.1. NCBI lineage: Eukaryota > Fungi > Basidiomycota > Agaricomycetes > Agaricales > Mycenaceae > Mycena > Mycena galopus. The sequence goes on along the minus strand of WIQG01000008.1, from coordinate 419,464 downwards.
CCACGCAGTCACAGCGGTCAGATAAGAAGACATCCTTGGGACAGACGACAGATTTAGCAGCTTCCATCCATGTTGGGAGCAGTCTATAGACGAGTGCCGGCGATGTCGACGTGGCGGTTGTCAGGTCGAAGAGTCGTTTGGGCCTACTCATGCATTCGGCTTCGTCGGCCGGCGAGGTGTTTTCTGCGCTCGGAGGTGTTTTGTTCAGTCTTCTCCTTTCGAGCTCTACCTCCTCCCAATTTCGGCCCGATATGCGCCTGGTCCGAGGAGACATTGGGATTTCGTGATGATGGTTGATACTCACGGAATATCCGTTGTGGAGACATTCCCGGTTCGGGTTGGGTTACGGCTTTCTTCTGTGATTTTCCGGAGTGTAGGTATTCAGAGTATATACTCATTGATAGAACCATAGTTCCCCACTCGGCGTCGATGACCGTGGGATTCACGCAAGCCAAACAGCGTATTTCAATGTCTACAACCTCAATTTAAAGTTGAACGCGTTGAAACTGAGACGCTACCTCGTTGTGCAATAATGGAGGACTTCCGCGCTTTCTAGCTCTTATTGAAGGAGGAGTGCACTAGCCTTGAATGGGCTGATTTTGAATGTTCCGGTTTCTCATGGCAAAATAAAGGGAAAAGCGGGGGAATTCATTCGATTATGTAACCTCGGTCCTCGGTGGTCCTCGTTACCTGGCGCTCCGCCTATTGAGATTTGGGTGGTTCCAGATCTCATCCCGAACGGCCGATAGAGAGAAATCCGATGCGCTCTCTACGGATAATTAATACGAGCAAGGCCGACAACCGAAGACCCAGTGATAGCAATGGTTATTCCGTCGCGACCCACAAACCTCAAAACCTCAGAATGATGACCCTTTAATACACAACTTGGTTCCCCGATGTCAAATTGCCGGAGATGGTCACCCAAGAGCGACTCAAGCCGCGGCTCTCATATAACGCCAGGGGTGCATCAGAAATCACACGTGCCTTGCAGGCCGTGGCGGGTAAAGCAAGTTCGGAATTATCAATCTAGAACAGTAGACGACAGACAGCCTGTTGCCCCGACGAGTGCCGAATTCGATGTACCATCCACTTTTCGTCTAAATCAATACTGAAAGAGAAAAGTATCCCATTGAACCAAATTTGCATCAGTACATATGGCTCTGTGGTCATCGGAGACTGCGTCTACATCGTCCCAAGCATCGGCATGTGCCTAAGGGGTCGTGTAGGTCCGGAGTCGAATGCGGAAGGCAATTTTTTGCTCGTCTTTTCTCGACTCCTACGAAATCAGTAAGTACTGTCAGTACACGTCTATATATATTCTGGTCAGCTAATTTGGGATTTTCCGACATTGAAAGTGTGTTTTACTGTTGCCAGCAGAATGCCCAAGAAGAAGTTTCAAGGGGTTCATCAGGGTGCTTGCATGCTTTGAGCACTCATCTCTCTCCACTCCTCAGCATACTGTACCTCCGAGTATTGTAGCAACCGTCACGGTAACGGAGGGGTCTGTTGCGTTGCCCAATCCCAGCCCAGTAACGGTAACGGTAGGTTCGGTTGCGTTGGAAAACATTGTTACATCCAAAAATCCAGAAAAAATTAAATTAAATTCCTGTAACTATTTCCCTCTTTTGAGTTAAGCTTCGTCGACCTCGTTCTCCTCTTCCTCAACCTCTATCTCCCTCGCAACAGCTTCCTCCTCTTTCTCAGCACCATCCGTCACTTGATCATTCTGCAGTGCTTCAATATCAGCCCATTTCCTACCTTGATCATCAAATGCCCAAATGTCCTCTTCATCATTCGTCGCACTCATTCCTGCTGATTCGGGATCATATGCAGCAGTCGACACAGGAAGCGCAGCCCGCGGTGCGCTGAGACCGACTCCGAGCGCATCACGAAGAACAGTGACAAGTGGGACACCGGAATCGTCATGATTGTCGTTCAACTTGAAGTTGCCGTTGAGATTGCTCTCGGGAAGGGTATCCTCAGGTCCATTTGGGAGATCGAGCGGAAGTCGGTCAAGGTGAGTGGCACCACAACGATCTTTGATTTCATTTGTGAGGGTTGGATCCTTCTTCAAATATTCACGCAGGGCCTTTCGGGACTCGCGAGCCAGTTGCCCAAATTAGCAACAGTAACGGTCACGGGCGGTCTGGTTGCGTTGCCGAAACCCATTTGGGATGTCACGGTGGGGAGGCGCGTTGCTACAATACAGTATGTTTAATTTCAAGGGCTGGTTCCACCGGCGGTAATATACCATAGCAAACATGCATCATCACTCGTCGGTATCCTCTTCATGCTGACGCACTGGGAGCCGGCACGCTAGTCGCACACGGAACACAGAACGCTAAAATTGAAGCAACTATCAGCTCTTGCCAAAGAAGCCGGGGCAACGACACATACTGATTGGATCACCAAAACATCCGCAGGGGATCCCGCTCGACTCCGCCGGCGCAGGGACCTACACGGAAGGACGTGAACCATTCAGGGGAGTTGCGAGAGAGCGGGGGAAGGAATTCGAACCAGGGCACTGCTCAAAAGAGCGTTAGCGAGCACGAAAAGCGTGGCGACGACGGTTAGCGGGAAGAGCATCGGCGGAAAATCCTCAGTGATGAACTGGGATTCGCGGATGAACGACGTTCTTTATACAAAAGACTGAATAGCAGTTACGGCAAGTGATATCCGAGTGGGATTTTTAGCGGCAAGGGGAGATCATTTCCTCGGGGCGTTCGTCCCTAGCCGTATATACAGCGAGTGACATGGCCCTGGTGCCCAACCGTCAAGTTAAACGCAACTTGAACACCACATTGTGATATGAATGAATTCAAGGGTCCGTTGGCATCAACTGAGGATATAATTCACCTTGAATCGCTTCTCTTCTTGATGAGTATCAACATTAAAAAGAGCCCTCCAGGCCCAAGGTCCCAGGGCAAGATGTCACCGCTAAGGCATAACTTATGCGTCTTCTAAGCTTCATTCCAAGATGTCTGAGTGTACAGAGCCCTAACAAAGTCACCTCCATTCTGCTGTCGGAGGATGGAGGATATGTGCGAGAGGAAAGTGAAGGACAAAATATCGGCCGTGTCAAACATAATCGTGACAGCGCGTGGACCGACACTGGACCCCATGACATTGATGCAAGTCCCTCCGATGTTGCGAGCCACACATGCTCCGAAAGATCCTGCTGGTTCACTCTCTCCACGGACAGAGAGTTCAATGCGCTCTCAACACGCCACACGTCACTCGAAATCGGGACTGAAAATCGGAATTGCGCAGCTCACCAAGCACAATGGTCGCGGCGTTTCCTCGTTACTTCTCTGGTGATCGCACGTCAATGAGTGGTCAAAATAAGTGAACGAAGCAGATGCATGTGTGATCGGGCGGCTTGGGCGGCTTTGGAAAGATCAATTGGTTGAGATACTCCGCTTTGGATGAGTTTGACAATGCTGCCGAGCTGGGCCAACTCAGCGAACAAGGCCGAGAGCAAAAAATGAAACTGCAAGCATCGTTTGGGTCTTCTCCGGTCCTTGTAGTTGTGTGCGGCAAGGGTTCAGCGAACAGGGACCAGAGCAGACCGATCAACGAAACGAAACACGGAGGGAGGGTAAGAAGACGTACAACATCGGGCCAAGATGAGGAGATTCCACCTTAGAAGTGGGATTTAGCGGCAGCACATTCCACCATGGATCTGAGCTGTGAGGCCGAGGAATCGTCTCCTTCTCGAGAGTCCGAGGATTGAACGTGAGGAGCGGGAAATCATCGCTTAAACGAGCGCGCAGATCCGCAAGCTCAAGCTCCATGGTATGGCACAACCATACCTTCGTAGGCCGCTGAACAACCGAAGCCACTGTATCAGTACCGTGGCGGGTGGGAGTGACGGCAGGAACCGGAACTCTAGGCGCAACCACGATAGATGCGGCAACGTGTGCTCTGGCGCAGTGGGCACAGCCAAGTCCGGTGCGTTCCACGGTGCCCAACCTTCAAGTTTCAGACCAAGCTTCCACACGGCAGGCCGCCGTGCAAGGGCCCGCAGCGCGGCGCCGTAGTCATCTTGAGCGACTGGTGTTTTGTATAGTTCGAGAGTCGCAAGATAGAGGTGCTGAAACGGATGTGGCGCACCAGAAGCCAGATGATGAAGCGGGCGGTACCCTGAACGGTCTCGAGATGCGGAAGCGCGTCAACTGGAGTAGCCTTACTGGAGGTGTTGCGAGGCACCCCTTGGACGTGTAGTCACGCAGACTCAACGTCAGACGCTCTAGTGGGGTGTCGACATAGAAATGAGGGTAGCTCAGCGGAGATCCACATACAAGCAGCGATCGTGATACTGCGGAGGGCCGGGACCTTCAGGTCGCTAAGAAGGAAGGCTGTTTCAACAGAAGAGAGATGGAAGCCATGGTGGATATTGAAATCATCGAGGGATTCGGGGCCGCGGATGATGAGACTGTCGATGGGGCGGGATCCTCAAAGGCGCGTATCCCCACCTGATGCCTGGGTGCTGAGATGGAAATCACTGCACCCCAAAAGGCCCAGAACGGGATTTTGGCGGGCGCTTAGGGTTTCGACCCCACTGCGCACAGCCGCCAGCTACTTGTAGTATCGAAAGAATGAGTTTGCATATCGGGCTCTGTTATTCCGTGGCGAACAGGAAGCACCATGGGGTAGACGTCGGGGATGTGCTTCGAAACCGCTGCCAGCGAGAGCAACTCTGTGGCCTCTAGATTTGGCCTCTAGATGCCCGAAGATATCAAGAAGCAGCTCTCAGATAGACCAAGAGACGGCGGGCTCCCGTTCATGATTCATGTGAAGTGGATGGTTCAAAAGGAGGATGAATGATAAAACAGATGCCGGTCAGACAACACAACCGTCGACAATGTAAGGGAGAGAATGGACATGGTGGTGAAGGCACCGGGCCGGTCACGCATCACTTGCGTGACATCTCCCTTGTCACGCCGGTCACAACTACCCCTCACCCAGCGCACCTTCGAACCCAACATGTACACCAACGTGCCATTCGGAATTTTCCCCATCTCATGGTTCAATCCTTTTACTTCAGCGCAGATTTCGTGCCTGCAGCCTCGTCTTCGCTACCCGGACCCCGGTTGACCACTTCAAGCTGCGCGCTCTGAATTTTTTATCCCTTGCGGCTGCCCGGTGCTCCCCCCGCGATCTTACCGCGTTTCCCCTTTCTTACTGCTTCCTTTAATCTATCCTGACCGCGAAGCTAATGAGCGCCTACCGACAAAATCTAATTCCTACTCGGGCGCTTTGGTGTCTGTCATGTGTTCTGGTGCGGCGCCACTACTCCAGACCAAGAGTTTCTAGGGCTATTCAAAGACTACATTCACGAGTTAATAAGCAGTGCTTCCACAGCTTGCGCTCCACCGGTGAGAATTCACAGCTCTCGAGTCTCAGAAGACAGCCGCAGCTCGCCGCACAGACGGCGTTTCTCTACTACTCGCGATTCTCCAAGCGCAGTAGGTGCGGATGACTAGCATGGTCGCAGGAAGTCTTGGCACCTTCTGACACTCGGTGAGAATGACTGCGTTCTGTCGATTCTCAAAGGACGGTATTTTAGGAGGACTGCGCGTTAGTCACTTGACCTCAAGGATCAAATGGATGGGAAAACAGCACGGTACCAAGCGGTGAATGAAGAAACCAGCGGAGGCGATGTCGTGCACGCTATAAAAGCGATTGAGCCGCAGACACTATGCCCCATCAAACCTCAAGCGCCGAACGAGCGCTTATTTCTCATCTCCATTCATGAAGGTAGAGGACAAAGAGACATCCTCCCCCCCGGTCTACCAGCCTCTGCGGTACGGTGTGTATTGAATCCAGCATGGCCTCTATCCGTTAATCGCTGACTTGATGTTTCGCAGTATACTACCGAGTATATGCGACATACGGCCCGATTCCTTCCAAGAGAGCGTCGGATCCGACTAACCCCTTCATCGGGCGTATTAAAGCGACATCCGTTCCTCCCCCCTGAACGCAGCGTCTTTGAAACGGACGCTGGCTCACGCAGAATGCATCCCGGATCCTCTGAGCCTGCGGACAGATCTGTACCGGCTCCCGTCCGACGAGACGCCCATACCAGATGCAGAAGTCGTGCCGATCCTTGGTACCGCGTACGGGACTGCGGCTACGCCGGCGGATGCCTTGGCGCTGGTGTTTGTCGACAGCTTTAGCGACGAGGAGGAACAAGGGGTCCCTCAGGTTGATGGTGGACATGCGCTCAGTTCAGTTGCGCAGGACGGTGCGTGGCCCTCACATATCCAGCATTCCCCCGCTAATTTTTCACCCTAGTTTACTACCGCCTCCATACTCGGCACGGGGAGGACTTCTCCGCTTCCGCGTTCGATCTAGACGAACCTGCCCTCGGCCGCATCGACATTTCGATCGTCGCACCCCCTCGAGACGCCCTCGCAATCAAGCGTTCCGTCGCGAGAGCGGAAGGGAAGCCCGTCTACGCATTCGCAGATTTATACACCGATCTTTGGGATGGACCGGTGGCAAATAATACCTGCATTTCCGTCGGCGCGGGTTTTGGCGAGTTCCGAGGGTCGAGCGTCGCCGACGCCCTGCGTCTCGTGCAGCCCGAACGCCGGCCGGGATTGTACAATCGACCTCTCCAGGTTCTTCAGGCGCAGAAGCCTCCTTCGGGGCCAAACCTCATGTACCAGTTTCAGCGCCTCCGGCGCTCACTTCCATTTCCCTGGCTCGAAGTCTTTGCCGGCGACATTGTGCACACCGACGGTGTCATTCAGATGGTGGATGTCCTCGCAAAGGCAAATGGAGTCACTCACGGTCCGGATGTAATATCTTTCAACCAGGAGATGTTCTCCAACCAGCCTCAGCCCGTCTACACTGCTGTGAATGCCGTTGGCGTTCGAGGACGTGAGTCTTCGTCGAGTACTTGTTTTTTGCCATATCATTTGCTGACTAGTCCTTTTGAAGTGATCAGAGCAGGTAAATCCCGTCTCCATGGTTGTGATTCTCTTACTCACCCAGCACAGAAAACATTAGATTCCTGGACGAGTAGCGGAGCTCCTTGGCTTGCCCCGACACGTTGTCTTATTCGAGTTGTTTTGTGCCCGTGATTCACCTTCTTCTCGCAACTGCTACTAGTATTTCGTTCTTTGAGAGTGATCTTTTCGGGGGGTACTTCGGCGTACCGAAAGCTGCAATCAGCCTTGCAACATCACTAGTGGACCAATCCTTACAATGCCGGAGAGTCCTACTGCACTGTGCCTGTTGCACCGAGCGCACCAAAGCAACCCATGGAGTTTAAATATCTGGCGTTCGATTCCGAGTCCCGACCGGATTCCTCATGTCCACGTCAGCCACCTGGCAGGCTTGAAGACGAATAACAGACCCATAACGAACTCTGGCGGAAGGATGCTATAAGAATTTATAAGCTCGTGCCTCGATTTGTATAAAAATACTTGAAGTTATTGGCCAACGCACGATATACGACGGCTGACTAGTAGGTCCCGCATAAAGTGCGAACTGCGTTCGAGTCGCTGAGATATCCTGACAAGCATCTTTGCCTGGGAGTTTCAGTCCTCTACCATGCGGAATTATTTACTGGTATCCATGAAGGCCGCAACCTTCCTCGGAGAACGTGGTTCACCAGAGTGAATGAACTCTCACGTCGGGGCTGAACGCGCATTTCTTTTCATCGGCGATCCCGCGGCCGCCCGGTGAAGCGCTTAAGCGCTTGTCAGATGCCATGCCTGTCCCGCTCATCAAGGAATAATTCGAGTGAAAGTAAAAACGCGTCTTGACTCGTGAGCCATTTTCCGTCTTTCCACTGAGCTCAGTCTCAAGCCACGCAAGCTCTGCCTGTGGGTGGTCGGGATCCTAGTTTTAGACTTATGGCATCAGTCGAGTACGCTGTCGAACAGTCAATACGGTTTCTTCTGACCCGCCTATGATTAAATGCGGGAAAAGGTAGTAAAAATTCGGATCAGAAATGCCTCCTCGTTTGGGGGAATCTAAAGGATATCTCCCGTGTTCCAGCTTGGTTCCAGTTTGCATTACTATTCCGCCCATCAGGGCTGGATTGGCACGTCAACTCTGGATTTCGATTTCCCTCGTCCCCTTTGCTCTCGGAATTTTCCGGCATTGAAATATGAATCGTAATGATTACAGTAAACGCCTCAAGATATTGTCACGATGCTGACTACATATCCGGGTTATCCGTCGATAAGATCTCCGAAATAACCGCCATCAGATTATCATCGCCCTGGGTGATCAATTTCTTTAAAGAGTCACATACGCGGTGTGGATGCCACGCACAAAACGACCACGACCATGCCCATCTCATTGCTGAAGTTTTCTCCGTACGGGTACACGCCGACGGAGTATGTCTGCATCATCTACGTTGCGCTTTTCGCCTTCTCCACTCGTGCGTTCCTCGCCGCGAAACTAAAGAGACTTGTGAAAAAAAAATGACTCATGCTTTAGTAATGCACGTCGGGCAGTCGATTTACTACCGTATGTGGTGGTTATTCCCTTCAGCTATCCTGGCAGGCGCCCTCGAGTCTGTGGGTTGGGGCGGACGACTATGGTCAGCGCTGAAGCCGAATATGTTTGAGCCATACGAGATACAGTGCGTGCATTATCCTTCAAGCTCGCCCTGAGACCCACTCATGTCCTCCCCAGAATCGTTTGTACCATCATGGGAGTGAGAAATAAAAATTTTAACCATCATTGCGCAAGCGACTGAGTGCCACTTGCAGCCGACACCCCTGGCAGCCGCCAACTTTATCATCCTTGGACGCATTATCAATCGCCTGGGCCCCATCTATAGCCGACTCTCTCCGAGACTGTGTATGCACGCTTCGTACTACTCTACTCTTCACTGGGTCTCTGAGCCTTGATATTTTTTTCAGACACAATCCTGTTTTTGTGCTGCGTACGTTGGATTCTTCGCCATTGATTTTCCGCGCCGAGCCAATCCACAGGACATCGTCTCCCTCGTGATACAGGCGATCGGTGGGGGCATGGCCGCCCAGGCCGTCAACAAACATCTCAATCCCGCAAAGGGTGGGCACGTCATGCTGGTCGGTATCGTCTTCCAGATGGGTACGTTCTATTCTGTGCCTTTTCAGCCACGGCTGACGTCTCGTAGTTACCATCACTGCATACGTCTTCTGCGCGAGCGAATTCCTCCTGCGCTACATCAAGAACCGTCCCCTTGGCCGTGTAGCAGCGTCGGTGCCCGACGTCACGACGCCGCTCAGCAGAAACATGCAAACACTGATCGGTGCGCTCGTATTCAACACGACGTGTCTGTTCATCCGGGCGGTATATCGTGTGATAGAGCTCAGCGATGGGTGGACGGGACGCATTATTCAGTGAGCCACTCCGTTTAGGATTGATTTCGCGCTGAATCCTCGCTCTTAGCACTCAGGTTTATTTCAGTGCGTATGCTTTGACTCAATTTGTCCTATTGACATCCCCTTATCATTCCGTCCCCCACGTCCATCCACTCATTTTCCAACTTCTACATCATACCCACATCCATGAACTCATGCACCCTCTCTTTTTTTCCCAGACGTATTGGACGGCGCGATGATCACCCTCGCGATCCTCACCCTTAACTTCGCACACCCGGGCCGGCTGCTTGCCACCACCACACCCGAGGCCCGGAAGGACGTGGACCAAGAAAGCGCAGAAGAAACAAAAGCTTAGATCGCGGTTGCTGGCGCGCCCACCAATGCCGCCGCACAAATTCAAGTTCGGTTTAATCTCCGTTTCGGAGAGGAGTTGATTCTTCCCCTAATTTCGGACTCGCCTTCCTTAAACTAGTCCATGTATACCTATACTTGTCTCTGTATTTGGATTGATTGTATTGGTCTGGGTGATATAGAACATATAGAGTAATCCCTGCGTGTGCATGTGGGCCGAATATATCGCCATCGGGCCGTCTTGCCGTTGAGTTTGGAAGATTATTCTGGATACAGTTGCGCAGCAGATGCCAAGTGGGCCGGCATACGGGCTAGCATTTCGCATGAAGCTCTCGATACATTAGGTCACACAAGACGTGCCGCCGCTTCGCTCCGGCAACGCAGAAGATGCAACCAAATATTATTTGGGCGGACAAATTTAAATAAAGTGTGGCAGAGGCAGATAGGTCAAGGCAAACATTCTACCTGTTCGCGTTTCTGTCATCGGATATGTTGGTGATTCAACATTGCCCGAAAGAATACCCTATTGGAATGGGAGGTGAGAACTGAGCACAGTAGATAAAGAGAATTGACGTGGTGTCAATTGAATATTTGACTGGAAAGGCACCCAGAATGAGATCAATGGATGGAAGAAATCAAATTGAGAAGGACCGAAAATTGGAGAGCAGGAGAAACCGGAGCCAGCACAATATAATATTTTTGATGAAGTTGCTGTGAAGGTGTTTCGGCTCAGAATTCTTGGAAATTTCAAGGGAAACAAGCCAGACATATTAATTCAACGTCTGAATATTTTTAGATTTATTTGTCCGCTGCGGACGGAGCCATGAAGCTGCCGACACCAAACATCGAAAACTGCACGTTTGCAAAAATGATGGCCAGCCAAATTGGCGGGCCATCATTTCTGATGAAATCTGTCCAAAACTAACCTTCGATTTTGCCCTGTGCTCAATTCTTCCCGGCGGCCTCTGGAAAATAGCTGGCACAGCGTATGCATTAGGTATGCAACTCCAGAATTTATTCCAAGGCAATTGAGGAGAAATTGAGGTCGCCAGATCAATTTTTTACACAGGTACTCCCTTTTGCAAAGGTACCCGATCGATAGTAGGCGAGACTCGGCGGCTATCGGAGGTCGTCTTGATGTGCCTTGCACAGATCTAGACCTGTGCCACAAATTACCCACGAGGTCATCCGCTTATGCAGTCCGTTGGTAGCCGTTAGTGCGAATCCTCCTCCGTCGGAACAGCTTTTCTTCCAACGGAAGTAACTGGACAGCAATTGCGTTTCGTTTAATTTTGTTTCATGGCAGTCCCGGCGCGTTTTCGGTGAGGATATACAAAGCTCGGACGGCATATACATTTTCAAACACTGCACATTCCGTCTGATATGCCGCCTTTGATATGAAAGGCGGCACTTTCCTTTCCGGAATGTGCAGTCCGTCGGCCAGGGACACGTAAGGGTCCGACGAGTCGGTCCCGATTTTTTTTGCATCCCCCTTCCACCTCACTTCCACCAGTGCTGCCCTGCTGATGCGTCAAAACGGCCACCGACGTTGATGGGGCATGGATCCACTCACCTGCCGACCAAGAATACATTGGCAGCTTGTCACCGCTCACCTTGATGGAATTTCGGAACCATGGTTACCACGGCTTCCACGTCTCACCTAACACGATGAGAACCAGATTTTTAATCAGTTTTAATCCCACTTACATTAGCAACAACGCTGCGAAATTCCGTGATTATGAATGGGCCAACATTGCTCTGCTTTGCGAGTATGTCCAACACACAGCGGCTATTTATGTGCTCAACGCGTCAATGACGTACTTTCTGACTCTAATAAAAACTCACCTTGTCTATCAAGTAACGACGCGACCGGGGTCCAGAGGGACGCCAACGTGGCACGGGCCGGGGTGCCGCACGGCAATCAATGTGCTGCCTTTGAGGTAAATGTGCCGGGTTTGTGTGAATGTGCAATATTTGTATCGAATGCACAGTGTTTTAAAATGTGTATGCCGTCCGGGCTTGGTCTATCCCGCGCGTTTTCTGACCGGTACTATTCAATTTAATCTAGACACGATCCTTTTTAACTCGTCGTCCTCACCTCATGAACTTACGCGTTTCGATTTCAATGTAAGTGTGTATCTGAGAACCGAGAAAGCTATCAGTCCTGCCGCCGGCCCATCTTGGATATGCGAATGCGCAGAGGACCGTGCAAGACTAGGATATTTTACCGCCATTTCTTTTACACGCGTCAAGTTACCGATATGGATACAAGTCTTACGGTTGGACGAACAGGTCTTCTCCGTTCATATGTTGGGTAGAATCATTCACGCCTAAAACTGGCGGCGCTGGACTTGGACTTTGATCCATCTCCAAATCCATCTCCAAATCCATCTCCCATCCAAATCGCATCGGGCCCGTGAGGTTGGCGAGAGTGTCGCACTGCCGGAGGGACAATCCAAGATTGAGCAGGATACGGTATCCCTTATTCTTGAACGGCCATGGAGACGTATCGTCAATTTCGTGGAGATACCGCGCGGAACATGCTCACCGAGAACGAAAACCCTGTGATCATCCACCTGCGGGAATGCAAAGAGTGAGGCACTAGCTTGAAGTTGCCGAGTGAGGACGGTTCTTACCCATATAAAACGCCGCTAAATGCATGGTTCTTGAGGCGAAATATCGCCACGTCCCCCATAATGATTACTTTGGCAAAGTACAGTTGAACTTAGTCTGAATCTGTTGGCGGGTGCGATCAAGGACCTGAGTTTTTGATGGAAAACGTGACCAGTTCCCACATCCTAATCGGGACGATACTCGAGATTTGGCCACTTGCAACAGCCTAGAAGCCATTTCAACTACATAGAGCATATATTGAGAGCTATCAGCAGACACTGAAACTTTCTCTGAAAATTTTTGAGGTCTTTCTCGTGTATCATTACCATTTCACGTCAAATACACAAATAACGCCTCTCAAGTGCATTTCGGATCCAATTTTATTTTGTTGAAAGACGAAAATCCTTCTGTTATCCTGCCTGAATTCATTCAGCAATAATGCAGGTTCCCAAAGTTCCGGTGAGGCGAGATTGTCCGAATTTGGGCGTGGGGAAGTAATCACGTGTTGCTCTAAAACCCAGGTCCATGATCGGACATGCCAATGAAATCAGACTCCATATAAAAGATTTATCGACTATCATAAATCTCGTGGAGTCTGACTACAAGTGAGACTAAGTTGAACTGGCGCCGAGGGTATTGGCAAGGGGGACGCTCACAGACGGCAAACAAGTACGCCCACGTCCCGTCTCGGACGATGAGGCGCAGAAGTGGCGCCTTCCCCCACCCCGTCCGCACGGCCTGCGCGAACCGGAACATGGTGAGCGAGAATAGGACAGTTTGAAACAGGACCGCCGATACTCTGAAAAGAAGGTGCAGGGATGAGAAGCAAAGTCGAAATGAAAATGGATTAAGAGGGAGGGAGAGGGAATGTCTGCCGACGCACCCATATAAGATGAACGAGTTCGAGAATTCGATCACGATGCAGCGGTGCTGGTTGTCGAACCGTATTCCGGACAACGAGAATCCGAGTGATAAGGCGAATATAATGACTTTGAGGCGCGGGTGGTTGTCATATAATGCGAGCACTAAAACAAGTCACACTCAGCGTGGAATGGAAGCATTTTTTCGGGCGCACACCTCTCAAAATCAACAGGTAGTCAACGGTCGCAACAAGGAGCAGGGCAGCCGCCGCTTGGTAAATCTCCCAGACCTCACAGTCCCGGAACGTGAAGTGGAATTGCGGAGTGAGTTCTGTGCCAACGAATAAAATCGAGCTATCCAAATTCCAATATATCTCAAGGAGGGAGAGCAGAAGGCGGACTGACATTTGCAGAAGCAGCGGGAAATATCGGACGAAGAAGAACATGCACTTGATTGCGGTCCATGGTCTTCTATAATCCAAAAATTAGAGCCCGCAATCAGTTTTCCTGAAGCGAAGCAGGGAAACTTACGGCCAGATTACTGCAACCTGCACAGACCCATTTCAAGGTCAGAGGAGAAAGATGCAGTATCAAGGAAGGCGCACTTCCTCGTCGAAGGTCAGCAATATGTCATATGTGAGGAGCGCCAGGCTGGCAACTACGATGTATATATCAGCCTCGTAAATCGAGAGGATGGACATGAAGAACTCCCTGCGCTTCGATTCACTGCCTGGGCGCCGGTTAGAGCCTCGAGATTACTCATGTCTCCAGAAACCGCAAGCCAACTTGCTCGAAAGGCACAAATCAGCGACGGAATAGTAAACGAGCAGCAGGATTGAGTGCGATACCGACGCGCTTGCATGACGGGCCTATAAGTAACAATGGCAAGTCCGATGGCAGCGTGGAGTGAGCAAGATCATATTCAATGGAGGATGCACGGATTAGTGCTGCCCCGGGGAGCTGGAGTTAGCTCTGCATTCGTGGCACGGATGCAGTATGATTGATTGAATTTGGAACGGTTTCAATGAATCACATCCGTGCATCCCCGCCACTCACCCAACAGTGTGACTATGCTGTTGAGTGAGCTTGATAAGCGTGGAGTTCCAATAGTAGCCCTCCAGGCACGACCGCTGTACTATCATCTGTGTGCGGGAGTAGGGAGTCACCGGGATCCGTGCCAATCGTCCTCTAGAACAGAGACAGCTCAAACTAGGGCTCCAACCATTTAGTTTCCGTTTGAAGATCGAGTCAAATCAAATGGAAACCGTAATGCAATGGTTTGAAACCGTTTGAAAATGGTTTAAAACGGTATTTTTACAGGAAAAACCAAAATCACGGTTGAAGTTAGGTATATGCTTACTGATATTTTGCATAGCGGTCAGGTTCAGTATCAACCTTCACTGTAGGCCACTGGAAGGCGCAAAGAGGCATTTCTGCTCCCTGAAGAGATGCGGGGCAAAGACGCGCTCTCACCATTGATGATCACAACCCAATCGGGTTAAATCCGCCAACAGACCTTCTGGACCCAACGGACGCAACCTCGCGATCATTATTTTGCGGTCATTTTCGAGGGGACTGAACCACCTTTCTGGTCTGGCATACACGAGGACCTCAGTTATGGTCAACCACAAGTGCTAGGGTACTTTGAATGTTAAAACCGTTTAAACCATTTGCTTGCTAACTGTTTACCGTTTGCAGCCTTGGTCAAACTAAATGAAAATAAAAACAGTTGAAACTGTTTGAAACCGTTTTCAAAAATGCGCTGCGGAACTTTTTGCGCCCATTCGTCCTACCGATTTTTGTCCGAGTCTGATTTTCTGTGCCTTTCTAGTTCAGCCTCCATCCGGCACAGTGCCGTCGATGGCCGTCGCATCTATTTTTCTGGACGTCCCATCATGATTGTTGTTCAATTATGCAACCATAGACTATATTAGTATAGGGTTCACCATGGTCCAGTGCTGGGTGTCGATCTGAAGCTGGTTCAAATGGTAGGTATCGGTTCAGAATCAGAACGCTGAATCATGGCCGGGCATGCATCTAACTTTATCGGTTCGGTCATCATGCCCTCGTTTCAGTGTCTGCGGACAGACCTCAAAATGTAAATCCTTTGCCAACCCCAAGGACTGTTCATTATATTCGCCTTTCGGACACTAGGGAAATGTTCGGAGTTGATTTGGAGTTGATGCTGATCGCAAGGAAGATCCATAAATTCCAGCATTCCGCAGGAATACACAGAAAGAGTTAATATGGGTGACGCGGCTGCTCTCAGGTTCGACTCACGATGTCTCTAATCTAAGAGAACAACTCCTGCGAGTCGCAATGAAGGCATTGCCGATTGAAGCGGAAGTGGAGTTACATATAGTTGCTGGATCAATTTCCTCCGGCTGGAAAGAAGTGTATAAAATGGTTGTTTTAACGTGTTGGACTCAATACAAGGGCCGCGGCCAGAAAACGGTCACGGTTCGCACGATGCAGTCAGTGCTTACAAACAGCCCGTAGCATGCCCGAAGCATGTCCGCACGCGGATCAAACCGTGAGAGTTCGTGGCATGATAGAGGTTAAAGAGCTAACAACCATCACAGACCCGTTGGCTACATTTCCTATTTGCCCATTTCCATCCTCGCGCGACGTTCATTTACTGACATCAGTTATTCAATCATGTTGTTAACAAAGCCCTCAAAAATGGTGTGAATAATTGTGAATAACCGTAACCGCCAAGCTCGAGCTCTCAGTGTGCAAGATACAGTATATTGGCGCAGTTTATTTAGTCGCGGTTGAGGCAAGGGGTGAGCGTGCCGTATAATCACACAGTAATTGTGGCGGCTCAATAAATCATTGTAATTCTTAACCGACGTACATAGTGCTACTGATACTGCTGGTTGAACAGCCTCATTGAATTATACTGAGTCGTAATTCAACTATTCCAGGATGTTCTATATTGTTCAATACTATTCCATCGCATTCCACGATATTGATGCACTCGTTGACTCTAGCGGCTTGCTGGACATTCCTGAAGGCTGTGGTTGCTTCCCAGCAGAGCATTCAGCAGTGCGGCAGAGGCGAGCCCGACCCTGTTTCTGTTTCAGAAAGGACTTTAAAAGTCGGGAAGGAGGGGGAGGCGATGGAAATGGAAATGAACTGGGGGATTCATTGAGGTCTTTCGATGGCGTCTCGGCTCACCGGGGGCCTTGCTAATCCAGTGATCTCAGACCACACCATTTCCTCAATGTGGAAGTTTGCGGTAACTTGAGTACCGATTCCCCCATAATTTGCTCTGGCTTCAAAACCAAGCCTTAATTTAAATCTCTACCCTATAAAAATCGCGTGATGCACTAGCTGGCCCCATATTTTGAGCCAACGGAGGCTATGCTCGCAGATTGAGAATGTCAACGGGTCGACTCAAGACATTTCAGTATGAACCACGTGCGCACTTGGTGATCTTTTCCTCGGTTTATTTTGTCGTGGGATCCAACGTGCACCTGATGGTCGTGCGCGACCAAGCCTCCGCCTTTCCGCTCGAGAAATTACGGTCCATCGAGTGCTGGAGCCTTCTTCACTCGATTCCCTCGGTCCGAGCGCGTGGAGTCAGCGGAAATGACATTTAGGTTTTTTGTTTTTAGCTGGTCAAGAGCTGATGCAAGTTGGGTTCCATGATTTCATGGTGGTCAATGGCTGAGCATTCACCACCCATGTTCCACAGAGAGGATAACCGACAGAACAGATTGGTTCTCTATGTTTTTCACATGTACATGTTTGGCCAGTAAAAGATTGGTTATCCTCCTTGTGAAATTCCCTCCATTTTCTGAGCCCTATTCTCTCTCTGAAAAGTCCGTTTCCTTATTTTGTTTGGTCATTGTTTCATTTGCTTCATCCATTCTTGAAAATTGTCACAAGAAGGCACACATGTGGTGCCTCAGGGTTCAGAGGTGCAAGGAGGCAATGTTGAATAATTGAAAGCAGACAAATTGTGACAAAACCGTACTTATCAACCTCCATTCTGTACTCCTGGGTCGTCGTTGTACCGTCCGCTCTTCCGGCGAAACCGCGCGTCTGATATTCTCGTCACGCCGAATTTAAGATGCAGGAATTTTGGGAATCATGGAGGCTGTCATGTTGTACGCCCTGCCTTCTGTCGCATCCTACTCCTAATGCTAACCGATACCTCCGCCCCGCAGATTCTACCCTACTTGGCTCATCAGGGCGTCCGGGATCTTTTTGGTGTATCCCTCCGCTCATTTCTTGTACTAGCAGTGTATCCCCCCTTCCTCTTGCCTTTTCTATTCCCAATGCTATCCTAATTCCTATGCACCTCGGGATGTACCGAGTCAGCATCTATGGACCCTTCTATGGAACTGAGGCCCTCATTGGTTGCAAGGATTCTTTCGTCCGGGTGAAGGTCAGCGGACTGGGGATTGACGTGTTGAATTACCTGATTTTACCAGCTTCTTGGAACGCTACTTAAGCGGTTCCTTGGCGGTTTTAAGGCCCAGGATTCTCTTCTGTTAAGTTTCGAACTGATTAGTGGATTTGGTTCAGAACATTCACGGTCGACACAGCTGTTGGCTAGGCTCTGGTGAGACGTCTCAAAATGACATCGCCTACCCGATGGCTGAATGCAGAGCCCGATCACAGGCTTCAGGGACCAAGATATTGGAAGACGTTAAGGGTTAGGAATACTGCACCATCGGTCCTCCTAACCCTCAGACGTTATGGTGATAACACACAGGGGATAGGAGCATCCCGCATTAATGCTCCTTAACGTTGCTACACAGGAACTGATCACGATCACATTAATTTATTCGTAATGTATATAAACACGGTAGAATCTCCTTGTACAGTAGATTCTACCTTGTCTAATCTCAGGCTTCTGCTTTGGCTTGACTTAGGAATTGTCTCCACCCTGTCCCACTTCCCCTCCATTCTATTGCGGGTTGTGTCCACACCCCGGGTATTATACCTGAGTGGATATCATACCCTGTTCGACTCATTTCGGGTTCCGCCTCGCATCCCGACCCACAATATACGGCCTCCTAACGAGGAGTCCGTTCGGTTGGTCTTGCTGCTCGGGGACCGTACCAGTTATTAGCAGCTGTCAGGTTTCTCCTGGTTGGGGTTCTCGCCAGGTTGCTCGTTGTTCAGCCGACCCAGAGGCCGTTGCCGACAATTGATGCAGCGAACTCGGTGCTTAATCAGCTTCCCACAGTGTCCAGTAAACCCTCGTGGTTTTAGCAGTCAGCAGTCCCGTGTCTCACAGTACATCCTGAGTTGAATGGGGAGTATCCAACCTGTAGGACACATTGTATGTGAACTGTGGCTTGTCAAATAGTGTATCTGCGTAGTTTCCCAAATAGGTAATTGTTAATTGTTATCTGTCAGTTCTGACAGTCAGCCTGACATTCTGACTAACAGTTAATTATTTTCTTCAAAGTGGAATTGTCAGCAGACCCTAAAGATGGGAACATGACCAGAAGGTCCTCGTGAAGATGTAACTCGCTCCCATTTGCCGTTTCTGAGCAAAGTTCATTCAAGGGAGATCCGAATCCAGGCCGAGGACATGGGAGAAAGAAAAAATCCGCCTCCACGTGCGCTCCCAATTGGGAAGTTATTTTCGGCAGCGTCGGCACTCGGGTCACGAGCATTGATGGCCATTATTTGAGTCATTATGTCCGGTCATCCTGATCGCACGCCCTTTGCATTATTCAGAGAAACCCAACTGCATTCTGAACATGTCGTGCATCTATACAAAGGGGCTCTAGTCATTTCAAGGAGGATAATAGTACGGTGTAGAATTGTCCAATCTGATGTAAATAGCTGTCCGGAAAGCCCGTGCGAGCAGGTTGCGGCGGGACGGATGGTAGCCATATGGTGGACCGGAGAGTGTGAGCACAGAGGCAGCAGGTGGGAAATGAACAGCAGGTAGTAATAAATGAGAAGCAGTATAGCTAGGTGTAAATGAATGAGCAGCAGTTAGAATTGCATTTGAGGGTAGAGTTTGTGTAGGAGCTGCGGCCAGTAGAAGGGAGTTTGACGGGGCACCTTTCAAGGCGGCAGTCAAGATTTCTTGAGTTGAAGCAGCCATGCTACAAGCATCTCGCTCAACAAGATGCTGAAGGAAGGACGCTCTGGACAGATGAGATCACACGAGATATTTGCTGGGTGAGCGAGGGTGTCAACGGGTCAGGAAGCTTGCCAAGTTCAAAATAGTGCCATATTCGCTTGAGGGTCTTGCGAAAACACTGCAAAGGTGGGATGAGTTAAGATCAGGGAGAATGGAGCATCACGCACGCCTAGATAGCACTGAATGGGATCAGACCCCATTTGAATCTGCAGTTCAATGAGATGGGTACTGTACCAAGTTGTAGGGAGGCAACACCCAAGAGGTTGCATGGCTGAGTGGTTATCCATGCACCTTGGTCTCCGGGTAAACTAGAGATCACTGGGCCATGATTTTGCATGGGTTCGAACCCCAGTATAAGCAACAAAACTCTATTGGAGTTAGTGGTAACCAGATGGACACGTTGAGTCCCACTGTTCGGCATTTGCCGTTCGTGCATAAAAGCATTCCTGCCATTGGTCTGAGGTCATAATATTTGTCCCTCAAACATTTACGGATCAAAGGGGCTCATCTTATGAGTTGCCGGAGATCATGACACCTAACGGTGTAACGTACAACCAAAAAAAAAAAAAAAAAAAAAAAAAAAAAAAAAAACACCCTGAGCACCATGACAAGGCCGTTGCCTATTATTTAGGCAACGGCAGGGACCGTGAGCGTGACCGTTGCTTGAGGAGGCAACCAGATTTTGTTTTTGAGGCAAGTTGTCCGCATTTCAGGGATTTTGTGGACACATTCTTTGTTGGAGGAGGGATTGTGGATGAGTTTCTGACCATTCTACCTCGTTTCAAGGGCCAGCAGACTTTTTTGAAATTTTTTCCCGCTATGTCACAATAATTTTGAGGTAACGGCCCCCACCGTTACCGAGACCCACCATAAAATAGGCAACGCAACGGGCGGCCCGTGACCGTGACCGTTGCCTCTCTACAACTTGGTAGTACAGTACATTTTGGGCATCAAATGTGCGGGGGTCGTTGATGTTGACACGGGGTCCAAAGGGCATTATATCGTGTAGGCAGAGGGCGGAGAGAAAGAGGGAGGATGACAGCGGGAGGAAGGAGGCGTGTTGTTTGGCGCTTGTTTGCTACAGAAGCGCTCGAGCCTCGGGATCTCGGCAAATGTCAGTGAGCTGCCGAAGCTGCCGAAAGCAATTTCCTAATTGGGAATTCACGTGGAGGCGGAAATGCAAAAGTGGGACGTGGGCGGGGTACGACTAGACTTTTTTCCGTGATAGTACATAAAATAATTACATCTACCGCATATAAAGCAACGGTCTGAGCCAGCGTGACGGAATTTTTCTTTAGTTCGAGCCACCGGTCTGCGAGCCCGCTTCTCAACCCTCACCACGTACCCCACGCATTGAGGCTAACAACGTACTCAACCAAGTCATCGTAGAGAAAAGCATCTCACTTTCACGCTGTTCGTATACGGTGCAGTCTGATTTGATAATGGGAAAAGTCGGTGGTTCGATCCCACCCGAGGACGTGGACCTTGTTGGATGTGTCTTTTTCATTGTTGGGCACTTACTCGACGTGGATGACCTATTGTACAGATCCGAATGTCTTCTCCCCATGTCGCCGCGGTGTCTCGCCTCTCACCAGCCAGCAAGGCCAGAAAAATTGCCTGAACGCACCTCCGGACCCGTATTAATCCTTCGTCGTTGCCCCTAATTCGATCTCTTCTTGCCACCCTGCAACCAATGATTCATGAAGTTGAGTAGATATTCACATTGCCACCGCGTATCCGAGTCTGAAAATGTTCATAACAAGTCCTCGTGGAGAGAGGCACCTCACCCCACGCTCCATGGCCAAGAAGTAAGTGAGGTGCGGACGGTGGTTCAACCCACCCGAGGACATGAGACTTCGAATAGTACTTTTCTTCGCGCGATGGATTCCACAACAAAATGGATATTAATAGTGGAGATGTCTAGACAGCTGCGGGTGGGGAAACGGATTGTATTGGGACACCCCGTGCGATGAAATAGATTATTAGATAATCCCGAGATGGGAGGCCCAAAAGTAGGAGCGAAATATACCGCATCGCAGCTCTGTAAGTTGGCATGGGGGGCAGGGCATTTTATGATACTTGCCGCTGCACCAGCGGAGTAGTTAGTGGGTGATTAGCTCGGAGACTAGGATCAAGTCATTCCCGCAGCAGAAGGATTAATATTGCCCCGCAGAGAATGGATTTCGAATTTCGGATCTCCCTGTCTGCGAATAGACTGACCTGTGCAGAAGCAGCGGGAAATATCGGACGAAGAAGAACATGCGCTTGATCGCGGTCCACGGGCTTCTGCAATTCACAAAAGATTCGAACCCGCAGTTCGTTTTCATGAGGCGAAGCAGGGAAACGTACGGGCAAATTACTGCAACCTGCACAGCCCCATTTCAAGTTCAGAGGAGGAAGATGTAGTATCAAGGAAGGCGCGCCGCCTCGTTGAAGGTCAGCAATGTCGGTGAGGAGCGCCAGGCTGCCAACTGCGATGTATACATCGGGAACCGACATGAACTCCGCGCGTTTTCATTCACCGCCTGGGTGTCAGTTAGAGCCTCGCTGCTCGCGACATATTGACGCGCGCATTCATTCACGCCGCCGAAGGCGTCCTCAGTAAAGGATGGATTTCGGATGTGGTTTGGAACCAGCTGTCGGGAGAACCATGATCGTTGTGTCTTGTCGCGAATGGTTTTTCCTGTCTCGCCTCTCAAAGTCGGAGTCGAGTCGCGACTCCAGCCCAGTATATTCAGATTCGAAGTCGTCGGGTGCGGCCGATTAATAGGGAAAGTGCTAGTGAGGGAGGAGCGAGGCGATGGAAGTGCTGCGAAAACTGGATGGCGAGGCGGCATGCAGGCTCTTACTCACACAAACGACGAACATTGCGGGATTGATAGATGGATGGATAGATAGATTCTCGTACGTGTCGAGTATGCGCCTCCCTCTCCAAGCAGAAGCATCTTGGCGCCTTTCCGCGTCGGACGGCAACAGCAACACCAGCCATGGTCGGAGGTCGCGAGTTACGCGTCGCACGCCAAGTTAATCGCCAGGCGCGGAGCGCACGCTCAGGTGGGTGGGCATGCGAGACCAATCTTTTGTGCGACGAGGCGTTGCATCACTTGCTGGAATGGAATAGGTTCACTCACCGGGGTCCATGAACTTGCGGTCTACGGGGAAGGCGGGATGCGCGAGGAAGAGGCGATAGCAAATCGCGTGTAGGGTCGAAGGATGGCAGAACTGAAACGGAAGGGCATAAGGGATGGAAAGGGAGCCGTCGAAGCAAAAGGCCAAATGAAGAGAAGAAAGGGAGCGAAATAAAACACACCCAATCGTAATATTTTTTTGGCCTCGACGTGCGCGTGACTTGTCGAGGCGCGGACCGTCTGATTTCGAGGACGGGAGGCGAAGAATCGCGCGCTCCATGCGCGATTCAACATCGTCCACAGCTTCGTCAGCGGCGGCTCTGTATCTTCCCCTGCGTCCTCCCTCCTCGTCTCATTTTTGCGCTACCACCGACAGCAGACCCCTCTCCTCTGCAGCGACCTGCTCGAGCGGCCTCGTGCCTTGCTGCTGGGGGGCCTCGTCATTTCCCGAGCCCAGAGGAAAATCGATAGAGGAAGGAAGAAAGAAAAGGGATGCAGTGCACCAGTGAATGTCAGTGTTTGCCACCGGCCTCCAATAGCATTGGGACTCGCGCCTCTATTCAGATCGTCCGGCACTAGCGTGCTCCATTCTCGCCGACGGACCGTCCAAATCTCTAGATATGTCAAAAAAATTCTGGCTAAAAAACAAAAAGAAGGTCCATTTTCCAGATGGGAATGTCCTCGGGTGGATTCGAACCACCGTCTCTCCCGCCAATAATGCTCAAGGCAATCAGTGAATACAGACCGTGCGCATAGGGTGCAGTCAACAAGGACTTGCTGGTCAGGTTCATAGCGCCAATACATGGCGTGGATTGCAGTGTGTGAATGCATTTATAGACATTCCCGTCGGTCAATGAAACCAATCTAACCATGGCCTGCTAGGTCCTTTTCGCATACGAACCTGATCATTACGCTCCAAGTACTGAGATCCAGGATATGTTTGGTCTTCTTCAAGGCGGCAGTAGAACAATTTCACCTTCAATGACGCTATGTCCCCGGGTGGGCTCGAACCACCACTTCAATCAATACTTCTTCGACGTTCATGGAAGCGAGTTGCGCTTCTCCACGGGGGCTTGGGTGCATCCATGGCTCTGCGGTTAATTAATCCTCCCTTGAATTATCCAAGGCACTATTTTATATTAATCTTACATTGCATACAGCAGGAGGAAACTTGTAGCTAGGATTAATCTAAGCTGCTCCACGGTCAAATTTCTCGAGCAAGACCCCGATTAAATCTGCAAGTCAAGTGTACAATTCAATCTTGCAGCCCTATTTTTTTTTGGTCTATCTTTGGTCGTTTTCTCTGCCCTTCGGCCCACAATTTTCCGGCATTTAATGCCGTGAAAATATGCTTGTTTTGATTACCCGAAAGCCTATGCACGGCCGCCGAGTGCAACATCGTTTAATTTACTCCCGGCTTATTGTTTATGCGCAATAATTTATCCGTCTCCGACCGTCGTTTGCATTCTTCCTTCTTCGTCGGCCGTGGAGGGTCCACTGCATTGAATTAATGCTGTCGTAGCTTTCGAGATTGGACATTTTTTTGGCCATAATCAAGTTGTCCCTCGACTGAGGATAGCGGAGCGAACGTCCGTCTGGTATTTTATTAAATGGCCTTCTCAAGGCTCGCTTCTCTCCGCCGAACAAAGATTGCGATACACTCGATGTTTGTGCCCGAGCAAGGTGCTTCCCGTCTCGATTTCTAGGTTATTTATGTTGGCGCTAAGCCCGTGGATGCCGCTACAGTGGAGACCTCTCTCTCTGGCTTAGAATTTGACGAGGAGAATGAAGACTTGATATGAAATTGAAGGAGCTCAACTTAAGTTAATGCCGGTCTGAACCACAGCAGGACTCAAGTCCCGCCGAACTTGAGTTCTGCCCTGCATGCCGTTGACCTGTACATGTGAGGACCACACCCCCTCGAACTTAAATTCCATACCACTTAAGTCCCCAAGCACTTAAGTCCGGTCCAAACACTTAAGTCCTGTCCAAACACCAAAAACAAATCCACCCAAGGGATTCGAACACTAGACCTCCCCACTTTTCACCATCAGAAGGTGAGGGTGCTAACCACTACACCAGGAAGGATATAGCTTGAACATATGGATACAATATTACCCTCATAAGGGCCTAAACCTTCTCCACTTTCTTTATTTGGCCTCTTCATGTCCTGTGGCCAAACCACTATCCAGAAATGATTTAGAGATTGATCTATATAAGAAACATGATGAAAGATGACTGGAAATGACAAGGGAGTCAATATATATGCAGTACTTGACATGGTAGAGAGAGGGCATGGAAGAGATCTAATGACAATCAGATTAAGAGTCAGCTATGGTCTTCCTGGTGTAGCGGTTAAGTCCTCCTATCTTCTTCTTGTCCTCGCAGTTGGGTGGTCACTCGTTCGAATCTCTTCAGTGGATTTTGTTTTTGCGTTTGACATAATCCTCGTTGCAATCACTTAAGTTCTCCATCACTTAAGTCCTCTGGTGGTCTCGACCACCTGGAACTTAAGATGAGCTAATAAAGTATCTGACTTGATGAGAATATCGTACAAAGGGGCGACGCCATCATCCCGCCGCCGAGAAAGAGGGTGCCACATATTTCTATAGTACATAGATATCTAACCTAATTCTTCGCAGGGACGCCCTGACGCAGACGATCCACGATTGTGATTGGGCGCTCGATTGGCACGACCACGCCGCTGTTTGGTTGGGTGACAGCTTCGTCGCGGATGTCCTGGCGCCCGTAGATGATTACCCCGCCGTTGGGCGAGCTGGTAGGATCTTCCGCAGGGATATCTTGACGGCCATGTAGGCCGTTGCTACCATTTCGTGCGCGCACCACCTACTGTACTCATAAGAACCCCCACGAAGTACAGGAGGGTGTACGTCAATCGCAACGCCGTCGGCGAACCCCACAACACAAGCGGCAATGACAAAACTTTGGAACA
Organism: Mycena galopus ATCC 62051; assembly: GCA_014925785.1. Lineage (NCBI taxonomy): Eukaryota > Fungi > Basidiomycota > Agaricomycetes > Agaricales > Mycenaceae > Mycena > Mycena galopus. The sequence goes on along the minus strand of WIQG01000008.1, from coordinate 394,106 downwards.
ACATTTCAGTTGCGAGGAACTGAGATGGAGGAGGTGGGTGTGGACGAGCATTTTTAAAAGACTCGGACAATTTTAGAACTGTTTCATTTAGGTCGTCGCGCTAATAGTAGGAACCGAGTGCAGCGATCCTTGACTATCGAAGTGCTATCACTAGAAGCGCTGGGGAATTGAATTCGATCGGCCAGCGGGCCAGGCAGTCAACGAACGCCACCAATCTACATTTTAGGTGTGGGTCCGGATGAAGCCTGAAAACGGAAATATGAAAGCAACAATGTCTTCGAACTTACAGTCACTATCACCCTCTCTATAGGATTATACTTTGCTCCAGGAACCGCGATCAGTCCTAAGGATCCTCCTGTTCTCAGCATGCTATTCCCAAATCAACCGCTCCACGGGGTTTCTCTGGTCAATGTTCATCTTGATCCTTCCAATGCTCGACCTGTGGCTCTCGACCCTCCGACATAGCATTGCAGCTCCAAGTTTGGTAGTCGTAACTGCGTATAGAACCCCCTTAAAATCCGCTTTATAAACAGACTCTGTCAGCTGCCTGTGGCGTGGTTCCGTCCGAGATACTGTTCCTCGCCTCCTTTGCAATTTCGTCGGGCAGTATACTCACCATCGCCTTTCCCCTGATTTCTCCCCCGCAAAAAAATAGAAACATCTTGCAAGAAACCTGTTATTCCGGTGACGCATCTGATGAGCCCCCAAACCCAGTCTCTTGCGCGTCAGCTAGGTGTATGTCGCGATTTTTATCTGCGCTCACCCCCCAAAATCGTCTCTAGTGAATACCCACCTGGAATTCAAAGCCGACTGGGGCCAGAACTTGGAACCAAGGTAATCAAACTCCAATCCTCACCGCGTACCAGAGCTACAAATGCACTCAACAGGAACTCGTGGCGAAATGAAATACATTCCAACTCCTTTGCTTAAACAAGGTGTGAAGAATATTGACGAAACTCCACTCAACTCGGAGGATACGGATCAGTCCGACCATATCTTTTAAGTGTTCCGTATAAAACATCGAATAATGGGGCGAGTCCGCTCTGATATCCATTTGGCGCAGAATTCGTTTCGGTTCACCTGCCTCCAATGAATTCGAACTTGGAACGTGAAATGCCTGGAAGGTCACACACCCGAGTGCGACACACTGAACTTGAAGTGCAATACTCACCTGAATATAGTCCAAGAAAGTCCTCTTAGAGAAGATTAACTCATATCCAATGCATCTCGTTGCCATCAGGAACTATTAGGAAGAGACGATGGTTCGAACCCACCCGAGGACATTCCGGGAATTCTTTCCTCTTTTGCCACTTCGCAATGCATCTGGCTCAAGGATCGGAGAGGTATGTATAGAAGCCGAAGACAGAAATGAAGTGATTCACTGTACACGAGCCAAGAAGGGAAACGTCCGGCCCAGGTCCTTTTTGACTTCCAAGTTCTGGCCCTCTTGGACCACGTCATTGGTCTAGATGCCCAATATATCCGAGCTACGGAAGTACCCAGAAAGTCCTCGCGGAGAAACACTTCTCGCTCCCATACGACGACGCCCGCGTGAGACAATATTGAAGGGAGAGGCAGTGGTTCGAACCCACCCGAGGACATAAGTGTTGCTCCCCGCTTTTTTGGTTTCCGAGTTCGAGATATGTTTCAGAATATGACATACCTTTCGACGTTTTTTCTCACAATTGGGATCCACCATCTGAAAGTCCACCCAGATTGAGCAATATTCGACGGGCATCAAATGCGGAGATATAGCCCAGCTGCTCGACGCCGGTCACCTCCGCATCGGGAGCGGCCGGCGGAGATGAATGCCGGTGGATACATTGATACCTTTATAACGTTCAGTGCATATCAGAGTAACAAATGTACCATGAACGTCCTCGCGGAGAACGGCAACCCACTCCCCAAGCTTGACGATACATGATGTTGGAAGGGAGAACTGGTGGTTCGAGCCCACCCGAGGACAAAGTTGAAGTCGAGTGCGGCAGAAAATCCACGGTGGAGGCCCAGGCGAGAAGAGTATCCCACGTATCCGAACTGGATAAGTAGCCAGCAAGTCCTCTTGGAGAAAAGTATCTCCCTCCCATACCGCGTCGCATTGCGGCATAAGCGTGATGGATCATGGGGCGAATCGTGGTTCGAACCCACCCGAGGACATATACGTCTGGGCACAATCTTTTTGTTTGGTTGGAAGACTGGGATTTGTCCCAGAATCTCACATACTTTTATATCTCTGTACTGCCGCCAGAATTCAAGGCAGGATTGCCCAGATTCTCCTCCGAGTCTGCACAGTTTTTGAACCAATGTTGAACAGCCGGTCGGGAGCCGAGAACCGCCGCTCTAGTTAAGTACCCTAGACAGAACCTAGACAGACCTAGAAAACTGTGTCTTGGAGGGGTTGGAACGCAATGTTTCATGCAGAATATTTCTCGGCTTTCACCGATGGCGGGTTGGAAGTAAGTTTTCGACTCCGTTATCAGGACCTCGGCACCACTCGCCTCTTAGCGCCCATCCAGCACTTACAAGTCCACTTCCTCAATTGAAGTGGGGGGCCGCTCCGCACCGCGCTCTTGAATTACACCTAACTGCAAAACTCTAGAGCGCTTTCAAAAACAGTTCATGAGCAATTTATGACATCAATTCCCTTTTGAAGTACAGTTTTCCACACCGGCACGCACTGGCGCATGGCAGCCCTCTAACCGATGTCAACGGCGTGAGTGAAGTTTTTTTTGAAAGCGCTCTAGGGTTTTGCAGTTACTGTACTATTTCGATCAATTCGGCATGGGTTGTGACCCGTGACCGAAAACACTGATTCGGCACTTCGGCATCCAGCCAATTTTGGTGTGACATCTTCAAAGTTTTGGCCCTCAAGACGACAAATCTGCCTCTTTTGTACCTCCAAGGAAGATTTGGCCCGGATGTCACGGATTTTACATTCGGCACTGGGAGCTGTGACCAGTGACTGAGACCAAAATTCGTCGCGGCACAGGGGGTGCGTGACGCGTGACCACCGAATTGATCGAAATAGTACAGGTGTAAGACCGCCGCGGCAAACAATAGAGCTGTGATGATCGGGATAATATTGGCGCGCGCGGCAAACAAAACCCGGTGTCATGTGCGCGAGCGGCGTTCCGGCGGCGGCGCGGAACGCCGCTCGCGCAAAGCTTGCGAAAAATGTGCGGACTTGAGCTAAGAACTCGGGCTATAAACTCCCGCTGGGATCCCTGGTTCCAGGAGTCACTACATTCAGCCGGCCCCTCGATGGGTCTAGACATCAAAATCTAGGTTCGCCGAGGTGGCCGAGCAAGCGCCTCCACAGCTTAGCCGAGTGTCTCGGCGCTCGGCTACATAAGCTGTCTAGGCGTTGCTAGCCAGGCTCGGCAGGACTGCAATTTGGCATGCCGAGAGACCGGCTGGATGCAGTGGGTGTCCGGCGGGCGTTTCAAATTGAAATGACACAGACCATCCTTTGGTCGTATGAAGTGCATGTGAGTAACTTGCAGTTTATGTGAAGTTGGATTTCTTCCTGAAGTCAACGTTATTACTTTCATTCCGTGCCCTTTGCGGTGACTGGATGGCAATTGCCGATAACCATGGGAATCCATCGGCGAGTAGATGCCACCTCTAGTTCAACACGATTCGAGCAAGTTCGCGTTCACAATGAACTAGCGGGTCTTGCCAAAGGTGCCAGCTCTTGTCATACCTCGTAAGTGCCAGCTCGTATTCAGGCGTTAAAAGGTTTAGTAAATCATGCTTCCGCAACAGAAGCTGACTTACGACTTTCGCTTAGCTCTTTCAATTGGCTTATCAAGAACATATACATAGTCACTTTCCTCGTTGATTCCGCAGGGTATTTCCTGACAGGCTGCGTAACACAGCGAGCAAGTCCGAGTGTGATGATCATAAAAGGGTCCGTCTCTCTTCCTCCCCACCACTATCTCCCCACATGACTGCCAGCTCATTACCTTTGTCGATAGAGGTGTGCATTGTCGGTGCTGGCCCAAGCGGGCTAGCGTGTGCCCTCGGACTTGCAGCGCGCCGGATTCCCTTCGTCATAGTAGATGCTCTGGGGGCAGGACAGAACGGCTCACGCGCAGTGTTTATACAAGCGAGTGCTCTCGAGGTACGTCTATCCAATGTCCAGACGGAATTCTTGGTCGGCCCTGACCAGGTTCGACATGGCAGGCCCTCGGGACGGTGCATCCCGAATTACCTAACCAAATTGTATCTGCCGGTATTCAGTCCAAGACTATGACGACAATCGACCTACAAGAGCGGCTGGTGTTTCGCCTCCGGATGACGGAGATAGCAAAATATACCAAATACGCGTTCGCGCTGCTTATTCCTCAGCATAAAGTCGAAAGCCGCATGCGCGAGTGTATACAGGACGGCGGGAACTGCATCCATTGGAACAAACGCGTCACAGATGTGAAAGAGGTGGCCGGGGGCTCGCAGTACGAGCTACGATTCGAGTCTGGGGACGTCCTGACAGCACGTTACGTCGTCGCGGCGGACGGCTCCAAGTCCTTCCTGCGGTCATTTGCAGGTATCCCCTTTCTGGATCCCTACACAAAGAAGGAGGCCAAACCAGGGAAGAACGACCTCTCATTCGTGGTCGCAGACGTCCTTTTTGCGTCGCCACTACCAGCCAACGTTCCCAGGGATGGCGTGCAAGTGATGATCGGTGGTGGAAATGTCACGTTGACTGCGCCGATCGTGGATGAAGACTCTGCCGTCACATCTCTTCAGAACAACAACCTCTTTCGACTCTACCTTGGGGTTCCTGACACTCCACCTCGCGCCCCCGATGCAGCATATCTGCAGGCTATCTTGGACGCACGCGGTCCTGGCTCCCATTCGAAAACCCATCCGGTTCCGCAGATCGTGAAAGTCTTGGACAGTTCACGATTCCGCACTGGACTTGCCCTTGCGGACCGATACGTGCATCGGGCCGAGGGCGGCGCGTATATCCTTCTTGCTGGTGATGCAGCGCATAAGCACGGTCCCGCCGGTGGCCAAGGTATGAACATGGGGATCTGTGATGGCGTAGCGCTCGCACAGACAATCGGGGAGCACCGCAAATTCGCGGTCGACACCGAAAAATCTGCACAGGAGGCTGTTCAGATTATGGACGCGTACTCTGCTCATCGCCGCTCGGTGGCGGCTCGGGTTATCGATATGGTCCAGAGAATTGGCGAGGTCGAGAATGGAGGGCAGGGGTGGGGGCCTTATCTCCGCGCCACTGTCATGTGGGCGGTTTTTAAGCTGCCATTCGTACATGGCTTGGTTGCGCGGCAGCTTAGCGGGCTGGGTCACTCAAGGGGACAGTGAAGGACAATACAGTTTTCTCAGGGTCTTGGCCACCTTCGTCCCTTCACTTAGAAATGAGGAAGTTCGTCACTTTGTGGAATGCATGAGAGTTTGTCACTTTGCCTGAAGTTCGTCACTTCAACTGGGCACTTTCGAGAACCTGGAACACTGGCCATTATTGCTCTTGCAGCACAAGCCAGATGGGTTATCTGTATATAGATACCTTACCCTGACATAAACCGCTAACCCTAACCGCTATTGCGAACCACTAACCTCTAACCCAACCCTGTAACCCAAACTTTAATCTCTAGCTGCTAACCTTTAACCCGAGCCAACTAACCTGAACCTAACCGGCTTGGCTCGGCACAAGGCAAATCCTGTGATGTACTGACAAGCGCAATTTCAGAAAGTGACGAAGTTTCGTCAAAATTCGCTGAAACTCACGAACTTTCACAGCGTTAAGCGAAGTAACGAGGTGACGAAAATGGCGCGGACTCAGTTTTTTTCATTCGTAGGCAATGTTCTTCATGATGATTTTCATCCGGAATATGCAGCGGGGAGGGTCTGCGACAACGAAGGAGGATTCTCCTTTTTCCAAGCGAGTTAGTGGCAGTTCAGACTATGTAGTGCATTCAGCCTGATTCAACTTACATGTAAGGATCCTTGAATACCAGCACATACTTTCATGATTGATCAATCCTTTCAGGCCTGCCTTTTCCTTTTCCCTTTCTCTTACCTCTTTTTGTGAACTCAAGTAGGGACCTAGTCTCTCATAGACAGACGCTACAAACGATTTTACCTCGTACCTTGGTTGTTTGTATGCGGATCAAGCGATCACCTCTGGCCTTTTCCGGGCCCATGACGGTCCTTGGATGGTTCTGGGGCAGTTTTTTTCTTTCCTTCTACGCCGATTGTAGCGTACTGCACGCGGGCCCGACGAATAGCATTGCCAGCCTCAGGTCGCTGCTCATTGACCTCACGAAGGAAGACGCTTTCCGGTCCTCGTCATGTTGTTCGACGGTGGAACGCTCTTCAGCAAATAAAAATGTGACATCGACCTTTTTCGAATTGCAATTCGAAAAAGGCTTTGCCGAATGCGCGCTTTCACGTGTAATCCGCCACCTCCCTATCGGTGGTTATATTCAATTCTTGGCTCGTCAGCGCGTCCCATGCAGTATTTGTTTGAGTTGCGATGCGATGGTCAGATCGCTGAGCCTCATGAGGCCTCAGGCTGTGTTCCAGAGGAGACCAAAAAAAGCCAAAAAAAAACATCCGTGCGGTCCGCGGAAGTGATGTGCCTGCCTGGTCGATCAAGCGCAGCCGTATCGCGATCACGATGTTGCGGAAGCACATCCGCGTCTTTACGTCCCGTCGGAAGCGGTCCGCCTTCCACTTAAATATGTTAGGCGCCAGGCTGAACTCACACCTACGCTTCCCTATCACCACCCCGTCCCACCGCCGCCTCTTTTGTCCTCCAGGCTTATTTCCTGGTTCTCGCTCCAGGGAAACGCAGCACATAACGCCGCGTAACGTAGCAACAACCTTCAAGCAGAAATGTCGCCGCAGGACCTGAAGACGTCTCCCTACGGGTACACGCCCACCGGGGGCGCGTGTATCCTTTTTGTTGTCCTCTTTGGAATATCAACCAGTACGCCCTCCTTCCTTCCCTCCCTCCCTCCTTGTCTCCTCACCTTGCCAACTACTGATGGAAAATAAAATTCTCTAGTCCTCCACCTGGGCCAGGCAATCCGCTATCGCCTGTGGTGGATCTTCCCCACCGTCATCTTCTGCGGCCTGCTCGAGACGCTCGGGTGGAGCGCGCGGCTATGGTCCTCGATTGCGGTCCTCCAGCCACATCCGTTCGAGATTCAGTGCGTCTCCCGCCCACATCCGTACTTTCATTATTGAATTCCCGTCCTACTCAAGGCTGATTGTAACCATCTGTGGGGTCCGTCCTTTATTTCGATTATATTCTACTACAAATTCCATTCGGCGCTGCGAACGGTTCGATACTAACTAATATCAACGTCCAGCCCACCCCGCTCGCCGCCGCGAACTTTACTCTCCTGGGCGCGGTCATCCTACGCCTCGGCCCGATGTACAGTCGGCTCGGGCCAAAGTCTTGTGCGTCGACCATTTCCTTCCATTCACTTATTTGCCCTTCCATTTCATCTTCCATTTCTTCTTACTCGTGTAACTAACAAAGTCCACCAACAGACACGACGATATTCCTCATATGTGTGAGCTCTCCCTTCTTATTGCCGAATTCTAATTCTGATACTGATATCTGTATGATGCAGGACATCCTCTCGCTCTTCGTGCAAGGCATTGGTGCCGGCATCGCCGCGAAGGAGGTCATCCAACTCAAGTCACCCAAGCTGGTGCGTAACCTTTCCTTTCCCACACTCTTTCCCTGCCCACCGCAGTTCATTGTTTCGTTGGCGGTTGAGTGGTGGATTAATCTATTTCGATTCCAGGGAGGTCACATCATGCTCACGGGGATCATCCTCCAGCTCGGTGCGTATTCCTTCATTCCTTCTCACCTGAGCTTGTGGCTCTATTTGCTTAAAAACTAATCTCCACTTCTAGCGACACTCTCTGTTTACGCCCTTTGCGCCGGCGAATTCCTCTGGCGCTTCCTGTCGCACCGCCCGCTTTCCAAGTACACTAAACACTTAACCTCACCGGCGTCCAAGCCTGCACCATTAACGCAGCGCCAGAAAATAATGATCGGCGCGATGGCGTTTAACTTGTTGTGTCTCTTCATTCGGTACGTCCTCTTTCAGTGAAAGTTCTTCGCTGTCTCAACCGCCCGCGAGTGCGATACACATGCTGATGGAATTCATGTCGATTTAGGGCGATCTACCGTGTCATCGAGCTCAAGGAAGGATTCCGGGGAAGGATCATGCAGACAGAGGTGTACTTCAGTGCGTGCTGCTCATATCAGTTTCCCCCTTTCCCCTGCCCATCCTACTTCCAAATTTCTGCTGACCAGCTTGCTTCTCAGGCGTCCTCGACGGCGGAATGATTGCTCTCGCAATCTTCACATTCAACTTTGCTCACCCTGGGTTCTTGCTCTACCGTGTCCCCGAGAAACAGCAGCGCAAGTCGGAAATGAAAATGGATTCATTGGCGTAGTTTTTTGCCTGCATACCATTAATTGTGCGAACTGCGTTAGAGAACGGTGATTGTTTAGCATTGTCATCGCCATACAAATTCGATTTGAATACCGAGGTTAGCCCATAGTCCAGACTCCATACCGGCCTTGTTTCTGAGTGTCAGCGACTGTGACTGAAGAGGAGAGGGCGGTGCAAGATGAGTGCCCGTCGCCTCCTCAATGATAAAGGCCTGGCTCCGAATCTCCCCGATCCATGACTGCATCGATTGCTTCTTCGCCCTCAAAAACTTCCTACACAACGCTAAGCTTGTCGCGAAGCCACGTGCGCGATGAACACCTCTAAGGCTCGAACTGTTTCCGTTTACAAATGTTTTAAACTGTTATGTAAAACCATTTTTATTTTCATTTAGTTTGAGGACCCAAACCCTGTGTAAACGGTTCCTTCAAAATCCCAAGCATCTCTGTACAGTAGAGTCTCTCATATGGAATACTATCGGGAAGGGTCTCCAGGGTATTCCATGTGACGGTTATTCCAGAGCACATAAATTGAATAAAAAATTATTCTATCGAAAGAATTTGCTGTTTACTTCAAGAAGGGTGTAATACTGGTCTGAACCTTCCCCTCCTCAAGCAAGTGGCAGAGCCACATCCAAATCTGGCCGATGATGTGCAATTTTCTGAAGGAAAGCGACCGCGTCCAAGGCCTCCTTCTTGCTAAACTTGAATTCTGGCTCCTCGGAATCTTCCTCATCTTCCTCTTCGTCGTTACGGCCGTTGAGATACGCCAGAATCTCACGTGCTCCATCGTCCCCTTCCGCAAACCAAGCTGCGAATCTCAGCCTTCTTCTGCAGCTTTTTTGACAGGGCAGATTGTGTGAATGAGAGTTTGCTACTCTCCGCGTCTGGACGTGTTGCAAAGTAGGCAACAACCTGTTTCTGGGAGTCTGTTTTATTATCTTCTATATAATCAAAGACCTGGGTCCAGTTGTGGTACGTGAGATCCTGACGCCGTTGATCTTTTTCAAAACGAGCAGCCGTGCGAGGTCCATTTTTGGGTTTGGGACCTGGTTTTGCACGCGCTTTGGCAGTAGGCAGGGGGGGACTCCTGTCTCGGGCACGATAGTACGACTTTTTTGAGTTTCAGTTATACCCATAGTGAGAGGGAAATAGCTCAGATCAATCTGTTCATGTACAGTGGATACATACAATGAACATTGTAATGCCATCCTCGGACATATTGCCAAATATGACTTACCCAACTGAGATTACCCTTTTCGGCGACCCACTCAATGGAATATCGGGCTTGCCCGGGTATTCCATATTCCAGATGGCCATTCATGGAATATTACCCTATCCCGACTTGAGATGGGGCCAAAAGTGATTCCATGTGAGATTTATTCCATATGAGGATATTCCATGCGAGAGACTCTACTGGACCTAAAAGTTCACATTTACAAGGATTCCAGCGGTGTTCTACTTAAATTCATAAGCCAACATTTCTCAGCACTCATCCAACTCATCTGGTGTTCCCTGTGTTTCTAAATTGGGTGTAAGTGTTGGCTTCTGGCAATGGCCGCGACTTTCATCCGCCTTAGATGTGCTGCTGTACTTGCCCCTAATATTGTTTTGAAACCTTATTCTGGGAAACAAAAGTGCCGACTCGGAGGGGAACCGAAAGTGCTGTGCTTCGCTTTAGATGCCGGTTTGGATGAGCTGTGCTAAAGTACTTGGCTAAATCACTGAGTTGGAGGGAAGCGAGTAAATGCCAGATGTGCCCGAGACAGAATCGGAAGGTCATCGCACGAGGAGACTCAGCAGAAGAGGACCAACGGATAACCCCGATCATGCGTCGGTGCTGCGACTGCATCATCACGCGGTCCTTCCCATACAGTGAAGTGTTCCAAGAATTTCCTCCTCGGCCAATCCATTATTGGGGGCACCGGTTTTTCGCCGTGGCGTGCCGCAGTGGCAGTGCTGGCGTGTCCCGACGTGCAGGTGTAGGCTTTTTTGAGGGAGTTCGGGTTTCTTGGGTAAGATGACAACCAGCAATGTCCTCTACTCCCTGTAGCAAGCTACGTTAATACTGCCTTTGCAATCGATTTATCTGTAATCTAGTTTTGCATCTGGGGACACTGAGCAAAGGTCCCAGTAAATGGAACCTGACCAATATGGTTGAATTAGACCTCAGAGCACCCATATGAACTGCAGGGAAAGTTGCCGGTGCCTGGAAGTGATGTTGGAAAGTGGAAATCATTATTTTATTGGGATCATTTGAATTCCCACGGTTGTGTTCGTGTTCATGTGTGAAGGCGGACACAAATACGCGTTTTTCCCGCTGATATACGTGTATTTAGCGTCCTAGATCCTCCTTTAAAGAGATAGAATTGAATGACACAGATTCGTTCAGCTAGGATACAAAGATTTTTCAACATCCACTAAGTATCACTGCCTGGTACGTCGACTGTAATCCAACCCGGCCCCGATGCCACAATCTTGCCGACAGGGACAGCAACCACTTTCTCCTTTTTGGGCCCTTTGGGTCCGTGCGGACGAAGTGTGCGAGACATAGCCTGGCGTTTTGGTGCAGGAGTGTCTTCGTGCTCGCTGGCCGGCCTGGACCGGCCCTTGGCCGGTACCTCCTCGGTGCCGGTCAGATTATTGATTGCAATGGGGGGGCGCGCGATGTCCGATTCCCAGAGGCGCACGGCCGTGCGAGGTCGATAGGCAGGGTCGGGGGAAGTATAGTGGGATTTAAAATTTCGGAGGGACACTAGAAATGCCGGTTGGGAATCCCAGCACTTCTTGTGGCTCAACCACTTTGGCCTGGTGGCAAGCAACATGGCGCGCACCTCCCCGTGGTAGTTGTCAGGAACCCAAATGATGGTGCCCTGCTCAAGGTCTTCGAACATATCACCATTCAGGTTCAACGGCTCTTCAAGCTCATGCTGAATGGCCAACAGCAATAGTAAAATCCGAGCCACGGACATAACACGGCGCCACCACTCGTCACCGGGAACCTCGGGAACAGCCTCTGCACCAAAGTCAAGCAGTATTTTCAACGGTCGCATGAGCAGTGCGGAGGATTCTGGAGTCATGAATAAATGAACATGTTACTTCCAAGCTCCGAGTCAAACAATAAGCTCAATCAACATGATACTTCGGAGCTTGAGTCAAACAATAAGCCCAAGAAACTCACTAATTTCAAGCACTGAGTCGATTTCTTCCAAGCACCGAGTCAAACAATAAGCTGAATCAAATGGATACTTCGGAGCTTGAGTCAAACAATAAGCTCAAGGAACTTGTTAATTTCTAGTGCAGAGTCGAAAGACAATCTCGTTGAGGCTAGGGTCAAAATGGACACATGTGGGATCTGCATTGTGACAATACTGTACCGGCAAGGAATATTTTAACCAAAAAGTCATCTTAAGCATTATGACCAGAGTAACATCATTTTACTAAGTTTGGCTCCATAGGAGTCATTGAAATAAATCATATACTAGCTTCCAATCACTCGTAGGACTCCAGAGGCCATGGGGGAAGCTGCAAAAATATGGGATGCCAGCTCTACGGAATTTTTGATCGTAAAGTTGGTACCCAGCATTTGTGGCTGTGCCGTGTGAACTTTTTAACTCCAAGCTCCGCATCAGTTAATTAAATGCTAGTGACTGTTTTGGTATGTGGTATCTCCTTTTAATCCACAAGTCTAGTGTTATGACCTCATTCATTACACCCTAGCAGCAGTGCCAGGCCGCTGCAAACACGCCTGCAGACCTCTGGATCCTGATAAGAGGGAGCATACTTTGAGTAACAAAACAAGGAATGAAAGAAGTCAGAAGAAATCTCTGTGGTGAGGCCTGGGCAAGGAGTAAGTCTGGGGAGAGATGGGTAGAGAAGCAAGAGGGAAATTCTTCTAAGCTCCGCACTCTAATTTCGGGAGTGTCCAACAGCCTGAGTGCGGAGTAAATATTGTACACTGTGAGGCCGGCAATTCATTGGTTAATTCATTGAGTGGTGGGAGAAATGCCTTGAGTGCAGCTTGAGAGTGTTTGTAGTGGGTGAGTATCAAACTAGGTCCCTTATACACTCAGACTGGGTGAGAGAGAGAACCGTTAGTTAGTATATATGAAGTACATCAGTATTGACATACCTGGGTCGGAGAGAGAACCGTTAGGGGTTCCTCTCCGCCCAGTATGGTAATTATGCAAATGGATTGACGCCAAGGTCATCCTTTAACACCCCCCCTTGACCTGCGTCTAGTCTGAGCATTTTGACCCAACGCGAGTGGAGAACATGGTGAAGCGGCTTGGTGAATAAGTCTGCAATGTTTTCTTTGTTCGAGACATGTACGACGTCGATTAGCCGCTTCATCACGCAGTCGCGGATGAAGTGCTCGCGGATCACGATGTGCTTCATTTTCGAATGCGCGTGAGGGTCGTGGGTGCACGCAACGGTGCCCTGGTTGTCGCAGAACAAGGTGGTCGGCTGAATCTGTGGATATCCGAGTTCAGCGAACAAGTTTCTAAACCAGAGGATATCTCGAGCGCAATGAGTCGAAGCTAGGTACTCCGCTTCACAGGACGATAACACGACAACAGCTTGCTGCTTCGAACTCCACGAGAGTGGGGAGTCGCCCAACATGATCAGGAATCCGGAGACCGATTTGCGTGTGTCTCCCATTCCCCAGTCGGAGTCGGTCAGTGCTTTGAAGGTGGGGTGTAAGGTTTCTGTACCACCACCTAGTACGACACCGTGAGATGTGCTACCCTTCAGGTAGCGGAGAAGGTGCTTTGCTGCAGTGACATGCACTGGTCCGTAGCTCGTCATGAATCGTGCAAGTTCCCGCACGGTGTATGCGACGTCAGGTTGGGTGCAAGTGGACAAATACATTGTTTTTCCCACGACGGCGGTGTAGGAGAACGTTCTCAGCTTCTGCTCATCCTCGGCGGACAGCACACCCGTGTGCGGGGCCAGACGCGCTCCGGGATCCATGGGCGTCGAGACAGAGTTACATTTATCGTAGCCAAAGTCACGGAGAATGGATTCCGTGTACGACTTCTGGTGGAGTTTGATAGTCCTGTTAGCCCGGTCCCGCTCGATCATGCATCCGAGGTGGAGTTTTGGTTCACCGTTGTCGGTAATTTCCAAACGGGAGGCGAGTGCAGCGACCACAGCATCTGACTCTGCGTCCGAGGTTGATGCGATGAGCATGTCATCCATGCTCGTAGCGAGGATGGACCCTTCAGTCCCATTCGTGCGGTGATACAAGCTCCAGTCGCACTCGGTGCGTTTGAAGCCGAGCGCCTCGAGTATGGCATGGAGTTCAAGATACCATTGTCGCCCGGCTTGTTTCAGCCCGTATAAACCCCGACGCAGCCTCCAGTAACCGTTGCCGACAATGGAGGGCTTGCGCATGTAGATCTCTTCGTCTAGGGGCCCGTTGAGGAAGGCGGTCTTGACGTCGACCTGTCGTAATGCCATGTCGCAGTCTGCGGCCAGGGTTAAGAGAGTCCAAATGGACTCCCACCGTGCTACAGGTGCGAATGTGTAGTTGAAGTCCTGGCCCGGAATCTGCGTGAAGCCCTTCGCAACTAGGCGCGCTTTGAACCGAGCGATGCGTCCGTCCTGGTCGCGTTTGATATGCAAGACCCATTTCGACTCGACGGCTTTGCGACCCGGTGGTAGCTCGTCCACGTCCTCATGGACTCCCTTCGCTTTGAGTGCTTCGAGCTCCTCGTGGATCGCGAGCAGCCAATGCGCCCAGTACATCAACGCTTGAGCTTCCCGCAAGGTCTTCGGATCTTTCTCGTTCGGGTCGTCAATGGGTTCAGCGAGTGCAGTGCCAGCGAAGGCAACTTCAGCCTCAATGAGGCATAGGGCAATTGTTACGAAGTCGCTATCCTCACAATCCACTTCGAGTTCGTCGTCAGACTCGAGGATGGAACGTAGGAGATCGAGCTCGTCCCCCCCTTCATCCGAGGGCCTGACATGGCTGACAAGTAAACGTGTGGGTATGCGTCGAACACGAGGAGTACGACAATTTGCCAAAGGAGTGTCATCGATAGTCACATTGTCCATGTCAACATCATCAGTATCTCTGTTACATTAATTTAAGCTCTGTGGCCAACAAGTCGTGTAATAAAACGTACTCGGATGCCCATGGGCGTGCATTACTCTCAATGGAGGCAATATTCTCTGTGGAAGACCTGTTACAGGTAAGGGTACGTTCGAAGACGGAGAGTTGTTTGCACATACTTGTTATGCTCAATGGCAGGGATATGCTCGGTGGCAGATTGTTCCAGTACAACGCGCTCAGCACTGTCATGGAAACGCGGTTCGAGATCAGCGGGTACATCGTCCCAAAGTATCTCGGACAGCGGTGGCGAGGGGAGGAAGTCTGGGAAGCCGTGGAACTTGAGGTCGCAGCGCGAGCGAATTGACCTCGAGTCAGGGAACCAGATGAGGTATCCCTTTGAGTCCCGGGCATACCCGACAAATCTCCCCTCCTCGCCTCTGGCTGTGACCTTGTTGAGCTCTTCCGAGTTTGTTTTCCGCGAGGTGATGAGCGCGCCGAACGGCCTAAGGTGAGAGAGATCTGGCTTTTTACGTAGCCATTTCTCGTGTGGTGTGGTGCCGTCATCGAGCGAGGCATGTGGTACACGGTTTTTGACATGCACACCCACCTGCGCAGCTAGAGGCCAGAACCACGAAGACAGACCGGCGTCAACGAGCATTGCGCGAGTCATGCCCTCGACGATTTGGTTCACGCATTCCGCGACTCCATTCTGCGGCGATGCATCCGGGACCATTTTCTCGTAAGTGATCCCATTTGCCATGCAATAGTCGCGGAATTGGCCCTCCACGAGTTCGGGGGCATTGTTGATGCGTAGGAAAATGATAGGGTACCCAAGCATCTTCTCAGCGGCGGTGCGAAACTCGATAAAGAATTGAAGTGCTTCTTATTTCTTTTTGAGGAAGTAAATGGCGATCCAGCGTGAGTGATCATCATTAAAGGTGATAAAATAGCGAAATCCGCCATAGCTAATGGGCAGCGGCCCACAGATGTCGGAGTGGATGCGGAAAAGTGGACGGTCAGCACGATTTTTGGCTTTATGTGGGAATTTGAGCCTTTTGATGTTGGCCAGCACGCAGATCCTGCAATTCTTGACCAGGATGCTGTCAATCGGCAGTCCTGTGGTCGCGCGCTTTAGCCCTTTAACGTCGATGTGGCCCACTAGACGGTGATAAAACCCAGGCGCTGAGTGTCTGCGCTCTCGGTGCCTGGCCCAAACAGAGAAGTTACTGACGGAACTATCGCGGCGATCAAATCCGGGGTATCAACGCCATCCGGTTTCACCGTCTCAACATCCATCTTGTACAAGTCCCTCACGATTCCACCGCTCGCAAACGGGACTTCGGCAGCATTGAGGTAGGTGATTTTCCCGCCTCCGGTGCATGTGCTGACACCCTTCTTGTCGATCCTAGATCCCGAGATCAGGTTGCAGCGGGCTGTGGGGATGTGGAGAGTGTTGGACACGGAGAATTGACGCATTTTCCCATTGTACGTCGCCGTCATCACTATCTTCCCTTTCCCAACGGCTTGAGCCGATAGGTTTGCTCCAAACCCGTGGACATTCAGCAGTGTGTCAAACTGGACATACTCGTGGAAGAGTTCTCGGCGATGGAAGATGTGGCGCGAAGCACCGGTATCATGGTTCACTGTGTCATCTTGCGCAACCTCGAGATTGAGTGCAGCAGCATTCACGTGGATTTCCTCGTTGATGTGGATGTCGTCTTCGTCTTCAGTGTCCCCCAGTGTGTCAAGCATAAACGCAAAACCGTCTGCTACTCCCCCCAAGACAGCATTCACCTTGTTGTCTCCGTCATCCGTGGTCTCCACCATCCCAGAAAACTGACTTCCACTTCCACTATTCGCGTCCAGCGCTTGCTTGCGGCGAGCAGCAATCCTGGCTTCCGGCGCCAGGTGGACGTCTTTTGGACCACGAAAATTCTCGGGATATTTTCCGACTTTCCCACCTCCGTACGAGAAGCAATCCGCTTTCGAGTGACCGACGGGAGTCTCGCAGAACACATTCTCGCAGACAGGTCACGGTCCGCGCTGCTGGGAGTTGTATGGTGCCGGACGCCTTGCCTGGTGCTGGTTTCCTTTATCGTTCTTCCGTTCGTTCTGGTAGGGGGATTGACCAGAAGGTCCAGCTGCGTACGCGTTTGGCATTTCGACGTTTCCGGAATTGAAGGCGCGGCCTTTTGCCTTCCCGGCGACAAGAGCGTTGATGGAAACGATGGAGGGTGCAATCTGCATCTCCACCTCTTCCTCCTTCAGACGGCTAATCACGTATGTGGACGAGACAGGCAATTGCATCGCATTGCCCTGTCGAACCTTCTCCCGAAGCGAGTCGCGGCTAGTGTTGCCGCGGGTTGGCTACGGCTAGCTTGGCTCAGCTTTTGATGGCTCCGGAGCCATCACCGCCTAAAGCCGAGCCAAGCCATTTATAGACGGCTGGCTTGGGCGGCTTGCGGCTTAGCTGAGGCTCAGCCGCGGCTCAGGGTGCATTTGTGGCCGCACGGGTTCCACCACTCCTACCACCTTCTGGTATCTTTTGCACCTCACAACAACCCTGGGACTCCACGAATTCGACTGTTCAATGTAAGTTCGACGTCAAATTGACATCAAATTATTTTCGGATGTGCCGTAAGGTTATCCGATCTGCCGTGTGTCTGCTCAAGATCTCGTCCCTTTTCCCGCTGGATGTGCCAGAAGGGGCCCCATGGCTGATTCGACTGAATAGTCGTCTATGCCATCTTAAATCCGCATCCTCCATGCCCCCTTCCACTGTCTTCATTGGCCCTTTTGTCTTCTGATCTCAGGCGCAAGATCATGCTCTTCTCAGCATGACGAGGAATGCTAAAACACGGTGCGGGACAGTGCGGACCCTATCCCCGAGTTTTCTTTATCTGTAGCTTCAATTTGAGCCCCTTCCAAAGGGAATCGAGCAAAAATTGAGTCCAAACGAGCTGATTTATCACTTGCAGTCCGTTTATCACCCAAAGTCCACTTACAGTATCAATTTTCCCGTGGCACGCGGGTTGCCATGGGAAATGGCCAAGAATTGTTCTCTGGAGCAGGAGAGCATCACATAACATGTAGAGTGCTCAAAAGACCGGAGGGCAGCAGTCGGTTGGCGTATTTGAAAAAAAGCCTGAAGCCACGGCTGAGCTGGGCTCAAGCCGGGTTAAGCTGAAGCCGAGCCACTTATAGCCACTGTGGGAACGGCTGGCTCGGCTCGGCTAAATTTCGGCTCGGCTCAATCAGCTAGCCAAGCTGAGCCAAGCCGCGGCAACACTAGTCACGGCAGTACCGCCACTTGTCGGACTGCGACATGAGTGTCACCAGGTGCTTGGCAAACTCCGCGTCTGGCATCATAAACGGGTCCGTATCCCGCAGTTTCCCGTACAGTTGGATCATGACCTGCCGCCAGTTCACTGGGTCCTCGCTCGCTTCGCATCGGTAAGCAATAATTTGTTGCTTGATGGTGATGGCAGTGAGCGCATTGGAAGGCTCATACTCTCGTTTCAGAGCCATCCAGGCGTCGTGCGCAGACCTGCAGTCGTGGACGAGGTACAGTCGTGCGCTCGGAATTGCCTTCACGATGACAGCATGCACTTTCTTGTCGGCTTGCAGCCAAGCTGCAGCGTTCGCCTTGGCGGTGTTGACAGCTGCTTCGTTTCCCGGCATTGTGAAGTTGGCAAGATTCCCGGCTGCGTCGAGTCCCTGGACTTGCATGCTTGGTACGAGGTCGGGAATGACTGGAGGATTGTAATCGCTTCCAGCGACGTACTTCCAGTACCTAGTGGCGTCGAGGTCGAGCATGGCCTTCTGCTTGAACTCGCTGTAGTTGTTCGAGCCATCCTCGTCTTCAGTAATAGGGGTGAGTTTCACGCCTTTCCACTCCTTCTCGGTGTTCCGAGGATTTGCCATTTAGGACTTCTGGGTAGGAGTAGCGAGGGAAATACGAGGCAGAGAGAGAGCCGAGGAGCGATGAACAAGGATTTAGTTCTGTTGTAAGTTCGCGCAGTGAAAACTCGAATTTCTTGGTTGTGTGAGTTTTAAATTGAGCGCGGGGCCCATAACCTATCAAACTAGGTCCCTTATACACTCGGACTGGGTGAGAGAGAGAACCGTTAGTTAGTATATATGAAGTACATCAGTATCGACATACCTGGGTTGGAGAGAGAACCGTTAGGGGTTCCTCTCCGCCCAGTATGGTAATTATGCAAATGGATTGACGCCAAGGTCATCCTTTAACAGTGAGAGCAAGTTAAACAATGTGTCAGTCTCACGTTGGGACACGCCAACACTGCCACGGCAGTCACGGCACGGCACGGCACGGCGTGACACGGCTTTTTCCCGGGGCCCCATTATTGGGGCGCTCATGGAAATCAGGAATTTGATGGAAGGCAAATGGAAGGGGTGTTGTGGCTTTCGGTGGAATCATCTTGAATCCCCGACCGATTCACGTTTCTCACTCACTCTACGCTCATGATTCGACCCAGAGAAAGACAGACAGAGACGAATAGCAGCAACTCATTTCGGTCGAGTGACCTCGGGCTATAGAATGAACGACGACAAGTACATATCACAGAAAGCGGGGAAGGAAGGATGGATGGTGGGGCAGAAACGATCAATAGGACAGCGTGGGGGTGGAGGCGATTCTATTGGAGACTATCCATCAGACGGGTCGAGGGTGTCAAGGTAGAAGGACGTACAGTAGTGGACGAGCTTTCAAATGACAACCACCAGCCCAACCATCAGCGTAACGGTCGGCTGCAGTTGCTGAAGGACCGCTGCGTCGTAGCCACAGCCGCAACCCTGCGACACAGACGCCACGGAGGTCAGGGATTCCAACAACTCATCCATGAGGGTAACGAGTTCCTGGATGAACTCATCGAGTCCGTCCCCGCAACCGCAGTTAGACCTGCAAGTAAGGAGGCCATCAAGGAGCTCGCAGACGTCGTCGAGGAGGGGACTGATTAGCCCGTCCAAAATTCCGTTCAAAATTTCGTCGAGAAGGTTAACCAGGCCACTGAGAAGATTTCCAAGTCCGCTTGGCCCCAACAGTTCGCCGAGCAAGTTCAGGCCCGTCACGGGGCCCGTGGAACCACCCAAACACCCGTCGAGAGTGCCCCCGCCCCCCCACCGCCCAAGTACCCGTTGGAAGGGAGGACGCTGCTGGAGCTCACCAAGACGGATTTCAGCTTGGAGATGGCCGGTGCGGCAGCCGTGAGGTTGGCCGCTTTGAGCTCATTCGCCTTGTCAACGACGTTCTGGATGTTGGTCAACACCGTCTGGCCCGCGGTTACGACTGCAGCCTTTTGCGTAAAGTTAGCGAACCGCGGGAATATGGAGAAATGCATCAAACCCCACTGACAGTGTTGGTCCTAGCTTCGAATCCGACGTCCTAAAGAAAAGAGGAATTGTGAGCAAGCAGAAGAAACGACCTTTGAAGGCGACGGAGACGAACATTGACTGGGACAGAATCAGGTGAGCGAGAAGCTTGCGGGCAGAACAAAGGAACGCTCACAGCGAGGGCGCCGGGGATGAGGAGGCTCGCGAGTGAGATGGAGACAAAGAGAGCGCGACTGAAGAACATATTGTCAGGTGGGCTGAGGCGGAAGCGAAGGGTAGTAGTTCACGGTAGCTTGGCGAGCGTTGAAGAACTGAGTTGGATGGACGAATTCTGCCCCCCTTTATACTCTGGTGGGTACCCTGTCTCCATGTATTATTCCGCTTCGGGCAGAGCGACTCTCAACATGTCGGCTGGCGCGACACCGGATAGACCTAGAAACCAGAGATAACGAGAAGGCGAGCCAGGTGAGGCAATGGGAATCGAAATTGCATTATTGCAGCTGGACCGTCCGGACGCGAGGCCACAGACATGCATTCCGTGTTCGCTGCTTCGGGAATTGGATTAGTTGCCGACCAAAATGAAATGTCAAAACAAAAAAGGAGATATCAACACAATCTGATTGTTTCGCTTTCGCGTAGGCTCGTGACCAGCCTGCCTACGAAGAGCAACAAGTGCGGCAAGCACGTTGCCGTAGGCAGGCTGGTACCGGCTGAATGCAGTGTTACACTTCCTAACTTACACTTCTTGGTTGTTGAACATAGATCCTTATCTTGGATGAATTGCCTTGCTTCTCGTGCTCTGTTTTTAGCAGAAATGCGGGCATTCAATGAAGCGTTGGATCATATATGAACTCTGATTTTTATCTTATCTAACTGGGTTGCTTGAATACCGGAGCAACTTGTGACTAAAATTCTCGGCAAGTGGTCCTTCTTGGTTAAATCCTTGCCCGAGTGCTCATATTTCAGCAAGCAGGAATCTTTCTATCATGCACATGGTCCATTTCAATTGGATCTAAGAGGCATAGCTCATTCCTGCTATTTGCGGAACTTAGGGTGCGCAATTTTTTTTTTTTTGATTTTTGTCACTTCCAGTAAGACAGCTGTAACTCATTCAATGCTGAGTCAATTCCGATATTCTCCATATCCTTGAAACTGTATTAGAAATATGCAGGTGCCTGTGTTCTCAGAATCGCAACACCGCGAAACCTACCAAATTGGAAATTTGCGGAGGAGATGTGATACTCATATGACTTACTTTCCTTCAAATTGAGTCGGGCTTATGTTTTCGATCTCATGTGCATAGTATAGCTATGTTTTATTGAGGGGATTGGGTCTAAATATTCGAACTTGAGTGCTTTTAGCATCAGAAGGCACTAAGTTGAATTATGCAGTGATGCTGGACAGAAAACAATTATTTTGACTAGTACAACCCTCTCTGAAGACTCAGGATCATTCTAATACATGCTAAGACAATCTGGAAGAAAAATCTACCGACTTCACCGACTCAAGTCAACCCAAAGTCGACTCGAGTCGAACTGGTTCGACTTGACTCGTAAATTAAGTCGAGTCGAGCGACTTTTATCGACTCGACTCCCAGACGACTCGACTTTGGAGTCGCGGCAACATTACTTGCGAGGAATCTTTTATACGCATTCACGGTCATCGTAACGTAAGGAACTGCTTCAGCCTCACAATTTCCTCAGCGGCTTCTAACTCGTGCGCCATCTTCCCTAGCTGTTGCGTTTCATTATATGCGGACAAGTACGGCCGTTCAATAGTGTGATGCTCTCCCTCGGTTGGAATCCCGAACCTCTTCTTACATTCTAAATCCCGATCAATAGCCAGCATTGGATACATCATTCTGATTGTCTCCCGCAATGCCGCGCTGTGGTATTTCCCTGTTTTCGTGGCGACTTGGTGCGTTCTCACCCATAATCAATGAAAGATCAAAAGGCGAGGGATCAAACAATAACGCGGAACCTTTCCCGTCGTTTGTGCGTCCACACTTGTTTTTATGTCCTTCGTATTCGCCAACTTCGGAACCTTTAGCCAACTACACATATGGTTAGTTCATTTGGGTATCTAAATGAAATACACATATAGCTAGAGGACCCTACCGTCGTGTAACACAAAACATGTGGGTAATAAGCACGACACTGTTCATTGACAAATGATGATCGCTACAGAAGCCTTCCATGTTACACTAGATGCACGTCAATTTTGCAGGGTGTTGAAAAGAGTGGCGACATCATTGGCGGCCTCAAGGACCTGTCGTCCTGTTTCGAGCCTCTCCCGCCAGCTCGTGTGGTGCACCGCAGATGCAGACGGCCTTTGAGCAGCGGCGGGGACAGATTGCCTTTGCGCAATTGGCTGGATTCCTTTGCTCGTCGTTTGAACGTCCTCGTGCCAGGCTGTTGGTAGATAGAACGGGAACCCTCCGTCGCCACACACCGCATAATACAACCCCGCACGGAACGGGCTCAACGCGATGTACTACATGGCGAGCGGATTAGAACGATATTTAAATCAAGGGCAAGTGACTTTCGACGCACCACGAGTCCGCGAGCTCTCCTGGTAGGTACAATGCAATGTGCACTGGTCGAGCCAGCAGGGCAGGTTGAGATGTGCCCAACACACTTTCAGGCATGGGTCACATTGCAATACGCACCCAGGGCATATGCAGCGGCAGGTATACCGGCTTGCTACGGAACTGATGGCACTGATGGCATTGATAGCAGGCACCACAGCCACACACAAAAAAAAAAAAAAAAAAAAAAAAAAAAACCTGATAATTGGGTAGCAATTAACCATACTTCAAATTCCCATCTTGATCCAATGATCTAGATCAGCTTAAATGAATATTTTATTCTAATAAAATATTCATTTACCACTGGGTTTGGCCGAGTATTTTGCATTTTGCACAGCAACCAGAGCACCTATTACAAAACGGATTTGACAGCCAGATCGAGCATTTTTGGCTCTACAACTTTGATTTCAAGTCTATTTTTGGATTTTTTGGTGTATCGGGGCCTTCTAGGCTGACCAATTCCCTTTTTTGGCCACTACGCCTTTTGCCCAAAAAGGGAATTCCTCGATTTTGCCACTGCTTGGGTGCAGTTTGGCCGTTCTTCTTGATTTAACTTTGCAATTATCATGTTATGTAGGTGTGGATGGGGCCCAAATCACATTTTGAGGTAGGGAATCTGGGGAACATGAGCATAATGTCTGAACTTGCAAAATTCGATCCTGACATTCCTACCTCACACACAATCATACCTAACTCTCATCATTTACAAGATACTATCATGCTATTATTGGACAGTGTGTCCACATAGTTTTCTCCTACCCTAGGGCTCATACAGATGAACTTTCAGCTTATAGAGATTTCGCTTTTTTAGCATAGTCCTTACCTTTCCTTGATGTAATGTGTGTCTCCAATGGTCATACATAACATATGAGATGTATAAACCTGTTGGTGGAACTTTGATTCATGCTTAGTCCCTTACATATTGAATTCAGTGATGTTCAGGCTTCAACCAGATATTCAGGTTATTCAGGCTCCCTTGTAGTATTGGAACCAGATCCAAACTCTCCTATGACTTAACTAAGGTATGCCACTTTGTTTGAGCCAAAAATCAGGGTGGAACATCAACCTGAACTTGAGATATGTAAGGTGGCAATTTCTGATCATTTGTCAAGTAGGGCCTTAAGCACTGCATATTATGCAAGGAAAACCATCTAAACAGTATTTCCCAATGTAAAGGAGCAATATTCAGCTTTATTTGAAGGAATTTCATCAGGTTTCCACCAGATGGTGTTTTTGGGCACATGGGTTTCACTACAAATTATTGCCTGTAGAGTGCGCACTGTCCAAAACACAATTTCCTCAAATCTTGACCAAAATGAGTGAAATAAAGTTTGGGATTGTTGTTTCACCTTGTAGCTTCTCACTTATAACATTTATTTGGCCCTAGGTGTCTTCCTTGGGCCCCAATTGGTAAATAAGTGGGGAACTGACATTTCATAATTCTCATGGTTCTGATCCTATATCAGTGCAAATTTGAGCCTCTAAAGGTTGGTACATGTTATTACAAATGTCCTATGGATTTGGATTGGTAGTCAGCATGCTGGGACAAAGCAGATGAGGTGAACATTTATGTTTTACATCATTTCCTTTAATTCCAATGTGGTCGATTGTAGCATAGCTAAAAGATCCTTCAGAGGTTTCTGGACACCTTCTAGATCAAGTAGGATTATAGATCCAGCCAGCATAATATTTGGTACCAACAAAATAATGGGAATAATGAAATTTCCTATCTGGTCAATAAATTGTGTATATCCCAGTTAAAAACTCAATAAAGCCATCCAAAACACTGGGATAATCCATTACTATGGAGGGAGAATAACCTGGCTTGGCTCCACTCATTCTGTGTGAAGTAGTAATGCCAGGATTGCAATTTTGCAAGTTCAGACATTATGTCCATGTTACACAGATTCCCTCACCCAAAATGTGACTTAGGCCTCATCCACACCTACATAACATGACAACTGCAAAGTTAAATCAAGAAGAACGGCCAAACTGCACCCAAGCAATGACAAAAACGAGGAATTCCCTTTTTGGGCGAAAGGCGTAGTGGCCAAAAAAGGAAATTTGTCAGCCTGGAAGGCCCTGACACATCAAAAAATCCAAAAATAAACTTGAAATCAAAGTTGTAGAGCCAAAAATGCTCAATCTGGCTGTCAAATCCGTTCTGTAATCAGTGCTCTGGTTGCTGTGCAAAATGCAATATACTCGGCCAAACCCAGCGATAAATGAATATTTTATTCTAATAAAATATTCATTTAAGCTGATCTGGATCATTGGATCAAGATGATGGGAATTTGAAGTATGGTTGATTGCTATTTAATTATCAGGCTTTTTTTTGGCATGCCTGTGGCAGCCTATCATCAATGCCATCAGTGCCATCAGTTCCGTAGCAAGCCGGTATACCTACCGCTGTATATGCCCTGGGTGCGCATTGCAATGTGACCCATGCCTGCAAGTGTGTTGGGCACATCTCAACCTGCCCTGCTGGCTCGACCAGTGCACATTGCATTGCACTTACCTGAACTGTTGGAGTCCGCCTCTAGTAGACCTGTTGCGAATCGTGTCCGCTGCATTGGGATACTCGCCGTGCAGTTCGAACGACACGGCGCCGTCGCTGTAAATGACGACATACGCCCCCTTGATACCCAGCGCGACGCAGGTCGGCTGCCGGATTTTCATGCAGTTCTGGATGTCGTCCTCTAGTGCGGGCGGAATGTTCTGCCACGAGCACCCCGAGGGGGATATGGAGAAGTAACTGAATCCAGGCCCAAAGGTGGTGCGCGTAGGTTTGGCATTCCTTACGAACCGGACGAGGCGCGCGTAGTTTGAATCAAGATTGAATTCCTCTGCGGTATTTCACAGTGTTCACTATTTCCCAAAGATTCGATTAGACATTCACGACCACATACGTTTCCAGGTTTTTCCATCGATATCCGTCCAGCGCATGAGACACGAGCCTTGCTCCATTGACAGAGCCACATCGTGCGGGGTTGCCATGGCTTTTGGATGTTTTCTATTTTTAATGATACTCAACACCTCCACCGGAAGTCCATCGTCGCTACTGGGAACATCCCTTCAATGAGGTATTAACCATAACGACGGCGATTTGCTCACCACGCAGTCAAGCCCGATACGTTGCAGACGTAGCTTTTATTTGGGCCGAACGAAAATTGGTACTTCATGGCTGGCAGTTGGGGTGGTGGTGGTGGTGGTATTCGATGGCGGATGTACGGACCTCTATATAACGCAGTACGAGTCAAGAGCGCGGACCTGTACAAACGGATACCTTGCGGTGCTGTACGGTTCCAATTGAACACGCAGACACATTAAAAGTTACTTCGCAGATAGCTGGTATTGTTGCTGTTTTAGTTATAACGGATTACTCATTAGTATTCTTTTAGTTACATTGAGGCACTGCGACATGGATAGACG
Source organism: Mycena galopus ATCC 62051 (assembly GCA_014925785.1). Lineage (NCBI taxonomy): Eukaryota > Fungi > Basidiomycota > Agaricomycetes > Agaricales > Mycenaceae > Mycena > Mycena galopus. Next base: position 368,234 of record WIQG01000008.1, on the reverse strand, counting down.
CTTGTTATTCTTGAGTTGTTCTTCGGTGCAGTTAAACCGTAACACCATCGCCTTTCTGCCCCCCAGGGCCGATCAATATCATTTTTTTGCGGGAGAGGGCGGAGGGGCACTCAATCGGAGAGATGGTGATGGAGGAGGAGGAGGAGGAAATTAATGCAAAGACCGCCCAAGCGAGAATATTAAAAGAGGACCGGCAGCAAAAGCCCAACCACCCAACAACGACAGCAGGAGTGATTCGTTGGACCGTGAATGTTGTTGTATTGCGGAAGCCGATCGGAACACTCGACAAAGAAAGGAGCCGCCCGTCGAAAGGCTATGGCAGAAGCTGGCGCACGCCACCTCATATCAACGGAGTGGCGAGACAGGAGGTACTCAGAACAGGAACCAAGTACAAAGCGTGAATGAATCAAAACCGAATGAATGGATGAATGAATAAGACCAAATGGAGCTCGAGGGTAGAAAGGAGACAACGGAAAATGCTGCGAGGGCCGCGGGCAGGACGTGGGAAGGCAGATAAAAAAGACCCAGAGGAAGGAGAAACAAAACGAAAACGAGAGTGAGAAGATCGCACGCGAACGAAGCCCCAGGCGCAACTGAAAGAAATGGTGGGCCAGTCCGTGAGCAAAGGATGTTTGGGTCGATATCATACCTATCTTTCTCCTCCGTGAAAGAAAAAATATTCCGCGACGTATGGACAAAGGACACAAAAGGATGCGGACACCCATCATGATCCATGGCGGGAGGAAAGGAGATTTGGCTGAATCTCCCGGCCTGATCGGATGATTGGGCTTTCTGCTAGACTCGTTACCAGTCTGCCTACGATTAACAAAAACTGTGGCGAGCACTTTGCCGTAGGCAGACTGTAGGTTTAGTCCGAGCCCCGTTCTGACAATGCCGCGAGATGCCGTGAGATGCCGCGCCGACCAAATAGACCAAACATCAAAACAAATAAGCCACGCGGGCCTTCGTCAGAAGGGGATTGCTTCAAAGTCCGTCAAATCGGGGGGTTGGTCTTTGCTTCCTACCGTCTCAACGCGGCCTCGGACCTTCAGGATCAGCTGGCAAGTATTTTAGTTTATCGATATACGGACAGCTCTACAACAGAGTCTGAAGGAATTCATTGAGAAATGATCATTGCTCAATGTAGGGCTCCAACCGTTTATTTACCGTTTGCGGATTTCGACAAAAAAACGGAAACGGTACGTAAACGGTTTATAAACGGTTGCAAACGTTTGTAAACAGTATCATTTTTTTTTAAAGTCCCCGCATGTAATATAAGTATAAATCGTTGTTATAATTTGCACTGTGCTTGCACTGTTGTCTCCATTGCCTGGATTGCAATTAGGGAGGTTTTGCAAGGGGTGAGCGATCTCTGGATCGTGGAAGTTGATGTGTGCACGTGAGCGCCACTGATCGATCACGGAACAGTCTTCGGCAACAACGGCATCAGCACGGCAATACTGCCGGCTGACTCCAAGCCAACTCAATAATTCTTCGAGCTCAAATAGAATCTGGTGCTCAAATGGAACAAGAACTGATTGAAATGTATTTATTCTGCACTACGGAATAAAATCTGAATCTCTTTCATCATCGTCACTACCACCGAGAGTATTGTGATCAAGAGTCGCAGATGTGCGAGAGGTACGTGAAACTCGATGGTGATGTGGAGTACCGGCAGGCGACAATGCTGGCTGTTTCTCAGCTCTGAATAGACCCACTGGGATGTTTGCTTCAAGGCGGCTGTAAGGGCAACCTCGAGGTCTGGCCGAGCTCAGAGTCTAGCGAGGGAGAATTCGAAGTCATGAATACACAACTAGTAATACAAAGAGGTAATTAATATACGCACCTAGCGAGGGAGAATCCGAAGAGAAGAAAGACTAAGGACTCCCACGCTAGGTACGGACTAAAATAGAATTAGCCGGTCACATGTGCTCGGAGGGATTGGCAATGATCCCGGGCTTGGTCACACAGGATGTGCCAACGAGGGCGTGACTGGCATGACTTGGGGGTTCCCCTGATATCACCTCCCCTTGGACTGCAGCACCTCGACGCAGAGACTGAATGTTGACTGAGCGGAATGGAAGGGAGTCGAAGGTGGAAGCAGCAATGTGTCGTGGGGTATTAGGATAGCTTTGGTAGTAGTCGGTGACAGCCTTGTCGGCAAACATATCTGAATGCTTGACCCACTTGTTATCTTTCTCGCCATAGCCCTTCTACTTGACAAAGTACCAGAGCTTGCCATAACGATGCTTTGCCTCAAGGATCTCCTCAACCTCCCACTGCACATTGCCCAGGTCATTCAAGACTGGTGGAGGCTCGTCATTCCGCAGTCGACCAGCAAAGGAATCGGGCTCGACGAGCTCGAGCTTGACCACTGGGAAGACAGGGTGGAGCTGGGAGTACCGCGGCAGTAACTTGAGCTTGTATGCACCATGGCCGACCACCTTGACAACCCCAAACGGGCCAAGACGGTGATGCGAGAACTTCCGGGATGGGCGGGTTGTTTGGATATCCGACGTGTCAAGCCAGACCTGGTCTCCTACCTTGATCTCCGGCACTGCAACATGGCGGCGATCATAGTAGCGCTTGTACTCATCCTTGGCCTTGACGAGGACTGCAGACTGTTAAAATGGACGCTCGTTGAGACCAATTGTTTAAAACTTGATACATATGGTTCCTGGCTGAATCATCAAAAGGTTCCATCAAATATTTAGGCTTCAGTGATATCCTCTTGGTGGGAAGTCTCTCCACAGCAGCATGGCACAGATGGAAGCAGGGCAGGCACCTGGAGGCAGAGCCGATGTGTGCCCCCGAGCCCTGGTGAGGGGTGGTGTACATTGGGTGTGCAACAAATTTCCGTGGAGCGGGTTGGGGGCGGGCGCGACAAATTTCGCGGAGCGGTGCGTGAGTTTGGTACGCAGCAAATTTCCGTGGAGCGGTGCATGAGTTTGGCACGCAGCAATTTTCTGCGGAGCAGCGCGGGAGTCTGGTATGCAGCAAATTTCCGCAGAGCAGGCACACTGGGTGCGCCACAAATTTCGCCGAGTGGGGTGAGGTGTGTTTCCACGTAGTGGAGTCAGGGCGGGGCATAACAAATTTCGTGGAGCGGGATGTGGGCGCGCAATAAATCAGCGCGTCAATCGGGTCGCAATTTCACAAAGCCGGCTGCCGGTGAAATTTCTCAGAGCTGGTGCACGACAAATTCCACGCAGCGGCGCGTCAATTAATCGGTACCAGCGGGAGGCAGTCAACACATTGGCACATGTTGATCCCGCTCCTCTCCCCTGTCGGTCATCAACCTCCCGCATCTCCCACCCCTCTCCGTCATTGCTGCTCCTCTCCGTCACGCCCGCCCGCCCACCGCATCACGCCCGCCCGTTACGCCTGCCCGTCACCAAACCGTGTGATCGTGTGCGTACATCAACACACTGCCATGTCGCGTCTTCTCACCGCACCACACGCTACCCGCTCCCCACTCGAGACACCACACCGTCTGCCAAGGCCCGCATTAACCAACGCCACGTCGCTGCTGCACAACTTTGACCCCCGGATATCTCAGCAGTGTTTTCTTTCAATATTTCTCTTGGTGCCGCACACCGTCTATACTACTCGCACCTTCATACCAACCACGAACCGGTCACTCGAAATCCGCATCTACGCACCCTCTCATCCATGCATCCTCAAAGTTTTCGATCCAAATGCCTTCTGCTACCGAGATTCCCGCAACTGCTGCTGCTGTATCGCGCCGATTGTACCACCACACCTGCACTTAATTCCAGCAGTACCGTTTTCATGTGCTCTGCTTCCGAGCTTCCCGCACACTGCTGCTGTCGTGGCGCACCGATTTTACCATGACCGGGTGGGCTTGTGGATGAGCTTGTAGGGTGTGAGTGTCTCGTCGTCTTTCACCCTCCCTCTGATGCATTTCCTGTTTTTCCATTCTCTTTTCGGGCCGCGGCTTCGGCTGCTACATGTATGGGGTTGGGCTGGATGTGCTTTCGTTTTGCAATACTCTCCCCCTACCCCCCAACAACGCCGTTTTCATGCGCGCCATGTGCGACCTCACGGCGGATGATTACCACCACGCTCTTGCGGAACAAACCACCTGCGCTGTGTCCATCACCAAGACCTCGAATTCACCGACCACGTCCTCGGGCCTCGATCACGTATGAACACTTCATTTCTACTTGTTGCCAACGACAATCTCTGCATGAGAGGTCCACACTGCACCCCAGCTCGACTCTTCGCTAGCGTACACGAAGAGTCTGGGCTAGCTTAACATCTCTCTTCCCGGAAAGCCCCCGCTGTGCGTCTATTTTGTCCGTCATGACCTCCGGTACGCATGTGTTTTGTGTTTCTCTCTCCTCGACTCTCGCGCCACTCTCTATTCGATGTTTACCATGTTTTGCCACATACAAGGATATAGTACACGCAACACACACACTTTACAGAACGCCTTCAGAACAGCACCGACTACGACCCTTGATTTTCAATCTCTGCGAAAGCGACCAGCTCCTCCGCGACCCCCTCAACGACATCCCTCCGAACCAGCGCATCCCGCCACGTGCGCACTCTCGGCGACCATAACAGTGCTCCCCCCTCCTTCCCGTCTTTCGTGTCCTTTTCCTCTACCGCATACCGCACGCATGCGAGCCCTCCATACACCGCCGCCACCATATTCTTGCAGAACAAACCACCTGCACCGCGTTCATTGTAACGTTCCTCCGCGTCCACGACTGGTCTCTTTACCCTACCATGTATAGGTCGCTTTTAATGCAAACTCTTTTCGATTTATACCTTGAGATTCATTCCCTCTTTCAGTGCATCAGCTCTTTACATCCCTGCCGACAAATTCAGCCCATCATCCAAGCATAAGAGCATCCAACTCCAGCTTGATTCAGCCTTCTTCCATGCACACGGATTCAGCGTACAATCTGTACTGCCCGCACTGCCCGCTCTCCCACTTTCCAAACCATGGGCAGCTTTCTCGCGCAAGACAACCACAGCCGCATTCCGTTTCATGCACTGCACGTGCGCCCACAAATTGCGCTTCTCATTCAATAAACATCCATCGATTATCTTATCGATCCCCGGTGACCAAACTGCGCCTTTCCTCAAAAGGTTCCATCAAATATTCAGGCTTCAGTGATATCCTCTTGGTGGGAAGTCTCTCCACAGCAGCATGGCGCAGATGGAAGCGCGCGGGGCCCATATTCGGTGCAACCCCGAGGTCACTCGATCGAAACGAGTTGCTGCTATTTCTACATTTTTGTTTGAAGATGATTGTCTTTCGGTCACTCGATCGAAACCAGTTGCTGCGATTTCGCCGTTTTTGCTTCATAACTACTACGGAGGCTCTGCCGATGGAGTAGCCCATATTCGCTGCGACCCCGAGGTCACTCGATCGAAACGGGTTGCTGCTATTTCTCCATTTTTGCTTGAAGATGATTGTCTTTCGGTCACTCGATGGAAACCACTTGCTGCTATTTCGCCGTTTTTACTTCAAGATTATTGTCTTGCATACCTACTATGGAGGCTCCGCCGTCCCTGTAAGGAGCCTGGAATATGCGCTACCCGCCGTATTCCAACCAAAATTTGCACCTCGGGGGAACTGTGGATGTTCACTAACGCCTAAGTGGCGGTGACAACGCTAACAGTCGCCGGTCGATCATTCAGCAATGTTCAACCACGGTCGCCCGGACCAATTGTCCAGCCTCGTGGGACGAGCGAGGTATGATACTCTGATATCTCTCATTGAGCCTTCGCGAAACACAATTATCATGGTCGTCAGAAGGCCGTGAATTATGATTTGGCTGCGCATCGTGAACACAATCGATTCAACCAAGTACGACTGTCGTACGTCGGATGCTGATTCCCGTCCAACATATAAAGCCTTCAGTTTTAGCCGGACCCGATGTGAGTTCGCATGTGCACCGCAAATGATAATAACCATAAATGACACACAGATAACAGTGAGCCTAAGTACACCATTTGACCACAACCAACAATTTGAGGACCCATCAGTGAAGTTTACCAGGACATAACTGATTATGCGGCCGACCTCGCTGACCACGGTACCGAGGCCGCGCCGGCGAAGAACGCCAAGCCTACGGAGAACGCGAAAGGTACAAAGAGGGCGGAGAGGGCAGTGCGTCCTGTGCATTGTATTCCGTCGCGATTCGATTGACACGGTTTGCCCGCGCTGCTGGCGATCACCAGCAATTTCGACCGGACCGTGATCGCCGTAACAACCAGAGTCCAGTACTGAGATTAGCTGTCGGGGGGAAATTGGGGCCTTAATAAATTCCGTTGCGTTCTTGGTACTGTCGTCAAACTTGTTGCTGAGCCACTCTCCTTTGCGTCAAGGCCGGCGTGTTGATCAGGTTTGTTGTGAGCCGGACTATTTTGAGACAAGGTTTCAGTAAAAATCTTTCCGCAGCCGCGGCCATGTATGACCGCTGAGACCGTTTTCCCTGTTTTTACCTACAATGGGGTCTTTTTCTCTTTGGATTTGTCGGCGTTGTAGAACGTGACAATTGACATACTGACAGGATCATGATATTTTCCCATGCCGCGATTTATGAAAATTGGTATCGAATCTTTGTGCTCGTAACTGATACAGATTGCAATGGGTATAGCCTAGAGATCGGCTGCACCGAATCCCATTCGTCAGTATTCTAATTTAGCTCAAAAAATATAGCATGCACGCACACATTATATGTGACTTGTCTCGAATATTGGGTCCAGTCGACTTCTCGTCCATCGCAGGAACGCTTTGCGGCTGCGTGCTGTTCCCTTGGAAAAGCGCCGCCTCCTGGTTCTGCTCCGCGACATAGTTCTGCTCTGAGTCATCCCGTTTGAGTTTCGTACACCAAGAGTCGGGAACTGGGATCCAATGGCAATGTCAATGACAGAGCACCGTGGTGTGTATACGAGGGCGACGCACATAAGTTTATGATGACCCGTATACATGAGCTGTCGCTAGCGCTGCTGCAGAATGCTAAAAATTAATCCAATATGTCAGTTATGAGTCACACGTCTTCCAAACAACAGCTGGAATTCAGACGCACAGCAGCAAATGCAGCATGATAAACACAGATCGCAGCAGTCGTTTGCTGACATTATAGGCCTGCCTAGTCGTACGTGAAAAAGAAAGAGTGGGTGAAGTGTAGGGAAGAAGAAGAGTAAACGAGGAATCAAGGCTGTGCCCGTAGCGACCAAACATTTGATGATCCAACGTTGATCCACAACGTCCAACAGAATACAATGGGCCGAGGCACCATTCATCCGCCGGGCTGAGATCCCCGAAGCACGCCAAAGAAATTGCTGTGCGCCATGGAGAACACCAATTCACGGCTAGAAATTCACGATTCGACACCACCACGATCGTGACTTTTCAAAAAACGCGACTACTTTTCTCCCGTTTTTCGCCTAGGCACGGATCACGGATGTTCAGAAGATAGAGCAACTAATGATTCACGATTCAATGCCATGGTCCACACTCTTCAAAAACGCGACCAAGTGCTGCGTAAATATTTCGTGAATCCTGCTGGTCGGATGCAGGTGGTCCCGCCAAACAGCACCGCTCGCCCGACTGAGGTCTTTCTTCGGGATGTTGTACTTCTTCGCATTATCGAGGATGTGGTTGAAGATATCGAAGGCGGAGAAGGTGAGCACCCTCGCGTCCGAGTGGGCAGCGGCGAAAGCCTCCACTGATTTCCGAAGTTCGGAGTTCCAGTTAAGGTATGTGGCGCTGATGTCGGAGGAAGCGTTCATGCCTGTGGATGGAGAAAGAGGTGAGAATTGCGTGAGATAAGCGGAGAGTCAATACCTGCGGGGGATCGCCCGATGGGTGGGACGTCGATGAATAGGAACACACGAGCCCCAGCAGAGTAGAGTTTCTCTTCGAGGCTGAATAATAATTTCAGTGTGTCCGTGTGCGTCTGAGCGTAACTAAGAAGCAGGAAAAGACGGTCAGTATATGCCATGAGGTGAGGAGTTTCGGGCTACCCACGCGCAATCATTTATTCCGACCCATGTTACTTTGTGCGTCGGGGTGAGCGTAAGATGATCAATCTCGCAAGGTCCTCACCAAATAATGAATCCGCAGCATCCCACGGCAAGCTTTCGTCGGAACGTTCCATCGCGTATCCCTCCAGAAAATTCTGATTCACCTGGGTCTCGACCGCTGGACCGAAGCCGAGCGCTGGGACTCGCGCGCCTCCAGCGGCGTAATCGTGCACGAGTAAATCCGGATGCGGGGAGTGCTGCATTAGAAGGTATCCTACCCAATTGGTACCGTCTATGTCGGCGTACGTCAGAGACTTGTATGGAACAGTCTTGCGGTCAATCTTCTTCGGTGGAGGTAAATTCGCTGCGTATCCAATCGCAGAATACGAATCCCCACTCAAACGACTGAGCAAGGGCAACGGGCAGGTGGAAACGACCCACAAGATGAACAGGTTCTTGAACGAATCGAATCCGGGCCAACGTGCCTCGTCATTGAATGACATATTCTCTATCTTTGAACCTAGGGAAGCTCGGGTCAGGTTCATTCAAGTTGTCGTGTCAAACTGTCGCCGATGGGTTGCTGTCGATACTGACAGTCATTCTGCCCAAGCTTCTGAGCCTCGGGTGCTTTCAGCGAAGGAGCCTGGCAAATGAGCTGGAATTTACGTGCGAATTGAGAATCTCACAGATCTCTTGAAGGCTGCGGACAGTCGCTTCATGACGGCAAGACAGGAAAGTCGGTTGACAGGTGATGGGTGACATGTAACGGTAACGCGTCGCTTCTCCTTTCTTCCCACCACCATGCCTTGTCTCTCTTGACAGACGCTCTATATCAGTTCTAACTCGTACCTCGTTTGATATAGAGCCTGTTAGTTACCGCGCTGCGTTCGAGAAAGCGTTCACTGGCCCTTAAATGCTTTCTCGGAGAGCCCAAATCTGACATTCAGAAGCAGGCCAATTTGTGGGTTCCTCCTCGCACCGCCCACGTGTTCCCAGTTCCTAGCAGATTACCATCGACGTGTCCTGCGAGTCTGTGCAAGATGCCGCAAAGAAAATTCATAAATCATTCAATGTTACGGACTCAAGGAGCAGGAGCACTATGTCCGATACGCTGAAACGCGAGGCGGTCTTCGATTTGTATCACTCCAGTGGCTTCAGCGATGCTGCTCCGCATTTTTGGGCCCTTCATATTCGTTCGCAAGCGGGCCTTGTGGAGTGCGACGGGTCCCTTCGCGGAAGTCTCGGGATCCAGGAACGTCTTGGACGTACCCCTTGGTCCTGATGCAGATCGTAATAACCCCGAATCACGGCACCGCATGTCCAATTTAGAGCGGCGTAGGTGCCGTTTCGGTTAACGCCTAGGAGGACAGCTCCTCCACTTTCCCCGCCTTCACTTTTCTTCGTCTGTCGTATGGTATTGCCGCCTCTTCTTCTAATCTCTTCTTCCTCTGTACGGTTTTCTACTTCTTCTCACCCCCTCACGGTGCGTTATCTCGGTCTAACATACGCGCTCGGCTTAGGTTCTCTAGGCTTCCAATTCTGCACCAAACTCATCCAGCACGCGGGTGTCCTCCGCTTCACCCCCTTCTTCAAAGGCCATGTCGTCCTCGAGCTCACAGCGGTTGGACCTTCACAATTTGGCTCCTAGGAAATATTGATCCCCAACGCAGACTCTCCGCCTCCGCCGCATCCTCGTCCTCGCGAGTTACCTCCTCTTTATTGCCGACATCCTCGCGGGCGCCGAGCTCGTCTTCCAAAATCCCGATATCCTCATCGACACAACTGCAGTCCACATCTGCGCCTTTGTCGATCACCCACCTTCCTTCCGTTTCTATCTCCCAAAGTTCGTCCAGCCTGGTGTGTCTCATTCCGACGCACTGCATCCGCCCTCCCGTTCATCCAATTTTAGAATCCGACACCCACCGCCGTTACCGATGCCCAAGTGGCACCTCTCGCGCACCGAACTGGCGTTATTGCCGCAATCTGCGCATCTATAATCGCCGCCCTCTTAACTGCGCTTATCGTCTTCTTCCTATGTCGCCGCCGCCGCATCCGGCAAAGGCAGCTCGCTAGCAGCACTTCGGAGCAACACCACTTCATGCACGAACTTCCAACCCCGCGAGAAGAAGATGCACCATGGAGGGATACTCCGCCCTCGACGGCGGGCTCCGGATGGCCCGAGAACGCCAACGGTTCGCCGTGGACCGCCCCGGGACCCCCGTCCGTCGGCCGTGACCGCCGATCTATGAAAAGTATCGCCAGTTTCTCGGGAAAGACACCGCACTACACCACTCGCTCCCGCGCCAGCGCCAGCATGTCAGAAGTCTACGGCTTCGGACAGGACCTCGCCTGGAGGGAAGCGCACTACGAGCACCCCCTTCCCACCAATCCCTCGGGCTCAACGCCAATGCGTCCACAGATCGACGTCAGTCCACCCACGCCCGTTCTTCACCACACGACGGGCTCGGCTCTCCCCCTTGTGCGAAACCCCTCCACCGCGTCGTCCATTAATTCAGAATACTCCACGGCATCGGCTGGGCGGTCGGCGCCGCGTGATACCATACAGGACCATCAACGAAATATGTCCTACCAGGGACAAGAGTCCAGACCTGGCTTCTTCTGACGGACCTGTCCCTTGTGCCCATGATAGTATCCATACACGACCCCTAGACGGTTCTTAAATCCGCCCGGTAGGAATTAGGGATGGACGAAGCAGACAATAATTATTCGTGTACTTCTATCTGTACTTTTATGTAGGGGCATGTATAGATGAGGTTTGCGCGCGATTTGACAGCGAACGTTGAATTGGGCATCACAACTGGACGATTACGGAGGGTGGTCAAGATCAGATTGCAGCTAAATCCGAAACGATAGACGTTTTCGTTTTGCGAGCAAAGTTCGGGCCGCTTGCCGCGGCCACTACAAGCAGTAATGTGAGCTCAATTTTTTGCCGTCATCTCCTCTGAAATGAGGCGGATGCGGTCGGCCCGAACTTTTGCTCACGAGTGGAAAACATCCAACGTTTTGGATTTAGCTGTGAAATATTGTACTAGAAATACAATGGTCGTAAGTACATTAATACATTTCGAGTCCTTTCGTCGTTTATTGCTATTTTCAAAAATAATGACACACCCCGTGAAAAAAAAAAGAAAAGTTTTGAGATCGCAAAGGTTCTGGGTTCGGTTCCCGGACCGGGCGGAGCTTTTGCCAATCATCGTCAAATAACGCGCCAATCTCTTCGCTTCCTCGTCCACCACATGCCTAACCGTCGTATTAGCGATGATTTGAAGGATGCAATGCTACGCTTGGAAGAGCGTGGCCGTGACACCACCTCTGAGATCCTCAAGATCGCGCAATTCTCTAGATCGACACTCATTCGCACACGCAAACGTAAACACCATACTGGCAGTGTTGCCAAAGCTCAGGCCATAGGACGCGGGAGGCCACGCACACTTGCCGATGCGGACGCTGATTATCTCGTCCGTTTGGCACGACATTCTCCTACCCAATTTCTTGACGAGTACCGAGATCGTTTGGAGCGCTATCGACATTTACCCGCATCCCTCGCCACTATCCATCGCACATTCTTGCGTGCTCGTATGAGCCTCAAAGCAGTCCAAAAAATGGCATCTGAACGCTCTCCCTTTGCTCGCGCCAGCTACTCCCGTCGTATTTCCATATATCCGGCCAACTACCTCATATCCATTGACGAAGTCTCGAAAGACGACCGCACCTATGCCCGAATTTTCGGCCGTTCTGAAATTGGAACCCGTTGCGAAGTCAGCCAGCCATTTGTGAGAAGGCGCCGGTTGACGGGAGTGGCTGCGTTGGCCCTGGGAAAGGGAATAATTGGAGCCAAGGTTGTTGAAGGGTCTCTATGTCGTGAAAGCTTCGTCGAGTTCCTTCGAGACAGTGTGGTGAGTAACTCCTTGCCGTTTCATGACAAAATCTGATGAATCAAACATGCAGCTGCCGTTGACAACACCATATCCCGGCCCTCAAAGTGTACTGATAATGGACAACGCCCGAATCCACCATGGCCCTGAAGTGGATGATCTTGTAGCTGAATATGGTATGTCCTGCTGTCAATTTCAGAGGATCCTCTGTTCTCAAACTGGCTGTCCTTAGGTGTCCGCATCGAGTATCTCCCTGCTTACTCGCCAGACTACAACCCCATCGAGCTGGCGTTCTCCGTGATCAAATCTCATCTCCGCCGCCAAGGGATTCACTGCTTCGACGAAGACTCGGCATACTACGAGATGTATTGTGCTTTTCAGATTATTACTCCTACTATGACATACGGTTTCTATCGGCATTCAGGCTATTTTCTTGATTGATTCCAGTACAGTATCGTCGCTGAGTACAGTTTCTGTTATTGTTGTGGTCCATGTTTCTACATATCATGCAATGTTATAATGATTCGCATCCTCACTGCTCGCCTTCACCAGCAACCCATCGATCCTGCGCATCCCGTACGTTAGCCACCTCCGCATGATTCAAACCCGCCTCGTGAAGATGATCATTTTTCAAGTGCCGAAGTGTGTGTGGACCCGTAACGTCGAAGTTACGAAGTTTAGCGTGAACAGAGTCAGACAAATGGAATCGCTCGCAGAAGATCTCGAGCGTCAATTGCGGCGGAATCCTGCGTGGGATAGGAGCTCCTGGAACTGTCTGCTGTGGGAGAGGTTGGAGAGGACGTGCCGGCTCGGGTAGTGTGAGATTGATCGTAATATTCGAGTCCTTGGCCGCTGTCTTCTGTGTAGCACGTGTGCGGAGCAACTGTTCATCCTCCTCATTTTCGGTCTCTTGGAATTCATAGAGCTTGCCCTCGGGCGGGGTTTCGACGTCAACAGCAGATCCGTCATCGTTTATGTGCTTCGCTTGCTGTAAAATACATCAGATAAGTATCAGAAGTGAATGATTGTAAGGAACACGCACCGCAGCTGCCGCCCATGTTTGGAGGTGAAAGTGTGTCAAATGGACGTGCTTGGCCGTTGTTTTGTCGGGATAGCACAAAAATCGTTTGCAAGTCCGGTCGTTACACTTCCATCTCGCTTGGAGCTTTATGATGAACTCCGTCTGCTCAAGTTCTTCAGGCGAGGGGTCAGCCGACTATAGATAGTAAGTTCACGCGCAGATATATGATATAGAGATAGACGCGCACCTTCCCCTTTTTTTTCTTCGGGCGCTGCTCCTCCTCGCTCGATGTCTCGTCGTCTTCCTCTCCAGGCTGCATGATGAGAACCTGATGCATGGCAACAAAATCACAACATACCTGCAACCCTGACATGGTAATCTTCACAGCATCCGGCGCGGTTTTCTTCATCACTTCCGTAAGGAGATCCTTGTACTCAGATTCACATGTCAGGGACATGTCTTTGAACTGGGTCTTGGGAATAGTATAGGTCATGTTTGGAATATCAATAGAGCCGCTCGAGTAGACACCGGTGCGGGGTGACCAGGAATAGCTAAGGGAATCATCGCCTTGATCACGACCAAGAGCACGGACAGCGCCACCAAGAAGAGTGCTCAATTCTGAATCTTCGTGGATGTAGATAGACTTCTTTATCACAGGCCGTCTGCCGTTCTTTCGCTTCTTCTTGCCGGCTGGAAAAAGGCCCGTGAATTCGACAGTAAATTTGAGCCCGCGACCATCATTGTATACTGATACTACTGTCCCTCAGTAGACTGCTGGGTACCGTTGTGAGTTGGAATACCTTCATTGTCGTCTTCGTTGTTACCGGTGGGCGGGTCCATGGTACGGGTGAGCGAAGGAGAAGTGAAGGACGCGTTATTTGACGATGATTGGCAAAAGCTCCGCCCGGTCCGGGAACCGAACCCAGAACCTTTGCGATCTCAAAACTTTTCTTTTTTTTTCACGGGGTGTGTCATTATTTTTGAAAATAGCAATAATTTCACTTCTTAATTTTCCGCTTCATCCTTCACGCACGGCCCTCCGCCGTCCCCGCCTCCGCCTTCTCGCGACGCACCAAATTGCCTCGCTGGCTGTCATTCTCCCCATCAAAGCTGTCGTTATCTACCTCGTACAGCCTCTCCGCCTGCACGTCCTGCCGCAGCACGAACTTGCGGATCCCGTACGGCACTTGACGCAGGCCATATGCCGCATGGTCGCGCATGGGAAGGGAAAACACCTGGTCGAGCTCCTCGAGCGTGCGGCCTTTGGTCTCGCGGACGAAAAGGAGGATGAGGACCCATAGGACGCTGCAGCGCATATCAGCTTAAACGCCGAAAGACAGATAATGGAATGGATGTACGCACCAACACCAAGCGGCATAGAACCCGAACGCACCCTGCGGCTTGAAGGCAGTGAGGAGCGAGGGGAAGGTGATCGACAGGATGAAGTTGAAGAACCACGTCGTCGCCGTCGCGAAACTCATGCCCAGATTCCGGATGTACAGCGGGAAACTGCCTCAATGTCAGGATTGATATCCGCCTTCAGCGTAAATGAAGGCGGGAACCTACGCTTCAGCAGAGTACGTGAACGGTACAGGACCTTCACCCGGCGAGTAGAATATGCCGAAGAGATCTGGAATCGCGATGGTCAGATAACTGAGTTGAACGAGAAGGAAGAGAACGAACAAATTCCGATGGATACGCCGGCAAGCTGCCCTGTTGACGTTGGAGACCAGAACGAGAAGCCCGTGATGAGCAGGCAAATTGCCATGAACGGGAACGTGAACAGGAGTAGGTTCCTGAAACCCGAACCACGTCAGCTAAAAAAAAAATTTGGAGCCGAAGGCAACTCACCTCCGACCAAAGGTATCGATGGTGAATACGGCAGGGAGCGCAAACAGGAAGTTGATGAGCCCAAAGCCGAAAGACGATAGCAGTGATGCGACGCGCGAAAATCCGGACTGGAAGAACACAGTCGAGGAATAATAGGCAATGACGTTGACGCCGCAGAATTGTTGGCCTAAGTACCCGGTTGAATAAATATGTCGTCGTAACCATCTGACAAAAAAGAAAGCACGCACCAAACATGACAATAAAACTCGCAATGGCCGCATTCCGATTCCTTGCAACCGCCCACATCTCCCACAGCCGATTTCTCCCACTCGAAGTAATCTCATTCTCTGCCTCCAAAAGGACGTGCATGTAGTACAAATCCCGAGCAGCCTGCACGGGCCGGAAGCGTAGACGCTCAAGCTCATTGTACGCCTCTTGGTACCGCCCACGGCCGATGAGCCAGCGGGGACTCTCAGGCGCGAAGAGGACGAGACAGCATACAATGAGCGCGGGGACGCCGGCGGAACCGAGCATGAGGCGCCAATTGAGGCCGGTGATGTGGTGTTTGTCGGGGACGAAGTAGAATGCGACGTCGAGGAGGTCGCCGAGCATGATACCGAAGGCTGGACAGAATGTTTAGCGGGGAATGTGGGTCAGAACAGGTGGAACGTACCAGTCCACATTTGCCACATCATAACGAGTGAGCCGCGGATGTTGGCGGGAGAGCATTCAGCGGAGTAGACGGGGACGGTTGCGGATTTAGGGCCAATACCGAAGCCGCTGCAGAATGTTCAGTCGCAGGGCGAAGAAAAGGTATGTGGAGACAAACAGGAAGAATCGGGCAATGAAAAGGTGCCACCACGTATTAGTGAAGGAGCTCCATATACATGCGAGGAAACTAGACGGGTGTTCAACATAATAGTTTGGGTGAGCCAAACAAAATACATACCTGATTAAACATGTAATAAAGATCGTTTTCTTTCGGCCAAATGCTTTGTTCAAAGGCTCTGTGAGCCAGCAGCCGACGAAGGCACAGCACCTAAAAGAAATTGATTAGATACAATAAATATAATATATAAGACATAGAAAAATACTTACATATAGGGAGCCGAATTGACGAGGCCCACAAGCCAGGTATCGTGCTCTGTATGTGGTAATGAGAGGGCAAGCACAGAATGTCCCCAAGAAAAACTCACGACTCGTGGAACCGATGCCGAATTGGGCAGGGTATATAATTTGCGCGCCATTGATGACCGCTTCGTCCATTCCTTGAACGGCAGCCGCGAGCGACGACATTATAACAAGCTGCGAAATAAAATATCGGTATCGAGCGAGGCCGCCGGAAATGGATCGCGCACATAATACAGTGTTGGTTTCTGGTGGTATCTATGCGTGGTCTCCCGCCGAAGGTAATATTTATCCTCCTCATCGAGAATATCAATTGTTTCGAATGCTGGTTTGAGGCTTAGCTTAGGTTAGAAGAAACAAGACACGAGACACCGACCTATGGGATCCTGTGCGACCAGAGCTCCCTTTCGCAACTCGATTGACAGGTGTTTCAATCCTTTCTCCTCCGCAAACCGGTCCACATCACGCATGAGCTGCTCGCGCGAGATGCCACGCAGCGGATTGGCGAGTTTGGCATTCGTGGCCCTGGGGATTTTTCTAGCTCTGAATCTTTTGAAAGCAGACGCATTCCGGATACTCACGTCAGCTCCTTCAGCGAGGGCTCGATATGGGAGGAACGGCGCGAATTGCTAATCATAGGCGTGTGGTGCTCATGGTGGCTCGTCTCTGGCTTCTCGCTGAACTGTGCGTGACCGGAATTGGACATGGCGGGGGAGAATTGGAGACCTTGGAGAGGCGGCGAAGGTTTTATACGGCCTGAGAAGAATGACGAAGTTGAACATGCACATTAATCCCTCAGCATATTAAAATAGCCCAAGAGGGCGAACCAGTCCGAACCCTCGGAGCATGGGTCGGGAACAAGGTAGACCAAGTTTCAACCTGGACAAAAACAATTGATAAGATTGATGATGCACTTGAGCGGTGGGAGAAAGGGCACCCCACCATGGAAGGGCGGCGACTCATAATTATGATGGTTGTAGGCGGCATGACACAGTACCTTGCCAAAGTCCAAGGAATGCCTCTGGAAGTCGAGAAGAAACTGGAGCGCCGCATACGGTCCTTCCTATGGAATGACAAGAGCCTGATCTTAATTAACAAGGAAACAGTATACGCACCTGTAGATATGGGAGGACGAAACCTCCTCGATATAGTTGCTCGCAATGAGGCAATCACCGCAACATGGCTGAAGTCATACCTTGACCTTGGCCCATCACGCCCACTCTGGGGATTCGCTGCTGATGAGCTGATTGCACTTGGTATACAGTCAAGCTCAGAAACAGTTGTGGAAAAAAACCTACGGACCTGTGTTTTCCTTCAAGCCTGGGAAACAGGCCGCACCTTGAAACCGAAAGACCTTATAAACATGGTCAAAGTTGCTCGCGCTCGAGGTGTTCAAATGGACGGCCTTGCTTTCTCCCGAGAGATTATGCGTGACATGGTAATTTGGTACCATATTAAGAGCACCGCGGGCCGACGACTCTTCAATAATGGAAGAGAAGTACGATGCCTCAAAACGCACCACAAAATAAGAACTGTCCGCGAGACTGAGGTACTCGCCCGAAAGCCAGAGAACCCACGTCATAATCCGCGGTCAAATTGTGCATGTTCTGAATGCAGGACAACCAGACTCGACTGCCCACAATGCCAAAACCCCCACAAATGCTACCTTAAAGCTCGCCAGCTCCTTAACTCGCTGGAACCCAAATGGAATCCACTCAAACCCCAACCAGAAGACTACGAGAATATACCTGCAGAACCCATGATGCTCGAGGACAACGAGGAGGTCTTTGACCCGAGAACCACTGTCAAGGGGAACTTAGGAGACACCTTCAGAATATTCACAAACGGCATGAAAGGAGGCACAACTGCCCCAGAAACCAGGATCGAGCCTGAAGCAGATGAAGAAGACATCGTGGTATATACTGATGGATCAGCGACAAATAACGGGAGAGCCGATGCACGCGCAGGCTTCGGGCTGTACTACGCCCCGGATGACCAGAGGAACCGTGCCATGAGAGTGCCCGAAGAGCTAAATCAGTCAAATAACGTGGCTGAAATCCTAGCCGTGAAGGAGGCAATAGAATCCAACCCCAAAGATGTTACTCTCCGGGTGAAGAGCGACTCCAAGCTGATCGTTGATGGCCTGACGACAAACCTACAGAGGTGGGAAGATGAGGGCTTCCAGAAGACGGAAAATGGACACCTGATACAGGTCACGGTGGCACGACTCCGAGAGCGCAAAGCACCTACAACGTTTCAGTTAATCAAAGGGCATTCAGGAGTGGAAGGCAATGAAAGGGCCGACCGCCTAGCAGATGAAGGAAGACAAATGGATATTGCACCAATTGTCGACCTCCACATTCCCCGAGCAGTGCTCATCCCTGGAGTCAAACTCCGAATTATCACGCAATCACTAGCATATAAAATCATCCGTGCGCAAGCGATGGAAACATACACATACCAAGAAGCGCTAGATAGACGCGCTACAATCAGGAACATGATCTCTGCCCAAAATGCAGCAGCAGGCGATGACGATGTCCCGGCGCCGGCACAGATCTGGAAGTCTACCCGACACAAAGACATCTCCAGAAGTATCCGATACTTCCTGTGGATGGTCATACACGAGGGATACGCCGTTGGTGAGCACTGGCAGCACCTCCCCGGATACGAAGACCGGGGAATTTGCAAAAAATGCGACCTACCCGAGAATATGACACACATTCTAACACGGTGTGACGAAAATGGTCAGCGAACAATATGGGAGCTGGTGTCTGAGCTCTGGAAACTCAGAACAGGCACAGAGATGAACCCACCACTCATGGGGGACATTATGGCCTGCGGCCTCACGAAAAAAGGGAACCTCCCTGGTAAAACAGACGCGGGCACAACGCGTCTACATCGAATTGTCATCTCGGAATCTGCCCACCTTATTTGGCGCCTACGCAATGAACGAGTCCTCAATGGAAAAGACCCTGCAACGATAAGCGAGATACGTAACCGCTGGGTGCACGCTCTGAATATGAGGATCGGAATAGATTGTTTAATGACGAACAAAGCGAAGTATGGCGTGAAAGCACTAAAGAAATCGCTCGTGCTCAAGACGTGGACCGGAATCCTCCGAGACGAAGACAGACTCCCAGCCGATTGGACTAGGGAGGCCAGGGTTTTAGTGGGTATTGGTTGATGAATGGTGATGATGGGCCGGCCTGCGCAGCCCTGAACCTGGAGACCGGAGCCCCACACAGGCGTCCTCCGTGGCGTATCGTGCATAATTTCGCATTTCCCTGGGTGGCTGTCGGCGGGGTTGAAAGAACGTGGTCCCCGCCAATCTTAACAATGGTATGGTAATAGAGGGGCGACCTGGTCGCATGTCCGAGTGATCCGCCGGGCGGTGACGGAAGAGTACTAGTTAGTACTATCCCAAATGCCATCTTGTTCCACATAACATGCAGTGTTTCAAAAATATCCCAATCGGGAATCCGAGTGGTGCGGAACCTGGGCCGAATCTTTTTTTGTGGAGCCTTTCCCCAAGCAACTTGGCCGAGGTTGAGTTGTGCGGAGAACGGAGGCTGGGCCGTGGAGTGCAGTGTTCTACCGTTGCCGCCGCCAAGTATGACGTCACCAATGATGAGGCTTTCATGAAGTGTAGTGTTCGAGTCGACGTCTCCCGGGATTAGTAATTACCCTCTCTTTAAAATTACGCTTCTCCGTCCGTCCGAAGCCATTTTAAAGTCCGCTGGTCAGTTGACCCACTGTGATCCGATATTACCCCGTCTGAGCCGCTTTCAAACTCCGCTATTAGCGGAAGCGACCGCTCGGAAACTTCGCTATCAGCGGAAGGGGATGCGAGGCCGCGAAGCGGCCGAGCGGCCGCTTGTGTCTTTTAAATTGACCTGTTCGGGGAGAAACTCACCAAATTATCCAACAATTCTGCGTCTTCCAAGTGAAAAGCAAAATGCCAAAGACAATTTTCAAGTAGCTGCTACATTCACAATTTACCAAATCAGAACTTCACTGAAGGATCGTCGCACAGGGTTTCGATAAAGCGGCTCAGCAGGAACGGTTGAAGGTGTAGTCGGCCGATATTTGGTAAGACACCCCGTCTACTTATTCTCGGGCGTATTGAACTCGGAAAAAGTTTGTGGCATATATGAATGACTCAGAATGAGTGCAGTGATGGATACAAATATGTTCCATCTTACTTCCGGGTGTTAAACCTTCCTCCCAAGGGGCGTCATTTGGGCGATAGTCCTCATTGTTTGGCACGATGCATGATGCGTGTCTGTGGTGTGTGGGCTATTATCGAGTGTTCGTTGTACATCTGATACTGAAGAACGCCGTGTTGGGACACTGGGTCGCCAGAAAAGCATTTGGTGTCTTCGGTCATCTCGGGGATGCACAATGGTCCCGTTAAGCTCAGTATTCAGTCCCCACAGAGCATTCACGGTCGAATGAACCTTGAAATTCTACCTGGAATTTTCAAGGTTGAACCTTAGTTGAACTAGTCCTACGACCGTATCCGCCTTCTCTCCAGTCATTACTCGAGACGGCACTCAGCACTCGGGTTGTAAGAATGACAAGGGACAACACCAAGGGACGCGAGCTGTGTGGATATAGGGACGATAGAGAAAGTGGTGAACGGAGATACGAACTCTGGAGGTCGCGAGGGGAACGCGGCGGGGCCTCCCAGGTGAAAATTTAACGGACGGCAAAGCGCTTCAAACATGATGGACGATGATCGATTCCTAGAGAATGAACCGAGGTGGTGGATGCGGCCAAGATGTGCGTTTAGATCTCTGTTCAAATTGCCGTAGTAGTGATTGACTGGCCATAGCGTCTCAGCAAGATAATATTCAAGGTCGGACGAAACGCAAGTCCAAAAACTATTCTTCACTTCTTCGACTTGCGTGAACGTTTGGTACTTCTGGCCTCGGCCGCACCATCGGGTTCATCTTTTCTCCGTTTACATCCCACGTGAGCAGTTTTGGATGATTCCATCTGCTCAAACTGATTTTCCAGTGCCGGGTAGTCGGTCAGTATCGCGGCCCGCAATTCCAGAGCCCATGCCTCAGCAAGTAGAGGTGGAACCTGCATCAGAGACTGAGTCAGGGATGCGAGAGAAAGTTGGACATACGGCGTTCCCGACTTGTCGGTACTGGTCTTTGATCCCTCCGGACAGATGGAAGTCGTCTGTACGCTTTAATGAGCAGGGAGAATGCGATGCGAGTGATGCTGTACACTTACCGGGGAGCGCTTGTATTCTACAGAGTTCCCGAACCGTCAATAGACGTTTCCCGTCTGCAAAAATGTGAGGCTCCACAACCGATATTCCAAAGGGTTTCACACCAGGATGAACACAAGGCCACCGACTCCCAGGCGCTGTCCTGACCGTGTAGGACGGTTCATCCCATGTGGCCACGGGCCAGTCTTTTATCTTCTCGGAAGAATGACGATATCCAGTCGCGTGGTTAGAAATCTGGGTCACCGTATCGCTCCCAAGAAGTCGGGTGTAGTCTGTGAAAT
Source organism: Mycena galopus ATCC 62051 (assembly GCA_014925785.1). Lineage (NCBI taxonomy): Eukaryota > Fungi > Basidiomycota > Agaricomycetes > Agaricales > Mycenaceae > Mycena > Mycena galopus. The sequence continues at coordinate 346,826 of WIQG01000008.1, read as the reverse complement.
CTGATGAAGTGTGCAGGGGTCGAGGATAATGTGGGTTTTTGTTGTCGTTCACGGGGCGGGGGTTTTCATGATTAAGATCGGCGATTGCGCTACGGAGAGTGACCAGAGGCAGATGAGCTGGAGAATCCCATGCACACTTTGTGCTTGGGAAATTCGGCAGCGTCAGACCACGCCGCGTGCCGAAGAGAATGAGCCGTCGCCGTGTCTGTGGGACACCAAAATTGGAAGCACATTGTTCCGCCACGCTGACGGAATAATTTAAATGCAGCAGAGCCGTTTGGAGTTTACACAAATGTGCGCGGTGGTGAGAGCGAAATAGCCTGAAATCTTGAGTATGCCTTTACCGATCTTCGAATCGACACTCACCCGGAAACGTTTTCGACACAGATCCAGTATGGGTTGAATGCCCTTGCAATATCCGTTACAGTCTGCAACAGGCTGCGGTTCTCCTCGTCGTTCATTCCCCCGGGGTTGGCGGTACTAAAACCTTGACAAGGAGGGGAAATGATGGCGATTTCCACCTGGGGAAGTGGAATTATTCCTTGCCTTTTGAGTTCGAGAAGATCATTGATGTTTTCCCAGTGAATTTGCGCCATTGGGTGGTTAAGCTATAAACGTTTCAATGCGAAGGGAACAAAAATGAAGGTAGGACCACGGACTTTCCAACTGGTACTGGCCCGTTCGTCCTTGTCCACCCCGAGTTCGATGCGAAATCCTGCCCGACGGAATCCGGCAGAGAAGCCCCCAGCACCGCAAAAAAAATCGCCAACACGTAATTGGGTAGGCATTGGAGGGGCCTCCTCGTCTTCACGTAGGATAGGAGTAAAGTACTCTTGTTTACCGCTTACCGCAGTGTAAATCCAGTCACAGCGAACATTCAGAACACTATGAGATGGCCTGCACCGCGGCATGGAAATCGGCCCTAGGCGCCGAAGGACGTCGATGATCTGGGAAACTGGTATATTTACCATGAACAACTCCATCGAACCCCCGTCTATTGTCGTTCTGGGATTCACCAGGAATATGTCGCTTCCAGGATACACTTCACTTTGCCAGACATCCTTGCTCGGAAGTTCAACGTAGTCACTGAGCAAGTAAAACATCGCCCCATGGAGGTAAGAAGATTCAGACGGAAGCATCGCGCTGAACATGGCATGGATTTCGAAAATGATACGTCGATGGTTGCCACTGAATTCAGGATCGGAGATGACAAGCTCGAAGGATTGGCCTTCAGAAAAGACGTGGCCATGGATGATCATCTTTGAAACCTTGGAGAAGTCGGCCCCGCCCTGGGATAATTGGTTACATAGGCGGACCATGAGATACTGAGAGTGCAGACCTTCGTGTGCGAAGCAAATGATCTGCGTGGAACACGAGGAATACTTGTCGATTCTAGCTCGTTGTTCTGATCGGTGTCGGAACCTGAATCGGCGGCGTGGGCGATCTTTTTGCAACGTTGACTGCGCGGACAACGCGTGGGAGCGATTCCAGAAATACATTCGAGCTTGCAAGTATTTAGAACGGTGTTCGCACTGGACTCAGGCTCCGAATCCTCCTCGGTCATTTCGATGTCGGATGAACTAAGAAGCTGGCGGATCTTGAGAACTGGGTGGCGAGGGCGTTTCGAGGCCTTAGAGTGGGTGGCGGATTCGGTCATCGCCAATTGGGCATCATCCGCCCGATTGGCATCTGACCCCGAGGATCGTTGTGACTCGGCGTCTGTGTCCATAGCAGCCATTTTGGTGTCTGAATCAGACTCCGTCCGTCGTAGAGCTATGGAAAGGATAGATGAAACTTGAAACTGCAAACAAGAGGAGTTTGGAAAGCTTGCCGATGTTGAGGGTGACTGGGGAGAATATCGGCGATTGGCCGTGGAAGCCTCTGTGCGAGCCCGGGCCCGAGGACGCCTGGGATTCAAGATCCGCCTTAACATCACTTGAATTTGCATCCGCGTCCGCCTGTTCAGCAACTGCAAAATAAAGCCTTTAACTTGAACCTGCGAACAACCATAATTTGAAAGCTTACCGATGCTGAGATTGTCACGGTTGCCACGCTGACGGGATAGCTTGATGATCCCTTTAGAAGATCCTTTTCGGCGTTTCTTCTTGTCAGTGCGTCCATTTGCTGCCTCAGGAACCGGTGGTGAGTTGTAATAAATTTTGGACCGTTTCACTCTGGGCGGATCAGATCCTGAAGGCGCTGTGGCGTGGTTCTCCATCCGCTGGTTGGAATCCGAATCCGTCTGTTCAGCAACTTTATGCGCGTGCGCACGACCTGCGCACGAAACTGAATTTATGGGTTTGCCGAGATCGAGTTTGGCACGCTGGTGTGGTTCATGACGCGACTGCGGCCGCGACTCGAGCTCGTTCTCTAGTTCCGCAAAATTCGTGTCGCCGTCTGAATCTGAGTCTGACTGTTCAATAGCTGCGGAAAAGATAAAATTAGACTTGAACTTGCACACAAAACCTTATTTGAAAGCTTGCCGTTATAGAAATTGGGACGTTGGCGGGATTGACTGTGCAAATGTGATTTTGACGATGATTTAGATTTGGTGCTCGTCTTCGCGGCGCTCTGGTTGCTATTTGGATCCAACCTCGCCTTCTTAGTGGCAATAAGGCCAGATTCGCTGTTTTGGGGGCTGACACTACGGTGGCGCGATCGACGGTGCCGGTCCAACCTCGGGGATTCTGTGGACTCGCACCTCGGTTGGCTATTTGCATCAGAGTCCGTCTGTTCAACAACTGTGACAAATAATCAGACTTGGAACTGCGCGCAAAACCGGAATTGAACGCTTGCCATAGTGCGGATCGCATCTCTTAATTTCACGTCCATGCGGTAGCTGACGCCGTGATGAGCTGGAAGATTGATTGGTTGCATCATTCACAGAGTTGAGTGCGGCGCTGGGTTGGTGGCCGGGGACAGAGCTCCGGCTTGGAAAGTCTTTAACAGACAAGGTACGACTTGTGTCTGTCACAGTACGCCGTGGAGCCGGTTTCCCATTTCTACTGTTCTTGTTCTCACTTATGCCGTCACTATGGGGGCGCGTATCGCCCCAGTGCAAGAGCGCCTGCACGTGTCTGTTCACTACAGCAATGCTGTATTCAGGAACTTTGGATAAATAAGTTGCGATCGGGAGATGCCAGGTAAGAATTCCCGAGGCCCTTGCCTGCTCAAGAAATTCGTTCTGTTGTATCAACCAGGCAATTATTCTCCAAGAAACATGGATAGAAATAAATACAGGTACCTGTAAAGGGCCGTAGTCGCATATCCCGCCAATGAGGTACGTATCATTTGGCTTGAGCGTCGAAAGCTCATCCTCAGTGTCTGCCATAAGGTAATGAAGAGGCTGCCCGTCACAGGGGCTCCCGTGATCCCTGCCATCACACCTTTTGCTTGTCCAGCGCTTGTAGCTCACCCCATGAGAGTCAAGGCGTGCCAGGGTCTTGCCCTTAAGCCAAGTGAAAACGAGCGTGAAAGTGTTCTCAGTCCTCCGACGCTCATGATATATCTTGGCAAGGTCCTCGCAGAAAGAATTCACCTCCTACGGCGCATTGAGTGTCAGGCGAGCTACTGAAATGGGCTCACGAACATCGTCCGTCATTTTCTCATCAAATTCATCACAGACAATCGTCCACATATGTGGCCGCGTTTTGGTCCCCAGGTGATTATCACTCGAGTACTCTTCGGCGCGTTTGTCTGACTTAGGCTTCTTCTGTCTCTTCTTTTTTCTCGCCGTCTCGGGCTGACGTTTTGCTTGTGACGCGGCCATTTTAGACGAGGGGTTGGTTTTACAGGCTGATAGAGGTTGCGTAGTGCCTGATACTCCCTTGACGGCACTCTTGCGCGTGGGCTGCGCTTGCATGTTTGGGACAAAGGAGTGTTTGGCGTTGATTTGCCGACATCAGTGATCATCAGTGATTCAAGGCTGTGCGTCGCCTAAGAGCACTTGAACGAAAATTGCGAAGCTTGTTGCTGGGGAAATTTCTTCACGGTAGGTAGGTAGTAGGTAGGTAGTATTACACGGCACGGTCCCGCTCAGGAACGCCGGTTTCCAGGGATTATCCCGATGTGTACACGCTATTTACATCATCGCCCCTGGACCCCCTCAAGTCCCTCTAGCCGAGCTCACGGTCGCAGTGGATTATCGGGTGCTCCGGACCAACTCGCCGCGGTAGAACTAGATGAAAATGAAGAAGCAGAAAACAAATTAGCACATCAACACGGAATTACCCCACTTGAGCAATTCAATGCAACAGAGGAACAGCGCCAAATCAAAGGACAGTAAGCACAAAGAACATAGGACTTCGACGGTTTTCAGGTGTATCCAGAACATAGGCATAGCATTCTATTATTGCCCCACAATGTTTCCGGATTTTCACAATGTCAGATAGTGCCTCATGCGGGAAGTAGCTTGTGTAGTGTGTCCTGCGAGTTTAAGACTGTTCTGTAGCAAGGAGTGCTCGTCAGAACGAGTCAATGTCACCTTGTGTCCATCCCAGGCATGACCTTGTGCACAAATGTTCCGCGTCCGGAATCAGTTGTGGACTGGGATGGCATCCCCGTCGCAGCTTTGATCAGATTCGAAGCCCATCACAATTTACTCCGCTCAGTAAGTTCAAATGAACGGTTTGCAGAGGTGAATTTTGTTGTAGGCTGAATAACACAGTCGGCTGAGAACGAGGAGGGTGAGGACTCGAAGAGGTGTAATCCGGGTCTCCGAGAACAAAGGCACGATTCTGGAATGGCGGAGCAGGCTGATCACAGAAGCTAACTTGAACTAGATGAGCACTTGACTTTCTGCAGCTTCACCGCGCGACGATTCGGACAGTGGGTGGGCAGCTGCGGCAGCATATCAATAATTCCAGTTCTCGTGAGTTTTTTGGTCAGGGCTCGAATTGCCAACATTGATGTCCAGAACCATGGGCATGGCGTGACTTAGCTGCAACGGGAGAAGAAGTTCAGGTGGTGCAAGAAAGTCGTCCGAAATCTGAGACCAAGGAGGAACACGGCAGGTGATTACCATTCAGTCCCCTTTTGGCAGTCATGCAGTTGCACGTGCAGTTACGTGGGCCCGCTGACTCAGCATCTCACGAAAAGAAAGGCGCAACGAGCGAATGGGTCCAGCATGGAGGCAGCAGAGTATGTGCAACAGCGAAATAGGATGCTAGGGCCTGATCTCACAATGTACAAGACGAGCCTTGACGATATTGAAAGCCGGCACAATGCAAAGGAGGCTGGATGCGTCAAGAGTCTTTTGGATGACGCTCCAGGTTGTCAACAACGCGAGATGGTGTGGTTGCCTGGTTGGTAGAAAGTCTAATAGTCCAAAGGAGACTGTGCGAAGAATGTGGAAGGGACAATGCGAGAAGCCCGAGCAAATCTTTGCTTTTGCGGAAAAAATAATATTTATTATCCTTGGGACCATGCAGCACTGTCCAGATGTGAAGGGGCGGGTAGACTGCTGTGAGGCTCTGTGGCCCTTTGGGCAGACAGAGAGGCTCAGAGGGCTAGCGGCCAGCTTTCGACATCGGAGGTGATGGTGGTACGGGAACCGGAATATGAGATTTGCTCCGACATTCACATTGGTCTCCACCACAACCCATTGGGTAAGCGACAGATCGTAATACTGCTACCTGTTTCTGGGCGCAGTTGTCCTTCTTTCTTTGGCACCTTGGTACTCATTTGTAGAGATATCGCTACTCCAAGCTCTCTTGCCCCAGATGCGGTGATCATACAGACAGTCGTTCTTGCTGAATTGCCGGATTACATGCAGGTATATTTAACAGGTTAAACGTCTGCTATGGATTGAACCGTTCTACCAGGATTGGGAGCCCAGGCTGGTTATCCACATTCGGCGCAGGGATGATACCGGCTTTGCGCCAGTGAATACGGGGGTCTGGACTCGAGAATTTGAAGGCCTTCAACAGGACGCACGCGACTATCTCTGATGAGACGAAATCAGACTTGATTCTCCCAATGATGATGCGATGGACATACTCATTTCAAGTTGTGCAAATTTGAAACCGCTGCAAATGTTCGAGAGGGGCAATTCGCACACCAGTGACTGGACTTACATGCAACTTCTTCCTCCACCATTGAACGACATAGTGTTCCCGTAGATTCCACACATTTTTGTGGTGACTGAATCTGCCTTGCCGTTTGTCCAGCGCTCGGGCCTAAATTCCAGAGCATCCTCCCCCCATATCCGCTTATTATGATTTGCAGCTGTAATTGCGATGTAAACTGTAGTTCCTTTGGTTACCGAGAGCGAGTGCATGGGTTTCCCATCGACACCGGTAATAGGCACGCTGAGAGGGAGAACGGCATCGTCCATTGCCCTAAAGCTGGATTAAATGGCTGACAAGGTGCAGATGACTCTCCATACTCGCGGTACATTACGGGCGATACGGCCGGATATCTGCGATGTAACAGTGAATTTGGGCGATAATTGCAACAGTGTTGAATATACGCACAGGCGCACGACTTCGCGTACGACCGCATCGAGATACGGCAAGGCGACGAGCGCGTCATGATCCAGATGCTCTGGAGTAGCAAGGATTTCCGCGCGCAGCTTCTCTTGGACATCGGGATACATTGCTAGGACATGGAACATCCGGTTCATTGAAGACGCAGTGGTGTCCGTTGCGGCAAAGAGAATCATGCTGCGGATGAATGAGTATAAAATTTGACAACACGAAAGTGATACCAACGAGGTACATGCCACCAATTCCTCATCTGTGAGATGCATTCCAGGCTGTGCGGATGCGTTGCTTTTCACTGGTGATGGTCAGCATTGAGGGGACGCAGTTGGTCGATGATCTTACCAAGAAGAGTCATAATATCCTTCCCGCCGTCATTTGTATCCAGCTTCCCGCTCTCGATGGCGGCTTTGCGATCCATGACCAGCCGTGTTGCCGTCGAATCCGCAAAGTCAACGATATCGCGCAACTCCTGGAGGGGCTTCCAAGGAACCCAGTCGATCATGGATCGCCGGAATGATGCGGGGAAAAGCTTGACGACGAAAGGGAGGAAAGGAATCGCGAACTGCATTACAAAGGCTTTAGGACTACAAAAAAAATTACCTCCGGAGATAAAATTCTAATGTGAGACTCACTACAACGATCTCAATGCTAATCCGTATTTATCGCCCTGCTCTTCGCCGGGCACCATTGAGTCGAATGAATAGTCAATGCCGGTGCGACCGATAAGCTCTAGAGACGCGCGGCAAAGGATCGGGTTCATATCGAGCTGAAGACCTGTTGAGACCGAGTGCTCAATAGATGAATATGGCGCACCGTCTTTGGACCCTGCACGACATTTGGAGCAATGAGGCCGTCTCGGGTCTAGCAGGAGATGAGATTGGGTCTCGGGTACTCTGATGAAGCGCTACCTTCTGTGCGACCTCATAGAATAACGAAATCATTCCCCGGAGGTTCACCGTGGAGAAGGCGGGGATCATGATTTTGCGATACTTGCGATGCTCGTCGAGAACGGTTGACAATATTCCTCTCCCGAAGAGCAGAACATTCATGCTGGTGGGAAAGTGGAAGACTGAGTTCAGCATGGCACACGAGTCCTCCAAATAACATGCCTCAGGAATTTTGGCTGCTCTTCATAATTGTCTTGGTTTTGAACCAGGATGCTGTGCAGTGCAGCGGGATCAAACACGAAGAGTCCTCGGTCCTGGAGCCTAAAGATGTATCATCATAGATGTTGAGAAAAGCAAGCATACTCCGAAAAGTCCATGGACGTTTACGACCTGGCCGTAATTCTCTTCCAATTCATGTTGAAATTCCCAATTGTCAGGATCGTGAAACTGGGTTAGATTTCCTGTCGCAGAAAGTGTGAGAAAGGAATGTGAACAGAATCAGAATTCAGACCAGTAATCAAGGATTTTCGTGGCGGGCCAGGGAGGTTCCTCAGCGGGGAAAAGATCTGGCGTAGAATGATTCTGACGCCGTATGAAACGACGAATAAAACACAGATAACGGTGGTGGCGGTCATCTTGCTGAGAGATACACCTTGAATGGCGCCTGACAAGAATATATAAGGCCTGAGCACCACGTTCGCACGAACGCCGCGGACAGGGTGTCATGATAACCTCGGGGTCTGTCCCTACACTATCCTGGCTAAGAGAGCCTGAGAGAGCCCTGAAGAATGTGAAATGCTGTCATGTGCGGTTGAGGAACATTTTGGCTGTCAAGACGCACCGGGGTTTTTGAAGGGCCGAGTGTCCCGCGGAACACGGGAATACAGCGCGGTCGGCAGTTGAAGGGGGGAACGTAGAAGTATTTTTGGCAACCATGCTACATAGGCAGCTTGCCAGATTGGTATACTAAATGTCGATGCGATTACTGTGATGCCAATCGCTGGTTGAAAGAATCGACGGGCTACCTGCGCCTGGAGTGTTTCCGCCAATGATCCGGGAGCGGTGGTCAACCAGACTACAATGCTGCCGCTACAGAAATCTGACGAGGAAATCGCAAGAGCCGAACTTCCAAGAACCAGAAGCTCAAGCTCGAGCAGAAAGAATGTTTGATCTGCGTGGGATTCGGGCCGCGTCGAACCGGAACCTCAAGATAATCCAGGGATTCCTCGGACGGAGAAGCGCCAACGAAGAGGCAAAGGTATTTATTCCAGACCTATGGCGGATGGGACGCGGCGAAGCGGTTTGGACCGAAGGGCGTACGTACCTGAAATCAAGTGATAGCGAGCTCGTATTTCGCGGAACGCGTATGAACACAGCGTGAGAACAGCGAGAGCATATGAGATTGGCGATGAACCTGAAGAGGTAGAAAGTAAGTCCGGCAAGTAAGGTTCGGGCGTGCCGTGGACTAAATCCACCAGTTTCGCGACCTTGGGAGTGAAAGCATACGTGGATGAAAGTTGGATGAAAGTATACCACAGCGCGAGGGGTTTGAAAATCATCATATAGATCCAGGAGTCAATGCTTTTGAGACTAGAATACGCGTTCGTCCAAGTAGTAGCAAGTGCCTGAGGAAACCGGGTCAGGATCTTTCCAGCGAGACTGCGAGCATGATATCGCACTCTCAATTTCGCCCCGGCGTTTTCGGGCTACGAATTTCTCCGCCCGCGCCCAAAAGTCCTCGCCGCCTCCTGCGCCTGTTTTCCAATCTTTCTTGCAGTCCTCCACCAGCATTACCACTATGCGCGAATCCTCGATAGTAAGATCCTGCGCATATCCAGCAGCAAATAAGCTGCCTGCGTCCACCGGCATCCAAAAGGCATTGATCGCAACAATCAGGCGAGGACATTCCGCGAGAGCTGGCCGAAGGATGTCATTGGATAGCTCTTCCGACAGGCACAGGTGCGTCAGTGCAGGCAGCGCCGCAAGCCCAGACCACCAATCATCCCAATGTTCACCATCAGCCTGCTCGCTAGGATCGGTGAAAATCTCCAAGTGCGTCAAAGATAGAAACAGTGGCTGATTTAATGTGGATTTGGCCCATTGCGACCCATCATCCTGCACGGAAAGATTGAGTTTCCGAGGACGCGTTTTGTTGAGAATGGGGAGAAGATGTGGTTGCCACTCTCCTTGAACCATGAGGGATTCAATCCCGGTACATTCCAGGAGAGCATTATTGATCGTCTCCGGCATGCTAGCGACAAGCAAGACGTGGCGTACGGCCATGCATAAGAACTCCGGCGATTTGGATTGGATGGCGGATAAATACGATTCTGAAGCCGTCGAATTGAGGATGAGGACCCGATAGAGCAACGGATGGACCCTGCTTTTATCAGGAAGGCGGGCGCGCGCGACGTAAGAGAACTTGCCAGTGTCTCGCCCGGTGGCAAACTCGAAGAAGGGTAGGAATGAAAGTGAGATCTTCGATCGCAGCTGTTTCAAAGATTTCTCGTTCGAGGTCTGGAGGAAGCAATGGATCCATGACTGGTGGCTGGTGGAGGCAGATAGCACGCGACTGATCATCAATCAAATATGATGGTAAGATCAAACCTGAATCCAAACTTCAAGCTCTCTCGACTTTCACCAAATGAAGAGTTGTTCCTCTTTTGTCCCATAATATTACTGCGCGTCCGACGGTCGAGACATATACTGAGGTTATTTGGCATTCAACAAAACGCTAAGTAAGTTCAAACTTCAAAGTCATTCTAATATATTGAACTGATTGTTCATGAGCGACCAACGAGCGACTGGCACGTTCAGCGCAAGTTCAACTGACTTCCGTGGTTTGAGGCCTTTAAATATCATCACTCCATCACATCTTGGACGATATTATACGCACCTCTTCATTAAAATTATCCTTTTCTTCCGTCCCGGAACAGTCCGAAGACATGGAAACTCATTGTACATGCCAAATTTCAGTATATACCAATTATAAACCTCTTGGGCTGAACGTGTTTCACTACATCATCGAGTCGGGGTCGTACATGGGATTGACTTCTTTTTGTAGGGCCTTGGTGGTGTCGGTGTCGGCGACATGAGCCTCTGTGACGGCCCTGATATGCGCCTGAACTAGAAGGACCAATCTGAGTTGCATCCACAAACCACAAAGGTTCTGCTGTACATACCAGGCCCGTCAACAGCCGGGAGGACACCTTGCACGGCCTTCACAATGGCATGGATACGGGTATTGATACTTTCTTCAAAAGTCTTTGTGGATATCTTCAGAGTCAGTCGCCGCAAGACACGGTGAAATAAACCTTCTGGTCGCCGGAGATTCGAGCTGCAATCCTGCATTTCATTTGAATTCAGCGAGAGGTGCGACATCGTCAATGGACGAACTGGGTGCTCGCTAGGGCGGTACTTCGCTGGAGCTCAGATTGGGCCCGGGTGAGCTTGACTGGGTGCCGATGCGGCGATGTTAGCATATTTCGAGATATGTGGTCCTCAGGTAACCCTTCAGAGCAGTCCTATCCTCTGCGGAAGTCGAAGCGGCAAATTGCAACAGGTTCGCCACGTTCCTACGCCATATATCAGACACAAACTGGGGAAATGTGAAACTATTTACCTCTGAGCGGGGAGAATAAAGTCCTTGGAGACCGACACATAGGTGGCTGAAATTTTGTTTGCCAACATTGAAACCTTCAGAGCGGGAGTCATTTGCTTGTAAATTAAATCACGAGTAAATTGTGAAATTGTGACGCCTCCTAGGTGGCTTTCCTTCGCGCCGCGCCGTATTTGGGCTTCAGCTACTGTCAAAGTGTTCACCCAGCGATCAATTGATGGACCCATTATGTCGCAGAGCAGCGACGCGACGGAATCGAAGAATTGGACCTGGGATGTGAAACATTGGCAAAGATAAGGGGAAGGGGAACGCAGGGACTGTTTACAAGTTGAGAGAACTGCGCTCTGAGGGCTACCGGATGTTGTTAGTAGCTTTCAAACGTCAAGGGCCGTCCGGAGCTTACCGGTAAACGATCCAATAGCCTTCTTTAGCACCGGAATCATCTCTGACGATGAACGTAGGTCGAATATTCCCGCGTTACTTGAGAGTGAACATACGCTCCAATGTGGCGCCTGTGAGTGAGATCTGGGTAAGCTCAACGATCATGTTGGTTATTTCCTGCTGTTGGGCCACAAGTCTTTCGGCAGACTGAATAATGCCTGAGATGAATCAATGCCAACAGGACATGAGTTACTTTTTTGTATGAATCGCGAGCAGCTTCCAGTTGGGCTTTCGTCTGTTCGATCTTCATCTGTTCGACAGTGAATTACCGCTGAAAAACCTAGTCCTATCCGCTCACCACGGCATTTTGAATGGCGGCGGACTGGACAGGAAATGATGAGAACCCTCCGTAAAGTAAAGTTTGTGTACAGACGTACTGGGCCTGCGCCGCCTGGTGTGTCGGTCGGAGTAGGAGGAGGGAAAAGGCCTTTCGAACTTGATCCAGGCTGTTGCAGAATCAGATTCGCTGACGTTGTCAAGGTTTGCAAAGCCGTTATCAGTTCATTTGTTCGGGACACTTCGCGGACCAGGACGTTTTCTTGGGTGGATGCGACCCCCCCAGCGGTCTCTGTGATTACACCAACGATGTTGAGGGCTGTTTCTATGTGCTTTGAAAGCTCCTGGGACATAGACTTTGACATGTCCAGACGACGCTTCTGCGAACGGAGGAATGTCTGAATGCACAATGCTCCGCTAGTGGAACTCTAAAGTGTTTTCAGGGAGTGGGACGCGGGAGAGGCGGAAAACACACATCTTTCGATCTGATTTTATCCCAATCGGGATTGCCATTGTCGCCTGTTAAAAGGTTCTTTATCATTATCTATGCCGTTCCAAATGCACTTTTAATGTTCCCCACATATTTTGGTGTTTTCCCCTCCTTTTATCATGAATTCAGTGACTTTCCCCACAACTTTTCAGCTTTTTGGTATTCAATATAAGGTGGGGATATCTTGTGGTTTTCCCCTTCTTTTATTGCCCAAGTTGCATTTCACCAACTTTTGGTTCACACTTCACCAACTTTTTTGGTTCGAAAATTTCCCCACAACTTTTGGGCTCAAAATTGTTTTATTGCTTAAAAGGGAGCCTGAGCTTGTAAAAATCACAGATTTCTATACCCCGCACGCCCCACCGCGCTGGCTCCGACACAAGAAACAGAATACGCTGTGCACGTGCGCGCAAAGCGCTAAACGCCGCTAAGTGCGAAACGTCAATCAGCTGTCAATGTCAATCGACGATCGCCTTTGGCATCGAGTCGCAACCACTGAAAAGTCTATAGCAACATCCTCCGGACGTGAAAATAGCAGATCTAGATACTCCGCACACCCGACTACGCTGGCTCCGACGCAAAAACCAGAATACGCTACTAAGTGCGAAACGACAATCAGCTGTCAATGTCAACCAATCCGACAAGCGACGAAGACACTGATCGCCTTGGCGCCGATCCGATTTAGCGCTTCGCGCGCAGCATATTCTGCTTCTTGTGTCGGAGCCACTGTGGTGGGGTGTGCGGGGTATAGGAATCTGTGATTTTTACAAGCTCAGGCTCCCGTTTAAGCAATAAAACACTTTTGAGTCCAAAAGTTGTGGGGAAATTTTCGAACCAAAAAAGTTGGTGAAGTGTGAACCAAATGTTGGTGAAATGCAACTTGGGCAATAAAAGAAGGGGAAAACCACGAGATATCCCCACCTTATATTGACTACCAAAAAGCTGAAAAGTTGTGGGGAAAGTCGCTGAATTCCCGATAAAAGTTGGGGAAAACACCAAAATAGGTGGGGAACATTAAAAGTGCATTTGGAACGGCATAATTATCACCTGCGCCAGGATCATCGGAACGAGTGGGGTCGCCGGGTCCGAGAGCGCATCGGAATTGGGCAACGAGGAAACACCATTGGGGGACGTGGAGGGAGCAACAGGTACCGAAGCAGGGTCGGCGCCGCTTTTCGAAAATGCGTTAATTCCGGCCTTGGAACCTTGAGCGTTGAGTGAAGAACCGGAGCTGAAAATACTTCCAATTCCGTTGATGACATCTGTGAAACCCTCGACCAATGCCATCCCTGCGTTCAAAAGTTAGCAGGCAGAATTGATAAAACAATCCGAACCCATCGGGTCCCAGCTGAAAGAAATATTATTCGAGCGATGAGGCGTGGTTTAGAATACTTGCCCCGAAGGAAAGTCTACATTTTGAATCACTGAATTGTTTTCCATAATATCGTAGTCCACGCACCATGGATAGCATCTGCGAACTGGTTCTCCGCCTTGATATAGGACTGGCGAGCGAGCGGCGAGATTAAAATCAGCCAGTTCCGTGTATAGCGATGCAACTCGCCTCCTTCATAACTGCGAGATATCCTTTGTGTCCTGGAACATGGTTTCCTCGTTTGCTTTCTGCTCCTTGAGAACTTCCAACTGGATCTATGACGCAGAGTTAGATAGGAAAAATTTAAATTGATGCACGACTTGCTTTGTTCTGAGCGAGGGCTTGCTCGGTGGTCCCGGCCTACATTCGAAGTGTGAAAATTCTCTCTGCGGCATAGATAATGCATACCGCATAGGTGCACGCCAGTACCATTTCCTGAATTCCGCCCAGAATTAATTCCGTCCAGAAGAGTTTACAAGTTTTACCTGGGACAGGCCAGCCATGTCGTGGAATGCGCGCTCGCTTTCCCTAGCCTCGTCGCGACATCTTTGGCTCCATGCGCTGGCCGTCTGTTGGGGGCGGGCCTTGGAGGAATCTGGGTACCTGGCATATTTCCATTCAAATGGAGGAACCCCAGGAGGCGCTTTGCTGTCGAGGCCTGAAACCAATCAGACGGCCAATCCGGGTGAACGTAGATGAACTCCGACTGAAGTCATCGGTGCTGCTCGCAATGATAAGGATTGAGCCCAGCAGAGCAATGCTCAAAGGCGCGGGTTGCAGTAGGTCACCTACAGAAGGGACAACGTTAACAACGGGTACAAGACGAGAGACAGAGTTTACCCCAGTTGGTCGAGCACCATTGACTGAGTAAGAAAGAGAATAATCAATTAGAGCACCTAGTGGAAACGGAGTATCCACGTCATCCAGGCATCCTCTTTGACCGCAGCGCCCGCGGTGACACTTTGGATGGCGGTGCGAGCAGCGGCGAGTTCTTGTGTGGTAGCAGACATATTGAGACTTGAAGGATGGCCACGCAGATGGTCGGACCCAATGCTCAATTGAACGAGGCATTATATATCCTGTCGTTATTGAAAGCCAAATCCTCGTGTTCTTCCGTGCTGAAGTAATAGGGATGGGGGTAAATTGGTTGCACGATGGACGAATCCCTCCGACTCGGACGTCTTGGCACATTCCACACAGGGAGAATGGAGTACGAATGTCGTGTTACCTCCGCAGCTCCAAGGGAACGGACCATACTCGCGTGTTGTTACCTACCTCCTAGGTGCCTTCCTCCAGAGACGTGAGCGTTCGCTCAGAGGCTCGAATTTGCACGCTTTCGCTATTCCCCGAAATCACAGGAAAATGCGGAAGTACATTGTGCGGCAGGTTGGCGGACTCACGTTGAATGGCCATAAAGTTTACAAGAACGTTAGCCACCGTACTGGGTACGGTAAATTTACCAACCGTTGCCGTGGTTTTTTCGCCATCCACTCTGCGATGAAAACCAGACTGTAACGGTCCAGAATGGCGGAAGAATTCCCGTTTCCACTGTATCGATTTGATGTAAGGGACCAAGAGCATATGCAGTCGACTTCCTAAAGTGAAACGAGTTCAATAGAAATGGCCATGCCGTACTCTGCCGTCGAAATACGGTTCGGGCGGGATCTGGCATTCATACCTAGCTCCATTGCCATTGGAGCCAAGTTGGAACCATGACTCATTCCATACCAAGGGAGGATTGGAAGAGAAGAAAATCCAAAGCGGCCCTTCCTAAATTTAAAATGGCCCCGGCCCCCGGGCGGCCATGGTAACTGATCGAATCATCGCTCGGGATTACGTACTGGTTCAGTATGCAAACGCGCAATAACCCCAGGGCATTCGTATCGGCTCACATAGCTGGTCCAGGTCCAAGTCCAGGTTGTGGGAGAGCCTGAAAGATGTTGTTTGGATGTGAATGTTTCTTTCCAAGGACGTTGAGGGCTGAGTGCCGACTCGGAGCATACTCACGACGCAAGTACTTACACTCTTTCACTAGGGTTTTTTCAACAGATCAATTTGAATGGGAGCTACTCTCAGTGAGAGGTTCACCGCGCTCACATTGGACTCCACAGCCTGTACCATGCTCACGTCCCATCTTGAGCAAACCAAGGGATGAATAGAATGAGGCGGAGACGCACCTAGTGGCTAATACGGGTGACTGCGCATTCGCCAGCATCCTACATACACGCTCCGTCTAATTGACGCGATCAGACAGCGCTCGTTGCTCTCGGGGTCGGACGGAGGGAGACCCCGTGCCAAGATGCGGCCAAGAGCCCCGGACAACCTAATCTTGGCTAGGAGATGAGCGAATAAAATAAGCGTTCAATCATTCTCCTCCTAAATTCATTATGAAAGGTGGCTCCATTCTCAAGTATCTGCAGGCAAATACTTGAACCCGACCAAGAACTCGACCGAAGAAAAGAGTTCGGGCTCATTAGAGGTCTTGTGATTCACGAATACCGAAACTTTCATTCCCTTAGATGTGCTCCCGATTTTCACGCTCAAAGCTTCTCAACATCTCGCACAAAATCCACAGGACCCTAATCCTTGCAGATTCTTTCGAGCCGAATCTCCATGTCTAGGAGTTGAACGCTGCGCAATCCCCGCCGAAATGGAACCAAACCGAGACTCCTAACGATATCTTGGGCCAGAGTCTCATTGTCGATCAAAAACCATTGCCCGCAGTATAAGTAATGGTGCCGCCATCGAGTTACAGCCGGGGTTCTGCCGGTTCCAGCACTCCACCTAGTGAACACTGCACGCGTAGCTCTCTACCAATGTCTCTTTACGATCTTTATCCCGCGAAGCGCGAACTAGCCGTCACGTTGACCGCTTGGCCAGGCGGCATACGGATTTACTACAGTTTTCCACCTGTCAGTGGGACACTTAAATTGAATGACTGATCTAAGGAGTTTTTGACACTTTTTTCAAAATCTTGGTAGACCAAAAGTCTCATTCATATGTTGTACATCTCTATATATGAGGTCTTAATTTTTAAGATTGAACTGGGGGCTAACAGCGGTGAACTTCTGCCACCACTCAGTGGGACAGTCACGAAAACGTGATGATTGTCACAACCATCATGATGTTGCCTTGGTTTGGCTGCCAGAATATGTGTCTGTTCTTCATGATACTGGTCCAATGTCCATTTAGTGTGATGATAGAAAGGAATTGGGGTACTCTTGTTATCATATTTCCTAAGTCTGAGCACTCAAAGTGACCTGAGTCGAATTTGTGGTGACTTCCTATTTGGGATGTGACTATCCCGAATCTCGGCAAAGAGAAATCACTTCCTCTTCATGCAATATCGCTCGGCATACACTCATAATGGCCAAGAGTGTCTAAATACACTATATAACTGGTCCTCTGCCTTTACTATACTCAAAACAAGCCATTTGAGTGTTGTCTCATTTCGTGTTCCATCAAGATGATTTTACAGATGACTTGATATATTGTATGCAGTCATTGTAAATAGGTGGAACAGTGAAGGATACCCAGAAGAGTAATCATAATTTATTTCAAGGCAGTCCAGTGTAAACTACGAGCTCATTCAGCTGAATCATCTGACTGTCCCACTGAGTGGTGGTGTCCCACTGACCGGTGGAAAACTGTACACTCGGCCAGGAAATGGGACGAACATCCTCGAGGCCAGGGTCGACCAGAATGTAACCAGCGCCGGATTCAATGAACAATCTCGTGATGGCTGGTGCAATGGTCGCCGATTGTCTACCCAGTTTGTGGCAGGAAATTGACCGATTTTGCAGGTCCGATGCTTCCTCAGACCTGTACGGCAACAAGCGCTCTGTGCTGTGTTTCGGTGAGGTTATCTATGTTCCAAATAACGTGCGATTGACTAGTTCTGTTTCAGTGGGGCAATCCGAACTCAGTGACGCGCAACGTGTCGTTATTTTATCAGACGGACGACAAAGTGATTCGTGAAATGCGATATGATGGCCGAGGATGGTCTGTGTCAAGCTTCACCCAAACTGGTGCGAGGCTTGGAACCGCCCTGGCCGTGGTGAGTAAATTCCTCCACGGTACAAAGTATCAACAAGTGCCTGACCACTCCAATTCAAGGTGCAAACCCACGATGCAGATCGCGTGGCTCTGTTCTTCCAGGATGAAGACGCCTATGTATGTTGTCAGTGGGATATAATATTATTTATGTGCCCTCACGCAGCTTACTGGGTGTCAGGAGGCCAACTGGAACTGGGAAGCGACCGTCCGTATTTACCTAGCAAGAGGGGGTACCGGTATCGCAGCACTGAATGTTTTGGACACGAACCAGGTCTATGTATTTTTTAGAGGCGGCAATCTAGAACTGCATGAGAGCTCCTTCGATCGAATCTCAGACTGGTAAGGCTTTGAATAACGAATCGCAGCAGTGGGTATCCTTCACAATTTTGGGCTGCAGGTCGCGTCTTTGGGCCCAATCCACGGACAAGCGATGGGGCTGCATGACCGCTGTTTCAGGGCCTACGAGCCGGGAGTTCACGTATGGCTGCTTTTCATACTCAGATTCTGACTGCCTCATTACACGCACTCTTTAGGGTTTACATTCAGACCTTGGATTACTCGAACATGCGGGAACTGAGTCGAAATTCTAGGGGGTACATTGATTTGTGCGTTCTGGTCTCGGTCTCTCTTCAAAGTATTGACTTGTGTGGAGCGCCCAAACTCCCATGGGATCACCGCCGACCGCGGATATCTCAGCATTCGTCCGCAACACGAGCAAAGGTCATTTCATTCACATATACACGGCCAATCGCGAAAAGGTTGTACAGCTTCTCGGTTCTTGTTGAGCTAACAAATCTGTCCTCAGCGATTACAGCAGCGTGTCGTAGCAGCAGAGAGGAAGTTGCACCCAATTTCGGACATCCTTTTGCCGAACAGCATGTCCTACCGGGCTCCAGGTGGCCTCCCTCCAAAGTTTAATCGGCTCAGAGTAGGAGTCGCAGCTACTGTCTCGCCGATTGGATTGGCCACTGTGTATTACTGTGTGAATGGTCGTATACGGGAGGCATCTCGCGATGTGAACGGTGATAGCCGCGTATTCGTTCAGATTGAGATGAAGAGGATTTTCTCAAACTTTGCAATCTCTGCCCTTTCACGGCCGACCTTCAGCCGCTGGGAAGACGGTCTGCATTACTTTACTTGTCCTCCCTTATTTCATGACTCTCTTCAGGTATGCTCGATGAGGCTTGTGCGCTTGGGAGTAGCGTGTGCTGCATATCTGTGGGGTTTTCCTCCTTAACTGACACGGAGACTAACTACTTTTGTGTCAGTGGGGCGATTCGAACGTGTCATTGTTCTATCAGACAGTCGATTGTGTTATCCCTGAAATCCGAAATGACAGCAGTCGGTGGTCTGTCTCCAGCTTCACACAAACCAATGCCATGCCTGGGACGGTTATTGAAGCGGTTTGTGGCTTCATCTTCATTCAGACACGACTCAAAGACTGGAACTCAAGGTGCAAAACGAAAATCGCGTGATGCTTTTTTACCAAAACAATGAGAACTTTGTGTGTTATCGGTGATTTTTCACTCTCAGACTTCCCCGGACAGTATTAGTGTGTTGACGTTGTGCGTCAGGCGGGCTATCAACTCTGTCTGGGAGCCACCGGTTCACATCTGCCTGGTGCCATCGGCAGCTCCGTTCACGGCAACTACCTGGTCCGGCACCACATATATACGCTTATTCCTGGAGGAGAGGGGCTCGATTTGCGAGTATTCTGGCTCCTTTGAGGGAAATTGGTACGTCCATGCGATGCTCCTTGATATCTCCACCTGTCCGAGAACATGTCATATCTCATGTGCGACAGGACTAGGGACCCATCCAGCTTCGCATTGGGTGGTGCTGCTAATAGCATGGCTGCTATTTCTTTGCCAGAATCCAAGTTTAAGCACACCTTCCCATGGATATCGTTTCAGCTTTTGGAAACGAACAAATCTTCAGGCTTTACGTTCAAACAGCAAACAGCACTCTGATGGAAATAACCTACACAAAGGGAGGGAATTCTCCGGATACGTGAGTACATTGGTTTACTTCTGCCTTATCATTGACTGTCGCTCAAGTACAAATTGCATATTGGACACTGCAATGCTGCCCAATGTCGAAGTGGCAGCATGTTGGCGATCGAGCTTTGGGGAGGCCATCAGTATATTGCATGGAAACTCCGCTAAGGTGCGACCTATCTAGGTTCGTTCTAGAATATCCTAGATCTAATATGTGTCTGCTCAGGTCCTGCAGGAGCGATTCGGGATAGCCTCCCAGACACGCCAAGTTCAAATAGTCTGCGAGCTAATGACATCTGGTCCAGACTTGGGCGACACCGATCTTGCTGACAGCCCAACCCCGATTCGTCAAGGCCAGAATCCGGCTCCTTCTCAACGCCCGATGGCCATTGCAACCAATTTCTCGGAAAACAAGATTTGGGTCTACACGCAAAGTGGTGACGGTTTCATTCGCGAGGGATTATACGTGCACCACATCCCTCTATCGGAGCGGGATCCAGTTCGTCGAATGGAGGCTCGCCGTAATGTTGAAGGCTGGCGGCGTGGTCAGCAACTACTGCACACACATCCATCGCTTGTCCGCTAACCAACAGCCATCTGTAGTCACACTTCCAAAGCCCTGTGCTCCGTGGAGCAGTCTGTGCTGTCTGCAGGTATGTTGCTCACTGCCTTCTTCCGATACATGCGCAATTGGCACCTCTTTCCAGTCGGGCGGCAGCCTCTTGAATCCCACTGTCTCTGTATTCTATCAGACTCGTGACAATGCCATCCGTGAAACACGAAATGAGGGTCGTGGCTGGAATGATACCAACTTCGTACAGCGCGATGCAATGGCCGGAACCGCAATTGCCGAGGTAGGTTCAACTCCAGCATTATGAACAACCACGAATTTATCCAGGTACACCACCCGCTTATGAATGCTATGATATTGTTTTTTCAAGACGCATATGGTTTCCTATCTTATCGGTAAATCTTTCCCATAGTCCTCGGCAGCGATGTCGATCAATATGTTCCCCAGACTCGCTGTCAACTCAGTCTGGCGGCCTGCCATTCGTATCTGCCAGGCGGCAACTGCAACCCCCATCGCGGCAACTACCTGGTCAAGCGTCAGCGACGTCCGCCTATACTTTCTGGATAAAGCAAACGACATTCGGGAACTGGGAGTCTCTTTTCTTAAACTCGATTGGTCTGGTAATTGCGATTGGCACAATGGCAACTGGTGCGCTCCACTATTATTTAGTCGCCATGGTACATTCAAGTTTGGTTAGGGTTGTGGGAGCTCTCAAACTGGCCGCCGTCAGGGTTCCTTACCAGGGGCATCGCTGCTATTTCTTGGCAAGGGCCCGAGATCAGGTATTTCGATGGCATGGATTTCTTCCCCAGAGTTTTGACCTGTTGCAGGCTCTACATACAGGTCAAAGATAATTCTATCAAAGAGTTTCGCTGCGGTGGGGATTTTGTTTATCAATCGTGCGTATATCTCTTCGCCAGCTGGTCGGAAATTTAATTCCTTGTAGCGCCTCGTTCACTCTGGACGCGGCGAACATGGCAGGGCCGAATAGTGCTATAGCCGCATTTCCCAACAATCGCGGTTTCGCTCACTTGTACTGGGCAGGTTCTGACAAGGTATGAACGGGGGAGTTGCCAGTATGTTACGTCGCTAACTGTGGTCAGGTTGTCCGGCAGCGAGTCCTCGACAACAATGAATGGCTGAGCGCAGATCGAATTGCCGAGTTGTCTTCGTACGGGCCCTTCGGGGCTGCACTGCTGCCTAGTTTAACACTAAGCCAAATGTCGGACGAAGCGATCTGGATCTCGAACAATATCTCTGAAATTGGAATTCAGAACGATGATCTTTCGAAGGCAGCACAGGACATATCCAACAGCATCACAATCGGGCTAGTCCCTTTCGCCGAAACCGCAGTCAAGGCTATGGTGGTTCGCGCGTTTTCGATAGAAAAACTTTATAAAACTCCGGCGGAGGCGCTTGTTAGAAGATGCGTGAACGAATCGCTAATAATTGGCCAGAGATTCGACTGGTTGTTCGACGAGACCTCTGCGATCAAGGTCAATGCAAATAGTGTGGGCCTCCCCTTTTTTTTTTTTTTTTTTTTTTTTTTTTTTTTTGGGTCTTTGTTTATTCCCCTCTGTGTCTAGGACATATGGTAGGGATAAAGCTAACTAGGTTCTCGCTGTCCGTAGGTAATTCGTAGGATCTGTCGTAGGAGTGGTTTACTACATCTAAACTTGGCGACACCGTGCGGGACGGGCGCGAAGCGGGAAGTCCGCTGGAGCACGTAGTGGTGCTAAGGGTCGTGAGGTCGTGAGTGGGGTATAAGCGATAGATAGTCAGGGGGGAGGAGATGAAAGAAATTAAGAGGAAACTACTGCCTGTTGTTCGCTACTTGGTCCGGCAATTCAACTTTTGTGAAGTCACCGTATGCGGCGTGAAATCTGCCGGACTCCTGTATGAAGTCGAACAAGGCGGGGAGCAACTTGGTAGAACTGAGGAGGGTTCTGGTCTGTCGGGCAGGACGACCGGCAGCGTATAATCTCGATCGAGCGGCAGCATGGGCGGGGCAGAAATGCAGGAAGTGGTCGACGGTCTCATCAACCCTTCCACAGCAAAGGCAGAGTGGGGTGGGGGATTTCTTCAGGCGAAAGAGGTGTTTGGCAAGTGGAACGTGTTGGGCTCGGAGTTGGAACAGCAGGGACGCATGTTTTCGCGGTAAAGGTGCGGTGAGCTTCAGGAAGTTGTTGGACGGGAGTGTGGGGTCTATCTCCTTGATCCGAGTGTAGCGTCGCGATGCGCGGAATTGCTTCTTCGCGGTTGCCTCCAACAGGCGGTGGTGGGTTAGGGCCAAGGCGGATTTACCAAATGGCAGCCTCGTAAGAACCGCA
The DNA here is from genome assembly GCA_014925785.1 of Mycena galopus ATCC 62051. NCBI lineage: Eukaryota > Fungi > Basidiomycota > Agaricomycetes > Agaricales > Mycenaceae > Mycena > Mycena galopus. The sequence goes on along the minus strand of WIQG01000008.1, from coordinate 324,305 downwards.
AGCGGCTCCCCGAAGCTCCCTGTCTGCGCCGCACGCTTGGCCGCCTCGTCCGCCGCCTCGTTCCCTGGTATGTCAACGTGGCCTGGCGTCCAGTCCACGCGGAGTCTGAAGTTGGGGTGTGTTCGTCGTGCCCTCTGCAATCTGCGGTGGAAGATGTCCCATATATAACGGCCCGGGCCCGGCTGGCTGCTCGTGGTGGTGGATATCGCTGCCCTGTTGTCAATGCCCAACGGGATGACCCCCTCAATTACCTCATCTACCTCCTGCCGCAGGCACTCCATTGCCAACACCTCGCCAACTCCCTCCGCCTCGTATACGCCGTAGCGCTTCGCCGTCCCCAAGCGTACACCCTTGGCACGCTTCACCACCCCATCCACCATCAACAAACCCGCCGCCCCAACAAGTCCGTCGATAAGTGAGCCGTCCGAAAACAGCTGCACCCTCGCCGTCTCCGCCAGGGCCCATTCCTTTGCCTCGTCCTTGCTTTCTGCCACACGCATGTCGATCGGCGGCCTCCATGTCACCGAACGCCGTGTCGCAGGGATCTCCTCCACTAAATTCTGCTTCACGTCCTTGTAGGCGTTCATGAGGAAGTGCAAAGGGTGCGGGTGTCGCTTCACATGGCGTCGTCCAGCATTCTCAATTGCCTTGTATAGAGGGTGAGTGGCGGGAAGGGTGGCGTACCGTAGTGCCGCCTTCTGCAGCAGCTTGTCGATGGCAAGGTGGATCGGGAGGAGGTTCGCGTGCGCACACATAATATCACCGGGTGAAGAGGCAATGCCCCCAACAATAAGTCTTGCAGCGCGTAGTTGTATCGAGGCTAGTTTCTTCACCACCGCTCGTCCGTCGTGACATCTGTTGGTGCCTCTCCCCCGTTGTCCCGTCGGTACCAGAGCGACCTCCACGCCGTAGAAGACGCGAGGAAGACAGATCGAAAGGTACAGTCGCCGAATATATTTCAGTGCAATGCCCTTCGACACCTGAGCAAGGCGCCGAAAGGCAGCAACCCACTCGTTGCCTTTCGTCACCATCGCGGTGCGGTGCACCTTAAACGTCAGGTTCTCGTCTAACCACACCCCCACCAGCTTGACAGCCGCGGAGGGCTTAATGACCAACCCATTCATGACCAAGTTGGGGCGCTTCTCTGGTACGAGCTTGCTCTTCTGCCCGAAAAACTGTCGCTGAAGTACGGTTCTGTTCGAGAAACAGATCACCTGGTCCTTCTCGGGCCCAAATGCACTGTTGCTTTCCTTCGCCGTCTCGTTGATACCGTCCTGTTCCGTGACCGCCGCTACAATCTCCGCCATGGCGTCAGTCAGGGTGTTCGCGATGGCGAGGCGATTAAAGTCGTCAATGTACAAGCCGGAATTGCGGTTAAGGCGGGCCAGCGGCGAGTTATAGAACAGGTAGAGAATTACCGAGCATGGGTCCCCCTGGTCAAGACCGTCAATGATGAGGAATGGCTGGGAGGTGTAACCATCAAAAACCAGGCGTGTTGTGCGCCCCTCAAAACGCCGCTCCATCCACTTTATGAAAGCCAGCGGGACACCTGCCATGCGCATGTTGTGCTTCACACGCGAGAGGAGCGCGCTCGGGAAGGCCCCCTTCACATCGCGAAGGAGAAGGACCGCTACCTTCCCACCCTGCCACGCATCCTTCACCTTCTTTACTATTGACTGTATCATGTCGACCCCTGTCTGTCCCGGGCGCCCGCCAAAGTGGTTCTCTGGCAGCATCCCGAGGCGTTCGGCGTGATTCGTCAAAACCATGCATTTACCTCCGTTACGGAGCCGTGCGTGTCCGTGAGAGAGGATGAGTGGCCGATGTGCCCCCGGTTTGGAGTAATCCGGTTTCCCAGGTTTGCGAGCGACGAAGGTCTCTGTCACCTTCCAGTCCGGCGGCTCGCAGTCATAAACATCCAGCGCGCGGAATATTCGCTGTAGGCGTGGGACCAAAAGCTTGGCGCAGAATTTGTACAGCGAGTTGGGGAAGGAGCCTGAGCGAGTGGCTTTCCATGGTTTCATCTTGGCGATTACCTTGTGCAGTATGTCCTCCGTCAGCGGGCGATCCTCCCAGAGTGGCTCGGGATAGGCTGTATCCGGGTCAGGGTCCGTGGCGCCAGCACTACGCTTTGGGTAAAATTCTTCCACCAACCACTCGCTCTTCTGCGCGTTGGTAACCGCCGTCTCCTCCCTCCCCGCAACACTCTTCCTCTTCAGATCAGGGATCCGCGCCCTGCCCCCATCCGTCGGCGCTCCCTTCATAAACTGTGCCGCCGTCCACACCTCGTCATCATCCACCCCCTCCAGAAATTCCACCCACTTCGACTCCCTCGCGTACTTCACCGCCGACTGGAAGTTGTTCCGCACGCGGCGGTACTCCTCGTGAACAGGGTCAAGTGGGAGGCCACGCTTGCGGTACGACCTCAGCGCCAATGCGTTCCTCTCCTTCCGACGAATCGTCAGCTCCGGTGTCCACCACCGCTTTGAGTGTGGGCACGGCTTGCTGAGCGGAACGTGCCTGTCAACACACCGGCCGACAGCAGCATCCAGCCTCGCAAGCGCCTCCAGCACCTCTCCCGCGCTCGCATAGCCCTCCTCCATTGGCTCCGCCTCCAGCTCGTCCTCCAGCATCTCATTGAATGCCGTCCAGCTTGTTTCACGCCAGTTGCGCCGCGCTTCCACCTCGGCGAGCGGAGGCAGAAGATCAATAACACTAATAACAGGGAAGTGGTCAGTGGTCCCAGGAGTAAGGTGGGGGTACGCGTCGCAGGACACAAAGAAGTCCGCGAAGCTTTCGCTTGCAAACACGTTGTCCGGACGTGTGAGGTTCTTCGTCCCCTTGGCACACAACGTGGGGATGTCCTTCGGGAGCACCATCACCATGCTGTATTGATCACGCATGTCCAGCAAAGGCTGCACCGCGATGCTCGCTGCCGCTGTGAAAAGATGGTGGTTGCGGTCCTCATCCCACTCCGGACTGTGGCGATTGAAGTCGCCAAGCCAGACGTAGTAGACGGGACCTGGGGACTCTCGCCGCCGAGCTGCAGGGGTACGTAGGTAGTTCCATACCGCCTCAAGCGACTCATCATGACCGCCGTCGTTGTAGATGTTGATGACTCGCAGTGTCCCGAAATCTCCTCGCAGTTCTATCCCGACCACGTCAGGACACGGGATATGGATCTGCGACCACGCATTGGACAACACGGAGCGATTCACCAACATAACCGCCCTCTCCCTCTTGTCCGAGCTATCGTGGCCCGACGGGTATACCGCCGTCCACCACGCATTCGCCCGCGTCTCTCTGTTCCGGCCGATGTACGGTTCCTGGAGAGCCGCAAAATGATACTTATCTCGCCCCAACGCCTCCAGCAGAATTTGTTGGTTGTCCAACCCTCTGTCGAGATTCTGCTGCCATATGGCCAACTTTCGTGGTTGGCCTGCCGTGGGGAGCGGCTCAAACGTGGCGGCCGCCCACGGTTCTGGCCGGGCCCTGTAAGAAGGATGGGTTCGTTCCCATCAACTGGTTCCCCACCGTCTGCGAGGAAGGTGGGGTAGCGCTCGTCACCGTGATGCTCGGGATCGACGGCAAGCCAGTGCGATACTCATCCTCCCACCGCCGCGAAATCTCCTCGTCATCTGTCTGTGAAGCCGCACCGCCGCGCGCTCCATCCGTCCCAGGACGATTTCCCCCCGCAACTCCGTTTGTCCCCGCTTGGCGTTGGAACGCGTCGGTCAGGGTACTCTGCCTCATTCCTCGGCCGTGGCCCTCCCCACCACGATCTTCATACTCAGGCCGTCGCCGTCCCGCCCAGCCTTCGTCGGGACGACGTCCTCCTCCCTGCCCCCAGGCTCCTCCCGCAAGTCTACCAGTGCCCGCCCGCACCTGGCGCCATTCTCCCGCGGCCTCTTCCTCTCGCGGCGTGAGCACAGCGCTAGTCACCCACGTACGCGGGTCCGCCGTGGGGACGTAGCGATATCCGGAGGTGGGATCTCGTGCACGTCTCCTCTCCTGCGCCTTCACAAAAGCAGGGCATTCACGGCTCGCCGCTGAGTGCCCGCTCACCTTGCAATTTCCGCAACGCAGGTCCTGCTCCGTCGCAAGACAATCCGCGGTGCGGTGGTCTGACGCACACCTTGCGCAGACATTCGCAGGTGCACCGCACGCTCGCGCAAAATGCCCGTCGTATGACTGGCATCTCGCACATCTCACGGGCTCGTTGTCCGACTTCCGGACTCGGACATGTTTCCCCTGCACAAAGAGGCCGTTGTCGATGGCGTGGTTAGCCGCCTCCGCGTCCGCAAAAGCGACCCGTAGATGCGCCACCCGCTGGCCCGGCGCACGCCGCTCCACTGCCTTGATCCACCGAGCTCCCTCTATGCCGCCCTCGGTGATCCCGCTGTCCGCCTCCACCATTCTCCAGAAGCCCGCCTCCTCCACTCTCGCCTCAACCCCCACCATCTCTGCTATCAGCTCCGTGCGCCTTGGGCGGTACACACAATTACCGCCCAGTGCCGCTACAAACTGCTCCACTACGTGCTTCTGGCGAACCCACCCCGCGGTCGCCTCGTCCTTGCAGTCGAATACAACGCCTCCGGTCGTGAGCCTGCTCGCGCCCACAAAAGTAGCACCCTCCATCTTCTCTTCCATCAAAGTGAGAGCCACATTGGCTTTCTCCTTCAGCTCCAGCTCAGTCAACCCCCTAAAGCTGCCCCCCGTCCCCTCCGCAGGTGCGTCGACCAAGATCTGACGCGCCATACGCGCAGAGCGCGCTAGCACGGATGCGTGCTCGGCCGTCATACCCCGCAGCACCGCCGCCGCGACCGACGCGTACGTAGCACCCCCTCTCGCCGCAACCGGCGCCACTTCCACCGCCTCGACTCGCTCCAGCACCGCAGTGAGCCCTTTCTCCAGGCGCTCCGTCAAGGTGCTGAGCTCCATCGCCTGCTCGTCTACCGTCCTCGTAAGAACCCCTGCCGCGCTACGCAGCTCTGCCGCCATGCCGCCCGACTCGCCATCCAGCAGCCGGCCCTCTTCCCCCTTCTCCACCACGGCTAGAACTTGCCACACATCGCGCGAGACACTTCTCACCGAGTCCTCCAATCCCCGTAGGCCTTCATCCTCCCACTGCTCCAATAGAAAAGCGACCGCACGTACCGCATTCTCGTTAATCACAGACGCGGGGGACGACCTCATCCCTACCGCAACCTTCAGGAGGACAAGGGCAAGGGTCTCGGCGGACAGCCGCGCGTCAACGTCGCTCGTCAAAAAGCCCTTTTGAATCAGAAAGGTGCGTGCTCCCGCAACGCCCTCACTGGTCCAGTCAACCTCACCTTTCTTACGCATCTCTGCTCTATCCATCCCGGCGTGAGCGGTCGCTTTCGCGTCCGGAGTCCCGCGTGTCGATGGTCGTGCCAGTGGCGTTTGCGCCGTTTTCGATGCCTTTCCCGCGGGTCTCTCTACAGCTGGGGGGCTCCCTCTATTCATTTTATCGATGTAGTAGGAGTATCTAAGAAGCTGAGGACCACTACGCGTCCGGATGCCCAAGTCTCGAAAATTTCGAGACGCCGATCCGAAGCACGTGGTGGTTTGTTGCCAAGAGAATCCTGGGCCTCCCCTTTCTCTCGCCATTCCCTCTTCTCACGCGCCATAATGCAGCTGGCCACCGACATAACGTATCAGCAATCTACGATAGAGCTCCGCATGACACGTATCACCGGACTTCTTGCGGTGCAAGTGGACATGCGAAAGGACCGTGAGGATGAGGTGAAGATGCGAGAGGCCGAAATCACAACAGCACAAAACAGTATAAATGTACTTTCGAAAGCGAAACGAGATGCCGAAGGGCAACGTGATGAAACAAAGCACCTCATCGTACGTCCCACAAAACAGTATAAATGTACTTTCGAAAGCGAAACGAGATGCCGAAGGGCAACGTGATGAAACAAAGCACCTCATCGTACGTCCGCTATTCCACCATCCCACTTTCATTTTTTCGTTTCGGGGACACGATCTCACTCTGCGTTAGATTGTTCGCAACATCTTGACTTTGGGCCTGGGCGAGGCCGGCGACTGGGGCAACCTCAATGCAGCCCTGAGAGCTGCGAACAAAATCATCTCCGACGCCGAAGCGCAAGTGGTCATCAGTAGGCAAGCCAAAGCAGATGCAGAGGCAGCTGCGAGGGTGCTCACCACGGAGATCCAACGCCTCACCAACATGAAGGCCGAGTTCGAGAGGCTCGGACCGGTTCTTCGCAATCAGGCTCGCGTCACGAGCGAGTTGACGGCGAGTAATAATACCTTTCGGAACAATGCCTCGCAGCTCAGTACGGTGATGGGCGAGCTAGTGGCGCAGTCGTCCATCCTCCCGGCGCAGCACACAGCGCGCGAGTTGGCCGCGAAAATACTCGAGATCCGGAGCGTGATAAAGACGCAAAGCATGCTCACCGGTCTCTTCGTTACCAACCCTGAAATCCTGGACAATTCTCTGAAGGCGATTGCGGCTAGTCCGGAGGCACCCAGTGCGGAGACTGATGACATCTAAATAGCCTTGTAGCACTCTCTTCTGAACAATATGTAAAACAGAAAATTGATCCTTGCTTGTACATATAACGCATTTTGAGGAAAGCGGAGTTTCCAGGGCTAGCGAGCCGAGTATCCTTAAATGCCGCGAGCATCCTGCAGACATGTTCTACAACGAAAAAAGCACAGTCCGGGGAAAGTTGAACTAGAATACGCACTGTGACTGACGAGAGAACGGGAAGACAGATGAGACAACAGCTCAAGTGTGCCACCATCTTTGAAATCCAGGACCATCGCCGAAAATCGGGGAAAACGACACATCCCCACATTGAGCAGCTTATGGCGGAATTCTGCCACCAAACGGTTACACCGCCGATACCTGGCAACCATGAGGGCAAATCTGCTCCGAAATTCAGGGGAGCCGAGGCGAAGCAAAAGATTCAATACGGCTAGAAAGAGGGCTGGTGAAACTCAAACGCCAGTGATCAAGAGGTGAAAAACTCAATCCCAGCTTGAGTCCAGCGGGAATACTTGGGGAATACGCTTGACGAAGAATCGCGTTTGTGTGCAAGGTTAGGTGTTTACAACATCTGCACCATATATATGATCTCGTACCTGCGTCGATGGTATTCCTCCCAAGAACTCGGCTTCCCGTACCCAATCTCCATGCAGTCCCCGTTGGCGTATTCCGCTAGCACCTCGCCGCCAGCGTCCTTGTATGCGTAGGACTCGTCTGCGTAAAGAGCTGTGGGTGAGTCTTCACTGACATGGCTGTCGTATTGCTCCGCGGCGCGCTGCATCATCGTAAAAGGTGGGATCGTCGCCTCCGTAATCGTGGTACTTGTGGTAAATGGCCATGGGCGATAAATCTCGCGCAGACGCGGTGTCTCGCGTCCGAAGTCGCGGTGAAAAAATTTGCTTGAGTTGCAAAGCACGGTGTCTAGTCTAGTCGATCCTCCAGATTGGGGATGCGGGGTTGTGTGAAACACTCACTCTGATCATCACATGGAGATGGGCCGAGCGGTCAGGCAAGCAGGTCGAATACGACTCGGATGCTGGTGGCTCAGGCAAAGATGTAATGATTACGCTGCCGACCAGTCGGCAAGCAGACATTCTCGGAGCGGAGTCTGAAACTCCACGTGCTTCCTGCAGGCCTGCACTTGCTTACTTTCCGCCTCAAAGGTAAGCTCCGAATTAGGAAAGTAGGCTCGTGACCAGCCTGCCTACTAAGAGCAACAAGTGCGGCGAGCGCGTTGCCATAGGCAGGCTGGTACATCTCGTGTGCTGTGCAAGGGCTGAGCGCGGAGTTTTAAAATTTTCCGATTTTCTCATTCTGAGCTCAAATCAAGATATTTTGATAAATCTCAAAGGCGAGTGTGATTTATATTAAGCTTCTCTCCAATTCTGTCTCCTCAAAATTTTTCACAAGTGCGATGCGAGTGTATAAGATTTGACAGAGAATTGATGGGATGCATAGCCACAGTAATGCCGGGGATCGGCTCCCGCCAAAAATTCAAACTCCGGGCTCAGCCCTTTGGCATAGCCCGAGAAGTACCAGTCTGCCTGCGGCAACGTGCTCGCCACATGTGTTGCTCATCGCAGGCAGACTGGTGACAAGTCTATTAGGAAAGTACTTTCGGCACATCGGCATGGTTATCATTTTTGCCGGGCTTGCCGAAGTCGATCGTGACCTCCCCTCGACAAGTCCGTATCCGAGCAAACCAAGTGGGTTAAGTAATTGCATTGTTGCAAGGAAACTGTATTGAAATATGTGCTTCGATTCCTGATAATCTCTGAATACATGAATTATGGATAAAGTACACAGCAGAGTGGTGCTAGTCAGCGAGCCAGTGGGGAGCGAGCAACGGCGCAGGCGCGGGCAGTAAGCACGAGCTCGTCGAGATGGCGTAAACGGCGGTGTTGCAGAGACACAGGTGAATGGGGGTCCGCATGACACGCGAGGCAACACACCTAACCCTAATCCTGAGGACAGGGCCCTCGGCCGCCGTGTTCGGCGCGGGCTTGGGCTATAGTAATGTTCGGGTGGGGGGAGCAAGCGTGGAGCGGGCGTAGATGGGGAGTAGAGTAACGAGGGCCGTGGACGAGGTGGTGGGGAAAGACAAGAAAGAGTGGCTGACCACATTGACAGCATCAATCGGTGCTTGATGGTGCAAAGAGTTGCCGTGCTGCCGAAAAAACCTTCCTAATTAGGTGCTTACGTTTGAGGCGGAAAGTCAGGAGTGCAGGCCTGCTACCTCCCGCACAACGTAGCCACCCCCTTTCTGCTTGACATTCAGGAGTTAAGATACTGGTCCCCATTCAGCGTTCGTTTTATCTTGGCCAGGTCAAGCCTCTCGAGACTCGATGTTTACTTACTTACTCGAGTACTTATTTGGACGGTTGTGTGTTTTCAACGTACCGAATTATGGAAACGCTCAGGGATGGTACGGCCCTGAACGTCTCCGAATTTCTCGAACTCGTTATTAGTGTTGCCGTGATGCGATGCGGTCCGATGAACTGAGTCGGTACAACTCGATTGATTGAGTTGACATCGATGTCGCACCGGTGTGGACCGAGTTGCTGATGCCTCCCTATATGTAGTCATTCCTTTTTGATGTAGCTGTGGATAGTTTGACTTGAATTGGAAGACTAGCATAGTATCAGCATAGCAGAATATTTTTCAACCGTTCTGCCCATGGTATTGGAGGTTTTGCTGCCAAGTGGGATCGCATTTTGCACACCTTGTACAAATTTCAGGCATAGGCAAGGCACAGGAATCACTTTTGAGAAGAATATGCAGACCCGTTGGACTCGGGCACAATCGGAACCCGACCGTGAGGCAACACATCAATATATTACCACACATCACCAACTCGGTCTACCGTCTCACGCCGGTGTGAACTCGGTCACTCGATGCGATCCAAGTTCAACAATTTAGTGGTCGATGCGGTGTGGCAACCGATGTCAACTCACATCGACGGCAACACTACTCGTTATACTGCAATTATACTGCAATTATACTGGCAATCTTGGCTACTTATTGTGAAAAGGTCCACAACTCTTGCAAGCTGATCTAACTATTCTTGTGGGAAGGCAGATTCGGGTCGCACCAAGGGGAAATCGGGATTCGAATTTCGGATATAGGGTCGAAAAGTTTTTTTCGGTCCTAAGCTGACCCCCCCTCCCCCCCCGCTCCTTCCTAATAGGGAAGGAGTTTCCTAGCCCTGGGGCCGGCCCGATCTCTCCGCGTCCCGCCGCCGCTCTTCAACTTACTTCTCACCACCTCCTTGAACTTAATCATGCTTGTATATACTATTTAATGAGCGTTGGTGGTAACTGAACACTCTAAACTCTAACAGCTGCATAATTTCTGACCTGAGAAACCTATTATAGCTGGCTTCAACTTGGCTTGAATCACGGAAGGTGTGGGTTGAAGTCATAAATCTTCTTCTATAAACTCCCTGGGAATTGATAAGTGTTTCCTACACTCAAGGCATGACTCAGACATTGGGATACGAGACTCATGTTATTTCTTAATACTATCGGGATACTGCTTCAATTTTCCTCCTTCCAATCCCTTCCGCTCAACACGTTCTGAACTTCGCACGCTGGAGTGGACAGCCAACCACGTCTTTCTCCATTTCCAGAAATTCTGCTGCCCCCGTCTTTCCCTGGGGTGCGGCCGCTTTATCTGTAAAAGACCCACTCCTGGTGCCCAACACCAAAGCGTGGATTCAGTTTGACCTGGAAACAAAGACGAAATGTGGTGATCAGCTTTTAAAACAGCAGACAGGAGGACGGAGACACACGATTCCGTGCTGTGTGCGGTCCTGGTAGATGGCCTCCCAGACCAAGTTCCCTCCAACCCGCTGAATCTGGTTGGGGGAATCAGAAATTCGAAAGACCCTGATATACGAAAGAGAGAGACAACCTACCGTATAGACATCACGCGTCGTCTCAGTAAAGATGAAGACGTCCGGATTATTCCCTTTGGGGTTCCTGCGGGCGAAGAGACTGCCCTGATTATCATACCCAATATCTCAGTGATGTACCCTGCATGAAGACGGCGAGAGGAACCGACATTTGCATCGGCGGCGACATAGACATCGAGACCGACGTTTCTAATGAAGTAGGTACCGCTGCCGCGTGAAGTTTCCTGAGTGGTCCACTACAAGCCGACAAGTCAGCTGGATTTATTCCGCTAAATACGGGGAAAGAGAAAGGTTGGTTACCATTCCATCACCGGTGTGGCCGGCGCTGTCGGACTGGTCGACACGTATGTTCCCCAAGGTGTCTACGAAGGTGTAGCCCGCCGTGCCCAAATTTTTCATCCTAAAAGGCGTGCTACCGGGCTGCGGAAAAGTCGTCAGCACAGGTACCAGTGGGCGTACGGGGCATACCTTGGCAATGACATCCGTGGAAGGGTCGACCTGGACCGGGAGCATGGTTGTGGGTAAGAACCGAGGATGACCAGACTAAGAACCGCACCTCGAGGTTGATAGTGACGGACAGGCCACAGACTTCATTGTACGGAAATGGGAAGGCGCTCGCGAGAGACGTGGCGAGGAGGGCGAGAGGAATGAGTTTTGCGAACATCGTCAAGTGCGAATGATTTGGATCGGATGGGTGATTTGAACCAAACTGAATAACGCGCGACTCTTTTATACGACGCGACGCCCGACGGGGAGCACTTCGGTACTAGGTTTTCTCTTACGATGTCCGCTTCTAGGCGATTAGAACACTCGATGGAAAGCGTCGCGGAATTTAAGAGGCGACCAGACGGAATTGAGCCGGGTAAGAAGCACAGGTCGGGGAATGGAAGAGAGACACAGAGGGAAATAATGCGGAAGCAGTCAGTACGACGGCGGATGGAGTTGAAACCTATTACGCAGAATTCTGAGCTAGGCTGAATGAAAGAAAGCAGGAGATGGGAAAACGCCGGGAAGTCCGAGATCCCCCAAAGAGCAGTCTCTCTTGGACAGACGCTTCAATAAGTGCAATCTCGTGCCTCGATCGTATTGAACAGAACGAGTGAAACCTTCCTGATTCTTACTACACCGCTCCAAATATTCCAGGTGGAACACCATACTTGATTGGTGCATGGAATATGTGATACATTAGCTGTTGACAGCCCGATTAATATTACGTTCAGCTTCAATGTTCCTCGAGACAATAGTCTCGCAAACCTGTTATGAATGTGTACCAAAATTCAATACCGTGTTGTATGCGGGCACACATTATATTTGGGCGACAAAAGTACATAGAATGTGGCCGTCACCGACACCGAAAGTGTTCAGTTCAGAGGCCGCTTCACGCGTCGGATAAGTAATGAAATCAGCAGATGTGCGCCGTCCGGTGAAGGCTAAAATACTGGGTGAAGGTTCATAAATCTTCAGGCCACACTTGCCAATTAAATAGGACTCCGATAGTCTGTAGCTTGTTGCGCCACTGATGTATGGTAACTTATGACGGAATCATCGGGGTTGGAATTTGCTCTAGGGACCCTCGATACTTCGCGCGCCCGAATTCCCAATTTATTTGGGCAGTAAGCAGTATACTTTCTTTATGAAGGTCACTGCGTCACCAGAACTCCTTGATTGCTCCTCTTTCTACGCCAATTGACCTCGCGGGTTCTCTCGCACACCGAACTACAGTTGAATTCCTCATATGGAATATGGTCGGGAAGTGCCCAAACCCCATTCCATAGCGCGGTTATTCCATATGACCTCCACTTTTGGCTGAGAAAGGTGATTTGGGAGTTCGAAAAACCCATTCCATATTCCGGTTATAATATTCGATATGACCAACTCGACTGTACGAGGAAAAACCTCCCGAGCCAACTTTGGAAAATCAGGGAATTGTGTTATGCCAAGATAATTTCCTGTCGCTAATGGTACTTGAGCCGTACTCATAATTTCGTGAAGTGGCTGAACAACTCGCGATTTTCAGGATAATGAACACGAATTAAATCTCAAGACTCAAATGACCAGACCACGTCGCAAAATTTGTTTGAGCAGCTGTGAATTTTGTGATCATAAGGTTCGGGAATCAACAGAGCATTTGTCCTGAACTCTAAGATTAACGACTTACATTCTGATGGTCCCGACGGTACAGAAGGATGATTGTCTACCGACCACGCGGGCACTCCTGCGGAATCATTGCGCCCTTGAATTATTTCATTACTCCATATCGGCCTCACAATAACTGAGAGGGCTGATTCTTATGGGGACCGTCGCGGTTTCCCATCTCTTCTTCGTTCCATTCTTCCCATAACATGACCTTTCCATAACATGACATAAACGGTGATTCCAACGGCAGTGGAGATGAGGCCCAAGTGAAGCCGGAAGCTTGAGCGAATCCAAATTCAGGGGAGCGACCGAGCTACGATTTCATAGAAGGACGGCGTACTTGAGATACTCCTGTGCGGTGGTCTCCCCCATTGTATTTTGGCCTGGAATTAACTTATGAAGCCGCAGACTTGGACAGCCTATACTTCGTAGTGACGAACAGGCTACGATGCTTCCGAGCTTGCTTCCTTACTGGGTGGAGCGATCCAGGGACGCATTGAAACACTCCGGTGCGGTGATTCCACCCTTCCATTGTTCCATCAACATTGGGTGGCGACTGTTTCTTGGCTAACGCAAGCCGCGGCATATTCTCGAAATGAAGCGTTTCGATTCGGACAGAATAGGGTCTATTGTGCCGCGACGAACAGGCTGCGATGGTATTCCACACTTCGATCCTTTATCTTTGATGAATCAGGATATAACAAAGCTAAGGCTCACGCGGTGAAACAAATTTGACGTCTAGAAAACCAGCATGGCATGACAGAGGCGGCCAGGCGCAGAATTTGAAAAATGGCTGTGCCACGATCGATGAAATGGAAGAGAATGCAGATGAGCGATGAGGCCCTTTTCGGGTGCTCTGCGTACATACGCATATGCTTCGCACGCAGATCGGACAGCCGAACGCAGCTCCGCTCATACCCGCACGCATATTTCCCACAGAAAAGCCGTAGAGTCACATCTGCTACATACACGCGTTGGAGTGGTCCAGGCATTCGTGGGGCAGAAAGCGCACAAAGTAAGCTATAGCATAGGATGGTAAGAGGTAAGATGTGATAAGTAATAGGTACGACATGACAAGTGATAGCGTCGGAGATGCGCCGCTAGCGCGGCTCCAGTGTTCCAACTTGACAGATGTAATGTCACTTTTTTTCGTGTTTCTCAACATGCTTCCTGCCTTCCTCTCACCCTAATGGCCGGCTGGCTTCCTGGCGCTGTCAGTTTGAAGGCCATTTGCCTTGGCAATTGTCAAAGTGGCTAGAATTCTCGCGTCGTCAGCGGCTTACCGACTGTGGTAACAAACCGCGGACGAACGTGGTCTCGGTTTCCTACAACTTCATCCCTGATCCAAACAACCCAACCATTTCCTAGTCTCTGTGAAAGACCAATAAACTAGTGACGATACAAGCATGTACTAGTATATGACCATTTCCCCCGCAATCCAACAAGTTTGTACTGAGATCGGGAAGGTATGTAACTTGTGATTCTGCGGTGACTTGAACCATGCTGATGTTACTGTTTTAGCTGAGTCTCCCCGGCATGACTTTCATTGCGTCTTCCGGAGACGAGGGTGTTGCATACTCTGCAGATCAAGAGTGCTTGCTGTCCAACGGCACTCTCGCACCAGGTAATCCCACTGGAAGCTTTGTCTGTCAACTTCCTGCATCCTGCCCATTCATCACTGCCGTTGGTGCGACAACCGCTCCTCCCGGTGCCAGTGTAAGTTTTCGAATGTCTCGTCATCTTGATTCATTGTGATGATTCTGGCGGCGGCATCCAGATAGACCAAACGGAAGAATCAACCACTATATTCCCTTCCGGAGGCGGCTTCTCGAACAACTTTCCTCAGCCTACCTGGCGGGACGGGGCCGTCCAGAGCCACTTGGATAACTTCGCGCCCCACTACACTGCCTCAGCCTTCAACAGGTCTGTGCGAGCATACCCTGACATCTCCGCAAATGGGCCAGTCCATCTCCGCGAAGTTGTCGTGCTTGAACTAATTTTGCCCGCACGTTCCATTAGGTGGAACGTGGCCCGTGGTCGTCGCGGTCGACGGGAAATTCGTCCTAGAAGGCGGCACATCTGCCTCCGCACCTATCTTCGCCTCCATCATTGCTGCGATCAACGACGCGCGCATCGCCGCGGGCAAGGGCCCAGTTGGATTCATCAACCCGGCAGTGAGGCTCACTCATATCTTTATGTATGCTACGACCGGAGACCTGACTATTTGATTTGCAGCTCTACTCGCCTGCTCTCGTTGGTGCATTCAACGATGTGACCGTTTGAAGCAATCCTGGATGCCAGACTCAAGGGTTCCCCGCGGCACAGGGGTGGGATCCGGTTAGTGGACTGGGAACGCCCAATTTCGAAAAGATGAAGGCTGCGTTCCTGGAACTGCCCTGATGGATCAGCGTCATCCGTCTAGACCAATTTCTACGGGAAATTGAACCCACCGATACCAACTATGTCGCTCCCCCGTGAATACCCCGTATTTTTAGTTGTCCAGAACAGATGTTGTGAGAGATCGCTTCCCCGGCGCATGGCCCTCGACTGTGTTGTGATCTGCTGCTGGGCACGAATCTTAATGAGTCGCCCACTGTCGCAGAAAAATATCGCACAATGCAGCCCCACCGGTTCTTCGGGGATGTGCATACAGGGAGCCATTCGGACATTCCATGCTACTACGACCTTGCAGTCATGGGCACTCGAATATTCATCGCGCATGCAGGATGATTTACTTAGACGTTCACTCCACTTGAAAAAAATATCCCATGCAGAGCGAGGCTGCATGGGCCTTCATGGTATCAATTTGCAAGCCTATCTGTACACTGAAGATGGAATGCCTTGGGGGCCGCGCACGGTCTAGCTTGTAGTCGCGTGGTCGTCAAGCAAATGACAAGTCTCTGAGGAAAGTCGATCAGGATGTCTCCAACAACGATCCGAGGACAATGATCTTACTCTCAATTTCACCCTTCAGTTTGCGGACCACAAATTCCTCTGCGCGCTCCCAAAAATCCTTCCCGCCGCATGCACCTGTCTTCCAGTCCTCCTCGTAGTCGTCCACCACCATCACCACTATGCGTGGGTCGATTATGGTACTGACCTCCTGCGCAAATTCCGATGCGTCGCCGATGTCTGTGTTATAGCTACTCCAAAAGGCAGTGATGCCAACGGAAAGTCGGGGACACTCCGCAAGAGCCGGCCGCAGGATCTGCCGGGACAGATCTAGCGACAGACACAAGTGCGTAAGTGCCGGCAGGGTCGCAAGCAGGGACCAACTGTCCTTCCAGTGCTGGTCATCCCCCTGAACTCCAGGATGCCTCGACGGATCCCGGTATAACTCCAAGTGTGTGACGGATAGAAACAGTGAATGCATCAACATGGATTTGGCCCATTGAGCCGCAGCATCATTCGCCTCTGGAACCGACAAATCGAGTTTCCGGGGACGCATTTTCTCGACGAAGGGTAGGGTATTGAAATTTAATTCTCCGTCGATAAAGAGCGATATAATTCCGGTGCATTCCCGTAGAGCGTCTTTGATCGTTTCGGCTGCGCTGGCGGAAAACAAAACGTGTCGCACGGCGGATTTCAGAAACGTCGGTGACTTGGATCGAGCAGCAGGCAGACATGTGGCCTTCAAATTGGAGAGGACGAGCACTCGATACAGAACCGGTTCAATCCTGTGTGGATCTGAGCACTGCGAGAGCTTAGAAAGAAAGATGAGGACCAGTACTTGCCAGGTATGGACCCGGTGACAAACTCGAAGCAGAGTGGGAATCAGTGTTGGATGTTGCATTGCAGCCGTTTCGAAGATTTCCCTTTCAACGTCGAGGGGAACCAATGCTTCCATTGCTGGTGGCGATGGGCGGATGGTGGAGGTGCTTCGGAGCCGACTCTTGAGATCAAATTTGATGGCATCACACCATGACTCACGGCAGGTTGGTAAGAGTTCAATTCCGTTGAACCCCCGTTGAGGCAGCCAGATATTTTGCTGGAGATCGAAGGGTGATCCCGCTTGGGGATACTATCATAGTGTACCGAAATAATGGTCGTTCATATGAGATGCCTGCCGTTGCAGATTTGTGTGTTTGTTAATTTTTATATACTTATGGCACCACTCATCGACGGTCACATTGGCGTCGGGTAGGCGAGTCAACGGCACGCAGGTGGGTGGTGTCTCCGAGTTATATATCGTTATAGAAAGAGAAAACAAGTCGGGATTGTGACATGTCCGCCACGAAATGTGTTAAACAAGAGTCATTCGTGGAACCACCTAGTGCTTTAGAACGTTACCCACAGGGGATTCAATGAAGTCACCAGTGCCCAGGGCGTGTAATTCCACCTGTGGACCTGGAGCACAGCCACGGTCAACATAGGCACAGACGGCCTCCAGCGACTCGGTGCGCTCCGCTTTCCCTTCCGCTAATATTATTATTCTTCGATAACCCCAGTCTGACCATCCCAACACTACCTTATCTCCTCTGCCAAGTCTCACGGAATCAAACTGCTGATTACGCTGTCGAACTCGATTCCTTCATTTCTTAACGCGAATTCGAACATCTTTCTGTGCAGGACGAACAACTGGTCTGATTTCGGCGGTATAGATGTTTACACGGCGCAGTTTCTCGGTTCCAGACAGCCGCACGACACATTTTACACCAACCCTACTGTCGTCGTGCATCTCTTTCTCTTCCTGCTGAATCCCCACTCCACCATGCAACGAACTTAACGAACTTATATTGTTTGCTGGACACCAGGCGGCGTACAAAGCCTACGTCCAAGCCGTCGTTACGCGCTACGCCACGGAGGACACGATCATGGCACATGAACTAGTTTTATTCATCCAGTGCAGATTCTGAACCAAGTTCCTCTCTGCAGGCCTGGGAACTTTGTGAGTAGCTGTGCACCTGTACACTTTCATTGTAACGGATAGACTGATTTGGAATTGTAGGCAACGAGCCGCTCTGTGCGGGTACCAACACCTATGTTTTCGTCTCGACTCCATTGCCTCGTGCTCACACCTCATCCAGGGCCGCCTCTGCGACGTCCAACAGCACCGTCATCACGAACTAGGCTGCAGAAATCTCTGCGTACATCGAGTCCCTCGACCCGAATCACCTCGTCGCGATCGGTGGCGAGGGATTCATCAACGACCCCATCCCGCACAACTTTGACTACCCGTATACGTACCAGTGCGTTTTCTAGCTATTCCTTACGTCTCAATCCCTCATTCTGCTGATGAACGAACCTAAAGAGGCGGAGGGATCGGGATCGACTTCGAAGCAAACCTCGCAATCGACACCCTTGACTTCGGAACATCCCATTTGAATAAATCATACCGCCCTGTTGAACTTTTTGCTGACTTGGAGCCTTGATTCGCATTTATAGATGTACCCCGTCCGTCGCGTTTCTCGGCCCCTTTGAAATCAAGACATAAAATACTCACCTGAACCTTGTGCTTGCAGGACAGCTGGGGCGAGTCTGGAAACGATATCGCCTGGGGCCAACAGTGGATCACTGACCACGCAGCCTTGATGACCAGCGCCAATAAACCCGCTATCATGGAGGACTTTGGACTCACGTACACGGGCACCCAGCGCGCAACTGACTATGCGACGTGGTATGCTACTGTGATCAGTACGGGGTTGACGGGGGATTTGCTCTGGTCCATATTTTTTGTTTTTTCTTGGTCTCGGCTGGGCCGGAGGCGCTCTTCCTTTTGATTGCTTGCTGAGAAGAGGAACTCATGCCTTCATTTATTTACACAGGCAAGCGGGATCTGTGTTCAACGGCACTGAGACGCCAAACGATGGATATGCCATTTACCCCGGCGACCCGGTGTATACGCTTCTTCAGCACCAGCGTTGGTGGCGCGCGGAGCACAGACGTACCCTATTTGGCCTGCAGAAGACTCAGGTTTGGAGCCGCCAAGTCTGAGAATTGCTGTGCGAATTTCGACGCTGCTATTTTGAAGTCGTCGTTCATTCCAATATTTGGCTCGTTGCAACTTTCCTGTCTTGAAGTCTTGCTGGAACCCCGCCCAAGGAGTTGAGTAGAAATTCTTAGTTCCATCTCGTTTGTCTCAATGTAAAGAAACGCGTTTGAAAAAAGAAACGCGTTTTGATAAGGGTTGTGAGTCAAGTATGGAACTCAGGCTTTCATGCTCGGGTAGTCGCCTTCTTCGTCACTATTTTCATGAAACCTCGCCACTGTGATGGCCTTGAGGGAAATTTTCTTACTTCCGATGATTTTCCGTAAAAGGTCGTCAGGTACTTGAGTAAAATTTAATGAAAATTCATGGGCTCACATTGGTTCATCAAATGTTGAACATCACGTCCCACGGTCGACCTTTCCCTTCTATCACTGCCACAACCATCGCACCGGATTTCCAGCGACGCGCACCGATAACAAAGCTGATGCACAGGCTTGGATCCAAGTCTTCTTCTTCTCTTTGCGACGGGGAGGAGGGCGCTGAGTGCCAATGCTGAGAGGGAAATGCAACTCGTGTTACTGAAATCAGAATAAGGCTCCAACTGTTTCCGTGTGTAACCGGTTATACACGGTAAAAACCGTATACGTGTGCGTGTAGTGTACAGACTTGTGTACACGGTATACTACACGTATACACACAGTTTACACGGTTAATGTGCGCCGAACTGGCGCATCAACTGGGTTGTCTCCTGGGGAAAATCGGAGCATTCCGCGATCCTCATCGAAGCGAATTTGAGAAACTCTTCACCCTCGGCAAGGTGAGTAAATCATTCTTTGGGTCTACCTGTTTCTCATCTTCGCTTATTTCAGCTGCGAGCGACTGTCGTGAATCTTCACCACAATGTTGCAAGCACTTCAAGTCGACATCCAAAGCCATCTACAAGGACGAGGTTGCACCGTCTGGAAAGCTGCTTTGTGTACTGGTGGTCATTCGGGATGTTAAGCATCCCTGGAATTACACGGAGGTTATGATTACTCGGGTCGTTTGCTTCGGAAGGTAAGTATGGGATTAATTGTTCGGTGTACGTATATCTCTGTTAAGATGTGAGTTTCCTTATATGGACTTTGGCGTCTCGCTCCATACACGGAATTGCATATCCTATGGATCGGTTTCTCTTTTACTATGTTTTGACGTTGATCTTAAGTGTACATATATATATACCCTAACTATGTTTTCATCCCTCAGTCTCTACCACAACCTGGGTGCGATTGAGGGTACGTCTTATTACTTCTTACTTCACTTAATCACGTACATTACTCATAGATGTTACTGTATATTTGACAGGTAATAAACAGAGTCTCTACCACAACCTGGGTACGACTGAGGATCTTACTGTATATTTGACAATCTCATGTATCGTTCCAGGCAACTGACAAGTGGGTGATTGATTGGGAGGAGTCGCGCCCACTCCTCCTGAGCCTCGAAGGACTGGAAATTGCTTGAAAAATTGGGTGACATGCTTCTACCGTGTATACACGTGTATAACCGGTTATACACCGTGTATGAACCGTATCCGTGTAGTGTACGGGAATTCGTACACGTATACTACACGGTTGGAGCCTTAAATCAGAAACAGGGAGGTGTAAGTTAGTCTCCCTAGTCAGACCAATAAACACGTTTTTTCTCTTTGACAGTCGGAGATGGGAGAATAGGTGGAAGTGGTGATACGGGAAGTAGCGAAGTAGTTCGTCTTCCTGCCTGTGATTAAGAGATCAGATATGTCGTACAGTGAGGGCCGTCCATAGTACACACCATCATTCTGACCTTTCTGACCATGTCTGCCGATTGAAGACAAATTTAAAGCCGGGACTTGGATATTAGCGTACCACGTGCACGTAGTACCACTGACGATCGCCGAAACGCTGACTGTTCACCACGTCGGTGACTAGGATCTTCTTCGGGCCACAGCGTTGATAAAGTGTTGAACAGCACGCTTGACGTACTGGCCTAGCGCTAGCTGAGTCAGAACCGAGGAAGTTCTTCAGTAATGCCAGTGAAGGGATTTCCGGCCTCCAATCCGCTTTCATCGATGGACACTCTTTCCATAGACGTCCATCGAGTTGAATATTCAAAGTCGTCCTACATGTAACATGACTAAAATCACCCGCCCGAAAAATACGTTAGTATTTATATTGCTTTGGAATGAAATGCCGAAATTACCGGTTTTTGCTTTCTCAGCAGCATCGAGAACATTCCTTGGGCGTCAATATTACGAGAGCACACGCCTCGTAGCTCACCTTTGCTTTGCTTAAAGCCCCAGTGAAAAGTGCCGAACCTTTAACTTCGAACCTTTCCATGGTCGTCCATCGGAGTAAACCCCGAAATCCGTCCAAATTGAATACAGCCGCGACCGAGTACATAATTTTCAACTGCGCCCGAAAGATAACGTTACCCAGTATTGCTTTGAAATCAAACGCCGACATTATCGGACTTTGCGTTCTCAGCACCATCGATTCTTCGGACAGTATTACAATTAGGGGATCCATTGAACGTGCTCTGCTTAAAAGCCCAGAAAACAGAGTAAAGTCCCAAGCAAACCTTCCCAATCCCAGCATGGTCCTCAAGTTTTATGAACTACCATACTTCGCCGGCGGTGGCGCCATCGTCGCCCTGGCCCTCTGGGAGAAGCAAGTTCCATTCGAGTTCGTCCCCATCAGTTTCGAGGCCAAGGAACACAAAACGCCCCAGTTCCTCGCCATGCACCCGTTCGGTGAAGTGCCGGTCATCGTGAGTGTGCTTCTGCGTGTCTTGGCCTCTCAGAGATTGATCGATCCAGGACGACGACGGATTCATCGTCTATGAAAGCCGGGCGATCTGTCGGTACATCGCAGAGAAATATCCCGATCAAGGCACGAATCTCCTTCCCAAAGGCCTCAAAGAGCGCTCCGTCGTCGAGCAGCTGGCTTCCGTTGAGTCGGCGACCTTCCACCCCGCGGTTGCGGCAGTAGTCAATGAAGCAGTGATGAAACCGTGCGTTCTGCTGAACCCAGTCCGTGATTACCTCTGACTTCAATCCAGGCGCCGGGGTCTCGCCGTTGACCAGGCCGTCCTCGATCAAGCGCTCACAGAATTCAAGGAGAAGCTCGCCGTTTACGACGTTATTCTCAGTAAAAGCAAGTTCCTGGCTGGGGATGTGAGTATCTTCTGCGCTCTCTCAGCGTGTTCGAATGTTGATCAATTCCCCTGCCTTGGGATACCAGGAATTCACGCTCGCCGATCTTTGCCACTATTCGTATGCGCCATTCCTGGCAGATGCCGGTATCGATGTTATGACGAGCCAAGGTCCAAATGTCACGCGGTGAGTATTCTGCTTGTCGACCGCTTCTTTATTGACGCGCCCCCTTTTCTGAAGTTGGTGGAACGACCTCATGTCACGCCCCACGTGGGTGAAGGCGAAGGCAGCGGGGCTGCAGAGCAAATCGAGTTATTAGAAGGGAGAACATAGAATAAAATAAAAGAAGTACCTGAGTTGATTACCAACGAAATTGGGCAAATGAATACATCGCCAATTTTCTTGAGACTGAAAACGAATGGGGGTGAATAGCCGTGGGCTCGGCGGCGATTGAAGTGAACAGAAAAAGGAATATACTTAAAATTCCGGCCTGCCCCGACGGAATTGATTGTTTTCTTGACGCAATATATTTATCGGCCGTTGATCGCAACGTGCGAGCCTGAAGTTATGGTCCAGTCTAAAAGATTTTTGAATGACATGGGATGACAACCCCCGCTTCGCTCGCTCAGTGCGTTAGGCATCCAGGGCCAATGCGCCTGAATTGCGGGCAAAAAGCCGTGCAGTAAAGAAGGTAGTAAACGAGCCAGAAGAACTTAAAGTTAGAAGTGGGACGATCCAAAGAAAGTGGATGGTGTCGGCGGAGACATAGGCGACAGCGGGAGAGGTAGCAGATGATGGAAGGGAAAAAGGATGAAACCGGGACCCTTGTGTGTGGCTCGCAATATTTGATTTCGACGGCGAAACGATAATCGCCAACGGTTTGATCTCGTGCCTGTCTCGGTAACCCAGACGTATCCGGTGCGATCTCCGTGATTGACGTCGGAGAATGAAAATGAAGTGCACGGAACATCCTGCATTTCATTTTGAATCTCCGACGTCAATCACGGAGTGTGCGGTCCGGAGAGCATTAACCGTTCTTTAACGACAAGACGGACTTTCGCTTCGCTCCGGAAGACGAGTTCACGACGAGAAAAAAAAGTCAAAGAATATATTGATGTACCATGAAAGACCACAGAAACTAAGTGGAAACAAATAACTAAGTTTTGTAGGTTCGGTGCTTCTCTGAAGGGGCTTGTTTCAAAGTCCGCCAAACAAACGGATTGTCAATTCATTTCCTGCCACTTCAAACTTGGCTCTTTCCGCTCAGTCCTTTTTTTACCTTGTACCAAACATCTTGAGCCTCTCCTGGACATTTTCCTCCGTGCTCCAAAGTGCTTTGAAACTTTGCTGTTACCTCATCAATGGGGTTTTCGCTCTTTTTGAGAAGCTGTGCTCTGGAAGTCTAGGTAATGGTTATTTCGCCTGGGAGTAGCATGTGGGTCGATAGCCAGGCATGTCTTAGACGTCCCCGAATACTCTGGGATTTATCTGGACACTTCTTCATAGTAGTCAGGCGACATCTGGGAAAGAAGTCAAAATATGATGGTGTGACAGTGCATCGTGTCTCACCGATTTGAGCAAAACCCAGTGTCCCGGAGGTATAGACGTGAGTATTGAGTGTCGCGACATTGTTTACCCCTCCTGGCTCCTTGATAATCTGCAGAAATTCATTAAACACACAATATTTACTGCTTTGAATGGTTTTGACTTATATTTGGCAGTTCAGTTTATTTCTTCTCAAATACGCATCATCTCGGACGGTAGAGTCCACTAAGTTGTGTTCTTTTCGCATCTTTTAGGTTGTTTGGCTCATTTCTCAATGAAATTAGGAGTTGTTGTGGTTTTCCGTTTCGAGCACGTGTCTAGGAAAGGGACCTTTGATCCTAGAACAGCGGATCACGTCGCGTTTGTGATTATCAGGATCAATTTCGAGGGTGGAGAGACTAGAAAGCGCCGACTTCGTCGGCACGGCCCTTGCCCCAATTAATTTCTACTTGTTAAATGGTTAGACATCAGACGGTCACTACTTTCATTGGACATACTCATTGTTGATCTCCTATGCAGTAGACCATGTAGAAGTGCGGACCATTGTGACACCCCGTACGAAAGGACCCTTTCATACAGTGAGCCACCCCAGCGTGACTCAGCGAAATTTTCATATGACAATGCTAATTTTTCGCCCACATTTTATGACTTTTCGGCTGAACCTTTCATACAGTTTGCTGTGAGCGCGTGATTTACGAAAAAAGATTGTAAGAAATCAGCTGTGTAAACACGGAACATATGAATTGAACAAAATACTATGATATTCCTGCAGTCTTTCTTTTCTTGATTAGTATTTATAATTTCGCACTGGTATTACATGTTCGAGTTGAACTTGAATTTGCGGTGATGAAGGTAACAATGTCCACTTTGTTGAAAAGGTTTGGGGCTAATGGGAACCATGTGGCACATACTGGGAGCAATTTATGCAGTTATTTTTGAATTAAGGTTGTAGCATGTTTCCTCTGAGTCTCATGCTCCTCCTGCGGGTTTCCGCTCCTCTTCATGGCAGGGTCTGGACGATATGGCAACCGCCGACCTTCCTCAGCTCCCGACGTATTACGCAGAACAGGGGTACGTAAAGTAGTCGGCGCAGGATCGCATCGTGTTGCGAGTTTACAAACCGGGGTTTATGCCAGTGAGAATTTGATTGTACTACTTTGAAGTTGTCATTCAGAAGTGAAAACCGTTCAGACAGATGGTTGATGAGCATTTTTGTCGTCTCTTCTGTCCCACTACTTCCACCCGAGGGCGTGAACCGGCGTTAAAAGTTGTGTTTAAAAGTTGTGTTTAGATCGTAATCTGCCCAACCACTGTGTACGTCCAAATCTGGTTTGTATTCCCAGCGACACACTCCCAAATCTGCAGCGGGTTGCGGTTCGCCGTGATTCCGTCCATCAAATCCAGACACATGACTCCGTTAACCGGCTGCGAGATGCTGAGCTGGATCTTGGGGGCGCTGGGGGCGTTGGGACCACCCCAGGATTGGTATGGAGACCCGTCTTCGCCGCCGTCGGCCGATTTATTGAGGACGACCTTGCCACCGTTGACGAGCTCACGGTTGGTCTCTCCGAGGGGAGCGACATCGAGCGCCCACTCGGAGCCGTCGGCGGGGTTGGTCATCCGGGGTCCACTGGTGAAGTACCATTTCTGTGTCGCGGAGCCGTTGCAGTCAAAGCTGTCAACCTCTCGGGTGAGCACTGACTGCGAGTGACAGCCGGCGAGACAACGTATACGTACATGTCCGCTGCAGCGCCCACGACAAATGCTCCGCCCAGGACACCGACACACTTGGTCGTGTCGCCGTTGGGGTGGATTGTGTATACGTTCTGCGTGGCACGGCTGGTCAACTGGGTTGGCGCAGCTGCGGCGACAGAGACTAGAGCAAGAGCGAAAAGGGCGGTGAGCTGCATTCTGGAACGGGGGATAGAACGCTGCGTTGACATTGGCACACTGCCGATATTTATGCTTGAATTTGAACGGTCATGGCTGGCCGCTGCCAAGCCGGCTACGGCTACGTGAGAGAGTGTGTATTACGGTTGCAAGTCTGAAACATTTGTAATCTTCCTTCCTTCCTTCCTTCCCCGAACTAATATCAACCCTGGATGACAGGAGATGGCATACCAGGACCGGGTACTTAAGAAGGCCATATCGGAAATCGGCCTTTCTTCTCCGGATGCCCTCCGAGCAAAATTTCTCCGGAAACGGTGCAGGCCTCGTCTGAAGGTCAATTTTTCTTTGGACTCTCTATACTTATGTAGTGAGTACTACTAGTCGCGAAGTATCTTCAGCTCCACCTACTTACTTTTTCTGCATTGATCCCGCGGGCCGCCGGCACTGAGTAGTATCGATCAATGCTTCCCTAGTGATGCTTTGGCTTGGCTTGGCTTGGGAGCCCCGGCTTTGGCTTGGCTTGGACGGGCTTTGCCTTCCCACATCAGGAAAATGTATTTCGGCTGGCGTGAGCTGGCGCAAGCTGACAGACCTGGCTTGTCTGGCGCAAGCTGGAGCCAGCACGCCAGCTCTTGGCGCACCAGTTAATCCAGAATTTAATGTCTTGCCAGAATGTGACAATGTGAACTCACACCTTGCACGCATCTGAATTCAGTACGCTATCTCATTTGCATGATGATCTATGTATTTCGAGTGTTTACATGGGAAGGCCTTGAAGGCGTCAAGACCACGGTAATATCGGAATTTGACTGGAATATGGGCAGAACCGTAGACAGGAATCAGCGCTGCATCTCAGGCTCGATGATCCACATCCAATTGCCAACCTTCTTGCGCCAATCAACGAGTGCGCAATGGTACCAAGTCAACACCATCATGAGTGACTGAAAATACCCGCACGGCGCACGCTCATTCTGCGGAAGTCACGCTCCTCTTGGTTTGCGACAGCAACTGCGCAATTCCACCTTGGACTATGCTTGCGTTGGTGACCAGTCAGCATGGTGGTAGGTTAGAGCGGACAGAGGAGGGCTCCGGTTTGGCTCCGGTACATTCAAGCTGTTTGGCGCCACAGTTCGCGCCCAGTTCGGCCCATATTTCATTCATTTCCCGGTGCCGAATTCTGATGCATTTTTTTTCCATGCTTCCGAACACCGCACGAGTCACAACTCCGCCCTTCCTCTTCACAAACTTCCACACCATCGCCGATCGAGAACGGTGTGAAGCCTCGGCAGCCCGCCCCGGTCAACTCGTCAGTCAAGCGCCGAACGAAAGCCCAGATAAAGCTAGGCAACAAGAAAATCAAAGCAGCAAAGTCGAAGACCGCCCAGAAAAGAGTCAAGCGCGGGGATCAAAAAGGTCGCGGCAGTTGTTGAAGACCTTCGAACACAGGATGAGCATGCTCGGTTACTACCGCACGTCCTGATCTTTTCACTGCAGAGCGCGTGCCGCGAACGCCCGCGCCGCGGTCGAGAATCCTCAGCCATCTACGCAACCGCAGGGCACCGGCAGCCATCGGTAATTGGCGGAGCGCCCCACAGACTTGTTTGCGCTACGCACCCCCTTCCTCCTCCCTATCCCCCTCCCCCTCCTCGTCCTTTACCTCCCCGTCTGCCTCCCCATACCGTACACACCCCAAGAACGCTGTGCCACTGAGCGTCTCGACGGGCACGAGCACCGCCCTCATGCGCGCTCTGCACACGATTCTGCGCCCAGATCTCGCCTTCCTCTCCTGGGACACCATGGGGCCGCTATACGCCCCAGCCCCGAGATGCTCCACATCTTCCTCAACGCCGCGCAGCTCAGCGGCGGAGACGGCGGTGCGGGTGTCTGCGCATTCAGTGCTCGGCGCGCCGGAAAGGGCAATGTGCGCCTCCCCACGCCTGCGCACGCGGTTCGCTCGCGCCCCGAGACGGGCCTTCCGCCTCCTCTACCAAACGCGGATTGCCACCTCACCCCTTGCTACATCCTGAGGCCACTGCATGAGGGGGAGCGTGGCGCCCTTCCCAGAACTGCTCGTTACCCGAGCTGCTCGTGCTGTGCGAACACGACTGGGCGGTGTACATCCGCCTTCGGAAAATGCGAATCTGATAGGGGACCCACCTATATGGGCCAATTTGGCCTCCATGGCCTCTGTGCCCCCACTTGCTTGCTGGAAATTTACTTTGCGATAAAACAGTATTATTGTGGGTATTACGGCTCCCGAGGAACGAAAACAGAGCCTTAGAAATTGGTTCGGATGTGGGTGAAATTTCAAGTGATGACAGCCAGAGACATGTGCAGCCAAAAGAGTGTCAAATGGGAGGAACCAGTGCCGCAAGAGCCAGACTATACTTCCCAGAAGTGATGGCTTCCCGTGGGGCGAAGGAGAGCAAGATTTGCCCAAAACGCGGTGGGCCAGTCATGGTGTGAAGGAAGAAGAGTCACGACTGTCACACCGGGTAACACGGACCGATGGTGTCCTGCCCAATTCAGCCAAATTAGTCGCAGCCAAATTCGTCTCGCTTGAACCTTGCGATGTGTTTTAACGGCTAATAATTATACTGGTATGGCCGCCCAACATATCCCATGCTTTACCGACAAAAATCTCAGGGTTCTGAGAAGGTTGGAAATCAGCCCACTAAAGAATTAAGCGCCATACAGGATTCCGGTGGCCTTAGCGTTGAATCTTTGAACCTGAAGTCTTCAATAATTTAAACCAATTTCATTTGAACAGAAAGCCTACATGTGAAAAGTATTGGCACACCAGAATAGCAGGATCCGCACCTATTGCGGATATTTTCGATATTACCTGCGCCACAGGCACTCCATGGGAATTTTGGCACTGCACGAGGACTCGCGCACATGCAACGTGTGTTATTTACATAAATTTTGAAGAAAACCACAGTAGTGAAATATCAGCCTACGGTAAATTGGGTGAATAATTGGAATTCAGCCTCTTGAGGACCCGAACTTCGATTTCCTGAGGTGCATAATTGTAATCCATATCGTTTTGAGAAGGAAGTTCACTATGAGGAAGCTCTCGCAAGTGAGATTGAGTCCGTTTTCCAAACAAATAATGTTTTGATCATTCCTCCAGCTACATGAATGCTAGGTTTTGAAACCACCCAAGGGGTCGACTGGACCCAAGGTACCATCCACATTCAAACTTGGAGGAAAATGGAGGAGATAAAATATCAGCTTATCCATCAATTGCAGTTTCAGAGCCTACTTGTAATTTTCTGGGGACCAATATTATGAAAAACGGACTCAGGGGAACTAGTAGATTGCTGCAGTACAAAGTTTTATGGTCCTAGCACCAGTGGAAGACGAGATTCAATCAATTTTTTTTGGCGGAGAATCGAATTTGGAAGGCAGAGTGAAACCTATACTTGGATTCAGGCCGCTTTCCGGACGGTTTGGCGCAACATCTTATATTCAATAGAGTTCTTGCAACTGGGGAATAATCTGAAGCCTTTGAAGTCTTGTACCTCATTTGTGACATCAGAACATCAATAGGGCGATAGGTAGTCGGTACCAGCATGTTTCGAATTCTCCACTGCAATAGACGCCCATCAAGCGCCGATGTCCGGATTTGAACAGTGGCCAAAATTAGGTGTAGTATCAAAGTTGATATGAATACAAGTTCTTTAGGCTCATTGAATGGCATCTGCCCATTAAAAACCCTATGAAACGCGCCCGGCGACGCAGTGAACACGACTTTTGCACCGGCTGAACCCTCGGCCGATGTTTCGGACACCAACTCCAATGCATGGGCGGATAAGGTTTTGTGAGTTTTTATTGTTCCAAACACACAAGGAGGATAACCAATTTTGTACTGGCCACACATGTGAAATACATTGAGAACCAATTTACAATGTGTTTTGAATAGTTGCTGGTTCAATATTTGAAAGATATTCAAAATAACTTCTCCATGACTCGGATATCTTCTGCATGACATTGGATATGCAGAACATAATTTGAATACATTTTAAATGCTGTTCTGTCCAAAAAATGGAGCACATTGTATATTGGTTCTTCATGTGCTCCACATGTTTGGCCAGTACAAAATTGGTTATCCTTGTTGTGACAGTCTCAGCCCCCGAAATTGCAAAAGATCATAATTTAATAATGGTATTTGGTGGACAGAACAGAAGCACAATAGGAATTGGGTATGGGAAGGGGGTTAAAGTACAATAAGTACTGCAACAGCAGATTGTGCCATATGCACACTGCTAGCTGTAGTTATCTTTCGCCCAGTTTCAGCTCGCGCAGATCATCAATCTCGTTTTGGCATCTGGTGAGTTCCTTCTCTTTCCCCATTGTCGTAAGTCTGATGCGGAATTCAGCAAGCTCTGCCTTGCGTCTGCGATCTGTCCCGCTCGCATCTTCCTTCCGAGCAAGCCGCATAATGGACAAATGGTCTGGCCCTTCAAAAAGGGTGTCCATGAAGTCCTGTGTATTGTTCTGATTGTACATCACCATTGCATTGAATTGATGCAAGGTAAGTGTCGGGTGGTTGCGCAGAATGACCCGCATCTGTTCCAGGGAACCCTTGTTGGCGTCGTTTGTGGCCAGCATCCAGGCAAGTTGACGCTGGCAGATGCTTGATCAATCAATCCTCCCGGTGCAAACTCGCACCACGGAAAAATGCGACGGTAATTTGTTTTAGATGCGGGAGAGTGGGCATAAGCTTCACAACAGCTTTAATGGGATCTTGCCATTCCTTGCTGTCAAGGGAAGCAGTGACATGGGAAATGTCCGTCGAGATGAGATCAGGATTTTTGAGGATGGATTCGACATGTTCTCGCACGTCGACGTGGAGTGGACCCAGATCCAATGCATTTGTTGCCTCTGCTCCAGGGCCCCGAACGACTTGCATGTAAGGATAGGTGATGATTTGCTGATAATAGAACCATCGCGCACAGCTCCATCAGCGTGGCTGGGTCTTCGTGTCCGTGGCGGACATTCTTCTCAATGTTGGTGAGTCCTGGGTGCGCCTTCGAGAACTCGATTACTTCTAGTGGATTCAACGCCAGCTTCAAGGATGCGTGGGGTTGAGGATAGATCAACGTAGAGAGGGCTTTCGCTGTAATTCGGGACTCGGTGCTGGAATTTTGAGGCCTCATAATTATTGCCGCGATTGGAGGTGCTATCAGCACTGATAGTTACACCTGAATCATTTCAGATTGGGCCCTGGGGTGAAACAGAGGAAGGGAAATTTAAGCGCACCTTCGTTGATGGATGGCTCGTGTGTTAGCTGCATTCTCGCGGCAATCCCGCTCATGGTATGTCCTCCATGAATTTTTACACCAAAGATTGACGCAATTTTCTTCATCAGAGGACCGACCTTTGCCCAAGTACACCAGCACCGACCATAACCCGAGCCATCTGTCGCGCATGAACCGTATACATACCCTTCTTCATGAGTTTTGATACAAAAGGCCGCACCTTTGTTCGGGCAATTGCGCGCTGCAAAACTCCGGAAGCACGATGGACGCGCTTCGCAAGTTTCCAGATGTCTGCAGCAATTGTCTGCAACCCAAAAAGCCTCTCGTGTGCGACTAGAAGCTGTCGTTCGCGCTCGGCAGCCAGATCTGCAGCTCGTTTGGCAGCGATCTCGAATTTTCGCGCAGCTATCTCCCGCTCCTTCTTTTCCCTCTTCAGCTGCATACTATGCTCGGAAATCTTGCTCTGGAGCTTAATTTCTTTTTGGTGCATGTGGCGAACCTTTCTCTGGGAGTTGGAGTACTTGTTCTTGTAGTCTCTTGTAAGTTGTCTTCCGCGGTCTCTTCAAGAACAGACTCAGGCTGAGGGTTGTTTTCTTTATTGCTTTGCCGTGCTGCTAGGGATTGCATGTGCGCCTGTTGGACCGAAGAACGCTTCTTGGGACGCTTGATCGAGGCTTTCTTTGTCCCTGCCATGGTGAGATAAGAGGGAAGACGCAGAGGAGAGAGCTATAAGGTGGTTTTCGATGAATTTACTGTATTTTTCGAGGATACAAGAGTTTCCTTGAGCTGATAAATTGCAGACACAATGCTTTAACAACTCACCACCTTCCTACACGTTCCCGGTATGAAAGACGTGTTGTGCCGTCGACGGGGCCGGCAGTAGCAAATTTTCTGCGCATTGCGTCACTGTGACGTCACGCATCCGTGTGATGGCGGTGACTTTGCAGCAAGAGGCGAGCGATCTCTGGGATCAGCACACAGATCACTGCACGTGCCGACCACCCCCGTTCCAAATCGGGAAGACCCATCACTGAGCAAACGACGCGCTGAACAGAAGATTAGGCTCAAATTTTTGTATTTGGAAGCAGTATTCACCCCTAGTACCCCTTGGGCTCTCATAAAGCCTTTTGTGCCGCTCAAACTTTCTACAAGCTGGCCTGGAACAGTAAATCACGTGCTTTCATCCTATCCAATACTAGTTGATTTCCCCCAGGAATATGGCCTATAGAATATCTGTCGGATGGAAAAAATACATTACAATGGATTTCCAAGAAGAATTCTAATAGAACAGGGGGGCGATGCGTTCAACGAGTCAAACACTCTTACGGGCTTACATCCCGATTTGGAAGGGGGGTAGTCGGCACGTGCAGTGATCTGTGTGCTGATCCCAGAGATCGCTCGCCTCTTGCTTTGCAGCTCAAATTGGGACTCACACCAGCCCCGGCACATCAATCTTCAGTGGCAGATCAATATTATTTGTTCTCATCTACGGGACCTATGTGGGGATTGGAGAGACATCAAAAATTGACCCCACAGTGAGCATGTTGTGAGGTTGAAATAAGATTTTTCTTCTATTTGAGCATCTCTGGTATTATTGAAGGCAAAAAATATCCACTTGAGGATTACTCACATTCTTGCATTTGCTCCCAGTATAGAGTCTGTTTTCGTGAACACCACCTTTATCGTTCAATTATTTCGGCCATCTCGGCCATCGAAAGTTCTGCCGCTGATGTGAGATCTCGCAACCGATGTGCATGAGCCTGGTTTCACGTCTAGAGTTCTTTATCCGAATTTGAGCCTCGTCTGTTTCCAGAGGAGGAGGGGATGACCTTGTTCCAGACTCAGGATAAAGGCTGTTTGGAGATCCCAATCCTGACCTGTTATGAAGGATTCTTGAAATTTGAAGAAAAGGCGGAAATTGAATCGGAACTACTAGTAGCTGCACTTGAGTATAGATGTTTGCCGTTTGTTGTCACTGCTGTGGTCGGTTTCTGTTCCGAAAAGGTGGAGCTCCAGCCCCGAATTTATGGATATGCAGGGCAATAATTCAAAGTCGGTATTCGAAGGTATAGACCCAATCCAATCGAAGTTGTGAAAGTCGAAGATGCGCACGCAGGTGAGTCAAAGGGAAGTGTATTCGGGGCGCAGAGACACGAGCGCGGGGAATACAAGAGACTACGGAAATAGACGGATACAAGCCGAATATAAGGGTGAAGCTGTACGACGGATAGGGGGGTAGGTAAGGTAACCGGGTAGCGTCGCGCGCGACGATCCCATTTCCAACACTCCCACTGAGCGTTGCGCGCGACAAGCCCACAAACTCCCACTGGCGCGACGCGCCGAATAACACGAGACACACCAAAGAAACATCCAATCCATCTCCATTCCATCAAAACTGGGTCCATCGTCCACAAAACAGCTCATCACCTCCGGCCTGAGAGCCCTCTTTCTGGAGTATGCGCGGTCGGTTTCGGTTCGCATGCCTCGACGGCAATCGGTTCGTTCGGGCTCGAGTCGGACAATACAGCCACCGCGGCTGCATTCGGCACTCGTCGCAGTTCGCTCGAGTCGGACAACACTAACCCCATCCTGGAGCTAGCGTTCGGCACTCGCTTCGGTTACGGTTCGGTCGGCGGCGGCAAGCAACACAGGCGCCCCGGGTTACGGTTCGGTTTCGCGGCACGGGTATCGGTCGATGACGAGTATGTGCGGTACGGGAAGTTCGTCCGTCCAGTCGAGCACTGGAGATGCCTCACAACAAGGGCTTCGGGGTACGGGGTCGCACGAGGGGGGAAGTTCGAAGCAGCAGCAGGCAGCGGCCAGGGCCGGGGCCCATAACCTGTGAAAGTCGAAGATGCGCACGCAGGTGAGTCAAAGGGAAGTGTATTCGGGGCGCAGAGACACGAGCGCGGGGAATACAAGAGACTACGGAAATAGACGGATACAAGCCGAATATAAGGGTGAAGCTGTACGACGGATAGGGGGGTAGGTAAGGTAACCGGGTAGCGTCGCGCGCGACGATCCCATTTCCAACAGAAGTATGAAGCGTGCTTCGCCGACAGAATAACAACATCTCGGAAATGAAATTGACGCCGCGCATGTTAGTTTATGCGACCCCTATCTGCCATCAGCCTGCCGTGATTCTCTGATCGCCACGCGGTCTTTGCCGCCCAGGATAAGTACCCGACGCCACTCATCCTTAGGCCGAACTCTCCTGCTGCCTGAACCTTGAACTACTCTAGCGATGTCCTCATTATACTTGCGGCCCTGAATTCATCTTGCTCGTCTTAGACCTACCACTTTGTCCACTTCAAGTTCCTCGGTCCGGGCGGCTTCGCTTCCTTGGCGCCTCGTGTACTGAGTCTGCGCCCACACAGCTCGACTGACTCGAATTTTACGCAATGGACCCGCGCACGACGACATGGCCGCCGTACAGATGGCCGCGCGACATCGACAACTTCGATGACCCATGGGTTCCATCCCCCGACTCGTTTGTCGGTGATCTCCCATTACGCCAGGGTGCGCAGAACAACATCCATGTATCTGCCGCGCACCCATCATGCGAAAGAACACGGCCAACTCCTAGACGAAATATCCGTACGATATTCCAGTCATTGCGAATCTTCACCGGTAAATCCCACAAGTCTGCTAGGGCTCCTTTGGCGGACTGATCGACTTCGATCTCTTGTAGCACGACCAGGAGAACAGGGAGAACAGGTATACGACCCTAATCCCATAGCGCCCTGCAATGCCCCGAAGGAAATCCCTGTGTCGAGGTGGCGTGCATTTGCCGCGTACTCGCGACCCGTCGTCAATGGGGTGCATGTTCATAATACATTCAGTGAGTGCGGTAGATTAAATATATTCCGAAGACTGAATATCTACTTTGCATTCAGCTCCAAGTCCCACTCCGTACCGGACAATTGATCTAGACAATGTCGACCTTGGAGAGGTATTTAACAGCCTCTGCAGTCCCGGCGGCACAACGCACCCCGAGCTCTGGCCTCGGGGTCTCCAGCATCCGTCTCTTCCCCCCGAGCCCACAGACTGGCATCTCCCTCGCCCCGGCGAGCCCCTCCCCTTTCCTTGGGAATGCCAGCTCAACCGCTACCTCAAACGTGCCGTCTCCGGCTCGGCCCCTCTCTACTGGAACCTCCGCGCCGGTACACACGCGATCCTCTACGGCGGCCCCAAGGACATCTCGATTCCCCTCACCTCCACCGACCTCGCTGAGCCCGCGACACACCCGCTTGTAACGCACATGTACGTCAGCGCCGTCGCCTGCACGGATGCGGGATTTCCGTGGAAGTTCATGGTCGTGAACCAGCACGGGATCCGCGTGCGCGACGTGGTCAATGCCATTGTGGATAACTTCCAGTGTTTTGTGTTCCGCTCCGAGTACGAGAAGTGGGACGCGGCAAAGCAGAAGCGCGCGGACCTCGAGTGGCGTTTACGGGGGGGTCCGGATACACAGGATGGCTTGCGCCGGATGGACTATTTGAGTGGGCATCTCTGTTTCCGGGGATTGGAATACAATCCTGATCGAACGGGCTGGATATTGTATTTGGGTTCCGAGTGGTAAGTCTCATCCGTGGAAGCGCTTCACTTCTGTAATATTGTCTTTCGCCTTTTTCATTCCCCTCATGTCGCTCTGCATGTCATTTATGACTCCTGCAATGACCGTACGAATTTATCACATCCATCCACTTGTATTCTATTCACGACGCATTTGCATTTATCATCGTTGCTTCTGGTGTTGGCCGAAACTCTTCTTCTCCGCCCTGTGCTGCTTACGATCCGTGCCATCACTCCTTTAAAAACGGAGTATAGTCAGACGGGGAACTCTGCAAACATACAAATTTACTTTTCTTTCCCTAGGTAAGTGGGTAGGTCGGGCACGATCCCACTCAGGAACGCCGGTTTCCAGGGATTGTCCCGATGTGTACGCGCTAATTACATCTTCGGGCCTGGGCCTCCTCAAACACTTCCAGCGGAGCTCACGGACGCAGTGGACTATCGGACCAATCTCGCCGCGGCAGAACCAGTCGCATCTGAAGAAGCAGAAAAAGTTAGCACCGCAACCGGGAATTACTTCACTCAAGTCTTTCGACGTCACACAGGCACGACGTAGAACTTTAGGACCTCATATGCAAACTTGACGACCAGTGCAATCGTTTGACGAGGGTAGATAACGGCTTTCAGGAATTCAGTGTTTGAAAGCTCCAGATATCATCTGGACGCGCAGTTCTGCAAGTTCGGTGAAGATTTTTGCGAGAAAGGTTGCCAAAAAGTTGCTCTTCATTCCACAAGCGAGTCCGAAGAATACAGAGTCGCTCGTCGCGAGGCACTGGTTGATGCGGCGTACCGCAAGATCTCCACTGCTGACAGATGCGTAGGGAGGTTAGTGCCTCCCGATGGTTCTGAAATCACCGTGCCTAGATCGTCTGAAATCAATCCGATGCCCCCAGGTCTCCGTCTCAGCTAACGTTTTGGTAAGAAAAAGAATAAAGCGGGAATTGCGTCAACGTCCTTGAGTACGGGGTAAGTTGTACTGCGGACTCGGAGACTTGATGTAATTGCCGGCGGCCTCGCTTCACTCCAAGCTTCATCCTAGCCGTCCAAAACTTGGCATAGACCATTTTGGATACATTTCGTACGATTGAGTTACGATGAGTGTCCGTCGGGCTCGCAGAAGTACGGAGCTTTCCATCACAAATTTAGAAGGGCATAGCATGTTCTTTGAGTTCACTGCGACATACAGAGAACTTGGCATTAGATTAAGGGTGCTGTTTATAATTCCTCGGCCCATTTGTATGCCGGTATCGAAATCTAATGTTAGATTTCGATACCGGCATACAACGCTGACCGTACCTCGAGTATGCCAAGCATTCCAAATCCCAAAAATCACCCCAAAATACCGTTTTTCCCAGTACCCCCGCTTCCCCGGACAAAACCTTGAACTGAAACAAACACACATTGTACAATATTTAACCGTTTGCCCAGATTTCTGGTGTCATACCAATGCGTTCCTCATCCTTTAAAGTTTAGATGTTGTCGTGTCGAAAACCTCCAGATTGCATTCTCAACTGGGACACTCGCAAAAACGGAGAGGACGCCCAGTGGTTCTTGCCAAAACTGTCGGCAGAGGCGACCTTCGAACAGGATGAATGAGGCTTTATCGTAGAGGGGGTATCGCAGATTCCGAGAGCCGCGGCCGAAATTTGTCTGGGGCATATTGAGCAATCTTCCTTCTGAGTCACATTTCATTTGAGTGTCTACCGGGTGTAAATGCAGCAAGGCAGCTAGGATGGAGGATGAGAATGACTCGTCTTTTGCTTCCTTGGCCGAAGTGGTCGGCGAAGATACCGGTGCACAACGAGCTCCGGTGTGCAGACAGCGCGCACTTCATCCCTGCAACAATCATATTGGCTTTCCAAAAACGAAAATTTGGCTCAGTAAAGTTTCTCAGTCTGCCCGAATGTGCTGAAAAAAACGGTGTAACATTGCGTTCTCAAAGGCGACCTCTTAGCGCCCAGGGGGAGACAGCAGAAATACCGACAGCGGTCCCCTCTTGTTTTGTGAAGTCTGATCCCATGATCATGGTTCGGCTGAGATAAACGAATTTATGACGCACTTCACTGCAGATGCTGGGCGGCGTCGAGGAGACGCTCAGATTTTATCATCCCATTGACTCGTCGGGTGTGTTGGTGTGGTATCCAGATGCTGAGGGCATGAGGAGACGCTCAGATTTTATCATCCCTTTGGCTCGTCGGGTGGGTGGTGTGGTATCCATGTACTAACATGTGCCGCCAGTGATTTTTCGTTTGGTGGCTGTCCAATCCACGAAGTAATCCCCCAAGTCAATTTGAGCTGTGGTCGTGGGGAAAGCACCTAATTACCCTTGAAAGAGTCGTCGAGAGTAACTCGAGTTGAGCTTGGAGCTTGGTTGATTCAGTTCTCCAGGGGGTACGGTGTACACCGGTCTGCATCCAGATTGACGACGATTGCGAAGTGATTGTAACCTTCAAGATGGCGAAAATGTTTCGAGGCCGTATCTCGGGAATATTTTACAGTAAAGTTTATTGTACTATTTGGGACCACCTACTTGGCCATCCTACCTAGTTGGCCATTTGAGAGCTAGCTGGCGAGGGCTTGACAATTATGACTGTTAGCGTAGTGCCTCAGTTACGGAGAAAGAGTAACTCTATTAATATATGTAATACCTGTTAGCGTAGTCTACAGGATAGTTAGTAAAGTAAGTAATGAAAGAGAATAAATCCACGTACGCCTCAGTTACGGAGAAAGAGTAACTGAGGCTGTGAAGTGTACCGTAATTTTTATGAAGGAATGAATGTCTTGGTATGACGGGATGAAGGAATGTACGTATGAGGATAAATAGATAAGATAAACCACTAACACTCCCCCTCAGACCGTCAGCCCAAGTCCTCGTGAAAGGCGGGATGTCTTCGTCGAGTCGAGACCCTTGGTGAAGAGGTTGGCGAGGTTGGCGTCGGATGGTGTCCAGGAAAGCGAGACAATGGATGTGGCGACGGCGTGGCGGACGAAGTGGTAAGGGAGCGCGATGTGCTTGGTGCGTGAATGAAAAGAGTCGTTCTTTGCCATTGCAATTGCGGATTGGTTGTCGGCGTGGAGGACAGTCGCGCTAGTGAATTCACCGAACAACTCTCCCATAAATTGGCGAATCCAGACTGCCTCCTTCGTCGCGCGCGTCATCGCGATGTACTCCGCTTCAGCGGTCGAGAGCGCGACCACGGACTGCTTCTTCGCGCTCCAGCAGATGGCACCGCCGTACAGCGTGAACACATAGCCGGACATCGACCGCCAGTTCAGAACTTCAGAGCCCCAGCTGGAGTCTGTGAAGCTCGGAAGGCCGTCGTCTGAGTCACCAAAGACCAGCCACGCATTGATGGTACCTTTAAGGTAGCGGACGACACGCTTGGCCGCTTCCCAGTGGACACGTCCTGGGTTTGAGAGAAACTGAGAGAGGACGCTCACTGGATAGGCAATGTCGGGATGTGAGCGGTCCGCGATCCACAGGAGGGAGCCGATGACGGTGCGATATGGGAGGTTTCGCATGTCCTCCTTCTCCTCCTCAGTAGTCGGGCAGAACTCGTGGCCGAGACGTGCGCCAGGTGCGATAGGCGACGGTGTCGGTTTCGCGTTCTCCTGACCTGTGAGAGCGATGAGGTCGCGGATGTACGGCGCCTGAGAAATGGAGATGGTGCCGGCGGCGCGATCCTGGTGGATAGTTATACCGAGGTAATGAGTTGCGTCACCATTGATTTTGAGGGGAAATTTGACATTGAGATCCTGCTCGAGCTTCACCAGAGCTTCGAGGTTACTTCCGGTTGTTATTGGGTCGTCGACGTGGATCCCTATAAAGGTATGCTCGGTCTTTGTTTTGCGGTAGAAGACAGCGTGGTCAGCTTCACTGCGCGTAAAGCCGAGATCGTCGACGAGGTAAGCGCTGACCGTGTCGTACCAGATACGCCCGGCTTCCTTCAGGCCGTAAAGAGCCTTGTGGAGTTTCCAGATGTGGGTAGCGCGCGGTGTTTCCGGGGAATCAAATCCCTCAGGCTGCTTGACGAAAATGGGAGTGGGAAGGACACCATTGAGGTAGGCGCCCTTGAAGTCACATTGCCGGACTTGCCAGCGATGATGAGCTGCGACAGCGAGAAGAATATTGCGCGAGGTGGATTTTAGGACGGGTGCGAAAGTTTCCGCATGAAAATCAAGCCCTTTCTGGAGGTCGCCGCGGACGCAGATGCGGGCCTTGCATTGCTTGATTTCCCCGGATTCGTCTGTCTTGTTGGCGTATACCCACTTGAGAGGAAGAACAGGTGCGTCGTGGGCGTCATTGCGCGTGACGATGCTGTAAGTGTTGTGACTTTCAAGTCCACTCACTTCCTGCTTCATCGCAGCGTCCCATTCTGGCCAAATCTCACTCTTCTGGGCTTGTCTGAACGAATGCGGGACAACTCCGGCTGCATATGCGATCGATGCGCGGGAATTCGGGTCATCACCCGGGATCTGAAGACCACGGGTGTACCTGCGGAATTGGCCGCCTTCGCCACTCGTAACACCCTCGCCGGTCTGCAAACGACGAACATACGCTGACAGTTTGCGAATACGACGACCGGTCTGCTCCCCCACATTGCTTGAGATGTTGGACGCGTCTGCCGCGTTGGGATCGTCGGCGGCGATGTCCTCTGCCCGGAACGTCAACGGCTCGACCGTCGGTGTTGTGTGTGTAGAGGGCGATTTGGGCTGCTCCCCCTGCGGTGTAGGACGTTCAAGTGAAGCCGGAGGAGGTGGGGTGGAGGTGGTATGTGGCTCAGAGGTGCGTGCGCTTCCATTTTGCGTTGTTTTTCCTTTTTCCTCGCTGCTTGGGATGGAGACGTTGCTTTCGTCCCTCTCCCCCGGGAACTCGGTCTCCTCGTCGAA
Source organism: Mycena galopus ATCC 62051 (assembly GCA_014925785.1). NCBI lineage: Eukaryota > Fungi > Basidiomycota > Agaricomycetes > Agaricales > Mycenaceae > Mycena > Mycena galopus. Next base: position 284,450 of record WIQG01000008.1, on the reverse strand, counting down.
GCGAACATTTCGCTCGACGGTCACTGTGCCTTTCTTTGGCCAGTAGACGTTATGACTGTCGGGCGTCTCCATACTCAGCCCGACCCACTTCGCCTCGACTCCGCGCTCGTCAAGCTTCGAGCCGCTGTACACGCGTACCCAGACCCTGCAACCAAATTTCCGTGCGCGACTCAGGTCGGGCTTCTCGCCCGTCATGACTTCATACGGTGATTTTGGTGCGGTCTTTTTCGTCGGTGTGCGGTTGCGAAGCCATACGACGTACATGACGGCGAGGCCTCAGAAGGATTTTGGGAGCCCGCTCGCGAGTAGCAGGGCGTGCATCTGCCCGGCGATGGTGCCGTTGAGGCATTCGGTGGCGCCGTTGAGCTGTGGCGTGTCATGCGGGGTGAGCTGGCGGTTCGTGCCTTTCAACGCGAGGTGTTTGTCGAATAGACCGCCGGTGTATTCCTTGCCACGGTCCGTTCCAAAAACCTTGATGTCGATGCCGTGCTGCGTCTTCATCGACGCTTCGAAGTCGCGGTAGTGGCCGAGCGTCTCCGCCTCCATCTTGCCTTTCTGCAGGTAGACGCACGCGAGGTCGGAATTGTCGTCAAGGAACATGCCATAGTATTTATACCCCCCGCGTGCGGTGACTCGTGTCGGTCCCCAGAGGTCTCCGGAGACAAAATCTCCTGGCTTCTTCGAGCGCGGGTCGCGATGCTTTTTAGAAATTTGTACACCCTTCATTTTAGCTCGAACACATACCTCGCACTGCACGATTGGTGTGCTGAGGTCGACTTCGAAACCGAGTGCTGAGCCGTTGTGCGCCATCGTCTCGATGGTGCTGTGCGCGATGTGACCGAGTTGCTCGTGCGCCTCTTTGCGTGTGAGGGGTTTGCGCGCGGACTTCGCCTGCGTGGTCGCTGCCTTGGCGTGCTCCGGGTGCCAGGTGGTCAGCGGATAGACGCCGTCGCGCTCTGTGACGCGTAGGATTGCCTTGCCAGTCTTCGAGTCGGTGAGTACACCATACCCGTCTTCGGCGTTGCTGAATACGAGGCCGTGCTTTCGCAGACAGGTGAGAGAGATGAGGCCGGTGGTGCAAGACTCGAGGTAGTACGTGTTCGAGAGGCGGAACGTCTTCTCAATGTCGCCGTCAATGCACGCAAACTCGACTGTACCAATCTGGGTGGCGTACTCGATCCCGGATGCAGTCTCAATGCGGTACGGCTCGCATGGACGCATGTCGGCGAAGTTGGCGGTATTGCCGTCATAATGCTGCGAGGCGCCGGTGTCGAGAAGGCGGATAGACTTCCTGCCGGATGCGCGAAGGGCTCTGTCGGGAATGGCTGCAGCGACGTATGTGTGCTGCTCGCTCGCCTCGGATGGCTTCTCCTCCGCCGCTGCTGCCTTGCCTTTCCCCTTCGGAGATCCCTTGTCCTTCTTCGGAAGTGGGACGCCCTCCATGTCGCCACCCGGTTTCCGGCAAACCTCTTTAGTATGACCGGTATATGAGCAGTTGGCGCATCTTGGCTTCTTTGTCTGCTGCGGCTGCTGTTTCTGCTGCTGCTTGTGGCGCTCGAATTTTGCCGCCATAGCCTTTGCCTCCTCGCGCTTGCGATTCGCCTGCGCAACATCGAACTGGATCGCCTCCTTGAGCTGCGCGCGTACGACTTCGAAGTTGAGCGCTGCGCCCATTGTCGCTGCTGTGGTGACGGTGACGGTGGTAAGGATGGTGGAGCGATATGTGGAGGGCATGGCCTTGATGAGGAAGGCGGCGTAGACGTCGTCGGGGAGCTGTCCGCCAGCGCTGATGTACTCGTTGCGCTTTTTGATGAAGCGGTCGATGACGGCGAGGACATCTTCATCTTCGTCGCCGGTGCACTCGATTCGGAGAAGATCAACAAGAAGGTCGACCATACCAAGAACGCTCTTGTTCTCGAAGAGTGCGAAAAGCGAGTCCCAAAGTTTGTGGACAGGACGTACACCAAGGAGCTGCTGGTGCACATCGTCAGGCCAAGAATTGGTGAGTATGCTCGCAATAGCCGCTTGCTTCTGCAGGTACTCATCCATCTCGTCTTCATACGTGTCCATTTTTGCTGCGTGTTCGTCCTTGTGATCTTTTGAAGCATTGTCCTTGACGTCAGCAGGCTTGATAGGCTGTTTTACACGACCCATCAAGTGCTTTCGGAAGCCCGGTTGGCCAGTCAGGAGTTCGGCCATCTTCTCCTTGTAGGAGACGAAGTTCGCTCCCCCTTGAGCTAGCTTGGGGGTAGCGTGCTTTCCTGTCGCGCTGGACAGTCCGAATTCCGATGCCATGCCGGTCGGGGTTCAATAACCTGTTAGCGTAGTGCCTCAGTTACGGAGAAAGAGTAACTCTATTAATATATGTAATGCCTGTTAGCGTAGTCTACAGGATAGTTAATAAAGTAAGTAATGAAAGAGAATAAATCCACGTACGCCTCAGTTACGGAGAAAGAGTAACTGAGGCTGTGAAGTGTACCGTAATTTTTATGAAGGAATGAATGTCTTGGTATGACGGGATGAAGGAATGTACGTATGAGGATAAATAGATAAGATAAACCACTAACAATGACTAGGCATAATGTACTAACAGAGTACGACCTCCAACGCCTGTTCAGATCAAATTTCAGCCGAAAGTGATCAATTGATCGAAAGCTACGGCATCGGGGATTGGGGTCCGACGCGTGGGGACATCAATTTCTTGACATCGGGCCGCTCGCCTCACTTGCAAGTTGCCATCGCCATTTCTTCGTCAACCCATCACTTTTGGGGCACGGCGATTCCCTCATGTCGCTCTGCGTAATTTATTGTGACTCCTGCAATGACCTAACGAATTTATCATATCCATCCACTTGTATTCTATTCACAACGCATTTGCATTTATAATTTGCTTCTGGTGTTGGCCGAAACCCTTCTTCTGCGCCCTGTGCTGCTTACGATCCATACCATCACTCCTTTAAAAACGGAGTATAGTCAGACGTGGAACTCTGCAAACATACAAATTTACTTTTCTTTCCCTAGGTAGGTGGGTAGGTCGGGCACGATCCCGCTCAGGAACGCCGGTTTCCAGCGATTGTTCCGATGTGTACACACTAATTACATCTTCGTCCCTGGGCCTCCTCAAACACTTCCAGCCGAGCTCACCGTGAAGGACGCAGTGGATCCGAACCAATCTCGCCGCGGCAGAACCAGTCGCATCTGAAGGAGCAGAAAAAGTTAGCACCGCAACCGGGAATTACTTCACTCAAGTCTTTCAACGTCACCCAGGCACAGCGTAGAACAACTCTAGGACCTCATACGCAAACTTGGTGACCAGTGCAATCATTTGACGATGGTAGATAATGGCTTTCAGGAATTCAGTCTTTGAAAGCTCCATCATCTAAACACCCAAAAAGTTGCTCTTAATTCCACAAGCGAGTCCGAAGAGTCACAAGTCATCAAAGCATGTTCTGGCATCTCCCCTTCTTTCTCGCAGAACCTACAGAGTCGCTCGTCGCGAGGCACTGGTTGATGCGGTGTACCGCAAGATCTCCACTGCTAACAGATGCGTCGACAGCAATAGGGAGGTTAGTGCCTCCCGATGTTTCTGAAATAACCGTGCCTAGATCGTCTTCAATCAATCTGATGTCCCCAGGTCTCAGTTTTAGTAAGAAAAAGAATAAAGCGGGAATTACGTCAATGCGTCCTCGGGTACGGGTAAGTTGTATTGCGGACTCGGGGACTTGATGTAATTGCCGGCCGGCCTCGCTTCACTTCAAGCTTCATCCTACCCGTCCAAAACTTGGTATAGACCATTTTGGATAAATTTCGTACGATTGAGTTACGATGAGTGCCCGCCGGGCCCGAAGAAATACATACGGATCTTTCCATCACAAATTTAGAAGGGCAGAGCATGTTCTTTGAGTCCACTGCGACATACAGAGATCCTGGCATTAGATTTCATATCGGCATACAGCACTATGAGCGTATACGGTACATCGAGCATCTCAAGCCTTCAAAATCCCGAAAGTCACCCCAAAATACCGTTTTTCTCAGTACCCCCGCATCCCCGGACAAAACCTTGAACTGGAACCAACGCACATGGTACGCCCAGTGAATCTTGCCGAAATTGTCGGTAGAGGCGACCTTCGAACAGGATGAGGCTTCATCGAGTAGGTGACGTCGGTCTCTTGGCCGCGGCCGAAATTTTTCTGCGGCATATTGAGCAATCTTCCTTCCGAGTCACATTTCATTTGAGTGTCTACCGGGTGTAAATGCAGCAAGGCAGCTAGGATTGAGGATGAGAATGACTCATCTTTTGCTTCCTCGGCCGCGGCGAAGAGACCGGTGCACAACGAGCCCCGACGGTATGTGAGTTTGTGTGCAGGCAGCGCGCACCTTATCCCTGTAACATTCATGTTGGCTTTCGAAAAACGAAAATTTGCCTCAGTTTCCCTCTCTGTCCGAATGCGCCGAAAAAAACGGTGTAACATTGCGTTTTCAAAGGCGACCTCTTAGCGCCCAGGGGGAGACAGGAGAGATACCGACAGCGGTCCTCTCTTGTTAACAATCATGTTTGCATTCGAAAAACGAAAATTTGCCTTAGTAAAGTTTCACTGTCTGCCCGAATGCGCCGAAAAAAACGGGGCAACATTGCGATCTCAAAGGCGACCTCTTAGCGCCCAGGGGGGAGACAGCAGAAATACCGACAGCGGTCCCCTCTTGTTTTGTGAAGTCTGATCTCATGATCATGGTTCGGCTGAGATAAACGAATTTATGACGCACTTCACTGCAGATGCTGGACGGCGTCGAGGAGACGCTCAGATTTTATCATCCCATTGACTCGTCGGGTGTGTTGGTGTGGTATCCAGATGCTGGGGGCATGAGGAGACGCTCAGATTTTATCATCCCATGGGCTCGTCGGGTGTGTTGGTGTGGTATCTATGCACTAACATGTGCTATCAGCGACTCTTCGTTTGCTGGCTGTCCAATCCACGAAGTAATCCCAAGTCAATTTGAGCTGTGGTCGTGGGGAAAGCACCAAATTACCCTTGAAAGAGTCGTCGAGAGTAACTCGAGTTGAGCTTGGAGCTTGGTTTGATTCAGTTCTCCAGGGTACGGGGTGCACAGGTCTGCACCCAGATTGATAACGATTGCGAAGTGATTGTAACCTTCAAGATGGCGAAAATGTTTCGAGGCCGTATCTCAGCATATTGTCGGGAATATTTTAAAGTTTATTGTAATCGCCGCCCTTTCCGACGGAGAATGAAATGTCTTTCTCCGACCTCACGGCGCAATTTGACAGCGTCTCGGATTATCGGATCGGTGGTTGCACCTATTTTTGGGAGATTGAATCCTGTCACGGAACCGCACTGTGGGAACAGGTGGGAAAGAAGTATGCCGTGAACTTCGGGTCAGAGCTAATTATGTGAAAGCACAGGAGTAGCGGAGTCAAATGGCAATCCAGCTTCTTTTGTTGGAGAGTCGATTAAATTGTTTAAGAAAAGCCATTTTATCGTAGGTGGTGGTAGTGGGGCGCTGTACAGGTTTCCGATGTCGGTGCTTTGCAAGAGGCGACCATCTGAAGCGATGATGCCGAAGCGTTTCCGGAGGGTGGAGACCCGGATACACCGAGACCGTGGCCAACAACCAACTAGGGCATAAACTGCTGTAACAAGAAGCAGATACAGTGATCGTGGAAATGTGGAGACAACCTGATTTCAAACTCCGAACTCCTCTGCCCAGTAGATTAACCAATCAGCTTGAGAACAGCCACTGATTTTAGTTGCCGTTAGGATGCCGTCACTTACAAAATCGACTTGTTTCAGAGTGTCATCGGCCTCGGTGCATGCGATTCCATGCGTCCACACCCGCGCGCAGTAGTGCGCAAACCCGTAATTGACCGGTCCTACTATTCCGGAGGGTATATATAAAGGTAGTTCATCGTTGATAAGCCTGACGATGGTCCTCAATGACTGATCCCTCCAACGATTCGGGTGTTCATGGCAGGCCCACTACCTATCTCCACAAAGCTTGCGACAACTGCAGAAAACGCAAAGTGGTTCGTTTTTTTGGTTTTACTGTCGGCCCTCAGGATAAATGTCTCGCTCACAATCATGCAGGGCTGCGATGGAGAGAGACCCATCTGTCGTCGATGTCGTCTCCAGCCGCCTAGGTCTCTTACGCCTTGCACATACTCGCACGCCCCTGGCGGCGGCGCCATCCCTCCACAACTAGAGGAGGTGATGGAAGCCATGCAAAATAGAATCCACGAGCTTGAGCATCAACTCGAATTTTTGAGTGGACAAGACCCGTCGAAGGTGTTTCTGTCGGAACCGTATCCTTCCACTCCGCCGCAGCCTCCGGCGTTGGGTGAGTCACCTCTGCCTTCAGAGTCATTTCTACCCTGACACATATATGATACTCAACGCAATGACAGAATCGGGTAGGTGGGATACCGATAATAGTACCCATTTCGTTGGAACCCCAAGCCCGGTAGAGGTGAGATTCCTCATGTGCCTATTTCCGTCAATACACTGAACCATGTCCAAGGAAATCCCTCCATTTACTGGAACATGGTGTGTATATGCATTACATTGAGATTCCCACCCGCTGACGGGACGATAGTATCAACATATTCCTTCGCCACTTCGCCCGGAACCAGTGTTTCTTTTTGGATCCAACCCAATTCCAACGATCAGCATCAGCTGCCCATCTTTTACCACGGGCGCTTCTAAATGCGGTCGTTCTCTGGGCCATTCGTTTATCTGCGAACCCTATCGCCGATAGCGCATACTCCGAAGCAGAGGTGCTCGCGCAAACTGTGCATCACGTTTCCAGCGACATTGCAACGGTTGAGGCCTCTCCGCACCGTGCGCTACACCTGATCCAAACCGAGGTTCTTCTATCGTTGTATTATTTGGATTCCGGACGGTTCTTGGAAGGCAACTACCACCGTGCTGGTGCAACGTCCTTGGCATTTACTGCAGGTCTCCACCGACTTGGCCCAGCATCACACGGGGATTATCCTCCCGTGGCGCTTTCAAACCCAAGTAATCCGATCCAAATGGGCTCTGTTTCCAGGACGGAAATGATCGATGCTTTCTGGAGTGTTGTGATTCTGAACAACAGTTTTGTGGCTGCAACTAATCTTCCATCCTGCATCCCTTACGACGCATTGATCAACACTCCTTGGCCAACGGTAAATTCGACCATCTAGTCCCTCGTTGTCTGACTGACTGAATTCCCCCACAGCATTTTCCAAATACTGCGGTGTCGTCGGTACCAGCTATCGACAGCAACGATGTCGCTGGACATTCTCCCTTGACGCTGTTGGCAAAGGCGTCCATCCAGCTAGAACGCGCCTTCGCCTTCAGTGCCCACAATCCAGGTATTTCATGTTCTTCTTTTGGAGGAATCGCAGTCCTCATCCTCTGAGGTCTCCCTCACCCACCAGAATTCTGGGCACTTGGAGCCCGCTTTGAAACATTTCGCGGTCATCTCCCGTCTATGGATATCAATGACCCCACCGATCAGCTTTCTCTTCTTACACACCTTTCGTCAACGTCGCTATCATTCGTCTCTATTCCCCGCACAGTAGCTACCATGCGGCCGCTCGCTCCAAATGCCTCTTTGCTGCCCGCTGCGTCGCTGTGCGCCTCACCCATGCGCGCCTCACGGAGTGGGAGAATGCGAATCCCATCCTCGGGGTATGTGCACCTTCCTTCATCCCTCGGCGCCTGCCCTGCTGACGATTCGACTCGCAGCCACTTCTCGTCGCCGTTGCGGACGTCCTCATCGCCAATATCGCACACGATCCTCAGGCGACCACGGACCTCCAGACGACCCTGTCGGCGCTGCAAATACTGGCGCGTTGGAGTCCCCTTATTCGTACGTGGACCAGGAACTTGCGTATTGATCATCATCCTCATAATTTTTCATTGATATAGAGCAGTACCTGGCGGCTGTACACTAACGCTACAGGACTGCGCAACAAAATCTCGATCCCTTTGGGCCCGTATAGTCGTCCTTTTAAATCCCTGCGGCAGGCAGGAGTAATGTAATATTTTTCTTGGTTCCGTGTGTACGTGTAACTTTTTGATGTCCTTTGTATCGTCAATTATTGTAGCTTAGAGCTTCTTGCCTGCCTTCGACTGTATCTCATTTCAACGTGTATCAATTTTCATATCAATATCCCGCTTGACGCGGTCTACGTCCCGCGACATTAGAACGTTCAGTCCGTTTCTTCCCTCCAATTTGTTGGTGAGTCTTAGATTGGTGTCGGCACATTGCAAAGCAGAATGCTGGCGAATCGTGAGGAAGTTTTTCAAGGGCCCCACCCAATTCATACAATTCGGAGAAAAATTAACTTCGTCAAGTGACTTACCATGGATTGAGTTTCACTCAATCTCCAATAATTCGGAAGTATTGCCAAGGCCATTCAATGCGGGAGCAATACTTGATATACAGTCCCTGGCATGGCTTAAGTTGGCTCAGAACGCCGACGAACTAGATAGCCGTGCATAACAACCTCGAGTACTAAGTACTTATCTGTAGAGATCCAAATTTGAATGATGATCGACTTTTATGGTCGGAGACATGAAGAAGGGGTTTCAGGGTACATCCTGCTATGGATATTTTGGGAGGCAGGCAAAGACAAGGCACGGAGCAAGACGCCGGCGCAACATTGGTAATGTTTGGCTCGTGGCGCCGAGGAAGCCGAAGCACGTGCGCGATTCGGCAATTTGCAGGTGTCACTGATCAGACCAAAGCACTGCCACACGCAAAGCTCTCTTCGCGTCTACTTACCACCTGCAACCCTTTCTTTTAACCTTCAATAGTAGTTCCTATGTCAATCAACGCCCCAAGAAACGCATTAGAGGGAGCAATGGTAGATCCCCCTTGATCTCCGCTACCTATCGGCCTCGACTACGGCCGTAACCCATCGGTGCGCAGTCCCTGTCAACCTGCTTTCGCTATAAAAACCCTCCATTGATCTCCAAACTCTTCTTAATTTTTCTCTCCTTCAAACGTCGATTTTTGGCCTTCTCATGTTCGACAAACCTTCAACCCTTTCCCTACTCTCGCTGCTCCTTTTTCTGTTAACCTTGACCCGGGCGAGTGCTGCGTCCGTTCGGCGCGCAACGCAAACAATTCGATGGGTCGACTGCCATGACAGAGTTCCCGACCCAATCGCAGAGGAGTTGAATCTTACCAGTACAGCTTGGACCGGCACGCTCCCTTCCAATCTACATTGCGGTGAGATGGACGTTCCGATGGACTATACCAAGCCGTTCAACGCAATAACCAACAATATCACAATTGGCTTTGCCATGAACCGGCCCACTAAACCTGCATCGGGCCTGATTTTCTAGTGTGTTTCCATTCCTTTGTTTAGTCAAGCGCTAACATCATTCTGGACAGCCATGCTGGTATATTGGTTTGAGCTTATTGGCCGTATATTTCTCATCGTTGTCATGATAGGCGGTCCGGGAGAAAATGCGGCGGCGCAAGCTTGGGCAAATGCGCTGAATCTTTCCGCTGCCTTTGCAGGACTGGAGGATTTTGATTTTCTAGGTAGGCTTCCGCAGATCTTGTTGACCCACGACTGAAGGCGTACAGCGATCAACACCCGCGGAATTCAATTTTCGACCCCGCTCAATCTTACATCCGGTGTCTTCTTCAACAACTTATCCTTCGCTTTGTGAGATCACCTGCACCCCTAAACCCTTGGCCCTCCTAATTGTATCGGCAGCCCTTCTTCGCAGGCTGAATTCGACCAATACCAAGCCGCGATGACGAATTTTTATAATGCGGCCATCAAAGACAGTACCCCTCCAGGAATCATGCAGCACGTCGGAACGACAGAGGTCATCCAGGATTGGGACACGATGCGGGCTGCCCTGGGTTACGAGACCGTCAGTTTCGCCGGAGTTTCATAGTAAGCTTATGGTTGTCGTGAGAACCCCAGCATCGGCTGATTTCGACTTTCAGTGGAACTTTTGTGGGCATGGCTTATGCAGCGAAGTACCCCCATCGTGTGGATCAGTTCGTAATAGATGCGGTCATTCCCCACGGGATGCCTCTGCAAGATATGGTCACATTCCAAGTCGCCGCGGTGAACCGTCTGGTCCAGCGCGCCGACGCCTTTTGTCATACGGATCCCACCTGCCCTTTCTACGGACAAGGCAATGGCAGTGTCGTACAAGCATGGCAGACAGTACTCGAGCAAAGCATTCAGGCGCCGCTCCCTGCGCTCAGCTGTGGCCCAGGGACAGGCTGCAATGCTCCAGTCACTCCGACGGACATGCGCCAGGGTGTAGCCTTTTTATTCCGCTCGAACCCGGACTTCCCGCTATTCAACATTGGTCTGAATGCATCGCTCCACGGCGACGCCAGTATATTCGCATATCAGCCTGACCTCGACATCCGAGAGACCGTCGTCTCCCCGCTCCTTTGTTCGGATTTCAGTTCGTCGGTCATTGTTGCTCGTCTTGTTCACGCCACTAAACCAATGCGGCTCTCAGAACTCGATCCTGGTCTCAACACGTGGGCTGGATTCAACAACCTTAGCGTCAATTCAGACAGTGTGAGGCCAATTAATCGTACAGTGGATTGCCATCTGATCATTATATCACTGTTAGAGCGACCCCCTGCACATTATATATTCACAGACCTGGCAGCTTCTGCTTCAATGCACCGTCTGGCCGTACCCAGTCGCCGAGGACATCGCACGAGTCTCAACTCTGTATGACGTCCACGACTGAAGTGCCTACGTCCAACGCCGCAACCCTACCATAAAAGTAATTGATCAGGCACAGCCAATTGATTTTGATCTGCGGCATGCCGATGGAGAGCGCGTGAGTAGTGCAGTCCTGCACTGGCAAGAAATGACAAATTTTAATTGAATCTATGTACTCTACTTACATGTGACAGGTGCAGGCCAGCGTTGCCAAGCATTTGAGTACTGGCGCAAACTTACATGTTGGCGCGGAATAAAACTGCTCAACACCATAAGTATTTGTGCAAGGTCCCGAATGTGGGCCACAAGTCTGAAAAGACAAGCCTCCATATAAAACGGCTGCGGCATTGTGACAAAAAAAAAATGGCATCAAAAAAAATGGGTTGAGCGAGGATTGAACCCGAAGCCGGCGCTAAAGTAATTGAGGCCAGAAAGGCAAATATCCGTTGAGGCAAAGAGGACATATGGTTAGTGAAACTGGTTCGAATATGAGATGGTATCACAGAGCGTCGATGGAGATCGCTAGGTGGGATGGGGAAGATGGAGGAAGAGGAAGAAGAGCAATATTTGGGGCTTGTTGAACAGCTTCAAAGCAGCTGCCAGAGCGGCTGCGAACGGCCATCAAATGTTGGCCGCTGACAACGCCTCTGGCAGTGCTACACTGCCACCATCAATTCCCATTTCAGCAGGAGTTCTGCGGTGATTTCGCAAGTGAAGTGCGCTCATCTCATCTGCCCCAATCGGTTTAATTGACCGGTAATTTTTGCCAGCCTCCCTACGGAATTGACGACGTTCGCGTGGCAACAAGCTCCTAAATCCACCATCGTCATCCGGCACGGCGACGACCACACCAGCATTCTTAGTACGTCCTTTTCTTCTGCCTTTAATAACAAATCCAACCAGCTTTGTGTTGCACTACAGACCCACCCCCCTCAGACATCGCGGGCAACTTGGCGAGGAACTTCCTGCGCACGGGCGTCATGCCTGGACCCAGCTCCGACGGTGCGGTCACCGTCATCGGGCCTGGAGGCACGCGAGGCCCCGTACCTGGTGCCTACGAAGTACCAGTCGGCGCGGTTGCAGGAGATACAAGCAGCGTGGAAAATATCACGTAGGTATCCATGTTCTTCGAATCTTGATGTATCTGCTGTTGACTTCCGTTTCCTAAAGATGGAGTGGTTCTTATTCATCGTCTTCTTCCTCCAATTCGTCTTCTTCGTCTTCTTCATCTCTTTTTGGGTGAGCCAAATCAGCCGTTGTTCTTTCACGCCAATATTAACGCAGTAACTGAACCAGCAGTGACCAGTGTAGCAGCAATTCCTCCTCGGGGTCAGTGCTTTCCCTTTCGACGTGCTTTGGACAGTGTTGACACCGGATTCAGCAACGCCGTTTCTGCCGCTTCCGGCGGCAGCGACCGTCTCGCGACTAACGCCATCGATAATACCAACGGCAGCATTACTCTCTCCAAGCCCGTCGCCATTGCGCTCCTCGTAATGAATGCCTTCCTCGTCCTCGCGGTGCTCGCCCTCGGTTTCGTGATCTTCAGGCGCCGCTCCATGGAACCTAATCGGGCCCGCCCTTTCATCACTGATGCGGGCTACCAGACTGTGGGGAGCAGGTCTGCTCCTCTCGCGTATTCCGATGAGCAGCAAACCGAATACCTGGACCGTTTCGACCCGCCGAAGCACTGAAGCGCGCGTGTTACGACGAATATTATCTGCGACCCGGCGGCCAGTATCGTCTTTCGTTCCTCTTAGTTGACTGTTGACTTCGGAACCAACGCGGCGGGCACCAAAATACCTTCCACACGGACCTTGCGCGGTATTCAATACCTTTGATGGAGAGCTACTATGGACATGATGTGTACACTAAATATTGAAGCAAGGAACGACAGTGGGTATGGGGGTATCCAACCATTTGCTGTGTTGAGGATTGCGCGATGGCCTACACGTGGACAGTTCCGGCCTGAACAGAACCTGAAGTGCTGTACGGAGCGGCCTGGCCCGCACTGGCATTGTGAGAGTACGAGCCATATGAGGATGGGGCGGGTTCGGAGAATGGGGCCTGCGCCACAGATGACGTCCAGACATTGGTATGCTTGCGGTTTGCTGCCATGATCGACATGACCAGCAGCATGCCAACGTATCCCATCACTGACAAGCATCATTCAGATGAGCAGATCTCTCAAAGAATTGGATACGCACAGATAATCCAGGTCACGAATGCGAAAGCCTCCAGTGCAGGCAGCTCTGTACATATACTGTTTACTAGATTGTTGAAATCGTTGTCCACATCGTCGCCGCCCAGTGCGATCTGCCGTTCTGCTTTGGAATCTCCACATGAAAACCCAAACGAGCCGACCGGGTTCGACTCGGCGGTCTCAGCTCCAGTCGAGAGCCAGAGAATTGAGAGAAAAGCTGTGAGGCAGAGGGAGGTCAGCCACGCGGCCGTCTGGTTTGTTATAGAATTCAACTGACCAAGCCAAGCGATTTCAACGACGATCATAGAGGTGGGTCCTCCAGGGCGCAAGATCTCGAGTGCAATCCTAGGTCGATGTGAATACGCGTATTTCGGCATTGTAACACAAGAAACATGCATTGCGGGGACGGTGACGATGGTGAGCACAGCGCTTGCGATTCCGAGGGAGGCAAACGGAATAGAGATATCCTCATCTAGGCCTATCGCCGAAATAAAATTATTCCAACTGGACGTGAAGGCCGCTGCCATGCCAAGAGCGACGAGCGAAAACACAACAACGGTGGCTGCACTCCGATAGTTAGAGATAAGAGCCGAAAGGTCACGAATGAGATACGAACACAGAACCACCAAACGGATGAGAGCGAATCGAGGAGCCATATGGGATGATTGTGGGGTGAGGGGAAAGTGGGCTATGCCGTCTGTCCCAAGCCTTTTTATGCATTCATTTGTCACACGGGAGATGCCTGTAAACTTTTCTGACAGGACGGCAACAGTCGAACTCTTGATGATGCGCTGGTAATTGCTGCACCGCATCTGGGACGCACGGTGTTGAAATGGCAGATAAGCGCTTCAAAGTGATCTTGCTATGGTCTACCACATGAGCGTGTGGGTTCCAGTGGCCAGGCGGACGGCAATCTTTGAGGCAGGTTGATATAGAATAAACTGAATACAAGTACTCGCTCGAGCATATGGAATTACTTATTACTGCGAAGACCACTGTGGTACCCTTCCGATCGTAACCTAAGTAACTTTCCGCGATATGACCTTGCATTAGTTCATTAATCCTTGGCAACTGTTGGCGCTCAGATGTTTATCACTGCCATTGGTGAGAAAAACAGAGCAGTGGGTTATAAATGGGAAGATCATTACTAGCCAACGTTCAGATGCGTGTCAACTACCGCGCGGCCTTTGTTCGGGTGTTGAACGGGAATTATGCTATCCCGACCCGCCGACCCGCAGTTCGAAAAATGTGGTTCGGACGAAAACAGGGCGGCGGCTGTCGGGAAATTTCCAGAAAAGGTCTATCGATTCTGTCTGCGATGTGCTTGACTTCCCAGCTGACGTCCCGAGTGTTCATAAAGAGTCTTTCTACGAGGGACAAACCGACTTTGTACTCGGATCAACATATCGAACTTGATCTTCCTGCAATAAATATTTGTTTATATGATATCTGGCACCGTCGAATTGAGCCTTGAGACCTGGTCTTCCAAGTAAATATATATATCAGTTTATTGGTTTCGGCTCAATGTCTGCTCAGGACAATCTTAGACTCGAACCAGTACCTATGCCGCAGAGATCGAAGACAGGCGTTCGATCAGGATTAAGCTATTTCACGATCGTGCGTGTTGATCGACTTACACCGATCCCAAAAAGCGACAGGCTCGACATTGAACGTGGCCCGAATGATGAGCGTCGAACTCTGGAAGCAATAGGTCCCCCCCCAAAAAACAACGCGCACTCTCCCCACTGAAATTCAACCAAGACATATGCGTGGGAATTGGATCGGAAACATCCGGTTTACGGCTGGGGCCGTGTTGTTTCAATCAGGGCGTTTCGGGCTGATATTTTTGTGCCCTCTTTATTGTGCTTCTGTCAAGCCTAAGGAACTGATTGCCACCTTGAGAAGAATTACGTCGAGGACAGTGATACGCATCGGAATGATTGAACACTAAATCGATAAAATCCTAAATGACTGCGACATGGCGGTATGTTTTGTTATCAACTTATTTCTGGCCTGGCGTCAATCCAGGTGACCCAATGATATAGGCGGATTTCCAAAGCGTATTGGCGCTTGAGCCCGCTCTGATTCGTGCTTGCGCTGAAATCGCTGTTTGCCCTGAATAGACGCCGTCGCGGGATCTTGGCAGGCGTCAGCATAAAACGAATCCTGGTACTTCTTCGATGAATCATTGTTAATTCAAAATTCAATTTTATCTGATACACGGCGGGCGCCTATATGTACACTAAACTCATCCAATACATTCCCGGTTCCTGTCTATTTCCCGAACCACACTTGACACTCACCCGACATGCATCTTCTCCTTCAACTTCGCCACGAGGCGCGATGCCTTCCCATCCTTCTTTCCAGTGTCCACCCTCTCGTCCACTTCCTCCTTACCCTCCACACTGCCCCCCATCCTCTGATGATTTCCCTCCTCGGTGAACGCCCCTGCATGCGCCACCTGCGCTGCACCAATCGTCGTCGGGACATGCACCCCGCCAGCAGTGAAGACGTGTCCCGCGGCGGCCACAGTGGTAACGGCGGACTCGGCGTGGGTTGTGCCGCCATGAATATTACTTGTGCTGGGCAGGGAATGCGAAGCAGTTATAGTGTGAGTGAACGCCGCACGCTGCGCATCCTCCGCGTCGGTGTGCCCGTTCGCGTGCGTGCCTGCATGGGTGAGGAGGGTGTGCGCGTCTTTGGAATGCGTGTTCGGGTCACCATCGAGGCCTGGATTCACCTCCTTCAAGACGGGGAAATACTGGTGTGAGGGATTCACGGGGGGGATGGGCGTGAAAGGCATGAAGGGCTCGTTTGGCCGATCACATGCCAATAGCGTCGATGCGGGTCCTTCGTCCGCGATGGAATGGTCTTGTGCATTATTTTGATTGGAGCCGAGGATCGGAGTCGAATAGGGCGTGGCCGGGATGTTGGGCGAGATAGGAGCGTTTTCGGTCGCAGCGCAGGACGCGAGCGTCGGAGTGGAGTCTCCAAAGACACTGGGCGATTGCGTGGGTCCGGGGAAAACATCGAGCGGAGTGGTGTTTCTGAGTGTGCTGGAGCTTGCGCTCGAGGAATCGGGCTCGTGGATCTTGATATTTGCAGCGGATGTCGGGCTGAGGTTCGCGTTTTGTCCTTGATAAGTATCGTTGTGCTTCGCGACGCCTAAACAGACGATCTATGAACACCCACCCGACATCCGAAGACGCGGATTGAGCGCACCGAAATATCCCGCCAATCCTGCCTTCACGCTCGCAACCATCTCGCCTATGCTTGTATCGCCCGAATCGTCCTCGCCCACGAGAAATGCGCCGGGAACGTGCGGTCCGGGAGTCAGCGAGTCTTGCGTACTGTCCAGCATGCCGATTTTGTGCGACGTCCACTCTGTCGGGGTCGACGGCACTCCAGAGATCGTGGCTGCACCGTTCGATTTCTCGACGTTCATGAGAATCGGCAATGGAGACTGATGTAGCGTATGTGTGTGCTTGAAAGGCAGCGAGCTTTTGTTAAGAGAAAGGCGAGACAGCTCTTCGCGTGTGGTGGACGCAAGAAGTAAGGGGAAGCGGAGCTGTGCGCAGATAGGAGCAAAATCAACCATTAGTACGGCATCGATCATCTTCCCTTCGGCACTCGGCCCGGGTTTGCTGGACGCTTTTTTGTTCTGAACATTCTCTGGCTGACTGCGATGGAGGAAATTGACGGCCAAAATAACGGTCCCTCGATAAAGTAAATCGGCACAAAATGGCGTTCGGTACAAACACACTCAATTGGTGTCTTCCTTGACTCAATGATCTGGAGTGGTATAAAGTAACGGAAGAGGATGTGGCACAGCATCTTCAAGACCATGCAAGTCGAGGAGGTGGAGGTGAAGCAAAGACGGAGATCGACGTCGTCATTTGACAAAGAAATGAATGCCGCACCCAAGCTGAGGATTTCCTTTGCTCCATCTTTCTGCGGTGTACGAACGCATCAAAGTTATTGAACCAAGTGTAAATCTTGTCAGAAATACCACCAGGGGCCGACACTTACTGAGCAGAACGTTCCTGTAACTTCAAAAGGCTTTGTGCATTCTGTGACTTTCTGGTACACTCGCAATAAATCGGTTGAATACCGCCCTCCATTTCAACCAACCCGATCCTGTCCGCTCCCACAATTTGGCATCAACTCCCTTCCGTCTTTCAAGCCTTGACAGCAATCCCCTCGCCCTGGGGAGTGTTAACCTGCTCCAATTCCGCCAAGGCACCGGGGAAGTCGCAGTCCGAAGTGAGGGCCACGTTGTTGAGGAACCAGGTCTGGCAGCAGGAGCGGAACTGTCGAATAAACAGTTAGCTTTGAAGCGAAGCAGATGGGCCAACCCCGTGAGACGCAACCGCAATGGTCATAATTAAATGCGGTATGAAAGGGGAAAAACATCAATTTCGAAAAGACGTACGTTGCTGAGGTGCTCGGAGATGGAGCCGGCAGCGCAGTCACCGTCGCTGGAGTCGAAGTTGCCGCTGAGCTCGGAGCAGCAGGGCCCCGTAGCCTCAGGGTGTGAGCCGCCGTTGATGACACACTTGCAGGCGTGGCTAGTGGTGGCGAGGGCTACGATGGCCACAAGCAACATGTTCAACTTGAACTGCATATTCGAAGAGGGGTTGGTTTGGGTGAGTGGTAGACGGTGTGCAAAGGATGTGATGATGTTGGGCCAGAGGATCCTTCTACGTTTTATACTTGACCATGAATCATGTATAACCGGGGACAGGGTCGGTAAATCACTATCCGCTTGCAGCGACGGTTCGTACCGATGCCAAGCTCACAAACTGTATGCAAGACGGGAGAAGACAATCTCAAAACTGTATACTAACGGGGAGGATTTGCAATTGAAGAAGCCGAAATGTATCAGGAGGAGATCCCGACGCGGCTGCAACTCGCCACCGTGTCTATATTATTGAGGAGCGTAACATCAATTAATTGTCTAGGCCGTCGAGCTGGAATTCAGAGACTGAGATAATGGAGCAGGGAGAGGGCCTAGTGCACTGGCATAGTCATATTTACAGCACTTTGACGCGTGTTCAAGATCCGGCAATGGTATCCTAGTCGTGGGGCTATTCAGTCGCAACGTCGCTTCAATGTTTGGTTGGATCTCTTGGCGCTTCACTCAATTTACTTACATTACAATTACGCCGGTAGCACTGCCGAACTTGAGTCTCGTTCTGCAAATCCCGCTAAGTGCAGGGGCCTTTCAAGGTAAGGATTGAAGGTATCGAGGACAAATCAGAGAAAGACCGAATAGCGGTTGAGTTGAGCTGAGCTGCAATCAAATTGAACATCCAACCCTTTTGGGAGAGAGCAAAGCCGAAATGGGCGCCGGCGCTTCTTGGGCGCTAGGTGACGGAATACTTCACGCCGTTGATGGCCGAATCAGTCTCGTGAGTGGCCATAACGGTGCTCTGCTCCAACTCTGCTCCAAATGGCCTTTCTTCTCCATCTCGGCAGGCCGCTAGTACCAGTTCTTGGTTATGTTTCTGGACCTCCAATCTTGAACCAGAATCCCCCGTCTCCCACTGCTCCTGCCAAGAAGTCTACCGCACGTTCCCGGCGCATTTCTTGTGGGCGAGGACGATTCGGGCGATACAAACATGGCGAGATGGTGGCGAGCGTAGCGGGGTATTTCGGTGCGCTTAATCCGCGTATTCGGCTCTCAGGCAGGTTCTCATAAACCGTTTGTTTAGGTATCGCGAAGCACGACGATACTTATCAAGGACAAAACACAAACCTCAGCCCGACATCCACTGTAAATATCAAGGTTCACTAGCTTAATTCCTCGAGTGCAGGCTCCAACACACTCAGCAACACCGCCTTGCTCGATGTTTTCCCCGAATCCACGCGTGTCTTTGGAGACTCCACGCCGACGCTCGCGTCCTGCGCTGCGACCGAAACCGCTCCTATCACGCCCAATATCCCGGCCACGCCGTATTCGACTCCGATTCTATGCTCCAATAAGAACCATGCACAAGACCATCTGTACCGGTCCAATCGAGTAGAACCTGAGCCTACTTGTTCCGACTTACACGTAGCCTTCGGCATTGGAGCTATTTTGTCTTTTCGACTTAAACATTCACTGCCCCGCCCGCACTCATCGCTGCCCACATACCCAGGTAATGACGTGAGTAACGTCACAGCGCTTCATAGAGTGCTCGAAAATCTCCTTGATCCGCGCGGGGGACTGCGATACCTAGGGGAAAAGTCCTTAGTTTGACCATATTCAATTGGACGAGACTGAACCTGAGGGGATGAGTGCACTGGTGTCAGTGCGGCGGCGGAGTGTCAGTCCTGCAGGCACAGGGTCAAGTGCAGTTACGACGCCGACAATAAAAGAAAGGAGGGAATGGGCAAGAGCGGTAACTTGTCGGTGGTAGGGCAGGAAATAACGCACCTATTCCAAGTATGCCCGGGAGTATTACGAAGCAGTCTGACAACAGTCTGGCAGCGGCTCGCCCAGTTCCCCAGAATGCTGTGGAGTATCACCGATTTGAAAATTGGGAGGTGTTTCGTTTAACAGCTTAAATTGGGGTCCAAGTCGATTTTATTCCATTAGGGTCCATTTTGTCACAGCGGCCGCACCATGGATAGAACCGAGCACGAGCTCCGACTTCGAAGGTGCGCCTTGGGATATACCCACAAGTCGGCCAGATATATGACCGACTCTCGCTGGAGTCGGAGGCGGAAAAAAACGGACACCAGCGATACCAAGAGTTTGCCAAGAGTTCCATCGCGGTTCGGCTGCAAGATCTTTATTTGTGGGGCGCCCCGCAGGTGCACAGCTGAATGATTCCTCCTGTGGAGCGCGCTCGCCGACGCCCGAGAGATGAAGCGTCTGGAAAGGCACAAGAGTTTCAAAACTGGTAGACTTTTTGGCAGGAGCAGTGGGAGACGAGAGATTCTGGTCCAAGATTGGAGGTCTAGAAACATAACCAAGAACTGGTACTAGCGGCCTGCCGAGATGGAGAAGAAAGGCCATTTGGAGCAGAGTTGGAGCAGAGCACCGTTATGGCCTCTCACGAGACTGATTCGGCCATCAACGGCGTGAAGTATTCCGTCACCTAGCGCCCAAGAAGCGCCCATTTCGGCTTTGCTCTAAAAGGGTTGGATGTTCAATTTGATTGCAGCTCAACTCAACTCAACCGCTATTCGGTCTTTCGAATTCTCTGATTTGTTCTCGATACCTTCAATCCTTACCTTGAAAGGCCCCGCACTTAGCGGGATTTGCAGAACGAGACTCAAGTTCGGCAGTGCTACCGGCGTCATTGCAACGTAAGTAAATTGTGTGAAGCGCCAAGAGATCCAACCAAACATTGAAGCAACGTTGCGACTGAATAGCCCCACGACTAGGATACCATTACCGCTGCGGATCTTGAACACGCGCCACTATACCAGTGCACTAGGCCCGCTTCCTCTCGATTATCTCAGTCTCCGAATTCCGGCTCGACGGCGCAGACAATTAATCGATGTTACGCTCCTCAATAATATAGACACGCTGGCGAATTGCAGCCGCTTCTGATACATTTCGGCTTTCTTCAATTGAAAATCCTCCTGTTAGTATACAGTTTTGACATTGTCTTCTCCCGCCTTGCATACAGTTTGTGAGCTTGGCATCGGTACGAGCCGTCGCTGCAAGCGGATAGTGATTTACTGACCCTGTACCCGCTTATACATGATTCATGCTCAAGTATAAAAGGTAGAAGGATCCTTTGGCCCAACACCATCACATCCTTTGCACACTCACCCAAACCAACCCCTCTTCGAATATGCAGTTCAAGTTGAACATGTTGCTTGTGGCCATCGTAGCCCTCGCCACCACCAGCCACGCCTGCAAGTGTGTCATCAATGGCGGCTCACACCCTGAGGCTACGGGGCCCTGCTGCTCCGAGCTCAGCGGCAACTTCGACTCCAGCGACGGTGACTGCGCTGCCGGCTCCATCTCCGAGCACCTCAGCAACGTACGTCTTTTCGAAATTGATGTTTTTCCCCTTTCATACCGCATTTAATTATGACCATTGCGGTTGCGTCTCACGGGGTTGGCCCATCTGCTTCGCTTCAAAGCTAACTGTTTATTCGACAGTTCCGCTCCTGCTGCCAGACCTGGTTCCTCAACAACGTGGCCCTCACTTCGGACTGCGACTTCCCCGGTGCCTTGGCGGAATTGGAGCAGGTTAACACTCCCCAGGGCGAGGGGATTGCTGTCAAGGCTTGAAAGACGGAAGGGAGTTGATGCCAAATTGTGGGAGCGGACAGGATCGGGTTGGTTGAAATGGAGGGCGGTATTCAACCGATTTATTGCGAGTGTACCAGAAAGTCACAGAATGCACAAAGCCTTTTGAAAGCTGTTCTTAGTAGGTGTCGACCCTTGGTGGTCGCCTCGCGCGCCTGCTGAACCTCGAGTCGCAAGATTTCCGCCAAGATTTACACTTAGTTCGATCACTTGGATTCGTTGATACATTCCGCCGAAAGATTGAGCAAAGGAAATTCTAAGCCTTGGTGCAACATCTATTGCTTTTTCGAATCATAATTAGCCAAGGTGTACAAGATCTGACTGCTTCACAACTGGCAAGCATTTTGAGGCGTTTTCGAACGTCTGGAAAAAAGCCGAAAATGGCGATGACGCCAAATGACGACGTCAATCTCCTTCTTTGCTTCACCTCCACCTCCTCGACTTGCATGGACTTGAAGATGTTGTGCCACATCCTCTTCCGTCAGTTTACATCCCTCCAGATTGAGTACTAGTCAAGGAAACCCCGATCGACACTGTAGGAAGTAAAGGCACTGCATCCTAGTACCCACGAACTGATTTCTTGTTTTCAGCACTGATACTCAGTGCCTCAGCAAGTAGTACTTTTCCGCCACTTTAAATTAGTACTTTATATTAGTGCGCAACGACTTTTCACCTCCGATTTGCCTCTCATCGGCTCCAGCATCGTATTGCATGGTCTCATGAGGGGAAGCAGCAGTAACAAGGCGGTGAGATGCTCCCAGCAAGGAGTTCAGCGAGCATCAGTTTCACTTTTAAACGGTGAGCGGGCTGAGCAAGTGTTGAGCTGACGGAGATGCTTGAATTGCGCGCTCTCAAATAGAATTACGCTAATCTAAGAAAGCCCGATCCGTCCCATTCCTTTCTCCCAGTACAAGCGATTGGATTACCATTGCAATGCAGGGCATCTGGCTGGACGCAACCGTTCTCACAGTAATACAACGCGGATGTTTCGGGGATCAGATATTGGTTTGTTTGGTTACCAACTTCTCAGAACAAGCTAATATACATAGTAGAAAGATAATGGAATACCGGGGGCGTGCCGGAGACTCGTTTGCATTGGGCATGAAACTTGAAACCCATCTTGACGGATGGAATACAGAAGAAACGTCAATGCTCGGTTTCGTCCAGGATTTATATTCACTGTTTCTGATATTACTTAAGTATCGGGGACTTGAAAATTGGGATCAATTTTGAGATCGGTTTGGAGCTGGGTTTAGTCCAATGGCTAAAATATCCCTTGCCACCAGAGCCGAACTTGACATTTGAAAAACCCTGAAACATCAAGAAAGGTTCAACTTGCACGAGTATAAGCAGCGCCGGACCCACCTATCGTCAACATAGCCATATCAGAAGGCGCGATCGCCCATGCTTGTATTGCCCGAATCGTCCTCGCCCACAAGAAATGCGCCGGGAACGTGCGGTCCGGGAGTCGGCGAGTCTTGCGTAGTGTCCAGCATGCCGTTTGTGTGTGACACCCACTTTGTCGGGGTCGACGGCGCTCCAGAGATCGTGGGCGCGGGCCGCAGCGTTCGATTTCCCGATTTTCATGAGAATCGCCAATGGAGACTGAGGTAGTGCATGGGTGTGCTTGAAATTCAGCGCGCTTTTGTGAAGAGAAAGGCGAGAAAGCTCTTCGCGTGTGGTGGACGCAAGACGTAAGGGGGAGCTGCGCGCAGATAGGAGCAAATTCAACCGTTAGTACGGCATCGATCATCTTCCCTTCGGCACTCGGGCCGGAGTTTGCCGGGCACTTTTTTGTGGGATTTCTGAACAGGTTACGCTCCCTACTAGACTGTAACAGAGGAATTAACGGTAAAAATGACGGCTCGTATATGGATAGAGTAAATTGGACCAAGGTGGCGATTGGTCCGGTACAGATACTTTCCATCGATTCGGACATCTTTCCTTGACTAAATCTGGAGTGATAGAACCTGGCGGACGAGGATGTCAACGCATGGAAGCTCAAGCAAGACCAAGATGTGGAGGAAGCAAAGAAGGAGATTGATCTCGTCATTTGTCGTCATCAGCCATTTTCGGCTTTTCCCGGACAAAACCGCCTGCAGTTAGTGAATCTTGTACGCCTGGGCCGATTACGATTTGAGAAAGAAATAGGTATGTTGCAATTTTACAATCACGACCAAACTCTTGGCAAACTCCGATCGGTATCGCTTGTACAATCACTTTTGCGAAATCGCCGCAGAACTCCTGCCTAAAATGGGAATTTGATGGGGGGCAGTGTAGCACTGCCCTGAGGCGCTGCCACGGCCAACATTTGATGGCCGCTAGCAGCCGCTCTGGCAGCCGCGCTGAAGCTGTTCACAAACAAGCCCCAAATATTGTGCTTTGCCATCTTCCCCCATCCCACCTAACAATCCGCCATGGCTCCATCGATGCGGAGTGGTAGTACCTTATATTTAAACTAGTTTCACCAACTATGTGTCCTGTTTGCCTCAACGGCTATTCACCTTTCTGGCCTAAATTGCTTGGCCGCCTGCCTCAGGTTCAATCCTCGACCACACCATTTATTTTCAACACCATCGTTTTTTGTCACAATGCCGCAGCCGTTTTATACGGTCTTGTCAGACTCGTCACTCGTGGCCCTCATCTGGGACATTGTACTTATAGTGTTGAGTAGTTTTATTCCATACCATAGTCATGTAAGCTTGCGCCGGTCCTCCAATGCTTGGCAACACTGGCCTGCACATTTCACATTTGTCATATATAGAGTACATAGAGTCAATTAATTTGTAAATTCCTGCGAGTGGGCAGGGACAGGTAGGGATCACGAGCTCGCCATCGGCATTGCCGGCATTGCTTCATACACCAAAATCAAATTTGTTGGCTGTGCCGCACCGCCCCCATCAAAATACTATATATGGTATAGGGGTTGCGGCGTTTTGGAAACAAGTATGTACAATCGTGTCCGTTTCTTTTCCCACCTCTGAGCTGCGAGATTCGGTCACGTTTCTGGCCGGCTTGAGGGTATATTCCAGCGCGCACCTTGAAATCGGAGCTTGTGCTCGGCGCTATCTATCCGGCGGCCGCTGTGAAAAAGCGGACCTTGATGGAATCAAACCGACTTGAACCAAAGCTGTTAAACGAACGACCTTCCAAATTGGCTAGGCTCTACAGCTTTCGTGGATTCGGCGGGACGGGATCAGCGGCTCGAAGTCGAAGCGAATGTTTTCAGCCGTCCGGACTGCAAAGCTGCCCGATTTTTACAAGACTGGTTCCCCGCATAGTCCTTCCCATGCTAATGGTGGAATCGGTCCTCTAATATGTCCTGCCCTCGACCGATCACTCGTGCCCGTTGTCCTCAGCGCCGGTGCTATCGCTACTCCTGGCCCCGTCCCTGCTGGATGAACACCTCACCCTGACCCCCATCCGGAGTTGCCTGATTATGGCAAGTACTGGTCCCCCCGCGCGGGTCAAGGCCATCTATGGAGCGCTGTAGCGTTACTCGCGTCATCACCTGGATATATGGGCAGCGATGTGTGCGGGAATTGAGGTACGTGGTTTGAATCGCAAGCTCCCATGCTGAAGTCGGAACGGAAGCTCAGGTTCCACTCGATTGAATCGCAAAGAAAAGGCACAGTAATTGAACGAAGTGCCACTAGATGTGTAAAAGATATAATACACGTACAGACTCGAACTCGGGGCGGAAAACAATAAATAAGAATAAGGATAAACGCGATCCGCCGTGTTATCAACAGAGAGCCCCATTCCACTCGCCCACGAATGCGGTCGGAATGCACATGCCCTCCTGGAAGCCACAGGAAGAGAACGCGTCGAGGGCATACGAAGCGGGGTCGTATAGGGAAGGCAGGGTGAATAGCAGCGACTCGTCGCACGGCTGCTGCTGCTGTACATCGCCAGTCAAGACTGTGGTGTCCAGCCCACCTGCGAAGAAATCGATTCCTTCGGCGGGGTACTGGATCACGGGTGCGGCTGTCGGCCGGGTCTCGAGGACGATGTTGGCGACACTGCTCTTCTCGCACGGAGGGAATAAAGGCGCCTCGAAGGCCTCTTCCCACATCCACTCGGAAGAGCCGGTGGGTGAGGCAGGGAGGAAGAAGTCGGTGGACGAGGAAGACGAGGAAGGGAAGTTGGGGTAGAGGATTTCGTTGTCGGATGCGAACTCCTCGTCGGAGAACGTGCCCGGCGCGGGAGAGAAGGGAGAATAGGTCGACGAGGAGGGAGAGGATGCGCCGGTCCACGAGTCGGCGATGAACTCGGAATAATCGGCGGCCGAGGAGCCAGCAGTGGTGGGTTCGGCGACAGCGGGAACTGTAGCAGAATATTCGTCTGATCTCTTCTTGCGCGGTGCAGTCCCAGAGACATACGCGTGGACCGCACGCATGTGTCTGTGGAGGCACGATGGATCCGATGCGCAATAGGTGCATTGCTTGCAAACGTGGGGCTTTATGCCAGTGCTGATAGAGAGGAATATACATTAGTTCATTGTGCTTGCGTGACAGCGAGCGAAAAGAACGCACTGCTTCGAAACATAATGGGTCTCCAAATTCGATTTCTGCAGCGATTTGTGCGAGCAGCCCGGTTGGGGGCACTTGTACATCCTGAGAAATATGGTCAATGACGAGACGCGAGCGGCGATGAAGAGGTCGTACTGTTTCTCGCGCTCTTCGTGGGACATATGGCGGGGGAGATGACGCTTGAGGTCTGTCTGGGTCCGGAAACTCCAGGGGCAGTCATCTTGGGGGCATCGAAGTCTCAGAGGCGGGTTGGGAGGTGTTTTCCCGCCCTAAATTCGGGACCTGATTAAATACAAAAATGGGGGGCATTGATTGAAAGGCTTACCTCAGCCAGCTTGTGGGAACGAGAGGTCGAAGTGGTAGCCACACGAGGCATTATACGTTATCGGGCGGAAGGGCGGGGGAGACTGTTGAAGAGCGGGATGCGGGGGGCGCTGAAGGCGTGGGGGATCCTAACGACATGCCCCAGCTTTATAGGATTGCATCGACCGTCCAGAAAATATTTGATGGATTGGTTCGCTTAGGATGAGCGAAAATCTGCCATACAAGTCCAGTGTTTGTGGTGGTTTGGAAGCCACAGGTCCAAGCGCCTCTGAGCCACTCGACACGATTGGTGGGCGGAAAACTGCCGTTCTGGGAAGGTGTTCGTGTGCGTGACCTGGTCGAGTGGCACTTCGCAGTCGCTTTGTTTTTGTATGGAGATATCACGCGCTTGGGCCGTTATTGTGTGGAGGGGCTGTGCGGCGCGGGCGGTTCTTCCCTGTTCTTCCGGAGGGTACGACGCAAAGAAGGGCAAGAGAAGTGCGTGGGGTGCGATGTGGCGAGCCGACTTGTGTACTACGAGAGCTTCAGGAAGTGTGTGGAGGCTAAACAAAACCTCGCCCTCTAGGCCTCGAATTGAGCTCAATCCTATGAGAAAGTCTTTCTGGCCCCAGAATCAAGCACAAGGTACAATTTTTGGCCGACGTGCGTTGTTCAAACAAGAATTTGAGGACATGGCGCAGGAGGAGAGTCCATCAGCAAAATCAGGGTCCTTTTGTAGCGAGGGTCCCGGTTTACGTAGTGATCCGTAGCGATCTGTAGAACTACGTAGTTTACGCCAACTACGTAGTTCTACAGATCGCTACGGATCACTACGTAAACCGGGACCCTCGCTACAAACACACCCAGCTTTTGCTGATGCTCGTTAGGTCAAAAGAGCAAAAGATAGCACGTGGCTGATGGTCATCGGAGAAGCAATCCGAAATGATCCGACCAGGTTCAACTTAGCGAATTCAACTGTTGCATGTTTTCGGGAGAGATAAGTACCTGACAAGTGACGCAAAGTTCCACCTATCTGGTCGTGATTAAATCAATTTTTCCTTCAGTTGAAAGATTGAAGATCGTCTTAGGCAGGGAATGCTGCAGTCCCTTGCCAGCCGGTTCAACGTGGACATTATGGTTTTGTTTATTACAAGCCCAGTAAGATACAACAACGACAAAAAGACGGGGAAAAAACGAATGACAAATATATCAAGTTTCCTCTTCTATTGGGGTGGTAAACTCAGAGGACCTTTAAACGCTTGCTGCCTTGATCACATCTGAGATCCGCTCTCCAATAATGTAGGCTATGCCCTGAGGATGAGCGGCAGGGATGAAAGGCTAGTTTTTAATCGTCAGCATTGGAATCATTTATTGGGATAGGAATTTGACAACGCACCACGACGGAAAGATCGGCGACACGCAGCCCCGTCAGTCCCTTGACGGTCAGATCCGGATCCAGGACACCCCAGCTTGCGCCGACGGGAGACATCGCCGCGGTACCAACGGGATGATAAATCGTGTTGGCATTGGCGGCAATAAACTCGTCGATTTCGGCATCGGTGGGGGTAGCACTGAGAAGGTATGGAGCGACGACATAGCCGTCCCAAGCGGGAGCCGTTGTGTAGCGGATCGCCTGCTTGGTAGCCTCGCGCATGATCATCAGATCAACGGGGGCGCCGAGGAGATTAGGGTTAATAATGGGGGGAGCAAGGACATTGTTCGTGTTCAGCGTAATCGAGCCACCTGCACAGCTGAATTAGCTGGGCCATTAAGGGAATATAAAACACGCACGCGAAGCAGGGGAAACCACGACGGGGAGAATGCTCATGTAGTTGCCCGTGGGCGGGGGCGGACCGAGCAAACCATTGGAAAATATGAGTTCGTAGTGAGGGGCAAGCGGCCCTGAGGACATATCGGGGTAGCTGGCATTGAAGAGCGTTTCGGGAAGTCGCAACCACCCAATTTGGGTCAATGGAATGTCCACGAGGGGACCCGTTTTGGTAGCAGTCCACTGCGCGAGCTCCTGAGCGGCAAGAGTGGCGTTACGCTCCGCGGTTTCGAAAGTGTTGAGCCCGGTGACAGTGAAGGAGAGGTAGAGGAGCGAGTGGTCAGTGAGATTCTGTCCGACACTTGGTAGATGGTGGACCGGGGTAATTCCGAGAGCGGACAGCGTCGCGTTGTTTCCGATTCCAGAATGCATCAGGATATTCGGGGTCCCGATACTTCCTGCCGAGAGAATAACTTCCTTCGTTGCGGTGTACGTGTACAGCGGTCCTAGTGGAAAATCAGACTGCTGCTCCATTTATTATACGAGCCTTTGTACCGTCGAGATCCTGAAGAAATTCAACCGTGGTGACGACACCGGGTTTAGTTTGCAAAACACGCGTGACTCTCGCATTGAGCAGAACATATAGGTTAGGGCGGTTCAAGTATTGCGGGGCCAGATAGGATGTTGCGGAACTGCTCCGCGCGCCGTTCCCAATGGTGTTCTGTCCCCAACCTATTGAAGGTGAGTATTCATCGGGTCAAATTTATGACGTCGTGCGTCTCACCAATTCCGAGGGGACTGCCCGAGTTCATGTCGAGATTGAATGGGAAGCCCGAAAGCTGAGACGTGGTTTGGATGACGCGGGAGTCTATCGGAGTAGGGAATCCAGAAAGGGAGACGCTGTTGATACCGGTGGTTGAGTGATCCGCAGGGTTATACTGCCCCGCAGTGTTGTGGTTGTCTGCCGGCGCAACCCACTTCTCGTTCTATAAAATAGTTGCAGCGTCAAATCTTTCGGAAATCCTCGATATCCACGATTGCATACCTTTTTTATGTACGATTGAAGGTTGTTCCACGACCAGGTATCCTCTCCAGTAACCTCTGCCCATCTGTCGAAATCGTTGCTCGGGCCACGCGTATACACCATATAATCTGAGAGAATCATCGTTAATTTGGGAAAGGATGAGGCTCAACCGGATTTTGAGACGTACTAACGGAGCTGGTGCCTCCAAGAACAAATCCACGGTTGTAAGTAATGGAACGGCCTCCCAATCCAGGCTGAGGAACCGTCGTATAGTTCCAGTCCTGGGCGGTGTTGGGCGTTGCGATGGGGCAGTAGAAAGGGACTTCGATGTCCAGGACGCCTTCATTACTGCAGTCAAGGACATGCTCAGTTCCATAAAATGTATTCACGCCGAAGAACTCACGAGCCACCCGCTTCCAAGAGCAGAACCGTGTAGCCAGGAACCTCGGAAAGACGGTTTGCAACCACATTGCCCGTGGTCCCTCCGCCTACCACAATGAAATCGAAGTCAATGTTCAGCGCTTTCAGAGCGGCGACATTCTCCACCAGGACGCCTGCGCACAGCTGGGTCGAAAGGGCGACCACCGCAGAAAGAAGGAGCCAGGTCATGACGAATTGATGAACACTCGATCAAGAACCTCTCAGCTTTTGAACAGTTGCCAAATTACGTATGTACCTTGAAGTCCATCAAATGTTATTTCTGGGATGTGTCTAACATTAGCCCGATCTCCGAGGTGGATGACAAGTCGATGAGTATCTTACTCATTTGGAAGGCGACGCATCGGAAAGGCGGTAGATCACCCTTCGTCTGTTGATTCAGGATCCATCGGCACCCCTGCGTCATGTCTAACCCTAGAGGCCCCATGGGCATTGCTGCTGCACCAAGCATGAAACCCAAACTCTGGCGTCTAAGGTAATGCACCCGAAACCAACCACCAAGCATGAGCGCTGAAGGGCGGTCCGACAGACACGAATCATTATGATGTGAAACTCCAGCACTTAAGTACATGGAGTTGATTAGAATATTATCTACTGCAGATACCACCCCGCCGACTTCAAGACCAAATAGCAGCCGAGACCGACCTGGTCACAGAGCGCGTCAGCAATGCAATTATAATACAAGAACTGAATCCACCTGGCATTAACCAGCGCAAAAGGCATCTTGGTCGGTTTCAGAAATCTCCAGGTACTTGAAAGAAGCGAAAGGCGGAGACGGAGTAATTCATCCTGTGAAAAAAGGGCGGCACCAATGGAAGTATCCAACAAAGGATTTATGGCATAAATGATGGCAAAGGACGTGAGCGTGCAACGCTTCCTCGTGCTGATGTCAAGTCAGAACTGGTAACCATTGGCGTCGGCCAAATGTCAGTGCGGATTCTGTAAATCGTTCACAGTATCTGGACACCCAATTCATCATCCAGCAATTGAAGAGTTAAGACACCCAACAGCAAGTCTACCGAGCCGACACCAGTCAGTTAATTTCATTAGCTGGCACCAATCTATTTCGCGATCAGTAGAACGACTTGCGCATCTATCGAAGATTGATTGTTGACCTATATTCTGATACTATGCTCCACGAATCCGCGGAATAACTCGATAGAGACTCACCATAAATGACTCAACTCAGCTTCGCCCCGGTTACTTTGAACCTGAGCATCCGTAGCCTTGCAGTAATATGCCCTATAAGGCATATTACTCGCGCGGGCCGGCGGCCCCAACGTTCGCCATTGGTATCAATTCCGTCGGCCATCGTGATTCCTTGACGCTCAATGACCCTGCCTTTCAACCAGTGCAAGCCAACACTTCATCGACAACCACTAACTATCGGTGACTTCTTCGGCGGATTTATCCGCCTTATTTAATCTCACTTCTGCCAGCCTGCGGCTCTGCGGCCGAGGACAACCGGCTTCCAGCGGCTTTTGCCGGCGAGGACGCCTAAAGCGTGATTTGAAGAATTCCCGATGTTTCAAATTTCCAAGACATGCTGGCGGCCGTTGGCTTTCGTTGAAGATGGGTGGTCGCCAGCACCCTAGAGATAATGGACGACATCACACGGAATTGCCGACAGTCACCGCCTCCAAGATCGGCCATCGGCGGCCGCTGGCGGCCGCCGACAAGCTTCTTCTACGGGCATATCACTGCTGGAAAAAAACAATTATCCTCCACTTTAAATTCGGGTCCAACCACGCCGACTATGGTCCACCAGTGACCAAACCGTCCACTTGGCGTGAATCACAAATCACACCGGCACTGGGTGAATCATTCAAATTTCACGGGGATCTACGGGATGAAAAGGCGGTTGCGGTGATGCGGGGATTCTCTTTCGGCTCACGGAGCCAGTCGGAACTTTCCATGAGCCACTGACCTCCAGATCCTCGCTCATAAGCGCCGTGTCCCAATGGATTTGTCCAAACCGACGGAGATCCCCGGAAGTTCACAGTGCATCTTTCACATCAGGGAATCATGATGAAAGTCCACCGCCTAGCATTAATAGCTCCCTTGAGTGGCATTGACAGCACTACTAGTGCAGCTTCGATGGCAGTTGCATGACAACATCCATAGAGTCTCCGTGGACCGAAGGCCTTGCCACATGGAAAGAACCCGGAAATGACACTGTGCTCCGACATTCCGGCGAGTTCTCCCTCCCGACGAACAAAAAGAAGACAACCTTAAGCAACTGTGCCTGGAGTCCTTAGACTGCCCTGCCATTGAGACGATCAGCGTCCGTCTCCGGTTGAAATGTTTCTATTTCTGGTCCACGACGGCTTTAAATTTCTAGCCTCCAATTGCACTGGGTCAAAAGTGCAAGGGACCCAAAACACCCTTTGGATCTAACCCCTGACAGAAAAAAATGAAGTTGCAGTTGAATGGCGTCGAGAGGAGTCGAACCTCTGCTTCCCTCACGCAATGCTGATGGATCATGGAAGTAGTAGAATGGGCAGTAACAGCTCGAGCTTGAGGGCTACGACGACCTGATAGACTCATCCGCAGTGATATCTCGTTGACTTGGTGTGCAAAATTCAGACGCCAACAAACCCATTAAATCTACAAAAGACGTGTATGCCATGTTGTTTTTCTTGGACTTACGGCTCCCGGTTCCGACCCGACTCGGAGGGGCTCCTCGCAATCCAAAATGATACGCTTCTCGACGCATGCCATCGGGAGGAGTCGAACCCCTGCCATTCACATGAGAGCAGAATACACAGAAGGCAAGCGACCCTCGGCTACCTTGACCTGGATATGCCAGAATTAATCATCCAAATACTTGACTATATTTGCGCCCTCAAAGCGTCGACTGCGCCTCAAGTAGACAGCAGTTGGTGATGAACTCAACTTACTTGACTTGACACGTTTTACGCATAAGGTTAACGAGATAAAAATAAATCAAGAAAGAAGCAAGAAGGCGTCTTCAGAGCAATGAACATCCCACTGAGAGGAATCGAACCCCGTCTCTCGCTTACCTTCAAGTTGGAAGGCGAGTGGTCGGTCATCAGCAGAGATCGACCAGCCGTGGTCCATAGTGGCTTGAAATGCCTTTACATTAGCTTAACTTTCCTTTACAGTAGAGTATTCCATTCTTTATTTATCTTTATATCCATTAAAAAGACTCGTAAAAAATCTCGCTGGAATGGCCCGGATGGGAAGGCGAACGAAGGCGAGTCCGACAAAATCCGATGGGTCCGATAGGTCCGAGAGCGAAGGGGCGGATCTCTGCAGTTACTGTACTATTTCGATCAATTCGGCGGTCACGCGTCACGCACCCCCTGTGCCGCGACGAATTTGGTCTCGGTCACTGGTCACAGTGCCCAGTGCCAAATGTAAAATCCGTCACATCTGGGCCAAATCTTCCTTAGAGGTGCAAAAAAGGCGGAATTTGCGATTTTTTTTGTCTCGAGCGCCGAATTTTTGAGGATGTCACGTCAAAATTGGCTGGTTGCCGAAGTGCCGAATCGGTGTTTTCGGTCACGGGTCACAACCATGCCGAATTGATCGAAATAGTACAGTAT
This sequence comes from Mycena galopus ATCC 62051, assembly GCA_014925785.1. NCBI lineage: Eukaryota > Fungi > Basidiomycota > Agaricomycetes > Agaricales > Mycenaceae > Mycena > Mycena galopus. The sequence goes on along the minus strand of WIQG01000008.1, from coordinate 251,642 downwards.
TTATTTCCCTTCCCGAATGCCGCCCTGCTGACCAGAACCATCATCTACCCGCTTTTTCGTCCTCAACATCTCTTATCCAACCGGAATTCTCCGACTCCTTGCGACACCCCCTTTGTTCTTGAGCAATTTGTCACATGTTGCTACGCTTGGCCGAGTCCCTGGCGCTGGTGGTCGTCGTGCAGTCGTCCTCGACCACCTATCTGTCAAATGTATATATGGACTCTCCAGATCCCCATCCAGTCGGCGACTGGACCCCCCTGGATGACCTTCTGTCTCGGCGACAGGTTTTTAATTGGCACAATACCGCCGACCGTGTCATAAACTGACGCTGCTTTCCGCATTCTCCTTTGTTACTTGTCTTCCTGTGGTGTTTTTCGCTTATTGTTCTCGCCTGACAGTTTATGTTCTCGTCGGACCTTCGCTCTCCCCATCTTCGGCATGACGAGAGGCGGGGTTCATATCCAAAACAGTGATGGCAGAGTCAAGTCGTTCGCAGCTCAACCGCGTATATTTCCTCACGGTGGTCTATTCGAAGTCATCTTGAGAATATACATTCAAGAAATCCGGATATTCAGCCAAGAACTGAGAGACCAGGTAGCTTTTGGGTGTCTGACTTAATTAATATGGACGCGGCCTATCTTACGCCGATTCTCGTCAGAATCAGAGGCGACAACGCGGCTTGAACTCGGCTCTCTTCCTGCGACCACTGTTATCTAAACTCAACCTTTCAAGCTCCATTTTATGGTTGTCACGCATCTTTGTTGCTCAACTTCCGGTCTTTCAGTATCCGAGACACCGCTACCCACGGATTCTCCCGGCCCCGCAGTTCTCAAGTTCTTAAATTCTCACTTTCCCTGCAACTCCACGCTTGCCGCCTCACCTCCGGATCATAGCCATGACCACGTTTTCTCGGCGTGTACGCCTAAATTTATCGATTCGGATAGCATCTCGTCGGCTCATATAGTCAATCGACAGAACACTCTCTCCCTCATCCCCCGCAATCCACCCCTTCGATGTATGCCAGCAGCACGCCGCTGTACGGCGCCCCCCGCCCGATCATCTCCGATGGTAGTCGCAGCCCAAATCCATCGACCTTTGAGGTCGAACATGTATCGCGACCACCATCCGCGATGGGGAACAGGTCTCCACTCGAGCCTGCGGTGGATGCTGAATTCATATATCGCGAGGCCGTATCGAAGCTCATGGGCGCAAAGTCTCGACCGTTCAGCATTTCGGGGAGGATCCCGCTCGATCCCTCGCATCTTGTGCTTTTCTTTCGGTCCAAGGTGCGCGGCATTTCGATCTGTCTTTTCAATCTGGGTTCACAGCTTGTGTCCATAGACTGGAATCACCCACTCTCTAGATTTCCCCATCGACATCGATTACAGCACGCCCCCGGCGCTGGACGTCCTTATCGCCGCTTGTAAACGAACCTCAACGCCGCCCGGCTACGACGCGAACCTCTACGAGTCGTTCCATTACCCTTCCAACCTCCCCCTCACACCCTCGCTCGAAATCGCTAACCACCCCATCCTGGATGCGATCCGGAATATGCTCTTCCCAACGCTGCCCACGGGCCACTATCTCACCGTCCGCCGCGAGCGGCTCGACGTCCTGCTCACAGGGAGCCGCATGCCGCCCCAGCCGCGCTCGCTCCGCAACGACGGGCGCATCGCTACCCTGTGCATCACGCTCCCCGTGCGCTTCCGCGGCGGGTCCCTCGTCATCCGCGACACCGCCGAAGGGGCGCAGGAACGCCTCGACACCGCCGCGCCGACGAGCGATCTCGAGTGGACCGCGTTCCTCGGCGAATGCGAGTACGAGGTCGAGGCCGTCACAAAGGGGTGCCGCCTATCGCTATCGTATGCGGTGTTTGCTAAGTCGTTCGGCGCGATGACGGGGGCGACGCCGACTTTGGCGGGGCCAGACCCGCTGTTCACACCGAACCAGCCCTTCCTGGATTTGTTTCCCCCGGTGTTGCAGATGTCCCGCGGGCGGAAGATCGCGTTCTTGCTCGCGCATGACTACGACGTGGACCCTTCCGTCCTCCTCGCGGAATCGCTGGTTCCATTCGTGCGTGCCCCTTTCTTCACGAATCCATCCTCCCCCTTTCTCTCTGCTTCGCAGCATTATATTCCATTCTAATTCACGTTTCCTTTCCCAATGCAGCTAAAAGGAGGCGACTCAATGCTCTACCACGCCCTCAAACTCTTCAAACTCGCGCCAGTTCTGCACTGGACCGCGGGCGGGTATATTTGGCCCATCGACCGCCCCGTCGAGATCTTCGATGACGAACCCGGACGCGCAATGTCAATGTCGCAGACCCTCCCGCCTATGCACGGCGCCTTCAGCAACTCCGCCTCCACCTCACCTCGCCTCCCCTTCGGCAGCAATTCGGCTTTCAACAACAACAACTCGCCGCGCATGCCCAACCCCATGCGGACCGCGAGTCCCCCCATGGACGCGCTGCGTGCCCGCGTGGAGTCGAGCGGCGCGATCCCTTTGGCGAACGCGGACGTGCATCTGCTATCGGACTGGCGGTGCCCGCCCGAAAACGTGTCGGTGGGCAAGGCGCGCGTGCATTTCGTCAGCGAGGGCATGTTGGAGAGGTTGGTTGTGAATGTGGTGTTGGTTGCGTTTGTGATTTGATTTTTTTAGTTGTATATGTACGACTCCCTGCATTTCTGGCATTCTTCGTAATAGGTTCAGCTGTCTGGAGTTAATCTGATGGGGTTGTGGATTCGGGCTCGGAGCAAGTTTGAGACACCCCGTGGGTTCCCAATGTTCGATAATAAATGACCATCAAGAGTGCGGCGCGAGAGCCAGTTTGCGCGCAAAATCTCAAGGTGTCGAGCCGAACCTTTGTTACAGTTCTGAGCATCTCAGCATGATTCACAATTCACCACCATGAGTTGATATTGCCCATCGGAGAAAGCACCATTCAGAGGTTAGGGAATTACACTGTACTAGCATGGAGTGAACTGGCTATGTGGCGCAGAGCACGCATTCATAAGAGTGTTCACCCGCGACCTAATATTCTTCATCAAAGACCTCACTTGATAAATATCGCAGCGAACTCGTACTGTGATGGCCGACAGGCCCGAAAGAAGCGAACATTCGACAAGGCTCTAAGCTCTCGGGTGAATATTCCAACGAAACGCTGCCGCACTCGCACCCCTCGCAGGGTTTTGCCGGTGTATTATTCCATAGCAATATTTAATAAGACCATCGACTTTCAAGAGACCAATGTCAAGAAATATCTTGATTCGATTAAATGGGTGGTCTGGGTACAATGTCTTTCTGATTGGCAGTTTAGGATGATTTGGACGATAACTCACTAATTACTTACATGACGTTAGAACCCTGTAATAACTTGAACACCGGATTTGATTGTGGATGCCATCAATGGCCATCATCTCGGCCACCTCGGCGGCTCCGTCCGTCCATATCGAACCCCCTGAATTTCGCAGGCGCGGGCGGTCAATTATTCATTACCTGTCTTTTTTCACGACGATCACACTCGAACTCCAACGCGCTAGACCGGAATGTTGCACAAGACACCGACACAGCTGAATCGAAAACCCTTTAGTTGTACTTCCATAGTGACGCATTCCTGGATAGAAATCTAGACATACATGCGTGGGATAATGGACCCATACGCGGTGGGGTTGCGCCTTTTTTACCCGAGGGGCAGAACATTGATAGTTATCGAGAATAGATGGGTTTCACCTTGTGCCTTGATGTCGCATCGGGGCCTCAAAAATTCAATGGAACTGACACTGTTGAGGATTTGGGTGCTGTTGAGAACTTGAGAGCTTTTACATCGCTTAAAAAATTTAATTCCTCCCGATATATGGCAATTGCAGCCACAGAGTTCTACTAAGTATCGAATGTACTCAGACGTGATGGATTCGCCATCGGGCGGGACCTTCGCTTGATACGCGCCGACATAGACTTTGACAGTAACACGATGGACGAAGCGTTCCATGTCCATCATGTCACCATGCCATATGTTTTGCGCGATGCTGTTTCTGCCTTGGCATTTGACTCGGAGAGCTCTGTCAATTTTTTGGATTCTCTTCAAGCGGCTACACTGTGCCTAGGTCCTTCGGAGAAGCCATCGGGGCGGAAGATGTGCGCACCTTCATATCTATGCAACTCTTCAGGAGTCCCGGACAACACGGCATACGGCATTCACGGTTTCCTCATAATAAATTCATTTTAGTCATCTCGATATTATCTCCAGAAGGCAAAAATTGGTGAGCATGCGCACTCACCTCCAATTTGCCCGACGTCGGGTCTAATGGGCGGCCTCAGGTCCGAGTCGCCCTAGATTTTCTATGTCAGTGCCAAGGAGTTGTGTACCCATTTATATAGATACTGATTCGTATCTGCCGGAACGCCCTTGGCTGATGTGATGGTGCTAGTGGGTGGTTTTCCATGATGCGTTAAGTTGTGCGGCAAAGCTCCAGCGCAATGCTCTGTGCAGCAGACTGTAGGCCAGGGAAATCATAATGGAGAGGCAGGGACGGATCCCGACCTTACAAAGCCAGTGACCCACATTGTGCTGCCGCGACCAAGTAGAACTCACAATGCTGACGCACCTCGGAGATCGCGGAATTCTACCGGACAGGTCCCATAAGGCAGCTCGAGGTAAGTACGTAACTTCGCTGGCAACTGTTTAAAAGCTCACAGGTTCTGGATGGAATGTTCACCGACCGCCATGACCAGGCTCGCCCTTCCATTGATTCTCGCCCTCGCAACCCGGCTGTGCGAAGGTGTCCTCGTGCCGAATGTCGCAGCTCTTAACGCGTTGAAGGTTAAGTTTGATTTCATCGTGGTGGGCGGTGGGACGACGGGAAATGTGGTTGCCAATCGCCTTTCAGAGATCGCGGGCAATAAAGTTCTGCTCTTGGAGGCGGGCGGCTCGTAAGCACTTCTGCGCAATACATTCTATAACTTGATCATATCACCTCATGCAGAAATGCTGGCGTCCTGGATATCATCGTTCCTTCTTTTTGCCCTCTGGCAACACCCAACACAGCCCAGGACTGGAACTATACTACAGTTCCTCAGCCTGGCTTGGGTGGCCGTTCCATTCCTTACAACCGTGGATTTGTTCTTGGGGGCTCCAGCTCCGTTAGTGCGTCTTGCCTGATGGAGCCTCATCCTTTCTCAAATTCACGATTATTTGTTTCAGATTATATGGTGTATACGCGCGGGCCGAGTGATGATTTCGACAGGTGGGCGGAAGTCACTGGAGACGATGGTTGGACCTGGAACAACCTTCAATCATACATAAAGAAGGTGTGTAATCGTGGATCTCGAGGATTTCCGAAAGATCTGACGTTGTTTTATAGAACGAAAAGTGGGTTGCACCGGCAGACAACCACAAAACCGCGGGCCAGTATAACCCTGCGGATCACTCAACCACTGGTGTCAACAGCGTTTCCCTTTCTGGATTCCCTACTCCGATAGACTCCCGCGTCATCCAAACCACGTCTCAGCTTTCGGGCTTCCCCTTCAATCTCGACATGAACTCTGGCAACCCGCTCGGAATTGGTACGCCCGGACCATCAATTCAACGTGACGAGCACTAATTACTTACATGATAGGCTGGGGCCAAGCAACGATTGCAAATGGCGCGCGTAGCAGCTCCGCTACGTCCTATCTTGCCCCGCAATACATGAACCGCCCCAACCTGTACGTTCTACTCGATGCCCGAGTAACACGGGTTTTGCAAACTACACCTGGCGTTGTTCGCACGGTTGAATTTGTGCAGGATCTCAACGGTATGTCCTATCCGAATACACCTCGCAGTCCCCTGACATTCTGTTCAGGACCCAAATACACGCTGACCGCCAACAAGGAGGTGATCCTCTCAGCGGGAGCTATCGGCACGCCCAACATCCTCATGCATTCGGGAATCGGAGACTCCACGGCTCTGACCAAGTTGGGGATTACCTCTGTGCACAATCTACCAGGTGTCGGACAGAATCTGACTGACCACTCCCTGCTTTACCTTTCTTTCTCCGTCACCGGGACCAACACCTTCGAGACGGCGGAGCGCAATGCCACGCTGGCCGCTCAGGAGTTTGCTCAATGGAATGCTACCAAAACAGGTCCCCTCGTCGACAATCCGTTGAGTCAGATAGGGTGGTTGCGCCTCCCTTCTACGACCTTCAACAAGACCTTCCCCGATGTTTCGTCAGGGCCGCTTGCCCCACACTACGAGCTTATCTTCTCTAATGGACTACTTGGTCCTCCCCCTCCCACAGGCAACTACATGAGTATTCTTCCCGTCGTGGTTTCCCCTGCCTCGCGTGCGTGCTTTAGAGTTCCTCGTCATCGAATATTTCTCTGATTGCACTCCCAGGCGGCTCAATTACTCTGAACACCAACAATGCTCTCGCGGCCCCGGTCATCAACCCGAATCTCCTCGGTGCCCCAGTTGATATGGTTATCATGCGCGCAGCTGCCAGGAGCGCGATCCGCTATACAACCGCCCCCGCCTGGAACGGCTATGTCATCGCTCCATACCTTCTCAGCGCTGACCCTACCGACGCCGAGCTCGATGCGTTCATCGCCGCAAATGCCAACACAATTTATCACCCCGTTGGAACTGCTGCGATGTCGCCCAAAGGTGCAAACTGGGGTGTCCTGAATCCGGATCTGAGCGTCAAGGGATTGAGTGGGCTGCGCGTCGCCGACCTTTCCATCGTGGTGCGTTGTCAAATTCTTATCCAATAAATAATATCGATTCTAAGCATTGCACACTAGCCGTTCATCCCCGCCGGTCATCCCCAGGCGGTGGCCTATATTATTGGAGAGAGGGTCTCCGATATAATCAAGGCCGCATGCCCATAAGTAAAAGCTCCTAGTGTATTCCACAACACCCGGAACCTTGATTTCCCATTCGTTTTCCTCCTGTCTTTCCCTGGTTTTTAGTCAATATCCGAGTTGTAAATAATGTACAACCAAAACCTAATGGCCGTGGCACTGTAGTTGAATACGTATATACTCGGTGTAACGCACAGAATCTACTTTTGTTGTACCTCGAACTTCAGCCACTGGAATGAATGCTTGATACCATTGGACTGTCTTCAATCCCCGAGGCCTCAACCCCCGAGGCCACCGAGAGGTGAGCGGATGTGAAGATTCTAGACACATTATGCAAACGCGAAAGTGGTGGTAGCAGACGGTAATTTTGAAACAGCTGCCGTGTACACCGATTCAAGGGCGAAGACAACATACCCATCCTTCACCGACTTAACCACGAATTCTTCTTTTAAAAGCCAATCTCGTGGTGCCAAACTGAGCGAATTGAAGTCCTGTAGGAGCCATTAAGTACAGTTAGAGGTTCTCAAGCCAAACTCAATCACTGTTTATTCTGCGTATCGCAACGACGATCAGAGCGGCTGTGGTTATACTTCTATCGGTTCCAATAACGATTAGCAGGCGGGCGCACCAGATGGGCTCCTCCTATTCTGTTAGACCGTCTATCCCTAGTGCCAGACATTCAGATCTATTGGTTCCATGTCAATATCCGTCCACCTTGCCTTTGTTCCCGTCGTCACCATCTTGATATAAAGGCTGAAAGAAAAAACAGTCGACTTCATTCACTTCATTCACCACCGTCGACCTGGAGTCTTTGTGCCTCCTTCTCACTTTCCACCAAATTTCCCCGTTGGTCCACTCTTCTTCAATTCCACTGGCCTAGCCACCATGGTTCGCATCCTCTCTGTCGTCTGCACCATTTTCCTCGCGGCCTCTGCCGCAGCAGGTGAGGGTTTATTGCCTGATTCCATAGACGAAACACTCATCAGTCATTTACAGCACCTTTGAGAGCACGCCAGGTTGGCAACGCTCAGTGCAATAAAGACCGCGCAGCTACCGTCAGCGGGCTCGTCGCGACTAATGCTGCAGTGAAGCAGATTGACACAACGTACGCACTTGTAGCCCAGATTCCAGCACGGCGTACTTGTGCAGATCACTAACTTGTCTCACGTACAGTGACCCAACGACCGCGCGCGCCGTCACGGCTGCGCAGACGAGCTTGAGAAGCGCGGCACAAGGTATCGCAGGTATCGCGAAAGCACTGATCGCCGGGCAAACTGCCCCCGCTGCAGACCGAGCCCAAGTTGGCGCTGGGTTGACCGCGGCACAGACAGCGCTTACTGGAATTAATGAGTGAGATTATTCGGATTCAACATGCGAGCACGATACTGAATTCACCCCTGCAGTCCTGCCGCCAGTGCTGCGGTTACCACTGCTCTGGGAAAGCTTTCAGATACCATCGGAGAGGGGGTTGCATCCAATTGCAATTAGGGCTATGGGAGTCGGAGCACGGACAAATGAAACATTACCTTGCGTGTTTGGATAGTCTGTGAATATCAAGTGAAAATCCTTCATTGAGAGTTGATTGAGGGACAAAACGAACCTGAGTTTTACTTTGATGACTCTGCATTAGGCGCCTTTTGACTGAGTTGCTGATGCTCATACACCGAGGATGAGTGAAATGCATCTGGGATATTTTGCATCAACACAACACACCTGCAATCAACAAATTCAGGCAGTGTGGAAAGATATCCGCCACTACGAATACAATGTGCAAGTGGGGGGTCTCCGTGTATCCCTTCTTTTTGGGGGCCATGCAGTAGTTGGACGATGAGATCAGTCCTATCAGATTCGTTCCTGATAAGCGCGCCTGGTAAGGTTTATCGCCTTGTGTTGAAACTGGATCTGCGGTCACTGTCGTGGTGAGTTGGCCAAATGCCGGCAGGTTTGAGTTTTCGTTCTCCAAGTGAACGTTTGTACTTTGCTTTGGGTTCAGATCCCTGCTCAGTATGTAGTAAGCATTCATGAAAGCTTCAACAATACTCCCTAAATAAGAAGCACAACGAACAGCGCTCACATACAGCTAATCCATTGCAAACCCGCTAGAATTGGAAGAAAATGTTGTACGCGAAAGTGGTGCTCGTCGTCCCGCGGGACTCGCTGTGGCTCGAGAACGTGGACGTGTCGCATGACTTGGGCCGATTGTCGTAAACTGCAGAGGGAGGTAAGCATGTAGTTATGGGAATGGTACGGGCAATGAGGATGGGCGCACGCCGCGGCTGTCTCGTCCTCTTCTGGGAATAATCCTTGGCGTTGTACTGAAGCGCGGCATCAAGGTCGTGCAACTAGGTCCACGAAAGCGAAAGTGACACATAACCGGAAATGACGCGCTGAATACATTGGGCGATGGTGTCAGCGCGGGTAAAAGATGGTGGATGAAATATGCAGGCACCATCCTTCCAGCGGCGAATCTGGATTTAGTAGATGTGTGCACGAAGCGCATCGACAAGGGAAAGGTCGTTCCTCTCGAGGACTTGACACTAGCGTGTCATGATTCGCGCGCTTTGAGTATTCATTGGCCCAAGGAGATTGAAGCGTTGTCAACGATTTTTTCTTTCGGATATAAAGAGTACTCACGAAGCATGAATGTACTGGAGCAATGAGTGCGGAAATCTTCCGCTGTCTCGCCCTTGATAACGATAGGTGGATGAAAAACCCCGCGCTCGATGCATCCCTAGTGTGAGGCCGAACGCGTTCGCGAAAGTGGGAGAGTTGCGAGTGTGAGTAAAATTCTAGACCTGTCCTGCGTTTTTTCTTTTCTGAGGTCTGAGGCAATTGGATCACAGTCTGTCGCGTATCATATCTGTGAATCGCACATCTTTTCTTGAGTTCCAGATCCCTGTGAAGGCATAATGAATGATATAGGACGGCTGGATATGGCAGAAGGATTTGAGAGGTACTTAGACGTCGGCAAAGTGCAGGGAAGTTTGAATGAGCAAGGTTCCGGTGACAGTGCAGAGACATAGAACTTGAAAACGTCCTGTGGCGAATTAGTAATCTGTGGCAAGAGAATTGGGTGGCAAAAATTGGAGAAAGGAGAAGACACATAGTCACCTCCACGTGACGGAGACGCGTCTTCGCGAAGATCAAATCAAGACCAAATAAAGTCGTCTTCCTCAGCCAACCAGCACAAACATAAATTAAATTTCGCGGATGAATTTCAACGGCAGCCCAGTTTACGGAGAAACAGTAATGGAGAGGTATCAGAAGCAAATCATGCACCAGGTGAAAGAAAGAAGAAATAGAGAGGTTGCGCAAAAGCCGCATGCGGCTTTTTCTTTTTCTTGCTCCAGTGGTCCCAGGGGGTGTTATCAGCTGTCCTGGTGACGTATGGAAGCAAAAGTGCGCACCGCCGCACGCGGCTTCGCGCAACCTCTCTAACGTACCCCATGAATTCGGTTAGTCGGAAACGATACTAATATCATGGAGCGGAATGGAAAAGCGAGAGTGAAAAACCAAGAGTTGAAAGCACGGGCGGCGGGACCAGATAAATCGGACGCCGGCCAGTCGTAGATTCGTTTTCGAGGGCGTACAAGAGGAAAGTGGATGGAGCACGAGCGGAAAGGTGCTGTGATGGCAGACGGTGAGAGGCAAGGAAGAGGGGAAAATGCGCGGGGCAAGAGAATTGTTTTAAGGTGAGAGAAAGAGAGAACCATTGTATTCCTATGACACTCCACCGCGTATAATCGCCCCTCACGATCATTCACTGCGAGAAAAGCTGGTTCTGAACCGTAAACATGGCATTCCCGATACAGTTATACCAAATGCCCCTTGTCCCCTCGATGAAGATGATGAGAATACCTATATTTTGCCACACACGGCCTCTGATAGTACGTGAGCTTGTAAGTATTCGGTGATGTTTTCCGTGAAGAGCATTGTATATATTAGAAAGACCCACTCCACCTTGAACAAGAGGAAAGCAGAAGTCAATGAAAGAAAACAATGAAGAGAGAAGAAATGGACACCTACGTGATATTTTCCACGCTGCTTGCATCCCCTGCAACTGCGCCGACGGGTACATCGTAGGCACCCGGTACGGGGCCCCGCGTGCCCCCAGGCCCGATGACGGTAACCGCGACGTCGGAGCTGGGTCCAGGCATGACACCCGTGCGCAGGAAGTTCCTTGCCAAGTTGCCGGCGACGTCCGAGGGGGGTGGGTCTGTAGTCCAACACAAAGCTGGTTAGATTTGTTATTGAACAGAGAGGAAAGGGATGTACTCAGAATGCTGGTGTGGTCATCGCCGTGCCGGATGACGACGGTGGAGTTGGGGGCTTGTTGCCATGCGAAGGTCGTCATTTCTGTCGGGACGCTTGGCAAAAAATATGTCAATTGAACTTATCCAGACAGACGAGATGAACAGACACACTTATAGTCAAAGTCGGACGTCAGCCACATGAGTTCGAGATCCGTTGGGAGGGTGACACGCGCAATGTCCTCAGCGACTGGATATGGCCAAGCGGTGCATTGCAGGAAAAACTGCCAGGTTTGCGAGTAGATAATGTGCAGCGGATCGCTCTAGCAAGTAGGATGATTAGGTTAGATGAACCTTCACCATCCGAGATTGATTAGAGCTCACGCTGTCCGAATTGAGGCTAAGGTTATTGAATCCAGCCCACGTGTTGACACCAGGATCGAGTTCTAAGATACAGGTTTAGCAAGACAGCCAGGACAGCGATGAAGGGAAGACCCCGACGTACTGAAATCTGAACAAAGGAGAGGGGCCAAAATGGTGTCACGCAAGTCGAGGTCAGGCTGATATGCGAATATACTGGCGTCTCCGTGGAGCGAGGCATTCAGACCGATGTTGAACAGCGGGAAATCCGGGTCGGTATTGAATAAAAAGGCTGCACCCTGCCGCAGGTCCGTCGGTGTCACTGGAGCGTTGCAACCCGTGCCTGGGCCACAACTGAGCGCGGGGAGCGGCGCCTGGATGCTTTGCGCGAGAGCCGCTTGCCAGGCCTGGACCACACTACCGTTACCTTGCCCGTAAAACGGACATGTAGGATCGACATGACAAAAGGCGTCCGCGCGCTGGACAAGACGGTTGATTGCGACAACTTGGATCGTAACCATATCTTGTAGAGACATGCCATGGGGAAGGACTGCGTCGAGGACAAACTGATCCACACGGTCGGGGTATTTTGCTGCATAGGCCATGCCCACAAAGGTTCCACTAAAAATCGAAATTAGCTCATGCTGGTCCCACGAGAATCATAAGCTTACTACGAAATCCCGGCGAAACTAACGGTATCGTAACCCAGGGCAGCCCTCATCGTGTCCCAATCCTGGATGACCTCTGTCGTCCCGACGTGCTGCATGATTCCTGGAGGTGTACTGTCTTTGATGGCCGCATTATAAAAATTCGTCATGGCCGCATGATATTGGTCGAATTCGGCCTGTGACGAAGGGCTGTCCATATGGTCAGGAGGGCTAAAAAGTTGACGTGCAGATGATCTCACAAAGCGAAGGATACGTTGTTGAAGAAGACACCGGTTGTGAGATTGAGCGGATTCGAAAATTGAATTCCGCGGGTGTTGATCGCTGTACGCCTTCAGTTGTGGGTCAAGAACATGTGCGGAAGCCTACCTAGAAAATCAAAGTCCTCCAGTCCTGCAAAGGCAGCGGAAAGATTCAGCGCATTTGCCCAAGCCTGCGCCGCCGCATTTTCTCCTGGACCGCCTGTCATGACAACAATTAAAAATAGACGGCCAATAAGCTCAAACCAGTATACCAGCATGGCTATCCAGAACAATATTAGCGCTTGGCCAGACCAAGGAATGGAAACGCACTAGAGAATCAGGCCCGATGCAGGTTTAGTGGGCCGGTTCATGGCAAAGCCAATTGTGATATTGTTGGTTATTGCGTTGAACGGCTTGGTGTAGTCCATCGGAACGTCCATCTCACCGCAGTGAAGGTTGGAAGGGAGCGTACCGATCCAAGTTGCACTGGTAAGATTCAACTCCTCTGCGATTGGGTCAGGGACTCTGTTATGGCAGTCGACCCATCGAATTGTTTGCTCTGCGCGCCGAAAGGACGCAGCACTCGTCGAGGTCAAGGTTGACAGAAAAAGGAGCAGCGAGAGTAGAGAAAGGGTTGAAGGTTTGTGGAACATGAGAGGGAGAAAAGTCGACCTTTGAAGGGGAACAAAATTAGTAATACTTTGGAGAGCAAGGATTTTGTACCGAACGGGCACAGCTTGACAGGGACTGCGCGCAGCTGCGCGCCGATGGGTAACGGCCGTAGTCGAAGCCGATAGGTAGCGGAGATCAAGGGGATCTACCCATTCAGCTCGTCGGCTTCTCGCGAGGGCTGCCCAAGTCAAGAAGCCCAAATCGTTACTGGTGGCAGTGTGTAACATGTTGATACCCTCGTCATTCTCGTCCGACACTCCGAGTCCGTGATCGAATGCATCTCCCAGACTTGGCCTATCGCAGAATTCCGGTTGTGACAACGGGCATGGAGCTGTGAGAGGAGGCACCATTGAGAACATTGTGCTTGAGATTGAGGCATGGCGCAGGTGTCTGTGGGCGGTTGTGGGCGGCGTATGTGTTTACTTCCATGTTCCAGTGGCGGAATGAGTTGTGGAGAAAACAAAGGTATAGCGGTTAGTTCCCGTTGAATTCGCTTCGTTCCGGCTGAAGTAACCAGGGATATGTAATTTGCGGCTTTTTTACCCCTTTTCGAGCAGCGGAACAGACTGCGGATGGGCGACTCGGAGACGGTGGATAGGCACAGCGGAGGGCAGATGAATCAAAACACAGAAGTTCCTCCTGTTATGAATTTTGGGGCGTTCATATCGCGATACTGTACTATTTCGATCAGTTCGGCAGGGGTTCACTGTTGCCGAAACGCCGCAGAACCCCTTCCAAATAGGGAAATTTGATGTGGCAGTGTTTTTCGGCCAACTTTGATGGCCGCGCAGCAAGAACTTTTGGATGGGCCTGTTTCTTTCTTGATATGATTATCACCTCCTTGGCTTCCAAATAGGGAAATTTGATGTGGCAGTGTTTTCGGCCAACTTTGATGGCCGCGCAGCAAGAACTTTTGGATGGGCCTGTTTCTTTCTTGATATGATTATCACCTCCTGGGTCACCACACCACGGGCACCACCCACCCTCCTTCGCCACATTAATTTCATGCACCACTGCTCTATGCATATTTTCAGTCTGGCAGTGAACGCGCCCTATTGCAACCCCGGATATGCCTGCTAGCTCTCTTCCTATACGTCCTCCTTGCCTCAATTGCTATTTACTCTCTTTCTTGTGTTCCTGTGGAAAGGATCCGGGGTTCAATCCTCGCACTTGCCATTTTCTTTTTCGATCAATTTTTTTCTGAGTGCCCGTTCCGCTAACGCCCAAAGCATACACGCCTTCGAGGATTTCCCTGGACATGTGCCCTCATCCAGATATCATCAATTTAATTCTTCCCCAGTAACAAGGACTTGTTGATATCTAGTTCACTTCGGCATCAATCGGCGGATATGCTTGCCGCCAAGCACTGCCTTGAGCACAGCCACCATCAATTTCCCTCTTTGGAAGTGGAGCTGCGGCGGTTCGGACGCAAGTGCAGGGGTTGTGACCCGTGACCGAAAAAACCGTTTCGGCACTTCGGCAACCAACAAAATTTGGCGTGACACCTCCAAAATTTCGGCATTCAAGACGAAAATGTTCGAAAATTCTGCCTTTTTTGCACCTTTGGGAGAGATTTCACCCGGATGTCACGGATTTTACATTCGGCACTGGGTACTGTGACCTGTGACCGAGACCAAAATTCGTCGCGGCACAGGGGGTGCGTGACGCGTGACTGCCGAATTGATCGAAATAGTACAGTATATGTGCGGAGTCGAGTTTCAATCGGAAAGCCGTGGCGGACCTCGACTCAGTGTTCGTAGGGAACGGAAGTTGATTTCCAGTGGGGGGGAGAGGGGGCAATGAGGAATGGGCGGGGACAAGTCGAGGTGTGGCCTCAAACCAAACCAGTGGTGAGGTCGAAGGAAGAGATCGGCGATCAGGGGCGGCGTGACAATGTGACAAGACTCATGGACCGGGCAAGCTTGCGCAAACTTTGCTAATTTTTTGTCTTTTGTCACTTCGCGATCCCGAGTCGCTCCAACTCGCCAGGCTGGCCAAATCTCGGGCTCTAGATAAGACTAGATTTGGAATGTTTATTGGTCATTCAAGGCTCTCCCAAAACTCGCTAGCCGTGAGTCTGGCAGGCCCACTGGCAGAGGGCGGCCCCACCACAATCCTTCAGTTCAAAGTCGTCGAAACTTGCCAACTTCCCCATAAATTGCCGATTGGCCCATCCTACTCCTGATCCTTCTTCAACATTATTTCACTGCCACTCGAATTTCTTTCGTTGCCTTGAAATACATCCTCGACCTCACGCAAACACACTGTCGTGTGTCGACGGAGACCAATGTTGGTCGCAAATGAAATTCCGATTGGACCGTTATATGAAGGAACCAAGGTTCGACTCACCGCAACAGCATGCTATCGGCTGGACTACATACCAACTTACTTCGCTCATCTGTTTCCCCGTCACCGAATTCGCATAACCCCGCCGACGCTAAAAATCTGTGGCCTAAGGAATAGATGGTCGAAGCGCAAGTAACACTTACCGCCTCTTCATCAGCTACGTATGATCTGACACGTCGAATATCAGAACTTCTTGCTGCGGAGGTGGTTTCCAACGCCAACTATCACATCCAATTTCGTTCAACCGTCGGCTGCAGCACTGGCGGGCCGAATTTATTCTCCACCCCTTTATTCTATTCTAGTCATACTGTAGGAGGTTCCTAATCGATTTTCCCTTTTCTTGCCATATAGTTATGAATTAACAGAAAGGTCGATTCCAATTGCAACCACCTTTGCGGATCGCCTATCAAACGCGTCTCTTCGAGAGCTGATCACGGAGAAGATGGAAGCGGGTACTATCTAAAGTTTGTCGAGCCCATTTTTGCTCGATTCCTTCACGAAGCGTGCAGCCTGGATTTAGGCTAAGACCCCAGTTCCCGCGTTTGAACTTCCTTCACACAGAGATATTTATCGGAAGAAGCTTGGAAGAAGTGGTGTCAGAATCAGCTATACAAATCTGTCGGAGGCATCATGCAACAACTCAAACGCATTTCAACGTCCGCATTCCGCAAACGCTGCGGCTTGGCTGCGGCAGTGCTTCTTCTCTAGCGCGGTCGTCGGTTAGTGCGCCTCGCACGCCCATCAATTTCTTACTCCCTTCTCCAGATACCCCAGAATTCCAGTACCGGTGACTCATAAATCCATGAATTCAACTCCCGCTTTGATTATTCGCGCCTCAGTTCCAGTTGAATGGTAAGGTGAGTTTCCACATGCGTGGCATGTTCAACCGGCACTACTTCATCGAGATTCTAGACCCCTTCTGCAAACGCGGCAGTGGCGGCAGCAGAGGCCAAACAGCACCCGACTCTGCGGATTCAGGGGCAGTATGACATGCCCTTCCTCGTTGCCTACGAGCAACTCAGCTTGAGGTTCCCGTTGCTGATGTCGAAATACGAGGAAGTTGTTAAAGTACGGCAGAAATGATTAGGTGTGATTACACGTTGAATCCAACCGTTCGATACAACCCTGTTTCCACGCGCCCGATGGGTTTGTTCTTTCCTTGTCCTGCTGATCTTGCGCATCACCGAAGATCGTGGCTCACAACACTGTACTCCCGTCGGTTCCATTGGTAGGTGTACGCACTGCACCGTTCTATTCCTTCTAACGTCTATGGCTGTACTGAACAATCGGGTCTCTTGGTTACATATCAATATCTGTGCATCCGCAATATGGACCCTAAAATGAATTCATGGTTCTTGAGGGTCGCTTTTGTTCCCGTCGTCGCCATCCCAACCACCCTTTAGTATAAAGGTTGAATGAAAGAACGGTAAACCTCATTCACTTCATTCACCACCTCCCGACCTGGTGTCTTTGTACCTCCTTCTCATTCGCCATCTCACTCCCACTGTTGGTCCACTCTTCCTTCAATTCCACTAGCCTAGCCACCATGGTTCGCATCCTCTCCGTTGTCTGCACCGTTTTTCTCGCCGCCTTCGCCGTAGGAGGTGAGTCTTTATTCTTTAGGCGAGGGTCAAAATGCTCATCAGTCATGTACAGCGCCTTTGGGAGTACGCCAGGTCGGGGACCTTCAGTGCAACGAAGACCGCCTCGCCACCGTCAGCGGTCTCGCCGCAACCACTGCCGCAGTGAAGAAGATTGACACAACGTACGCACTTGTATTCCAGCACGGCGTCCTTGGTGCAGATCATTAACTCGCCTCACTCATAGGGACCCCACGACCGCGAGCGCCGTTACGGCTGCGCAGGCGGGCTTGCAGAGCGCGTCGCAAGGCATCGCAGGTATCGCCAAGGCATTGGTCGCCGGGCAAACCGCCCCCGCTGCAGACCGGACCCAAGTCGGCGCCGGGTTGACCGCGGCACAGACAGCGCTCACTGGGATCAATGAGTGAGTTCTTCGGCGGTCCAACAGTCGTGCACGATACTAAATTTATCCCTGCAGTCCTGCCGCCAGCGATGCCGTGACCACCGCTCTCGGAAAGCTTTCGGATACTATCACAGCTGGGCAGGGAGTTGCCACCAACTGCACCTAGGGTTACGGGGCTCGCGGTACCGACAAAGCCATATTACCTTGCCTGTTTGGACAGTTTGTGAATATCAAGTGAAAATCTTGTAACTTTCGTTGATCTGAGAACGCCGCATAAGTAATTCGAGGTTGTTGCGGCAATTCAACTATGACTTGAACTTGTTTAAGCTTGATTTTTGGTATCTTGTGCAACTTGATTGTGTCGGATTGTCTCGACCAGGACTCTGTTTTACTGTTTGTCCACTCTTGAACCCCAGATTCAATTACAGCCCAAGGCCGTCACCAAAAAAATAATATAGTAGACGGACAAGCGGGTTGCGGAGTACGAAGTCATATGCATTCATTTGCGATTCAGTTTCTGCCGTGTCTGCAAGCTCAACAACGTCACTGCCTACATAAATATTATCAGCATGTCCTGAAACATATTAAGGGGATCGAGGAACAGCACTCACCTAGATCTAGTCCAGCGTAGTGTCTGCAACAGCCATGTCGCCTCCCCCCTCTTGAGTCAAGGCCAAGTCCAAATCGCTGTGGCTACCGAGCTCCTTCCCTTCGCGAGTGAGTATTGCGTGCCACTTATCCACCAACGCCTTGGCACGGGCACGAAAGTGCAACTCGTCGTCCCGCGGGACTCGATGCGGCTCGAGGAGATGGATGTGTCGCATGACTTTGCCGATTTTGCTAAACTGCACGCGGGGTGAGCAACAGGGGCAGGAGCGGTATAAAGCATAGATCGGCAGGAATAAAGACCAGAAAGAATATATGCAACAGAGAGGAGACGGCGAGCGAGAAGCGTTGACGAGGACGAGAATACGGACGGAAGAGTAAAACGATACGCACGTTCAAATAATCGACAGTCATTTTGTCGTACCCCTCCACAGCCTTGAACACTGTATCCACCGCGGGCATCTCCTACATCATCGTTCGCGATCAGCTTACTTCCCGCAGTAGCATTATAGCAACGAAAGAAAGAGTCATACTTCATGTTTTGGCAGCATTTCATCGGCGCGCAAGAACGTCTTCTGCAGCTTATGCCTCCATTCACGTATCTTTTGCGCCTCGGAGTCTGCCTCGATGTTGGCTGTGTCCTCGTCAGCACGCAAACCCGCATCATTCGAGAGGAAGAACTACAAACCATCGGTCCGAGAGTCCTCCGCATCAATTCTACTTCTCTTGCTTAGCCTACCTCCTTCTCCTTCGCTCTCCATCGCTACCCCGCTCTTCCTAGCCTTGCTAATCTTCTTGGTAAAGGTCGTAATAGCTGGCCTGTCACTCGCAAAGAAATGGTTCGCAAACCAGTGCATGTCGCGCCGCCGATTCTCGTTGAATTGTTGCACGAAATCATCAAAGCATTTTCGGTGGTCCGCTGAACTAGTGAGATGGCGACCAACGTAAGAGACCCGATCCTCCATCTGCGTGACATGGGGATACCGATCCTCAGCCTCGGCGATTGTCTCTGACCATCGCTTGAGGAAATACGGGACACAAGCCGAATCATGCTCTTCCGGTGACAATCCTTGACACTCGTTGTACTGAAACGAGGCATCGAGGTCGCATAACTGGGTCCACGAAAGCGACAGCGATACATAACCGGAAAGAATGCGCTGGATGTGAATGGGGCCGATGGTGTCGCCGTTAGTGAAGGATGGTGGATGAAACATGCATGCGCCATCTTGCCAGCGGCGGATCTGGATGCAGTAGATCTGCGCCAGAGCATCTTTGTCCTCGCGGGCGGTAGCAGAATCGAGGGCCGCAACGAGAGAAAGGTCATCTCTCTCGAGAACTTTGCACCAGCGCTTCATGATTCGATTGCGCATCGGGTATTCCCCAACCCGATGGTACAGCAAATAAAGCGCGGAGAGACCTGTTACCGGGAGAGAACGGAGGTCGACAAGCAGAAAAGCAAGAACCTGGAACGCCCATTCTTTCCAATCGTTCATTTCATATTTGTGAGAAAACTCGGCCAGCGCGATGACTTCGGGGAGGGCAGACGTTGTTATCGAGTCAATCTGAAGTTGGAGTGGCCTACGATATTGAATTATGTCAGCCACGCAACTCTTCTCGATGTAAAAGCGTAATAATACTCACGAAGCATGAATGTACTTGAGTACAGCGCGGAAATCGTCGGCCGTTTCGCCCTCGACAAAGATAGGAAGGTGGTTCGTCCCATACATCCCGAGCCCAAACGTTTGCGCGAAAAGGGGAGAATCGCGAACCAAGGGGAACTTGTGGATCTACCATAAACGTGCTGTGAGTACGCGAAATTATGAATGCGACAAAATCCACTTTGAAGAGGGTGTTTTCCACTTGAAGGACGCAGTCTCCGGTCGGGTCGTAATGGTTGTTGTCGCGGCGGACCACATCTGGCAATCTTACATGATTCGCTGGAGCTGCAGATGCCTGTGAAGCCATGTTGGAGGATATTGGGCAGTAGCAAGTAATTGGAAGTCGCAAAGAATATGGCGACGGTCAGAGACCGCTGGCGGCCTGCAAAGTTTCCAGACAGATCTTGAGTGACCTAAACTTCACAGTGGAATGACCTTCACGCAGAACTGGCACGTTGCAGTCGAGGAATTCAGAGTGGGAAAATTTTCAGAAAGAGGAGAAGCCAAGAAGTTGTGTCCACGTGATTGAGACGCGTTCGGCCAAGGCCGATACAAGACCAAATAAGAAACCGGAAATCACATACAAAGTAAAAATAAACTTGCAAATCTTGCCATGAATATTGCCGAACCGTCGATCCATTCGCAGGATATTCAAAACCAAATCGTAGTTTTATGTGAGAAATAAGATCAATGGAAAGAGAAAGCGAGTAATTCAAATACAACAGTGGAAGGAACCAGAAAGGGGGTTATTCCATGGGCGAAATGAAGTAGGCCTCAGGAATCATGAGCGCAGAAGCGGGAAGAAGACTCCATTTATCCTCATCAGTCATCTCGACCGTTGC
Source organism: Mycena galopus ATCC 62051 (assembly GCA_014925785.1). Classification (NCBI taxonomy): domain Eukaryota; kingdom Fungi; phylum Basidiomycota; class Agaricomycetes; order Agaricales; family Mycenaceae; genus Mycena; species Mycena galopus. Next base: position 231,178 of record WIQG01000008.1, on the reverse strand, counting down.
GAACAGCCCTTCTCGTACTCAAGCAGAAGAAGACACATCAGATTCCGCCGCTCTCCGAACTTCGAAGGCCCAGGGCTTCTTTTGTGCTTGTTTCCTTCACCACAGCCTCATTCAGTGCTCTTTCGGCATTCTCACATAACTCTCGCTCGGTGCCAGATTTCTGAGGAAGAGCTATTTTTCTTCCAATGCCGTCGTACGAGTTTGAACAACTTTCATTCCTCGAGGTCCACCCCAATGCATGAAAAGCCAACATAGACCAAGGTTGGTCGCCCTGGACTCTTATCGCATAACCGATCGAAACCTATATCTGGCGGAGGTGGAGGTTCGATTCCTCCTGGCGGCATGGAAAATTCCTCCTCGAATACATGGTCGGAGGAATCATTTTTCTTAGTTGAACACCCCTCCTACGCCAAAATATTATGCATCTAATCACAACTCATGGGGTGATCTGTGAATATTCAACAAGCGTCTAACCGGTACACCTTATGTTTTGGGGGCACGGTCGGCCTGGACTCTGCAAGACAGGCGCGAGTCAGTTGAATCCGCGAGATGTTGTACTTCAAGTCGCCGCTGTCTGGCACCGACGATCCGCGGAGCTTAGAACGCCAATTTAACCCCTGTATTAGCGAACGAGATGAGGTACAATAATTCAGTATCAGCAGATTTGATGGTAGCGGCACGTACCAACGAGCGGCGACGAAATGGATTGTAGGGAGAGCAGGATTCACACCAGCGGTCAGGGAACTACCGCGTTTCACAGCCACGGCCCGAATGTAACGCCCAGAAAGAAACCTAGAGGGAAGCCAGCGGCGGACATGAAGCGTGAATGGATTACTACCACTGCCTTCCCGGCCAGTCGACCTAACCGGTCACTTGAGCAATATAACAGCATGGAACATATATCTTACGTAGACGTTTGTGGCACATTGAAAGGCAAGTGTTCGCGCCTTCGAACGCCAACTCGAGCGTGTGTGCGGCGACAGGACTGACTGGGGGCAATGTTATCTATTTCGAGATTCCACGCCCTACGTCTAATCACGGCACCGGCCTGTCACTCGTCTGTCATGTTAAACGTCCTGTTCGCACTGCATGCAGGATCAAACCGAGCTTGCTCTTGACTCCCATGCCCCCAGCTATTCTTCCCCAAGAGTTATGGGACCACATCGTCGACCAGCTTTCCCAATCCCAACAAGATCTTCGGTCATGCAGTCTTGTCTGTCGCGCGTTAGTAGCGCGCGCGCAATCTCATGCATTCAGAGGCTACATTCTCATTGAAAGTCGTGTTCACGGCAATCGATTCGCACGCGTTCTGGAATCCTCCCCGCACCTCATTCCCTACATCCGTCATCTCCACTTCAAAAATTGTGGAGGGCTCTCGATCACCCCGCTTGACCTCATACCGTGGTCGAATTTGGACACTCTAACGCTTCACCGCCACTCCTCCCAGAATATTCCATTCTATCCCCACGTCCTTGAAGAAATGCACACTTTGGTGGCACTTCCGTCCATCAGGCGCCTCAAGTTTGGTGGCCGTCCATGGCGCCGCACAGAGCTATTCAGTATATTAGCTCATTGTACCACGGCACTGGATGATATCGATTTCGGTGACTGCATGCTCAGTCCCCTGTCCGCTTCCGTCGCCGCGGAGTTGCCTGTGCCCCACATTCACAAGCTCAAAGTCCGCCGTCTCGCACTCGATCGGTCCATGGTTGGGGAGGCAATACAGGATTCTGCATGTCCGCTGGATGTTTCTGGCCTGACCTACGTGCAGAGCTATTTATCTACGATGCCCTCTTCGCACTGGGCTCTTATTCTCCAATCTCGCAACACGATTGAGACGTTGGATTTCTCCCATATTGGTAAGTTCCATGTACCTTGAATGGTCACCAGCCACTAATAGGCACGCAGAAACTGACGAAAACGGGGGAGACTCGATTTACACCGACCTCAGCCTCTTCCCCTCTCTTCGCTGTATCATGCTCGGCGAATTTTTCCTGAGCGAGCCATGGATACCGGTACCCGCTCACCCCCACGCCGAAATTCTGCGGCGCCTCCCGTTGGACAACCGCGTGAAAACAATATGCTTTCGGCTGTCCGGCCATCTATGGATCTTCGGGAGCGAGGAGCTTGCTCCCGTGAAGGTCGAGGTCGCGGCCCGGGACCTACGTGCCCTCGAGACCGTGCTGACTCGACCGGAAATGTCTGCCCTCGCGAGGGTAGAGGTTGCCGTCGACTCCACGAACATCGCAGATCTTGTCCGAAGGGCGATGCCGACGTTGCATGCGCAGGGTATTATTTCGATTCATTGTGAGTAGTGTGGGTGTGGGTAAGCGCGCCGTCTATACTCGCTCCTGCGCTCTGTCCTTCTGTACGAAACGTCGTGTGGCGACCGTAATCAATATCATCCTTTTTTCCTCGTTCCGATTCGGTTGGAACTATATCGTCCAACCAAGGTTCATTCCTCGACACTTGGAACCATTCCATGGGCCGTAGATTTTTGAGTTGTGGCAAATATTATTTTTTGATTTCTGCTTGTTGTTTCTGTTGAGCCGTTGAGCGGTTGCATTAAACATGTTATTGATGGTAATTGTTGTTTATCTGCACACCGGTTGATTTCCCCGTCTTCGGCGTGAGTGGAGGCGCGTGAACGGTCGGCATACTAAAACAGGTGGAATGCTCTATGTTTGTTGGTGGATCCCTGAATTTTGAGGCCGGAAGCTAGATGTCCAAGCCCACGAAACAAAGGACACAGAACATCGTCTCGGCTCAAGCGCGTGTCCGTTTGCGCTCTCCAGGATTCTGTCGGACGATAACACGATCGACACGATAAACCCAGGAACAAAGAAAAGTCAATATAACCCCAGCACGGAACTTGAGCGATGCATTCAGCTGGCGTGGAGCGAGTGAGAGGTTCCATGAAGACCGCCAGGTAGCAGTAGCTGGATCATATAATTTCGCGCGCAGCTGAGGCGCACTGCGAAAAACCTCCAACAAGGGCGCAAGAAGAAAAACAGAGAAACGAGAGACCAGGACTACAAGTCAAGAAGGCGGGAAATGCACGAGAGGTTGGCGCTCCGCAAAGGTCCGACGTTTTGATGACCGAGGTTGAGAACGCGCTGCAGCAGAGGAATTGACTCGGTAAGAGTTGGGTGGCACACGTGATGGAGTCGCGTCGCCAACAAGATCAAATCAAGACCAAATACTTCAGTAAAGTGATCGCAGCTTCGTTTAAATCACAAACACGCCGTCTATAGATTGAATAATAAATAGTAATGAATGTGTCAAGAGAGTGCTGTTTAATCGCTATCCTTCTTCGCCGCACGAAGGATTATGCACAGAAAAGTCTATCACCCCGCTTATTTGCCGGGGTTATATAGCTATTTCTAGACTTCATCAACGCAGTGTTGGAAATTTCCGAGACCGGCGTCACGAAAGTGTCGGACGTCTCGTTGTTCACTGAACGGTCGCTCTGCATAAATTTCAGAGACCTATCTCGCAATTCAAATTTGACTCAAGGCTCACCGAAAAAAATGGATATGGTTTTGAGACTGAGATTTGCGTGGTTGTGCGCAAGGTGCCGCGGGAGTTTAGGCTAAAAAATAGTATATACCGTTAGCGTTGACAGTCGAGTTCCATTGTCGAACCGCTTGCCTTGCCAGGAAAGAGTTTGAATATACTAAAGATTATGATGAAGGGTCGTGTAGGACGTGATTCCAGGAAATCTGTAACTCACGTCTGGCGGTCACCACATACCAGGCAATCCAGACAACTGAAGAAAAATCAGTGACGCAGTCGCAGGATAAAATATGAAAAGCGCACAACTGTCCTTCATCGTCATGAACTATATATATAGATATATAAATCGTTCGTCGAGGTCATTGAGATGAGCCAGGGCCGCTTACGCATATTAGGTTCATAATTGCGGCCGCACTGATAGATCGTTAGATTGCGATTCGTTCAGTACAAGAGGAGGAGCTACGTACCTCGTTATGACTCCAGTTTCTGATGATGAAGTTGGGCAATCATTACTAAAGATTGTACTATAAGAACACACCTATGGTCCACGCAATGATTTTGTCAAGCACATGAGTCCTGGGAAAAGGTCAAAACACAACCCATGTTTCAGCCCAGACGACTAACATATATTCTGACTCGTCCCGTTTTTTAACCAGCCAGAAGACCAAAACCACGGCAATGATTAGATCGTTCGCAGCCGCAACCGCCCAGAGCGTGTCAAATAACCATCCCCACCGTGCGTCAAATAACGAAAAAGAAACTGTCCGCTGTCCGACGGCGAAGATCACAGTCGATCCACCCAGGAACAGAAAGGATAGTGTCCAAGTGAGAAGTGGGATGTACAGTCGCTTCCCGAGGCGGTATATCCGGAACGAAAAGTATCCCTGGACTGGAATTTGCGTCAATAAATGCTACTAAGTTCATGATTTATTGAATACGTACCGCACATAGCTACAAGGGCGTTGAAGAGCGTAGAGGCCCCCATCGACTGTGGAAACATACTTAATCGTTCTGGATGATCAAAATCGGTGACTGCCAGGACATATAAAGTGTGCCCGATGCAGATGACATGACCCAGCTCTAAAGTCCAGACACAGGCGACCTATGCAATGAAAGTTAGATTCTTTCACCCCCACAGTTTCACTGGGACGCACGAGCAACTTCATGTTGCGAGAATCATTGGGGAAACGCCCGCTGTAAAAGTAGGTCTGGGTGGTTGTTACGCCGAACAACACAAACGAGAGAAGTGTGCCGACTAGCAATGCGCCTGAAGGGATGTAAACCAAACAAAAGGCGGAGCGGCGATGAGATGAAAACTCACCCAGCGTGCTATCGGCGTTAAATGAGAGTGAGGTTGATGGTGGAAAGGAATTTTGCGGCGGCATGGTTGTAGAGTCCAGAGGTGAAATAATATCTCTGATCCGTATATTAGTATAATTCTGGGTCGGGACTAGTTGCAGGGAGGCTTGTGGCGAATCCCTAGTTATATGGAGTAAAACCTGGAATAAACCAACTTTATGATCTGCACACGCATGGACATTTAGAGATCGAAGCTCGGAGATTTGGAGATCTAGAGATATACAAGTTCGCTGCATCAGCAAAACTACAAGTTCGTCTTTGGTATCTTCCATCTTTAGAACGTGTCTTACATCCTTGAAACACATCTTTCAGCATTTTTGTGTGGGAAAGGCATCTTTCATCTTGGAACGGCCGTCTTTGAGCATCTTAGGTCTTCAATCCATCTTTCCTTGCAATGTGTAGGGATATTTTTTTTGGGGGGGGAGAACTAAGCATAATAGACCAGTTACTGTCTGTCGTATCAAAAGGCAAGCCTGTCAATAGACAGACCAGTCGATCTGAGTTTGAATTCTCAATACAAATTAATTACCATAAAAGGTTATCCGGACCGTGCTATCCGAGTGTGTGGGAAGCCAACAAAATTTCACACCCGCACGGATCCGCGGGCCGGAATAACCTTTTATGGTGATTATGCGATCAATTTATGTGTGTCGAGGATTTAAACTCAGATCGACCAGCCGCACGGATCCGCGGGCCGGAATAACCTTTTATGGTGATTATGCGATCAATTTATGTGTGTCGAGGATTTAAACTCAGATCGACCAGCCTGTCTACCGACAGACGTGTCTTTCGGTACGACAGGCTGGATTCGAGCCTATAAGCATAACTACTGCTATACATCCATGAGCCATGGGTTCCAAGTTGAGAATTGTATGGAATGATACTTGCTGGCAGGCAGAATAAAGACGTTTTGAAAACATTCCTTGCGAATGTGTACTGGAGCATGATAAAGCAGCTGTGTTGTAGCAGTGAATATTCGGATTGAGCTTCTTGAGTCCGCCGAAGTTGGATTCAACCACTTCGATGCCCGCGGCCCCAGACACGCGGTTCGATTTGATGGTGCGAGAAAATCGGCGAAAAACCCAAGTCCCGCCATCAGCCGTGCACGACTCGTCATCTGGCTGAGCATTTGATGGTTGCCGATACTTTTCTTCCCCCGGGGCCCACCATGGTGCTCCCTTCCGTCTCAACGACTACTGTACTCATTTCAAGCTTCAAGTCCACTGCAACCCTGCTGCCTCGAGTATCCAAGTAGTCTCTCGTAGACAGACACTACAAACAGAATTTAGCTTGTACCTCACTTGTTTGTATCCAAGCCCACTCCTCAAGTCTCAAGCCATTTGTTCTCTTGACTCGCTTTGCGACCGCCACATACTCAAGCCCTCAAGGCCTCAAATATTTTGTATTCAAGATGAAATATCTTTCTACCTCAAGCCTTACCTTGTATGTTATCAAGAACTGCCAATTCCTGTTCGTCCCGTCGATCGGCGCTCGATCTTGGGCACCCGATTGGCGCCTTGTCAAATACGCAATAATTGTGTGCGCGGGGAAGATATCTATGAAGTATTTATGTACGGGAGAAGGTGAGTCTCGATGTATTTTTATCACTCGCGCTGGCAGTGGCTTTTTTCCTGTTTTCTTCAGGTCGTGTGACTTCAGCTGCGTCTTATCGAAAAAGATTGTGTCTACTGCCACCTCCTTGATCATCGTTGCACGTACCGCCTTCCCATTGCTGCGAATGTCCACGGACATGGGCGATGCGGATGGCGGCCATCCACTGGTCTTTTGTTCGTGTCTTGTTCTGTTTTGTAATATGCAAAGTCATCAGCAAACCTTGGGCCCTTTTGTACCGTGGGTACCCCCTTACGTAGCACTACGTACATCAGCGAAAAGGTACAGCACGGTACAGGCGGTACGTACCACTGCAGATCGCTACGTAAGGGGGTACCCACGGTACAGCCGTTCCCAGGGTTTGCTGATGCTTCAATACCATGCAATATATCATCTTGAAACATATCTTTGGAACATCTTGGAACCTCTTGAGAAGCACCAATAGAGAGCTTGCGGCAGCCACCAGGAGCCACCTGGTGGCTGATCGGGCATGCGGTAGCCGGTGGCTGTGGCTCCTCCAGTGGCTGAATCTCGCACATTGTGGGATGGCACCCAAGTCTATTTATGGTCCTTTACCACTATATTTGACACCAATTTGTATTAGGCCTGCACGAAGAAGGCAGCACAGCTAAGCTTTCTTTCCATTCATCAAAAAAATAGCTTGTTTTTGGCAGTAAAGCGCAGTCTGGACACCAGGATGACTTTACCTGCTATAAACAGGAACCAGAGAGCAGAGGTCTTTTCTAAGATCACACATGAAATCAATGTGCCAGCCACCAGCCAGCCACAGCCACCAGCTACCGCATGCCCGATCAGCCACCGGGTGGCTCCTGGTGGCTGCCACAAGCTCTCTAATTGCTGTGTCTTTGATATCTAATATGAGCATCTTGTACAAGAAAATTGAATCTGCTTAGAGTGCCGTCTTGGGCAAAAATGGGTCTTTCGCGTCTTGGACAAGACACCAAAGACGAATCTATAGTTGTCCTGATGTGTGTGTTAGACTCGAACCAGTACCAAAGGCGAAGAGATCAAAGACGGTGAAAGACAGTTGTTTAATCAGTTATTTGACCGCTCTATTGATCGACTATCAATGCCGAAAATAACGACTGGTTCGAGTCTACTTACCTGTGTGTTGGTAGGCTTCCAAGTACGGACACCATGATAAATAAAGGTGATACGCCACAGAGGCACGTAGATCCCACGGCGATTGAAAACCACTGTGCAGCGAAAATACTGGGCCAGGAAGCGTTCCCTTAAGACTCCGATTCTTTCCCAATTCATCTGGACGTATTGCCTCTTCCCCTTCGAACCTTACCCATTTTGCTGTATCTTCTCTTCGGTTCGGAGTCTTGCCGCTTTCGTTCCCCCTTTGCCATCAAACTATCAGTTCAATTATACCGTGACAGATCGGCAGTTCAAACAGCCTGTCATCCTGCGGCGCAAATCGAGAACTTTTTTCAGCTCCGCCTCATCTCCATCAACGAGCATCACCGTATGCCCGTGTATCCAGTGGGGAGAAGATCCTGAAATCAAATGATATTGTGTTTAATTTTACACTTTGCGATAAGGGCCTTTTAAACCAATGGACGCACAGGTGCCAATCATCCCATTTGCATCCAGTTGATTGTTGACTCAGAATCAGTTTCCGAACGGAGTGGGAATCGACCTCAAATCGGCAACTATCCGCATCTTTGAAATGCCCCCCAAAACAAAGATGCAACAATCATTATTGGGACCACGCATGCAGGACCCGCATGCGTCGGGTTTTGTCCCCAGTGTTAAGATTTTATCAGTCTTCGTCAAACAAAGCATCCAACAGGCATTTTGGATGAACCAGAGTATTTGGTACACCATATCATTTGCATATAAGATGAGGGCAGTAAAATCGGGGAGCATAAAATGGTGTAGAATCTAGATGTGAACAGGCCTCAAAATCCGGGAACATCAGGATAATTTTCGGATATTTGGATGAGTTTCGACACTTTCCTGCTCTATGAAATCCGATACATAAAGCCGCTGCCGACCAAGGTGGGTCCCCTCTACTGTTGGCAATGAGGGAGCCGAACATATCTGAGGGAAATGGAGGTTCGATTCCTCCGCGGCACTTGACTTCTCCATCACGACCTTTTTGGATTCCCTAGGCCTTCAACTGAGTACTGAATCACCCCCATTTTATTCTCACAATAGAAAAGATCTCGCCAGGACTTCATTCACGTTATATCATATGTGCATGCGGCTGTCCGCTTCAATTTTCGTGCTGCAAGTATGCATATTCTGCGGTGTATAAGTGCAAATTCAGATTAATTGAGGTATACCGCACCGTATTCCGAGTCCATCTTTGAGCTGGAATTTGGGAGGAAGTATGGTTCTAGTCCCAATGCCAGGCGGGTTTTTTTCTCAGGCTGGTTGCCGCGCATGTCCAGTGGCATCTCACGATTTTTCATTTATGATTTGGATTTTAATTCCTGAGTAGATTAGCAGCCAAGTTTCTAACGCGAGTAAGTAGCTTCACTATCAACAGAAATCCATTGCTCCCATCCACGGGACACTGAAACGCAGCGTGCAGAGGGTCACCCTGGACAGAACAAGCCGCTGTAGACCAAAGTCGGTCGCTTTCTGTTCCTGACTGGGATGCTCGTGTTTTCAGAGAGGCGGAGGTTCAACTCCTCTCAGCGGCGTTCAGTCCAGAGATGGAAGTTTTTCGTGCCTTTCTCTTTCTCTTTTTGTCCGCTGGGAGTCCTGGGATCCAATCCAATATGACCCCTCGACTCAACAGCATTGTGTGAAAAATTGAGGGATAATCAAGGGTCTTGCGAGGAAAGCATAATCAGAAGCGGCAGCACATCTTTTTCCATTCGGTCAAGCAAGTCAATATCGAACAAATCAGTATTCCTTCTTTCTTCTTTACGTCCTCTTTTTTCATCCATTCGTTTTCCTTCCTGGATTATTTCCTCATCTTCCGCAAACGCAAAGATATATAAGGTGGATGGTGCTAGTGAGATCAAGCCTAAGCCTGCGTGGCGCCGGGGCAGTCGCGCGAGATGTGTCTGAGGATAGGACGTGAGCGTTTGTGTTTGTGAAGCGATGTAAAAGGACAGGACGAAGTAGAGTCCGAAAAAGGGAATTGAAAAAATGAGATGACGTCATCACGTCTGAAGTGTAAATGCAGTAAAGGCAAGCGTGTCGCCCGTGAGGATCACAAGGACGAGAGCAGACGGAACCCAAAAGGATATGAAAACCCCCCATGGCAAGAGAGGGCAAGGAAAGGAAGGGGTATGAAATAGTCAATGGATATCCTGCGCTCCAAGCAGGAGCATGCAGGGAGGAGCGGAGAGGGGGGAAGGGGGAAGGGGGAAGGGGGAAGGGGGGAGGGATGGAAGACGAATGGAGAAGTGATCGAAGGAATAAATGGAACCGAATGAAAGAACGAAAGAACGTGATGCCGAAAGACTCCGAAAGAGATGAGCTCCGCTCTGCAAACAGGACTAGCGCGTCTTGCGACGAGGGGCAGCGTAAAACGACGAGTAGCCCGCGCCGCGGGCCCACCGACGTTCCCCGAAAAGGAGAACGTCTGTTGTGACAGGCTCGTCCGCGGGAATCGAGAGCGAGCATGAATCCGCCAGCAAAAAGACACGCAAGGAAACCGTGGAGGAGAGAAGAAGGAAGGAAAGGGAACACACCCTTCGCTCCCGCAGGTGTAGCAAGCGCGCTTTTGGGCTTGGGGGCAGTCGCGGCTGATGTGGCCCTGCAAAGAAAAAAGGTCAGTATCGATGTAAGCAGGAGGGAGAAGGCGCAGGAAGAAGGATCAAGGAAGGGGACAAGAGGCAACGGTAGAAGGACGAGGTCGAGCCGATCTCGACCAGCCAACTGCCACGCCGACCAAGGAAAGGAAGAGCACCGTGGACGGGCAGACCGTAAGCACGGTATCGATTTCCGTGAGTGTGACAGAACGAGCATGTCCCGCAAGCGCATCTGGACGGCGCACAAGGGCTCAGTCGTACTGCGTGCAGACGACAGACGGCACGCCAGGCAACAGCAGCAGTGTAGGTCCCGATCAGATGCGGCGTTATGCCTCCACGTAGCAGCATCTGAGCTGCATCTGAGCTGCCGCCGATCATAGCGCTGGGCGAAGGGACGCTCACAGCGTACCCGCACGAGTAAGGTATGCAGATAGACGTCCTCGAGGAAAAGGTTTGCCCGCCCAGAGAAGTGGTGCGCGTGTAAGATGCTGACGCCGAGCAAATTACATGCTAGCGAGCGCCGACTCGGGACAAGGTGCGGCGTAACCCGAGCCTACGTCGTACAGGAAGGAGAGAGCGAAAGAGAGTAGGCGGGGAAGAGGGTGAGATCAGAGCAGGCGCAGGGCAGGTCCCACCGACAACGCAGGTATCGCGCATGACAGCACCCTTGATGACGCAGGGCCCACAGCCTCGGTCGCGCCCAACCTCCCGCACCCCATGCACTTCGACCCGCGTCGGGAGCGTCGTCGTGCCCCACATCCGCATGTGGACATGGGCCGAGTACCATGGACCCCGTAGCAGACCACGTACTCTTCACTACCTCCGTTCTCCGCGCACCATGCTAGCAAGTCGTGGTCCACAATTCTGTCACGACGCGGGAGTTCCGGGAGTAGGCGGATACAGTGCACACCCCGCACGACGTACGTCGCTGACCCTGAGACCCTGCGCGCACCCATGCCCGTAACGCCGTGCGACACCATCCCCGACCAAGAGGCAAAGCCGCCTTCCGTGCGCAGACGCAGCCGCGGGGCAGAAGCAGCCCCAGGCTCGCTTTCCCCGCGTACACTAGCCGAGCCCGTTACGACGCTCGAGGTAAACCTCCTATTCCTGCACCAGCATGCCGACACGAAAGGACACACAAACGGTGCACAGCGAGAGGCCCACGCACACGCGTGACGTTCCTCCCATATGCAGTGAGCTCGACCTTCCGCAGATACGGAGAGGGCCGTACGGTACGGTAAGGCTGGAACCCCTCCCGCCCCGTTCGACCGTCCGAGAACAAGAGAGGGAAGAGAAGGAAGAATAAAGAGGATCAAGCCCGCGCTCGCTCGGACGCGCTGAAGGTGCCACGCACTATGCGGAGGGGAGCACCAGCCTCGACGTCTACCGTGTCTGTTCATGCAGTATTGAGACGCGATGTGCCCTCGACGCCATATGCGTGACTAACGTCGGCGCGCGGAGCTCTCTGCGGCGCCCGAACAAAGGACGCAGAAGGAAAAGAACGAAACAGGCAATCCGCCAAACTGAATCCACTCTGAAGGTGGGCTCGCAGCAGCGAAAGAAAACCCAGCGGTGCATCCGCGTACGTCGGTCGAACCCCCGCGTATCCGATCTCCTACACGACGACTCTCCGCCCCCGCCCCCGACTGTACAGCACACCGCGGAGCCGAAAAGGGGAGTAAAGTCGGCGGCGCAGCATCAACCCCGCGCGTCGACTGAAAACTCCACTCCACTCCACTTCACTCCACCCCTAACTCCCCCCGCTGCCTCCCCACGAATCACAGAAAATAAAATCCAAAAAAAAACACAAAACACAAAACACAAAACAATACGCACCACCTCCCCGCAGTTATAACACTTGCTCCCTGGACGCAGTCGCGGCTCAGGTGGCCGACGCCGCCGCACGTGTAGCACGTCTTGCTGCTGGACGAGGAGAATCCGCCGCTGCCGCCTTCGCGGGTGGCGGCGGTGCTGGATCTGCGCAGGTGGCTCGTTAGCATACGCGGGGCATTGGGAAGAAGGAGGGGAAAGGGGAGAGGGTGGGGAAGGGAGAAGGGAGAGGCGGGGTGGGGAGGGTAGGGGGAGGCAGGGAGGCGGCGGAGGGGCGTGCGGCAGTGTAAGAGGCACGATGGTGGGAGGGAAGGGGAACGAGGTAAGAGGAGGGAGGGAGTAGACACCAGAAGGACGTGGGTATAAAGATGAGGAATGTATAAGTAGAAGGGGAGAAGCGCGGTGAGGAGGGGGGTATGAGGGTGGGAGGGAACGCCCAAGTTTCCAGAGAAGCGCCGTGGGAGGGAGGGGTCAGAGATGATAGTATCAAGTACGGTATGGGGATGGAGATGCAAATCACGTATATCAATCGACAGAACATGAAACGAGCGAGTAAAGGCGGAAGTGGGAGTATGTACAGCGAGGGGAGATAGGATGACATCACAGCAATAAGGAATGGCAGATGGCAGATGGAAGTAAGTACAGCGATCGGAAATGGGAGACGGCAAGATACGAGAGATGGGAGATGGGCGAGCGATGAAGCAAAGCAACGACACGCACCCCGCATCGGGACAGTCGCGGCTCAGATGTCCCACGTTGCCACACGTGTAGCACGTCTTGCCGCCCGAGGAGAACGCACCGCCGCCGCCGGTGGAGGAGGATCTGTGCAACGTGTGTAGTTAGCATCGGCACCAAAAAAACATAACTGCAAAGAAAAACGCACCCTGCATCAGGACACGCGCGCGCGATGTGCCCCGTCTTGCCGCAGCGGTAGCATTCCGCACCCGCGCCCGCGCCGCCGCTCCGTGCACCAGAGGCGGGGGCGGAGGAGGTGTTATCGGGGCAGTCGCGGGACTACGGGGGAGGTTAGATTGGGGTGTACATTATATAGGGAGAGGGTAAAGAAAGAGGGAGAGGACTATAAAGGGAGAGGATTGGGGGGGGGGGGGCGAACAAGAGACGAGGGGAAGAGAGGAGGGAGAGCGAGGACCGCCCACGGCTGCGGTGGATCCCAAAAGAACTCGACCTGCGCGTAGGCGCACACCCACGCCGTCGCACGGTCCAGCGTGCGCACCCGCACCCGCACCCGCGCAGTTGTAGTCACAGATCCCGCACCCGCACAGTCGCACACCCACATACCCGCGCAGTCACACGCGTACACCCACACTCGCACTCGCACTCGCACTCGCACTCGCACCGCATGTCCAAATACAAGTACCCGCGCAGTCACACGCGTACACCCACACCCACACTCGCACTCGCACTGCATGCCCAAATACATCCAGGAGCAGCACCCACAGCTCAGGAGCAGCAATCGCCAGTGATCGCACATCTGGCACTAGCACCACCTGCCGCCCTCGTCCTGCACGAATCACCACGCACGACGGACGGGGACGCAACTGAACAGGACATGGCAAGGGACTTGGCTCCACGCACATGCATCTGGCACTAGCACCACCCCCCGCCCTAGTCCTCCACGAATCACCACGCGCGACGGACGGAGACGGAGACGCAAATGAGCAGGACACAGCAAGGGTCTTGGCTCCGTGCACAAGCCTAAGCCCCCACGCTTGAGCACCCGACTCCCGCAGGTAGACATGTGGGTAGGTCCACGCGGCACGGAATGAAATCATCCGCCCCAGTGTACGGTGCGCGGACAGAATCGCCGACAACCCCTGGACCGCCAACCCTCCACTCCCTCGAAGAGCGATTGACTCCTGCGCGCACATCGCCCACCACCAACACGGGTGTAGGTCCCGCGGCGCGGAATGAAATGACGGACGACCGCAAGCCGCACATCCGCAAGCTGGACATCCGTCGCCCCAGTGGACACGCACACGCACCGGCAGCCCGGTGGTCACCCAGCATCGACGCGCGAAATCCTGGACCCCTCCACGCCCTCGGCCACAAATCGTCCGCAGCCGCTCACAGCAAACAAAGATGAAGGTAAAAATACAAAAGCAAGATCTGTCTCGACAAGAGTTTTCGCCCGCACCGCGAGCATGCCGCGGAGTGAGCAGGTCCCCGCGGGCGCGGGCACACACACTCGACCCCCCTCGACGCGTATGACACCCAGAAAAATGCCAGCGCAGGGGCGCCTAATTAAGCGCCGGTGACCAGGGATTGAGTCATCGGGGGACCCGTCCAAGGACGTAACAACGAGACAGGCACCTGAGCCCGACAAGACCGAGATTCTACATCCTGCCTGCAGGGTGTGCTATTCTGGGCGCTGCCCTCGCGCACGCACAAGATGCCCGCAAGCCCCAAATAGCACAAATGCGGGGTATGCGGTGACGAGGCTAGTCCCGCGCGTGCCCGGTGCCGACAGATCGAGTCCATGACAAAATCAAATAAAGCAAGAAGGAAATCCACGCACGATATGTCCCTCCTGGCCGCACTTGTAGCAGCTCTTGGGCTTGGCCTCGGCGGTGCAGTCCCTCGATACGTGGCCTTCCCCGCCGCAGTTGTAGCTAGCCGCATCAAAAGAGAAAACAAGAAACGATGAGCAGAGATCCAATGCACGCTAGCCCACACTACACACCAAGTGGGCGTCCCGGCCTTGGGGCACGCCGCCGCTTGGTGACCGACTGAATTATTTTCGTGTAAAAGTCAAGTAATTGTATCGTCGCCGTCATCGCCAGTCGTCATCGTCCCCGTAGTCGATTCACGTCCACGCCGCCATTTGAAAAGCAGATATATTCGTATTCGTATTCGTTTCGCCGCCCCCGCCCGCGGTAGTGGATAGGATCGTAGGATAACATAGATGGAAAAAAAAGCCAAGAAACATCGTCAGCAACGTCCCCGATAGGTATGCGTCGAGCCCAAAAAAACACAGAAAAAAGGGAAATGGGTGTAGGTGTAGGACAGGATGGCAGCGACAACGACAACGACAACGCACAGCCTCCGCAGTTAAAGCATCCTCTGCCGCCGGACATTTTTTTTCTTGTGGGTTTTTTGGCGTAGGTGTAGGGAGGTGAGGGTTTCTGTAGGTTTCCTCAGTAAGTGAAGGGTTAGAGAGCAACGAGGACAGACGTGGAGATGGTGGGGGTAGGAGGCAAGGGGCGGTGTGACGCGTTACGGTGTGACGCCGACTTCCCACACACACCCTGACAGTTGGACAGGCCTGGGAACTTGGGCAGCGACATGCATCAGGAAAACCGTTGCCGAGCCCTAGTGAGCACTATTTGGCCCTAGTGTCATAGTGTCCATAGTGATCCCCTAGCACTCGCCTAGTGCTAGTGTACCTTGGCTTACCACTATGCGCGTACTATGCACCACTGGGCGCTCCTTGGGCTACTCAACACATCTACCTTTTAAGCTACCTCCGAGCAACAGTTCTTTCAATAAGATTTAATATGCACAACTTCTCAAATCTTTCTTAGTCCATTTTAAAGTCCGACGCACGTGTGCTTGTCAATCACGACATGGTTACGAACAACGTCGCTCTCTCTTTCTTCCCCCATCTCTCTCTCTCAGTCAGCCTGCCCTTTCGTCTTCCCATGTTAATTGCGCTCTCTTCAAATACTCTACTTCTATTTTGGCGGCTGCTTCTCTTGTGCAACCTCTGCCGCACCCTCCTTGCCTGATCTGCTCAACGCCACAGGCATGCCTCAAGGCTTCAAGTCCCTCAAGAATCCGTCAAGCTCTCGAGTTTTTCTCAAGTCTACATGTCCCTCAATCCCTCAAAGTTTCTAGCTGTTCTTTAAAACCATAATCCTCAAGTTTCTTGATATGTCTCGAGCCCGTTGGCGTCGAGAGTCCGCCATGTGACCAGGATTTGTGAGAAGGAATGCCGCGGCATCAGAGTGGGAACGGTTCCCGAGCCTGTTTCTGTGAGTGTCCCGTATTTTCCGTTTGAGGATCAATGTCTCTGATTTAGATTCTTTCATTTTATTACAGTTTACAGTTTACAGTGGCTAGTCCGTGTTTGCATAGTGTTCCGTTGGTTCATGTATCTGTAGTTTATAACATACATTCTTTCTCATTCATTGTCCACATTGCAAATTAAGGGCTATATGATTTTCAAAGCAGGTGTGTGTTCGCCGCCCTAACGCTCGCCTAGTGTCACCTAGTGTTCGCCTAGTGTCGCCTAGTGTTGTCTAGTGTCGCTTGTCGCTAGTCTAGCACCTTTATAGGGGGGTAGTAACTATAGACACTAGGTGTCGCTATGTAACTAGGCAAGTACTAGGAAGCGCTATCAAGTGGGGGTCGGTTTTCCTGATGTGGGATTGGATTCAAATTTCAGGACAGGAGAGAACACGAACGAAGGACCCCGCAATTGTCCGTCAATTACAAAAAAGATGGTTTCGCTTTATGCCACTGGAAGGAATCGAACCCCCGTGTCCCTCAGAACTGGAACACTTGCTTCCGATATCAGAAGAGAGCGACCGACCATGGTCTACAGTGGCTTGGATTCCCCGTACCTGAGGGCAAATTAGTAGTAGTATGCTGCTTTTTAATAAAATAGAGGATCGCTAATGTATTTGATGTTCAAATGTTCAATCGAGGATGTTAAAGTCGAAAGAATATTTATTGGGCGGAAAGTCGAACCTCGGTATCATATAAATCAAGGAGCCGAGTGAGACTTTGATGATATCTATATTCCGGTTGGGAATTCGTTGAAGAAGGGTGGCAACCAGAAGGAACGGAAAAAAAAGCTCGATGAGTCATGACACTCTATGCCGCCGGGAGGGATCGAACCTCCGCCTCTCTCTCATGGTGGGACAGATCAAACACACCAGCAGAGAGCGACCAACCACAGTCCACAGCCGCTTGTTTTCCTTGTAATCAAAGGCACGGTAAGTAGTAGTCTATCTCTTTTGACCACATGGAGGATGGCCGTTGTTTGTTAATGTGATTTTCTTTTGTCAGTGTTCACCCTCCCTCGGAGCAAGCTAAATTCAAAATTAGAAGCTGGAAAAATAACGCGTGGATGTATGTGTTGACAGTGCTTCTGCTCGGGCGTCAAGCGCGCGCTCATAGGCCGCAGCGAATCCAAGAAAAAGCATCTCTTTACGAACTCCCAATGCAACTGTGAAGAATCGAACCTCCGCCTCTCTCTAATAGTATGCCATTTTCTAAACACGAGCAGAGAGCGATCAACCATGGTCTACAGCAGCTTATTTCCCCTGTAATCAAAGGCACACTAAGTAGTATATCTCTTTTCACCAAATAGAACATGCCTGATGTGTGCATGTTCGATGTGGGCCCTCAGAACAAGTTAAAGTGAAAGCTGGAAAGAACAGATTCAGACTCAGAAAAACAACTTTCAGAGATATCTGTCCAGGGCTTCCTCTCGTGCATCGAGTGCAGCCAATCAAAAAGCATAGCAAAATATCAACGCTTGGATATGCAACCAGGAGGAGTCGAACCTCCACCTCTCTCCGATGGTACTATGAGTTGCCGGTATGAGCAGAGAGCGACCAACCATGGTCCACAGCAGCTTATTTTGCCTACAACTGAGGGCATATTAGTATTTAGAGTATATCCTCCTTTGACCAAGTGGAGGACTCGGATGACTGAGGTTAGGTTGGAAATTTGACCTTCAAATGTTCATTTGAGCACGTCAAAGGCAAAAGAATATTCCTAGAAGAAAGTTGAACCTCAGTATCATATACTTACATTAACCAACCAAGTGAGAGTTCCTGTTGTGCATTCGGTAGTAAGGAAGAATGGTCACCAAAAGGAACCAAAAAAAGAAATACCATCGATCGTTATGCTGCCGGGAGGAATCGAACCCCCACCTCTCTCTAATAGTTTTGCACGCTCAGAGCACGAGTAGAGAGCGACCAACCATGGTCATCAGCAGCTTATTTTATTTAAATCTGAAGGCGCATTAGCATATCTATTTCGGACCAGGTGGAGGACAGCTGAGGTTAGGTCGGAATTTCATGTTCAAGTGTGGGAAAGTCAAAAGTTGTATCTACGGTCTGAATGAGAATATGATATCTATAATCCTGTTGTGTACTTGGTAAAGAGGAATGGACACTAGAAGGAACCAAAAAAAGGCAGACTTGGAGCTACATGCCACCAGGAGGAATCGAACCTCCATCTCTCTCTGATTGCAGAATGGCGACATTATGAGCAGAGAGCGACCAACCATGGTCTTCCGCAGCTTATTTGGACTGTAATCACGGGAACGGTAAGTAGTATCTCTTTTTGACCACATGGAGGATGGCCGATGTTTACTTGATTTTTCCTCGATGTTAACCCACAGAGCAAGCTGAAGTGAAAGATAAGAGTCGGCCATAGCCACGGATATCCATGTACTGCTTTCGCGTGGGCATTGAACGGGCGCTCGTAGGGTGCAGTAGAGTTAAAATAAATAAAAATTCCTGGGACTGGAACAGTTCTAGGTCTCCGAGTAAAAAATGTCGTCTGCATCAATCACCCCCCCGATCGTGGATTACCAATCCGGTGATATCCGTACCACTGCTGGCCTCCAGAGTCCAAAAAACCGAGTACTCCGTCTGCTTCAATTGGCCCCCCGAATGTGGATTATAAATCCGGTGATATCCGTACTGTTCCGCCTGCAGATATCCAAACCCTCTGCACAGCAAGATGAATACAGTCAACCAGAGGGTCCGCAAGAAGCAACCAACTTGGCCCAATGAGAGCTGGTCGACGCTTGCGTCGACCGAGCGAGTTTTGGGTCAGAAATCCAACTTGAAAATCCGAAACTTGAATTTGAGGCTGGGCAATTTGTGATTGCCGACTACTACTTATTACCACGATGATCTGGCCAGTGAATTCCCAGTCCCAGGGATGCCCGGAGGGCCCTCATGAATATCGATCTGGTGGATGAGATATGCGACAGGGAGGAATCGAACCCCCGCTTCTCTCTGATGCCATCAAATTCCCGATACAAGCAGAGAGCGACCAACCATGGTATACAGTTGCTTATTTTGCATGCCGCTGACTCCGCCTCCTTCAGATGTGATTTCTGGGAGGAACAAAAAAAAGAGGATGAAATGATCTCTCCTGCCGCCTGGAGGAATTGAACCTCCACCTCTCTTCAATGGTATAACCTATTCCATTCACGAGCAGAGAGCGACCAACCATGGTCTACAGTGGCTGGACTCCATTTCGTTGGCAATGCACACTAGTGCACCATTTCACCGGCCAGCGAGCTTTATTCGTGTTTCTGCCTTTCAATGTTCATGTCTTGTTATTCTAATCATAAGTCTCAATCTCACGGTTCCGGAGATTTTGTTGACGCGTGAGCTTTCCTATTGCGGTCTTTTGGCGTTTCGCTACCTAATCTGGACGGTCTCTCTTTCTATATATTTACTCTACTTTTGACGTCGATCGTATCCGCACCATATAAATGGTGCGGACCTGTATGACGCCCCTCAGTCTCTTACCACTCTCTGGTGTGACTGAGGGTGCGTATATTCATTCTACTTTACAGCATGCATATTTACTTACCTACCTGTAGTGTTTTACTCATCGTACTTCTACAGGTAATATATCTGAGTCTCTTACCACTCTCTGGTGTGACTGAGGTGTTTTACTCATCGTACTTCTACAGATTTGTATGTTCTGATTAATCGTGTTTCATTGACCTGCCCCTCATGAACATCACGCTATTTTCGTGTAGTGAATGGTTTCTTCCTTCGATCCCAATTGCACGTTCTACAGCACCCGCAATTTGCCTACACAGTTTGAGGACTTGCCTGCCGAGCTCCATCTGTGATGTTCAGCTATGATGTCGAGCTGTGATTTGCAAGTCGGCAACGTCGACAGCCCGGCCCGAAATCGGGATGTCTGATTGATATTCCGGATTGAGAAATGGTCTGACCTCTGCTGCTTTTTTTTTGCTCAATATACCGTCCTGATGCCTCACAATACTGTTAAACCATTCGCCAACCTCACAACAGCTTTCTGGAGTTCTGGGTCTTGAGCTTACATCAGCCTTTTGACATTTTGATTGCGGGTTTCTCGGGGTTTTCAGGTTGCCGGATTAGCCGACAACCTCACAACCTCAACATAACCGCAAAAGAAGCAAAAAAATGTCTCCAAAGTTGTGAAAGGGGTGTCTGCCAATGTTTTAAGAAGTGCAATGCATCTGGTCCCCAAAGGAATTTGTGAGAAAAGGGAAAATAATGCCCCAACGGGGGATCGAACTGTCAAGGTTGTGGATTCGAGACATAGGGTTTTGACGTTGTGAGGTTGCGAGGTTTTTGCCAGTTTTCCGAGGTTTTTCGGGGTTGTACAACCTCACAATCAAAATGTCAAAAGTCTGATGTATAGCAAATATTACCGTTCATAAACAGTTTCAACAGTTTATAAACCTCTTCTTCACGTTTTGGTTTAGTGTATGCCCCACTGTAAATCTAAACTAAACAGTTAGAGCCTTAGTTGGTCCTTAGATCTCCGTTTGCCAGACCCAAGCGGAGGCGTGTCTTGTGCTTTACAAAACTTATTTCCAAAACACCGCAAGCCCTATACCTTACTACTATACCATACAAAGGAATTTGATAGGGGCGGTGCGGCATGAAACAATGCTGGCCATGCCGATGGCGAGCTCGTGAGCAGCGCAAGTCCCTGCCCTCGCAATAATTTGCAAATTAATTGACTCTATGTACTCTACATACGACAAATGTAAAAGGTGCAGGCCAGTGTTGCCAAGTATCTGAGCACACGCAAACTTACATGACTATGACAGGAACACCATAAGTACGTATGCGAGCTCCCGAATGAGGGCCACGAGTCTGAAAAGACAGACCTCCATACAAAACGACTGCGGCATTGTAACCAAAACAGCATTATGTGAAAAATAAACGGTCAGGGCAGGGATTGAACCCCGAGGCGCCGGGCGCTAAAGCAATTGAGGGCAGATCCGTTGAGGCAAGCAGGACTGTGAAGCTGGTTAATATAAAATGGGGACGCAAAGAAGGCAAAGAATGGACAGGCTAGCTAAACTACCGGACAGATTATATGTATGTAGAGTAATTAATAATTCCACCTGTACAACCAAATGAACAGCGGATGCAGCAGACAAGCGCGCAAGCTGTCAATTCCGTGCCTCCGCACCGAGCTTAAGGTTCCTGTTTTTTGACATTCCAAATCGGGAAGCGCGATCATTTGTCTCAAAGATTTTTTGAACAGCTGTAACGCAAAAAAATCGCTCCAGGCGGCCCCGCGGGGCTGTATCTAGCTGTATACGAAAAATTTCGTACGTCACACTGGTTGCGGGCCGGAATATGAAAGTGTCATTTCGTTTTCGATGTCAAAGTGCCGTACGAATTGAACGAAATGGCACATATGTCGGGGGCCTATCCGGATTTGGCAGCCGAAGCCGGAGTTGAACAGACTCTTCTCAGTTTCTGTTGACCATAATATTTCGTCCTTAGCCTCCCAAGACGGGCCCCGGGAAAAAGCCGTGTCACGCCGTGCCGTGCCGTGTTGGCGTGTTGGCGTGTCCCGGCGTAAGACTGACGCAGTTTGTGAGTTGCTCTCAGGCGTCAGGAACACTCTCAAGCTGCACTCAAGGGATTCCTTCCACCACCCAATGGATTTCCTGCCTTAAAGTGTCATTTATATTGTACAGTTTAGGTGGTGTTATTGATTATTGGCGCAGCGGCATTAATATTGCCGCGTACTCTGTTTCCAGAACAGTTATTGTGACTAAGAGCATCTTGAATCATGGTGAGGGAGCCTATATGAGTTACTCAGGCCCAAGGAACTGCACTCCACGCACGGTGTATTCATGTAAGCATGTTTCGAACATTATCCCAATGTTTACTTGAATTTCCGTTCTGCGACCTGCTGGCATGTAATCCACCAAAGCGTGAGTAGGTTCACATTTAGTTTGAGGTATAAAGTGATCAGGAGCCTTCCATGAGGTGCAAGGTGATAATTTCTAGTTGAGATGATGGTATCATAAGTTCTGTTCACCTCCGGAAAATGACCTCACACATTAACCTGTGATTAAACTCATCGTCCAAATCACATCGCAGCACACCTTTCACTGAAGGAACTTGTTGCATATGGTTGAGCTCATCAAATCTACGCAAGGCAAACGGTATTTGATTAATTATTCCCACGGTTGAAATCCGCGGCCTCAGAGATTTCTGGCCTCGAGTGTATCACCCCATATTTTCTTTCCGCAGGCCTTCAGAGGGTTCAAATAGGTAGGTAGAGACCTAAGTATATCATTACATACAAGATTCCTCCCAATAACTGGATATGATTGTGCTGAAAACTTATCCCGATCCTTCACTAACACGGATTATCGGTGTCTTTTCAATACAATAAGATGGGAGACAATGTACCCCCAGACATCCACCGGTGTATGGTGGTGCAATTTTCACGCCACAGCGCTGCACAGGTCATGCCACGGTGGTGCACGGTACACCACGGCACTGCACGGCACCGTGTACCTCTGCCGTGCCGTGCACGACCGTGCTGGCTCATACTGCTTGCAGAGTATATTGACTATCAGTCATGGAATACCATCCCTAGATCATGTTCTTGACTTGCACAGTGAACCAGTTGAAGTGTTCGCATGTTGCACGACAAACTATCTCTTTATGGTCCACCTGAGTGCTCGGAAGTTTAATTCCGACTCATTGACCAGGCTCCATTTACTGAAACCCTGTTCAGTGGCAACATTAGTGGCAGTTACACAACTTAAGTTGATTGAATGTAGTTTAATACAAGGAGTCAAGGACATTGCTGGCTGTAATTTTACTCAATAAGCTCGTTAAATCAAGGTCATTGGCTGCCGTATGGTGGTCTTCCCAGCAATTGGACCAAGGCCGACGCAGCTGAAACTACCAGCCTGAACTTTGAGGTCAGTTGATTATTCCAACATCTTACAAAGAGAAGTTGAAGGCTGGGGAGACCAACCAGTGCCCCAACTGAGGAAACAAAAGCCCGTTGAAGGTGGAGGTGGGTTACCGGAGTAGGGTGGAGCTGAGCCAGACCCGGGGGATGCAGACGCTGGACCTCTGCATTGAGGAGAAGGAAAATAAGGCCCCGCAGAGCGGTTAACTAGTATCTCTCGAGGTCCAATCAACCGTGGGAATTAAAAATGTAACCACGAATTTAAGTGTAATGAAATCCGATGTGAGCATTATTATCATTCTGGGGGGGTTAAGGACCTCCTCGAAAGTCATTTTGCCCAAGAATATGGGACTCCCAAAAAGTACCTGTGTAAGCCTAACCGTGGCACGTCAGCACTGCCACTGCGGCACGCCACGCCACGGCATGCCACGGCGAAAAACCGGTGCCCTCCCAAGACCTGTGACATTGGATGGAGCCTGGTTGGATCGTTCTCTGGCCCCGCGTGGGTTCTGAACTTCTAGTTGATTCTCTGCCAGGGCATCTTTCCTTGATTGGATGTTCGGCCTCGCGGGCGTCTAAGAGACTTTTAGTTGGCGTCTAAGAGATAATCATCACACTGGGATCGCGCTGATGCCATCGGGTCGAGGCGGTCCTTCCGTGCCAGGTGCCTACATTCGTGACGAAGTCACTAAATCATGCAGCCTTCTACTGCGAATCCTTTTGACCACTTCATCTTCCAGCCAATCCGTTCGCCAGACCTCACTCCACACCGCCTCCCTGTCCTCAGAACTTGATTACGACATGCAAGAGCTGGCAAAACCGCCTGCAATTGGGTCCCCAGCACCACAGGTCTCCACCCTGTCCAACGCCCCAAACCTGTTGTCCAAGGGCAAAATTCACGTGAAGGTCTTGCAGGCCCGCGGACTCAATGTCGGCTCCTCTGCGCGGCCGTACGTCGTCGTCCAGTTCGAGCAGAACGAGTCTATCGGCTGCGACTATTTGTCCGCCGAGTCGTTCCCTCACGATCCCGTCTGGAATCACAATGTCTCGTTGTGCGTGCACCGTTCACCATCTGGAACCCATTACACATTTTAAATACATAACAGTGATGTTACCTCAGAGGCCTCCCTCATCACCTTAAACGTTTACGATGACGCCTACTTCGACGAGCACAATTTACTGGGCATCGTGCAACTCAGACCCGTGCTGATGCACGACTACACGGTTAACCAGTGGTACAAGTGAGCTCCATCTTCATTACCGCCGTCAGACTGACACCCTCCCAAGAATCCAGCGCTTCGGGAATAAGGTCGGAAGGGGGGAAATCCATGTCCAAGTAAAGTTTGAGCAGTACGAGGTGTGTGGTCCGATTGCGACCCAACTTCCTGCCGCGAAAAGTTGTTTAATTCAACCCGGTTGCACAGACGAAACGGGCCATGACCCACCGCGACTTCGAGTTTCTCAAGGTGATCAGGCTGTGCACGTTTGGTACTATTTGTGACTGGGTAACCGGCCACCTTAGCGCTTTTGGCCTCGAGAACATACATACAGGTAGATTGGTGCGGTATTCTCGGCCCCAAAACGAAGATATACATCGTACGATTGAGCTAGGACCTTGTCTTGAATTTATTCATCACTATTTCATCATGTTCCGAATTTATTTCGGCGGCATCTCCGGAACGGGGATAAACGGCCTAACCGGCCACCCCGCTAAATTATTGACCGGCGCTCATATTATTCATCCCAGTGCATCCTATGTCGTCCACACGATGAAAATACACCATTATACACCCTTGAGCCATATATCTAAGGGGTGTACATACAATGAGCAGCTCCCTTTCCCACCAGATACCATGGGTGGGTTGGGGGTGTCGACGGAATGGCTTCGCCTGCAAAGCACAGAGTGTGTAGACGACCCAAATTAGGGTGTTGGCAACTCAATAGGAAGTTCTCAGACATGCCTAAGCACAAATCATATCCTTCACATGTGCATAACCCTTCCAAAAAAACTGATCTATCGATGCAAGTGAAATTTGATGGTTTCCGGTTACCACCCACTGTCAGCGAGAACACAGGCACCTGCGGAGTCATCGACCAAGGAGGATCCAGTGGTGGTTATTCCACCTACGCCAGCCAATTTTCAGGTCCATCGAAAACGCGGATGGTTCGCTATAGAGGTGGCCGTATTGAGCCACCCAAAGGCAGGCTGTGTTCTTTTTCGAGGTACTAGGAGGCAGGAAATACCAGTTGGTGTGCAAAGTGTAACCTCATATCATCGCCCCCAAACCTGGAATCAAAATGAGTCCCCAAACTTGAGGATTGGTGAAGAATTGGTAGAGAAACAGGCAGAGCGCCGGCGCCAAGGCTGTTCGGAGATAAGAAATGATGCTTTTATGGCATCACCTTGCTCATCAACCTGTCACAACTCTTGATTGGCGCCTTCGTCAATGTCCAAATTTGTTAGACAGCATCTCCAGATACCCTCCTCCATCCCACAAATTCAAAATCTCAGAATTGTGCACCACATACCCTTATATAATCCAAGTGGCTGGTTAGCTAGTCTGGCCGATTACCCAGTCGGATATAGTAATGTGTTTCAGGTCCGGAAAAAGGACACGAAGCGGTTGTACGCGATGAAGATCTTGTCAACAAAGGAA
Source organism: Mycena galopus ATCC 62051 (assembly GCA_014925785.1). NCBI lineage: Eukaryota > Fungi > Basidiomycota > Agaricomycetes > Agaricales > Mycenaceae > Mycena > Mycena galopus. Next base: position 205,515 of record WIQG01000008.1, on the reverse strand, counting down.
ACAATCATAAAGACCTTTCGGGGGTCGTTGAAATCGCCGTTCCTTATTGACCCCAAATTCAGTTTTCGGATCGACCCCGATCTTTATGTCGTGACCGACTTTAGAAGCGGAGGGGAGCTCATTTGGTACTTGCAGCAAGAGACGCGTTTCAGCGAAGAGCGAGCGCGCTTCTACATTGCGGAACTTATATTGGCGCTCGAGCATCTTCACGGAGTGCACGACATTGTCTACTGGTGCGTCATGGATGGACTGATGTTGCAGCCACACTGATTTTGCTCACTACAGCCATCTCAAGCCCGAAAATATCCTCCTGGATGCGACGGGTCACGTCGCGCTCTGTGACTTTGGCCTGTTGAAACCATATCCTCCCTCCCCGAAATCGTGCAGTTTCTCCAGAACAACCGAGTATCTGGCACCCGAAATGATTCTTGGCAAGCTAAGCTGTTCCAAACCCGTAGATTTCTGGTCGTTGGGCGTTCTTCTCTTCGAAATGTGCTGTGGATACAGTCCGTTCGCTGCGGACAATATACTGCAAGTGCACCAAAACATCTGCTTTAAGGAGATTCGCTTCCCGGAGGGTGTCATCGGCGAGGACGGGAAGCAGTTTGTCACAGGAGTCAGTGCCCTTTTGGTTTGCGTTTTAGGCTCGCTTTTTTTTGACAGTCTTGCGGCGTTTATCTCAATGCTGATGACGCGACCCTCTAGCTTCTCAACCGTAATCCGAAGCACCGCCTCGGCGCGCTCCGCGGCATAGGTGGACTCAAGCAGCACCCCTTCTTCTCGTCGATTGATTGGGCGGCCCTCGCTCAGAAGCACGTTACGCCGCCGTTTAAACCCAAAGTCGACTCAGAGGAGTCAACCATCAGATTCACCTCGAGATCGATATCGCTGCCAGGTACTTGCTGGAAATGCTGAACACGGACCCCGATTCCACGTCCGAGGATTGGTTGAGGCCAACGGACATCACGCACGCGGACCTCGCCCTCAACGCAAATCCGTTCAAGGACTGGCACCCGAACGGGATCGATATCAACATCAAGTCGAAGGGCAAGAACAAGGTCGTGCGAAACCACTTGTCAGGCAAAACTTTCCTGCCACCCCTTCCGAACTCACAATTTACCAGCCCACCGCCTACATCGACTTCGGGTGCCGCAGGGCTTTCCGGTGAAATCAATCATCACTTGCGTGTCCTCCGAAACGTGGTCCCCTCGCAGCCACCATCCTGGATTCCGTTTTCCTTGTCCTCCTCCTCCGCTTCAACGGAGTATTTGTCGATTATCGATCATCAATCACCCTACGCATCATTATCAGCTTTTGAGACACCGCAATTTTTTGAAGATCTTTCAGATCCGTTATCAAGGCCTGTTAGCATGATCGATCCTATCATGGGCCTACCCAAGCCGGATCTATACACCTGGCGCGAGAAATTGCACTGGTTCGAGCCAGCTTGTTCGCGATTTCTCTTGGGAAAATGATTCTCTTTTCGTTGATTCAATTTTTTTTGTTAGTAGTGGATGGCTCAAACAGTCAAGGTTCCGCGTCAAGCCCTGACGACTGTGTGAGTAGTACCTGATCCTGGACTTCGAAGTGAAACTCACATCTAACATGCAGGTCATCCAGGATTTTTGTTCTACATCGTCAACTGAAACGCCTGGCGAGCCCGAAAATACTGTTTTACAAGAGGAGGTTGATCGCAACACGCTCGAAATGACATGTGGTCCTATGGCGGAGCAGCATTTCTGGCCACTTCGCTGCAGGATCCGGCATGGCACATTTCATGTGAGTACGCTCGTTTGTAGGATGATTGAATTGACTGTGTTTTCAGGCCTTTGAAGTATGCTATAATTTGCCCTCATTAAATTTCCACACGCACTCACGGTTTCTTGATAGAATTCGATTCAAGTCCTGGTCGTCCATTCGCGCAAGCAATTACAACCGGACGTTCTGTCCAAATTGACAAACGAACTAGCGCGTCCAATTGGATCAAGCCTCAGCCTCACGTCTTTCCTCGATGAAGGTCGGAGTCGCCGTGAACGGCTATTCCAGGTATGCAAAGCTGAACCCCTGCGTCTCATCGCATAATAGCAGTCTCCTACAGTTCGCTTCCGAAATTGACGCTACCCACCTTCAACACTTCATAGAGGCCGTTTGGAAAGACCATTTAATGATGATACTGGTTGTTTATGAGATTCTAAGATCGAAGACAGACGTAGACGACATCATGCACCTGCGGGGAGACAAAGCCCAATTTATTCTGGATCTAACGCAAGATGTTATTTATTCATCGTAGGGCATTTTGTTTCAGGTTCTCATAATTTTCTCCAGGCTATACGAACCCACATCGATTTTATGCACATCGTTCGCGGCGGCGCTCCGCACCTCCGTGGTGCCCGGAGGGTATTTTTGAACAAGATCCTGGAACTGGGACTCCTCCGTAACGTCGACCGAGCATCCACTCAGTTGGACGCTCGTCGTCTGCTTGTCAAGCTTTCAGAAGCCTGTGATTCTTTACCATCTTCCTTGACCATCCGTGGAATCGACAACAAAAGCGCAAATCCTATCTCTGGCGGAGGTTTTGCTGATATATATGAAGCGCAATATGAAGGGCATCGTGTCGCTCTCAAACGACTCCGTTCATTTCAGGAAGACTCCGAAGAGAACAGGCAGACTAGACGAGTAGGCTCATTCCCAATAGAGAAGAAACTAACGGAAAACTGGCCAGAAATTTTGCAGGGAAGCACTCATATGGAAGAACCTCGACCACCACTACGTTCTGCCCTTCCTTGGAATAGATTCTGATAGCTTCCCGGGATTCCTTTGTATGGTGTCGCCTTGGATGAGCCGAGGTTCGATTGTGAACGCCCGCAGTCGACCGGATATTGGCACAGTCCCGGTCCTGGTTCGTGCAGCGGTCTTCGCGCCATGTTAATATCATTCATCGTCACCAGATGTATGAGATATCTGTGGGATTGCAATACCTTCATTCACAGAACATCGTCCACGGCGATCTCCGTGGGGGTATTTATTTTCTTTGGTATGCATTCGAGGTTATCTGACAACTCTGTGCAAGCAAATATTCTTCTGGATGACCAAGGACACGTGCGTCTCGCAGACTTTGGGTTGACTGCCTTTGCCGATGGCCCGCTGGCTCCGACCAACCGTGGAGGGTCGACCCGTTGGATGGCACCGGAATTACTCGACCCCGGATCATGCGGATTGAATGAGTTCCAAAGAACGTTTGCCAGTGATATTTACTCCTTTGCTTGCGTCTGCCTCGAGGTTCGTCGGCATCCAACTTCATAGATTGTTCTTAACACCGACGTACTGATGATAGTTGTACACGGGAAAGGCCCCATTCTCCGATATCAAGTCTGAGGGAGCAATTTTTCTCAGGGTAACCAATAATGGCTGTCATCAATTGACCTTCCAATCATAAATTCTATAGGTGATTAGGGGAGGCCGCCCTGAGTGTCCTACCATAATACCAGACTGGTGCACCCAGCTTGTTGCCAAGTGCTGGTTGCATACCCCAGTCGATCGACCTGGTACTGACAGCATCATTGAGTCGATAGTCAAGGCCGTGTAAGCATGGCAACTTGACGTTTTGACATATTGATTAACGACGAAGAACAGACAAAAACGTCCTCCTTCTGCACCGCGAGATTTCAAGGCATCCAAGGGACTGTCGGTGGGGTAAATTCCAGCAGGTCTTCAGCCTAAATTCAAGTCCCTTCCGTGGAAGCAGTCTTTCCGGATCTGACTGTATTCGAAGTATGCTATGACTTCCCCTGTCAACAGAGAATGGCAAGGCATTAGGGTGTGAACTGGGTGTTCAAATATTTAATAGTCATACCACTCAATATGCAGAACCTAAAACCACTCATACATTCCTGCCCGCTCAGATGCACAAAGAATGAGGCCAAACAAAAAGCCCGATCGGCGGCAATTGACCTTTATGAGCTAGTCACTCCGCAAAATGTATAGAATCAGTGCACCTGAAAATTTGCCTGACAATCTTAGTATCTGCTATCAAATAATGTGAACTGGAATGGTGCCTGGTATGCAGGAAATAAATTGTCCTGATTTTCCAACTGATTCAGCCCATGTCGGAGACAGTTTCAGTTATTCCGACATCACTCATGCCAGGCGCAATTCATTTGCACCTGATATGGCTCCTGACACCTGAAGTGTCAGTGGCTGTTTCCTTTTTACCTAACCGGTGGGTATTAGGTACCGCGTCCGGCAGTTTCCCAACACAATAAAAATCAGGGCCCATGATGCCGAGTGATGGCCGGGATCAGGCAGTCTGATTCGTATTGTGTTGGAGAACTTCCCCATACTTTACCTGATTCTTATTGTGTAAGTACATCAGATGCTGCTCCTGACACTCAACATGTCAGGAGCAATATCGGGTGGGAATACTTTACACCTAACACCAGCAGTATCGGAACAGCAAAAACTGACTCCGGCATGTGCCGAATTGGGTAAGAGATCAGGGCGGCTTGTTTTTTACATATCAGGTAGCATTCCCAGTGTCCTTATTCGGTTTCTGATTTTAAGAGTGTTAGGTACATTTCTCGAGCCCCTGATACTATTCATTTTGCAGAGTGAGTAGCACCGGTTGAGCATTTCAAGTTTTTCAGTGAAAATATGGGTGGAAAATTATATGAGTTTTTCACTTCTATTTTCAGTCAAAAGTTTGGTGAAAAATTCATAACTTTTTCATTAGTTTTTTCAGGTGTTTCAAATCTTTAACCTCATTTCGGGAAAACTGATGGATTTTTCATTCAATTTCTGCTTGAAAAACTGATGCAAAACTTTGTTAGTTTTGTTAGTTTTTCATCAGTTCTTGAGCTCAGAAACTTGAATACTTCAACCAGTGTAGTGCACCCAGAGGAATTGCAACCCACCTCCCTCGGACATTGCCTCGAAATTTACAGGCAGAGGGTGAACAATCACTTGGAAGTGAATTAACAAGGCAAGATATTGAAATAAGCCCCAGATGTGAACGTCACCAGAAGAGGTAGGAGCAAGCGAAGGGGAATCTCGTTGCAATCCGGTAGGGTACATGGAGAAAAGTACACTACCTTTATACTACTCTCCACTATCTAGGCTGGCAAGACCATGTGTCACCTAGGCAAATGATATGCAGTACCACATCGCTGGTCACTGTTAATCAGTAACCTTGATGAGAAGTGAGTTGTGAGCTCGCAACAGCTCGCACAGCATCTCACAGCCACAACAAATCCAACACAAGAGCTCAATATGCCGAACATAGAACCACTCATCTACTTGGTGAGATGAGGCTATCACGGGGTGCGTGGAGTTTGAGAAAGAGAGGGCATATGTTCCTGTAACCTAAAGGTTCCAGGCATCCAACAAGTATTCTCAAAGTCTTGTCACCTGTAGGAGCGTAGAATTTCCTCAAATGTAGCCTTCCCAATTTGCATTTTACCCCATGTATCTTTGCCTGGGGGTGGAGTGTCCTTTGGAATAGATCACCCCAGTTTTTCTCTTGTAAATTGTGGCCCGCTTTGATCACCTGGTTTGCATAATCACCCAGACAATCATTCTACTCATGAATATGAATTCTCAACTTATTTGTGAGCACAATCTCACAAATAACCATTTCGGTTCAGATTGAAGAAATTGGGAAGCACCCCAGGGCAATGAAATGAAAATAAAAGCTGCTAAAGTGGGAAGCTTGCTTTCAGGCAAACTTGCCACATTGGCACCATATGGAAAGTGTGGACACCAAAAAAATTAATGCTGTCTTTGCGAGAGTCAAACACAGGAAACATGAAAGAAAATGATTATCCAAGGGCACAGCCTTCAAAATCTAATGGATCTTTCAAAACCTAATGAATTCAGCAGAAATCTGACCCTGGGAAGGCACTGCCACTATTGAGGCTTCATTGAATCTAATGCACAGCCACTATTTAAGTTACAACAATAGAACGGGATCGTAAAAATTGTGGTCGCAAGAATCTGGGATGACGAGAATCATGAGCGATTACTTTCGTACTCGTAATTCTCGCCGATTGAGCTCCCAAAAGAAGAATGAACCAAAAAATAGGTGTTGCATTCCAGACCGATTCCGCCCGGAGGAATCAAACCTCCACCTCCCCCAGCGATTACCAGAACAAAATACGATATAATCAAGGGGCGACTAACCATGGTCTAGAGCGGCTTATTCTCCCTGTAGCTGTGTCCTGTGGTATACAATTGCTTTTTGGCACCAATCTAGAGTGACACAGTGTTGGGCTGTGACTTGGATGTTCAAATACGCACGATTGGATGAAACCGCATAACTTAATTTACGCAAAAAGAGCTCAACCTGCAGAACATAGACCAACTCATCCATCCTCGACGATTGAGGTAAGTACAAAGAGAAGAATGAACCAAAAAATAGGTGTTGAATTCCAGAGAGAGAGTCCGCCCGGAGGAATCGAACCTCCACCTCCCCTAGTCATTGCAAGAACAATGTACGGCACAATGAAGGGGCGACTAACCATGGTCTGGAGCGGCTCATTCTCCCTGTAGCTGCGTCCTGTGGTATACTATTGCTTTTTTTTGCGCCCATCTACTTAGAGTGACAAAGTGTTGAGTTGTGACTTGGTTGTTCAAATACGCACGATTGGATGAAACCGCGTAATTTAATTAACCAAAAAAAAAATAGCACAACCTGCAGAACATAGACCAACTTATTCATCCTCGACGATTTAGCTACAAAGAGAAGAATGAACCAAAAAATAGGTGTTGAATCCCAAAGAGATCCCGCCCGGAGGAATCGAACCTCCACCTCGCCCAGGCATGGGAAAGAAGTTGCACAAGCACAGGGCGACCAACCATGGTCTAGAGCGGCTTTATTCATGTAGCTGCGTCCTGTGGTATGCTATCGTTTTTTGTTAACCAGTTCAGAGTGACATGGTGTTGGGTCGGTTCAAATATTCAACACTCAGATGAAACCCAGGAGCATACCGTAAATCAACAAAAGAGGAGCTCAAGGTGCAGAAGATCGAACCGCCGATTGAGGTGCAAAAAAAACGACTGAATCCCAAAAAAAAAAAGACGGCCAAATCCACACGCATTACGCCCGGAGGAATCGAACCCCCACTTCCCCCAGACAATGATCAAGAGATGATTTCACAAGCAGGAGGGGACCAATCAAGTATAATCTAGAGCAGCTTATTTTTCCCGCGTCCGTGGTATGCTATCGTTTTTCTTTCACTAGTCACGAGCGACAAGGTGTTAGGTCGAGAATTCGGGGTCCCAATATTCGTCAATCATAATCAAAGCAGAAATCAACAGGCAGAACATAGCACCACTCCTCCATGTAGGCCGATGAAAATGAAGAACGAATCAAAAAAAGCAGTCGAAGGAGCCTATGTATTCTACCCGGAGGAATTGAACCTCCAGCTCCCTCAGAGATATAAACCGAGAAGCGTGGCAGGAAAAGGGTGACCAAGTCTGGTCTACAGCATCTTTTTGTCCTGTAGCTGCGTCCTGTGGTATACTTTCGTTGTTGTTGCTTCACTGGTCCAGGTGTCAGGAGGTTCACAATATTCGTAATAAAAGCAGCTGAAACTGGGCATACCACCAATTAATCAAGCTCAACATGCCGAACAGTTTCCGGCGATGTCGCCGTTGCTATTCGGGCCCCTTGGAGGCTTCCCAACGCATCGCCGCAGATCCCAGCTAACTGCCAGCTTGAGCAAGTGCATTTCGTGAAACGGCACGGCGCGCGCTACCCGCCATACTCGGAAAGTCCATTTTTCAGAAAACACCCGATTATTTTATTTCGGCACGTCCATACAGACATGATATAGGTTAAACGATGCGTGAACTCCTGAAATCACTCAAGGTTCATGTCACAATTTTATTTGATGAGGTTCGAACCATATATCAACTCAAACGGGGGTGGGTATTATTTTTTGCGACCACTTTATATCCTCCTCCTCCTGGACCAATACATTCGAGGCTATTTAATGGTCGTTCCATACTAGTTCCTTCCTAATCAAGGTTGTTCGGAATGATATACACCGGAACATCATTTGTTGTAGCCGCTGCCACCTCCGCCTCCACATTTAAGCCCAATATTATCTCATCCGACCACGGCACGCCTGTTGCATCCGTCCAGCTCGTGCCCACGGGTAGCTGAAAACTCGAGTTTCCCTCACGCCAAAACGCCGGCCCGGCCCCGTCCCAGTAGAACGCAAAGCTGAGGTATGAGAAGGAGAATGAAAGGAGGAAGTTCGTCTCGCCCTCGCTCGTGGTTGGGACCTTGCCGACGTAGTTGGCAAGCCCGGAGTTGGAGGCATAGGAGATGTGGTGAATATTTCCGGGGCCAACAACGCTAACGATAGGGGCGCCGATGACGTAATTCATGGCCATGGCCGACGGGGTATTTGGTCGGTATGGGCTGGACTACCACTGCTTAAGAATGTAGATTAACTGGAGGACGAGAAGTCTGCACAGCGAAGAGAGCTTACCAACTCCTGTTCAAGAACCTGGAGAAGTGATGAGGCTCTCCAGTCGGTCTTCCTTCTTATACCTGAGACCGGTAAGCACCAATGCGATGTAACAAGCCTGGACGGCCGACGTTCAGGGAGATTTCCGTAGTATTTCAACCAAATGTCACGGGGTGTCACCTGTCACCTCAAATGTTCACTGGAACAGGTGTTCGTTCCTCGGCTATCATGAGAAAATTACCTTATATAGCAGTTCGGCGAATGCCGAACGGAAATTTTTCGCGTTTTTGACCCAATAAGTCACCACCACCGGTACCAAAAATGTTCAGTTCACGACCCTAGATCTGTCACCCGTCACCAGAATGTTTGGTCGAAATAGTACAGTACTCTGCTTGACTATTACACCGCGTGCTCATCAGTCCCAAGTCGAGAAGCCATCCATTCGAATGGTCTGCCATTGGTTCAATACGCGAACTTGTATTCCGGATGCCATTTGAATTCTGATCTGAGAAACATGCGCTACAGGCTCCAATACAGTGATCTAATCTCACAGTTTCTTCAAGTAGCGTTCGAAGAACCATGATATATGCGCTCAGGGCAGTCATGACAGACAGGTGATTCCATCCTTGCTGTCTGTATTATTTTTATTGTCTGCTGCCAACGCATGCTCGTCATTCCTACATCCCACAGATAATACATGAGAAGCCATTCTCTCCTAGTTGAGTGCGTGAACTTGCCGTCCGCATGTCATCCAAATCCTGAGTTCAACCTCACATCTCTTTCCAAACAGCGTTCGATGTAAGCGCTCACAGGGTTGTCATGATAGACAGATGATACATACTTCCTGCCTGCATCTCTTTAGTATCTCTTCTTCCGCCCTATAAAATTAGCTGTGTCTTCCGATAAGCCCTGCTTTTGGCTTATCGGTCCCGACACTTGCCTCGACTGGGTGCGCCCCAAGTTTGAGATGCCACCCAGAATTTAGTTGGCCCGCATTTTCGATAGTGATGAGTATGAGCTGTTAGCACACAAGGATGGATGGACATATCTTGACGACGTGATCCTTCTTAAGGGCCTGCCACACATAGAACTGTCTTCAGTCATTCCCGAGTTGTACATATTTTCGTCCGTCTGTTCGGGCGCAGTTGAATCTGAGTTGAGTTGATCGGCCAAAAAAGTGCCTCTGTGTCCTTCCACAACTATCTCAACTTACAATGCTGCGCAAAAGAAAAACAGAGAGTGGACCCCATTCCGCCGCCAATCGTCGCATTCACAAATACGAAGTGGGCGGGTGTACCTCACACTTACTAGCACCTTCTCCCTCAATTTCGGGCAGTGTCAAGCGCGTTGCTTTCTCCTCTGCAGCATTCCATTTCCTCCTCATCGTCTATTCTTGTCGGCGGTATAAATACACTGTCTAATGACAGATACACTGACAGCACAAATCATGCACCGCAGCACCGGGAAAATTGATCCCCGTTCCGCCCTGACCAGCTATTTGACACGGGCGGGTGTACCTGTCTCAACTGGTGCCTATTTCCTCAGTCCTGAACTGTTGGGGGTACGAGTAGGCTTACCTACCTACACTGAAATTTGGTTCGAGACTTGAAGGTTCTAGGGCAAGCTCGGAGGGACGTTCGACATCTGAAATGCACCCTACAGTATTGGAACGGTGCTTCAAGTCTGCACCTACTATTTCTCGCTCTAATTGTTTCAGGTTACGATCTCTTAGAAAAGGAGAAAAAGATACCCGTAGATCGAAAAACCTCCAATGCACCAGCGGGGAATCGAACCCCGTTCCGCCCCAAACGGTTTACTTTACAAGAAAGGTTCATTCGACAGGTGAGTGTACTTCACACAACCAGCGCTTGCTCTCTCATTTCTGAAGTTCTGCAAGTGCATGGCTTTGTGCACTGAACTTTGTTGCTTCCAGTCGTGGATTTAAACCAGACCCACTTCGTACCTGACACAGCAGGTACTTGCTTTCGAGCTTCGAAATTCTTCTTCGACTTGTTGGTTTTTTAAACTTATTTTTTTGGACCAGGTGGAGGATGGCTGAGGTTAGGTCAGAATTTCATGTTCAAATGTGAGAAAGTGAAAGTTGAAAGTCGAAACTCAATGAATCTACGGACCAAGTAAGAGTTTGATATATTGCTGCTGTGCGTTTGTCAAAGAAGAATTGATACCAAAAGAAACGAAAAATACAATACACCCAAGCCCATGCTTCCGGGAGGAATCGAACCTCCACCTCGCTCCCCAAGGTAGTATCACAGAGAAAGCACTAGCAGGAGGAAACTAACCATGGCCTTCAGTCGCTGGTTTTCCTTGTGGCAGAGGGCACAGTAGTATATCCCTTTTGACCCAAATATAAGATAGCCAATGTTTCCTTTATTTTTATTTTTTCCTATGTTCACCAAAGCAAGCCGAAGTGGAAGGAGCAAAAACAAGGTTTCAAGACTTGCACAGAGACATGGAAGGCTGTTACACGTCTCGGGCATTGAGCGCAGTGACCAAAAATGGGGGAAAAAACTCTGAAGTACTCTCCGAACATGAACCTCTGCCTCGCTCTGGCGTAGATTTTCGCAGCATGAGCAGAGAGTGACCAAACACGGTCCACAGTGGCTTATTTTACCTGCTGCTGAGGCCATATCAATATTAGACCGCCACTCAGCAAAGTAGAAGACTGTTGATGTTAGGTTCATTAGAAAGTCAAAGTAAAAGAAATTCATGCGCAAGGTTGAATCTCAGTAATACAAATCAACGAACAAAGTGCGAGTTTGACATATTCTTATATTCAGAGAAACAGAAAAGCCCCAGAGGGAAGGAAAAAGAGCGAGCATCGGTGATAATGCCGCGCGAAGGAATCGAACCTCCACCTCCCTTCAAGGCAACCTAATTGGACACGAGCAGAGGGCGACCAACTATGGTCTTCAGTAGCTTATTTTACCTACTTCAGCACCATTACATATGACTAATAATGGTATTTGCCGATGATATGGCATATGTTCAAATTAGGACCAGAGAGTGACCAACGGTCCACAGTGGGTTATTTTCCGAGGGCATTGCGTAGGTAGTGTTCACAATCATAACAATCATACCCAAGTAGGGGGTGGCTGAGGTCAAGTTCAGATGTTCCATTCAAGAAAGTTGAAGTTGGGAGTGGAACGAGGAGAACTTGAAGAAGCCTGAGGATGAGGAGTTGCCTGTCGGTTGTATTTAAGTGGACGACGAAAAAATGAGTTCGATACACTCTTATAAGCAGAGAAAGCCCTCGAGGGAACAAAAAAAACTCGTCATCATAAGCCGCCTCCGATGGGATCTCGTCTTCAAGGCAGGAATCGAGAGATCGACCATGGTCTACAGTTGCTTATTTGCCATGCAACCAAAGGCACACTTGTTACTTCATCCCCACAGGTTTGGTGTCCAAATATTCACTGCAATGGGGAAGAAAGCACTTTGAAACTCAGGATCATATAAATCAACGAACCAATAGTCCGTTTGTAAGTGCAGGGGTCTGATCAGAGTAAAAGCTTATTATGTAATCAGCTTTTCAAGCCCTTGCCCTACCTCTTAAACTTTGGCGGTGTCTTCAGCAATGAGCCAGAGATGTTATCTGGCCGCTCCAATATTTTTGGATTTTTTGAGTACCATTTGACGACAATGTTGAACAGGCAAGTTGACGGGTATTTGTCCGATCACATTGAGCCACGAGTTACCACAGCGATTCAAAGACAATTTGTGAAAATCCGAATTGACAGATTCTCGCAAATAATCCCCAAATGTGAGTTTCCATATGAGAAAAGTCTGAAAAGCTTGCCCTGCGGCCAAAACGACGCGAAAAGAGGCCAAATTTAAACTCTGACACTTACATAACAAGTCTACTCTGATCGAACCCCCGCGCATAATAACAGACTTCAACAGATCGAGGTACGAGATCATTTGGTTGAAGTGTCTGTCTGCGAGAGACTAACGAACCAAGAGTTCGATGCATTCATCTCGTACAGGCAGTAGAGCCGAAAAGGCCCCCCAAAGGAACGAAAAAACAACCCAATCAACGAACCTATACTGCCGGGAGGAATCGAACCTCCGTCTCTCCCCGATCTGATGGCATTACCCCGACTGAGGCAAAGGGCGATCGACCATGGTCTACAGCACCTTAGTTTACCTACAGCTGAAGGCAAACTCAGTAGTATATCATGTTTCGGGAAAGTAGAGGATAGCTGATGTTTACTTCATTTTCTGACAATGTTCACCTTCAGAGTAAGGTCCTCTGGCGTCGAGCAGGCATCAAGCGGGCGCAGTGAATCAAATCAAAGAAAAAAGCAGAAGTCGGCCCACATGCAAACGAGAGAATTCGAACCTCCGCCTATCTCTGATGGGATTTCTCATCTTCTACCACGAGCTGAGAGCGACCAGCCGTGGTCTTCAGTGGCTTATTTCCTTTGTAGTTGACGGTACATTTAGTATAAGATGGCTGAGGTTGAGCTGCAAATTTGATGTACAAATGTGTGGAATTTCATATGGGGAAGTGGAAGCTGAAAGTTGGAGCGTAATGCATCTACGGAAGGGCGAGTTTACGGATGTTCCTGCTGTGCACTTCATTGACAGTAAAAAGGAATGGACGCCGGAAGGAGCAAAAGAAGAAGGAAAAAGGCACAGCTTATTTTCATCGTAGTCGAAGGCCCACTAAGTATCACCCTTTACTTGATCCTCTGCGGATTTTCCATGCCACCCCAACACACCTATCCTCAAGGAAACCGGACCAAAACTGGGCCCGTCGCGGCTGTTCTAGTCAAAACTGTTGAAAACCGGGGGAAAAAAAAAAAAACTGTCCGCGCCTTATGTACTGCAAATTGCTGTAAACAAACTTAGTATAGATTTATCAGCAGAGACTTGTATTTAATATGTTATTGGACGGGCACGGAGTTTTTTCTCTGCTTGAATCTGTTTACCATTCCTGCTTCAACCAGGTGTTTATTGAAATTTGACTTGCATCAAGATGACACATCAAACCCAATAAAACTCAGACGTAGAGATGGATCTATATGTGTTTCTTCCTCTCGAGAATTGAGCGGGCACTCATAGGACACAGCGAATTAAGATTCCTCTCTCTAATGATACACTTCCTTGAAGATATTACGAGCAGAGAGCGACCACCCGTGGTCCACAGTAGCTTATGTTCCTTGCCTTGTGGAGGAGGGTACAGTAGTATACTACTAGGTCAATTTACAATGAAGTACAAGATTGCTGAGGTGAGGTTCACGGTTGAAGTTGAAAAATATTCCCTTTGAAGAAGGTCTAACCTCAGTAAGTATCACATAAGGCAAAAAACCTGGAAAAAGCTTGATATACTTACACTGCTTTGAATACGGCCCATCACGAGCAAAGACTGACCAACCACGATCACAGTAGCTTATTTCACTACATCTGAAGGTGCATTAGCGTATCACTTTCAAGCAAAGAGACACGGAAAGGGAAATGTTTGTGGTAGGATAAAAACCAAGTCTGATTCCACTAGTATCAATTTGAGTTTTCCTCTTACCTCAAACTACGAGAATCAATGTTATGTCAACCAAAAATGAATCAAATGGTTTTAAAAGTGCTTTCAATGCCACAAAGAAAGATCGTTTCTGCAGATCATGAAAGACTTGCAGAAACTTGAAGTCTCATTGCAGCTTTCAATGATATCAAAATATCCAGTTTCAGGAATAAAGAGAGTAGCACTGAAAAAATCACTTTCAGTGCGGCTTTCTGACACCCTGAAACAATCAGTTTCAGTGGTTGAGCTATTTTTGCTATTGGCCCTGACAATGCCGGACCAATAGCAAAAATAGCGCAGGTTTCTTGATGCCTGAAACACATTGTTTCAATCTGTTTGAATGGCACATTGAAAGTGGTTCTTTCAAAATGCCTTTCTTTATTGGTGAAACTCCTCCTTTCATTGGGCTTGAAAGGGGCCTTGACAGCTATAGTCCTTGGCGAACTTTCATGAAGCAAAGACACTGGTGTTCTTTGTGACATTGAAGGGCCCTCTGAAACAAGTTGGATCATTTTTGGTTTATATTACATTGATGCTCGCAGTTTCAGGTAGGAAGAGAACTCAAATTGATACCAATGGAATCAGAGTCGGTTTTCATCTTACAACAAACATTTCCATTTGTGGTGTGAGAGGATGGCTGAGATTTGGTCGGACTTTGATGTTCAGGTGTCCATAGTGGAAGTTGGAAAAAAATATTCCTGTTGAGGAAAGTTGCACATTGGTATCAGGCCAGCGTGACAAGGTGTTTGTTTGAGAATTGGATCTTCAAATATTTGACAATCATACCCGTGAATTATGCCCACAAAAGCCGAACATGCTGTGGAAGTACCATATCACTCCCACATCACGATAGGTCCTTTCAGGTGTTCTGCAAGTTCAGCATTCATGATCACCTGATCACCTCGAGTTTGATTTCGCTCGCGTTGTCCCTATCAGCCGCCGAATCGAAGCCAACATCACATATCAGCATCTCCGACAGATTCAATTTCCTCGAAAGTTACATACTCATCTCCACGCTCCTTCCAACGCTTCCGCATTGAGTCTCCAACGACAGTGATAAATATTGGTTCCCAATTGATATATTTCTCACCTCATATTTACACTTTTACCCTCAATATTTACATACCTATCCACTTGTGACAGACATTCCCTTGTTTCATCTATGTACGCCAATGCGATGAGTGAAGACCTGAGTCTTCGGCCTTCTCGGACTACGTCGGGGATTGAGCTCACTGTGGCTTGGACACCCCCCAGTCAACGTTGAGCGGCACAACGTGCTCTCCCTATTTCTTCTTTTGTGTAGCTCCCGGTTGGCTCGACGGCGAGAGCTTCGCTGTAGCTGAGGCACATATATACCACGGACTCTTTACTTATATTTGGACCGATCGTATTTACTGTTGTTACCGCTGTCATGTACACGGGTTCGCTCCTTGCTTCCCGCCACTACCATCGAGTTTTTCCAAGTCTTCCACTGCAAGATTCTGAGCTATTACAACCCTCTGAGCTGAGTTCATATATTTCTGAGTCTATATTCTTCTCTACCTTTACACCAGATTCATCTCCTCGAGCTCTCGGCATTTTACAGCACTCTTACTCACACACTCCCCGGACAACATTATCTTCTACAATGCAGAACATAGAATTGCCCAGCCATTGTTGCCGATTGAAGTGGAAAAACAAGAGGAATGAACGAACAAAAAGCGGGGGCAACCGAAGCATTCCGCTCGGAGGAATGGAACCTCCGCCTCCCCAGACATTGCCTCGAAATTTTCAGGCGGAGGGTGACGAACCATGGTCTGGAGCGGCTGTTTTATATCTAGTTGAGTCCGTGATATGCTATGATTTCCCCTGTCAACAGGGAATGGCAAGGCATTAGAGTGTTCAAATATTCAACAGTCATACCGTAAATTAAAGCAAGAGCTCACGCAATATGCAGAACATAGAACCAATCGTACATTCCCGCCCGCTCAGATGCACAAAAAATGAAACCAAAAAAAAAAGCCCGATTGACCTTCATGAGCTAGTAGTCCGCCCGGAGGAATTGAACCCCACCTCCCCCAGACATTGTCTCGGAATTTACAGACAGAAGGCGACCAACCATGTTCTAGAGCGGCTGTTTTGCATGTAGTTGCGTCCGTGGTATGCTATCATTTTCCTCTTCAACACTCGAGAGACGAGGTTTTACGTGGAGAATTGGGGTTCAGATATTCAACAATCACTTGGGAGTGAATTAACAAGGCAAGAGCTCAACATGCCGAACATAGAACCACTCATCCATCCTCGACGATTGCGGTAAGTACAAAAAGAAGAATGAACCAAAAAAATAGGTATTACACTCCAGATCGATTCCGCCCGGAGGAATCGAACCTCCACCTCCCCCAGCGATTACAAGAACAAAATAGAGCACAATCAAGGGGCGACTAACCATGGTCCAGAGCGGTTT
This sequence comes from Mycena galopus ATCC 62051, assembly GCA_014925785.1. NCBI lineage: Eukaryota > Fungi > Basidiomycota > Agaricomycetes > Agaricales > Mycenaceae > Mycena > Mycena galopus. The sequence continues at coordinate 189,062 of WIQG01000008.1, read as the reverse complement.
ATTCTCCCTGTAGTTGCGTCCTGTGGTATACTATTGCTTTTTTGCACCAATCTAGAGTAACAAAGTGTTGGGGTGTGACTTGGAAGTTTCAATACGCACGTCAATTGGAAACCGCGTAATTTAATTAACCAAGAAAAAAAAAGCGGTCAACATGCCGAACATAGACCAACTCATCCATCTTCGCCGATTGAGGTGAGTACAAAAAGAAGAATGAACCAAAAAAAGAGAGGCGGCAGTGTTACAGAATCATTCCGCTCGGAGGAATCGAACCTCCACCTCCCCTAAACAAAGGCTCAAAACCACTACAATCAAGGGGCGACCAACCATGGTCTAGAGCGGCTTATTCTCCCGGTAGCTGCGTCCTGTGGTATGCTATTGCTTTTTTGTACCAATCTAGAGTGACAAAGTGTTGGGTTGTGACTTGGATGCTCCAATACGCACGATTGGATGAAACCGCGGAACTTAATTAACCAAAAAAATAAGAGTTCAACCTGGAGAACATAGACCAACTCATTCATCCTCGCCGATTGAGGTAAGTACAAAAAGAAGAATGAACCAAAAAAGCGGGCGCAGTCGTTCGAAGCATTCCGCCCGGAGGAATCGAACCTCCACCTCCCCCAGACACGAGGAAGATGTCCTGAGCAAGTATAGGGTGACCAACCATGGTCGAGAGCGGCTTTATTCATGTAGCTGCGTCCTGTGGTATCCTAGCATTTTTTGTTAACCAGTTCAGCGTCGCAAGGTGTTTGATCATGAGAATTGGATCATCAAATATTCAACAATCATACCGTAAATCAAAGCAAGAGCTCAAGGTGCAGAACATAACCACTCCTTGATTCTCGCTGATCGAGGTGCAAAAAAGAGGCTGAATCCCCCCCTCCCCCCCTCCAAAAAAAAAAAAGAGGGGGAAAAGCCTAGGCATTCCGCCCGGAAGAATCGAACCTCCACCTCCCCCAGACATGAGTGAAGCATCGTTTTTTTAACCAGTTCGGCGTCGCGAGATGTTTGGTTGAGAATTGGATCATCAAATAATTCAGCAACCATACCATAAATTAACGCAAGAGCTCAACATGCCGAACATAGAATCAATCAGTGTAGCTGCGTCCTGTGGTATGCTATCGTTTTTGTTTCACTAGTTCAGAGTGACGTGGTGCTGGGTCGGTTCAAATATTCGGCGCTCGGATGAAACTCAGGAGCATACCGTAAATCAATAAAAAAACAAGAGCTCAAGGTGCAGAACATACTTAGAACCACTCGTTTATTCTCGCCGATTGAGGTGCAAAAAAGACGACTGAAACCCCCCCAAAAAAAAGGTGTGAAAGTAAATACTCACGCCGCCCGGAGGAATCGAACCTCCACTTCCCCCAGACAATGATCAAGAGATTTCACAAGCAGGAGGCGACCAATCGAATATAATCCAGAGCGGCTTATTTTACTCGATGCATCCGTGGTATGCTATTGTTTTTCTTTCACTAGTCACGAGCGACAAGGTGTTAGGTCGAGAATTCGAGGTCCCAGTATTCACGATAACGTAAGAGCTCAACATGCAGAACTTAGCACCACTCCTCCATGCACGCCGATAAAAACGAAGAGTGAACAAAAAAAGTAGTCGAAGGAGCCTATGTATTCTGCCCGGAGGATCTAGATCTGAACCTCTAGCTCCCTCGGAGAGATAAACCGAGAAACGGGGCAAGCACAATATTCGTAATACAATCAGCTGAAACTGAGCATACCGCAAATTAATCAACAGAGCTCAACATGCCGAACAGTTTCCGAGATGTTGCCGTTGCTGTTCGGGCCCCTTGGGGTAGTAGTAGGCTCACCGAGCTAACCACCGCAAGCACGGCTATAACTGATTGATCCGATGTCCTTCCGTTGACGGTTGTCCCTGGCTTTATCCATAAAGGATCAAGCTCGTCATTCACGCGGTCACGGACACCTATACTACCCTGGTATCCCCTGTAATAACAGGTGGATATGTACGTGATATCCACCTCTAAGAGGTGGTCGTTCCCGTAGAATCGCGAGCACGGGCTAATCATGCTCAAATAATAGCGCTAACAGCGCTATTTGAAGAGCTATTTTATAGCTATTTCCGAGATCTCTTAAACACAAGCGCGTACTATTAATATACCGCCGTGTTACCATCACGCGTCCATCTGCGCCATCAAATCGTGATGGCGCGCTCCCCGCCATCAGAGGACTTGCTCAGCTCGGCCGCCTTTGCGTGCCCTGGCTTCAAAAGGTCCCATAAATTCACCAAAAAATTGGTGCACATGGGCTATGCCCCATAGACTTCAATTGATCCTTGAGTTTATCATCGGGAAGGCAGGAAACACATAAAATCATAATTTAAAGTACGTAGGGACAAAGGTATTTAATTAAGTCATTCGCAAGCGGAGGAAAACATATATAAAAGGAGGGGACAGAGCATTTAAAATTTTAGGCCGCGGCCGCTGCAGCCTCCCTTCTCTTCTGCGACTTGAAGGTGCCATCGGGGTTCATCTTCGGCTGCCCTTTGTCGGAGCGCTCCTTGCGCGGCTTCTTGAGGGGTGTATTCTCGTCTGCGGCAGCAGCGGGCATCTTGTGTTTCCTCCCGCGAGGCGCAGGCACCGGAGGTGTGGGTGCCGCAGCACTGGAGGATGCCACTGGGTGGGTGGAGGTGTTTGGTGGAGCGGACACTGTGCTGGACAGTATCGCCGTAACATTCGAATGGGGGGGTGGGGACGCCGTGAGCGCCGGTGATACAATGGACATTTGGGCGTTGGAGATGGTGTCTGGGGACGCTGTGAGTGCAGGGGCCGCTGTGGGGCTGTGGGCGTTGGAGATGGTGTCGGGGGACGCTGTGAACGCAGGCGATGCGATGGACATCGCCGCAGTGGGGTCGTTGGCGTCAGAGAAGGCTGAGGCACCAGGGAGAGGCGCCATGAAGCCCGTGGCGATTGGCGCGATGAGGGCATCTGAGACGGCAGCGGCGAGGGGTGTGTCTGAGCTGGCAGCGTTGTTTGCAAGCCACAAAAGGTCGTCCATCCCGAGCTGCATGTTGGTGATCTCGTCCATTGTGAGGAGGCCGTGTGCAGGGTTCGTGGGGTCCAGCGGCGGCGCGTATGAATCCATGTCCATGAACGACACCTCGTTCTGCGGTAAGACGATGAGCTGGGGGTACACGACGTTGGGGAAGGGGTTCTCGGAGGGGGGAGGCTGCACGGTGGTCGTACCCACTCCAGGAACGAGGGTGGCAGGGCTGGGGTGACGTCCTCGCTAGGCTCCGCCTCATCCGTGGGACCAGTCTTCTTATGTGATAGCCCCTTGTCCTTGCGCGTTGCACGCTTCTTGAGGGAACCCGCCCCCAGCGCCTCGCGTTGGGCGTTATGTGACGCAACAAGCTCCGCCCGCTGCTCCTGGGTCATCACGACCCAGTGCATCGGGCCGCTGCAGAACCCATTGCGGACTCGTCATGCGGTCTCCACGTTCCAAAGGGCAGGGCGACACATGACAATGTCGGCGGGGAAGCCGGTGATCTCCACACCCTTGCCTTTGCGGATCACAATGTCGTAGTTGGCCCATTCCATAGTAATGGAGGAGTTGTTGGTGACCTTACCTACACAACCCAATTATTAGCGTAAATACCAACGCAGGTGATACGAAAACTCACGCAGGCCGTCCCCTACCAACTGGCTAACCTCCTTGCGCACATTGTTGATCCCGTTCTTTTTGCGCTCACCTAAAAATTAATTTTGAAATCCGTTAGTAGAGAAAATATACTCCCGGGGCCTCATAAGCCACGTACCTGCATCCCGGTTACAGGACCACTGCTCGAACTTCCGTAGGATGTCCTCATAGGGGATCTTCAGCGATTCTCGAAAAAAATTGAGCGCGTCATCAGAGCAGACGGCGTGCGGCGCATTCGGGTTGTCAGCGCATCCGCGCGTGAACATCACGAAGCCGCAAATTTCCGTGCGCTCGAAAAGGTCCATGAGCTGCGGATTGTTAGTATGCAGACTACAGCAAGAAAAAAGACAAGAGACATGACTTACTGCATCGCCCATGCGACTGGATGTGCGCCTCCCGTCCAGTTGTATAGCCCTGGTGGTTGCGCGCAACCCAACCCTCTTGAGCTTCCAGTGCTCAAGAAGCTGGTTGATGAGACGGTCGTGCTCCGCAGTCTCTATGCTCGAAAAACTGAAAGTGCCGTCGTCGATCTCGTCCTGCAGCTCCTCGTGGAGCTCTTTCAAAGTTTTCGTTTCCCCTGAAATTTATGTTAGATCGACCTTCCGCACAACCAGCCAGAAAAAAAAAATGTGCCTTCCCCCTGCAGGTCGCGCCAGCGCTGATGGATGACCGCGTTGCGCAAGGTGGGCTTGCGGACCCTCTTGTACTGGCTGGTGTTGCAGAGGACAGAGCGCACGTAGCTCTCCTTCCTGTTATATAACTTGGCAATGTCGGCAATGGCCTGGTTTTGCTGCGCGAAGGCGTTGTCGATGGCGTCCTCGAAGTTGATGCGGCGTGCTTTAGCCTGCGCTTTTTTCAATGCGTCAACGACCCGTGCCCCGTCGGAGACTCCCACGCGACGTTTGCGTGAGAGCTGAACGCGTCGGTCCGGGTGGCGGAGGGTGTATGGAGCCGGGGCCGTGGGGCCAGTTCGGGTTCAACCCATGGTGGTGGTCAAGAGGAAGAAGAAATTGTTGTGTCAACAAACAATCCCACGTAACAAACAAAGAAGCCAAGAAGCATGATCGACAGCTTCTGTCAGAAGCTTACCTCACCTCTTACCAAATCTCTTCCCACCGAACCGCAAGACCCTATGGTCTAGCGGTCAAGGCGGCGAAATGTGTAGATATCTTGGTATTGTAAGGGCAACCTCAGCTCGGCGAGGAGCGCGGGAGACTAGCAGGAGAATCTGAAGTAAACTCAATTCAAGGTACTAAATACAGAGTTCTAGAATACGCACCTAGCGGGAGAATCCGAAGAGAAGAAAGGATGGGGATTCCCACGCTAGGCGAGGTTTTTTATAGGTACTAGCCAGTAGCACGTGTCCGGAGGGATCGGCAGTGGTCTCGAGCTTGATCGCACAGCACGTGCCAGTGAGAGCGACCGGACGGAGGGGGACGGAGGGGAACGGAGTCCGGAGAGATGGGAGGCGACATTCTGGGTGGAGGCGCAGGCTGAGGTGCGGGTCCGAAGGCCGGACAGTCGGGCGAGGCCGGAGGGTCGGACAGGGCTGGACGAAGGATCGGACGAGGCAGTGGGGCAGTGCGATGGGCCGGAGCCGGACGGACGGACGGACGGACGGACGGGTGGTTCCCCTGACATCACCCCCCCCTTGGAATGCGGCGTCCCGATGCATGAATCGGACCTGGGCGTCGCGCCTCCGGAACGAGAGCGAGTCGAAAGCGGCCGAGGCGATCCGGCGCGGGGCGTTAGGGTAGCGGCGGTAATAGGCATCAATGGCGTCTTGGGCGAAGACGTCGGAGTGCTTTACCCATTTATTGTGTTCCGGGCCGTAGCCTTTCCACCGCACCATGTACCAGAGGCTGCCATAACGGACCTTCGCTTCTAGGATCTCTTCGACCTCCCATTGAACGTCGTGGTCCGTCTGAAGGACGGGTGGGGGTTCGTTGTTCCGGGGGCGTCCGGGGAACGGGTCCGGTTCCGCGAGCTGGAGTTTCACCACCAGGAAGACCGGGTGGAGCTGGGAGTACCGGGGGGAAGCTCGAGCTTGTACGCACCCTTTCCGACGACCTTCACGATTTTGAAGGGGCCGAGGCGTTTGTCCGCGAATTTGATGGACGGACGGGTCGTCCGGATGTCAGAGGCGTCCAGCCAGACTCGATCACCTACTTTGATCTCCGGGGCGGGCGTGCGTCGGCGATCGTAGTACAGCTTGAACTCGTCCTTGGCTTTAACGAGCGCGGCTTTGGCTTCCGAGACTCCGGACGCGATCCGGTCGCGGAACTCGTTCGCGGACTCCACGTTCGAGCGTAGTCCGTTGGGCTCAAACCCCATCCGGGGGAGCCTTCCGGTGTCCGTCATGAACGGGACTTGCTGCATCAAGGAGTGGACGTGGTTGTTGTACGCGAACTCCGCAGCTGGGAGGAGCTCGTCCCAGTCGTCTTGTTTGTAGTTCGTGAAGATCCGGACGAACTGCTCGAGTTCCTGATTGACGCGCTCGGTCTGGCCGTCGGTCTGCGGGTGGTAGGCGGTGGAGGTCGCTGGTTCTATCCCGATGAGGCGCCACAGTTCCGGAGTGAATTCCGCGACAAACTGCAGCCCGCGGTCGGAGATATATTTCCGGGGGGTTCCGTGGTGCCTCCAGACGTTCCGGTAATAGAGCCGAGCGGCTCCGACCGCGCCAAGGCCGGTGTGGCACTCGTTAAAATGGGCCCGCTTACCCAGGACATCGACCACGACCATAATGGCGTCGAAGCCGTGCGCGTCCGGGAGCTCGACGATGAAGTCCACCGAGACAGTGTCCCAGCATTCTTCCGGAATCTCGGTCGGGTGGAGCTCTCCGTGGGGTAGCTTCCGGAGTGCCTTCGTCCGGTTGCACGGGTCGCAGGTTCGGACATATTGGCCGACGTGACGGGACAGCTGGGGCCACCAGTAATTCCGGGAGATGAGCTCGAGGGTTTTGAAGCGTCCAGCGTGTCCGGCGACCCGGGTGTCGTGGTGCAGGGTGATGATCCGGCGTCGGAGGTCCTTATTCCGCGGTACGAAGATCTTACCGCGGTAGTAAAGGAGCCCTTCTGCGACACGCCACTCGGACGACCGGGGAGGGCGGACATTCCGGTTCTTGAGGAGCTCTCGCGCGACAAGCGCGACGGGGTCCTCAAGGTCCGGTTCACCCGCGAAGGCCTCCCGGACGTCGCGAAGGAGGGGGACCTCGGGTCCGGCTACCACAATGCCTTCTAGCGCGCAGACGTGGAACAAGTCCGGGCGAAGAAGGGTAACATCCGTGTTGTCCGAGCCTACCCCGTGGTCCGGGCGACGGGACAGCGCGTCCGGACGACCCATGAGGCGTCCGGGCTGGTGGTGGAGTGCGAAGTCAAACCGGGACAGGTACAGGGACCACCGCGTCTGCCTCCGGTTCAAGTTCTGTGCCTTCCGGAAGTACTCCAAGTTTTTGTGATCTGTCCAGATCTCGACCGGATGTTGCGTTCCCTCGAGGAAATGTCGCCACTCCTCTAGGGCCCGGATGATATAAAAGCTTTTTTCGCTGAAAATTATAAGGTTGAGAAATGAGGTTCAGAACAGCATTTTAAGACATTGAGGTTTGAGGTTTTGTGAAAATATCAGGTTGAGGATTGAGGTTTAGCCATTTTTTTTAGGTTGCACTAGCAGGTCTGAGATTGAAAATGTGAGGTTTCATACGAGATTTGCCAGGTTTCGTATGAAACCTGCCAGGTTGAGTGTTGAGGTGGAGAACGAGGTGCTCAGAATTTTTTGTCAGCTCCCCATCATCATATGATGGATCAGATGGGATCAAAACTGCAATGTTTCAGCTAACTCCAGAAACTAATATTTAACCTCTATTTATTTAGATAATCCTGGTTCAAAATAACAGCTTCTGGAATTTGCCTTGAAATTGATGGCTGTCCGCATTGGGTTGGAAAGGGTGGGCCCTGGCAATTCTCAGAATATTGATGGCTTGCCGTATTGGGTGCCTGCCTGCCTTACAATTGATGAGATGCATGCATCTGGGCTCCTATTGATGGTTTTTTTGCTTGAAAAGCCAATATTAGAGAGCTTGCGCAGAGCCACCAGGAGCCACCTGGTGGCTCTTTAGGCATGCGCTGCCCGGTGGCTTCAAAATACCACTAATGCTTGTGTTGCCAAGCTAGGTCCAGTCGGTCGGAGTGTATAGGGCCTGAAATATATTTATTTAGTGTCTCTAAAGGCTACTCATGAGTCTATGGATGGGCGTATGGTGCGCAGATGATGTCATACTTGAGCCACAAGAGAGCCACCGGAAAGCCACCAAATGCGGAAATGGCTGTGGAGCCACCGGGCAGCACATGCCTAAAGAGCCACCAGGTGGCTCCCGGTGGCTCTGCGCAAGCTCTCTATTCATTCTGAAAGCGCCGGCTCTTAGAAAGTATTTTGCATTTTGCAGGCCAATGAGGCCACCTATTGAAAAACACATCTAGAGGACTCTTGTATCCCTTGATGAGCTCTACAATTTGGACATAGGGATCAGCCATTTGCAGTGAAAATTTCCGCTTTGGGAAATGAACGCTTTCGTCCCAAAAAGGAAATTTTGGCAAAAATCAGTCCCTCACCCACCTTTCATCCCTTTTGGATGTTCTAACTTGGTAGGGATATTTATTCATGCCTTACACTGCTCATTGGGACATGCTAATCTCTATTGGAGCAGGTTAATAGAGTGAAAACAACGAAAATAATCAATTGCTTTATTGGGGAGGATAACTTGGAGCAGGAATGCTGGTTGTGGATCCTGAAGGTATTTCCCAACTATCCATGATCACTCCAACCTATAGGAAGGGTTTAAGAGTGTTCTAAACCAGAGAATACAATATATTCTAGCTATATTGGAAACCATCATTTTTGCTCATTCCCCTCATTCCTCTGCCATGGGAGCAGAATGGGGACACATTCAGCTTGTATATGGTGGGAAATTTGGTGATTGACACTGCCTGGGTAGGTATCTCAAGATTTATGCTTGTTATGTTTCAGCTTAATGTTCGCTCAATACACTATGCCAGGGCTTGATGGAACAAGCTTTAAGGACCCAAAGCATGTCTCCTACACTGTGTGAACTGCTTCTACTCAAAATGAAGCCAGTACATAGTACCAAAACTCTAAAATGATAAATGTCACTTTCCATTTTATTAATTGAGCTCTCAATACAAGTTTTGGTGGAGTAGTGTTTCTGAGTAAGTGGGTCTGTCAGTAGGTTAGTGCACAAATCTTCAAGATGGTTCAAAACACTATCTGGCCAAATGTTGACAAAACCTTGTGATCTTTTGCATATTCTGGGTCTACTGAGCTCAATATTTCATTCTGTAGTGTTTATTCGGCTTTTTCTCATCTTCTAAGCAAGAGGTGCTTGATCTCTGGATCACCCAATAATTCTCACGACCCACTCCCCCCAGAAAAGGAAATCCCCATCAAACCAACACGCCACTGCCCGCGCCTTTGTCTGTGAATTTGCCTCTTGTCTGCGCTCAACAAAATCTCTCGTGCCTCGGCACCACTCTAAAACACTCTCCAAACAGTATGGGACAGGAACTCTGTACATAATCTTCATTGAATATCGATGTTTTCACTTAAAGATAGCCCAAATGTAAAGCAGTCTCCACCTTGAGGGAGGTTTCAAGATATTTCTTGTAGAGAACACATGGGGGCAGAGAACGTTAAGCAGTTTGCAGAAAGAGTCAGCGTCCCTTCTCTCAAAAAGAGAAGTGGTTGTGTTTCCACTAGGATCTGAGATCAATCAGCTGTCTCACCTATTGAACATCAAATTGGGTGATCCAGAGATCATGCACCTCTTGCTTCTAAGTGCTCTATTCATCAAACAAGTGAAAAATGTGATTTCACATTTTTCAAGTTCAAGGCCATATTTTGGTGTACTATTGCATTACAACTCATCAGATGTGTTGATGAATTCATTGGAATGTTGCATAACTGTTTCCATAACCTTAGTACCAGGTATATGAGGTGCACAACCCAGGATTTCGCTATCAAGGTTAATAATGATACATTGACTTCCCTGAGGCATAAGTGTCCCCATTTCTGGCAAGTTAACATGGAATAAATCTTCTGAGTATACCCTTATGCACTGCAAGCAATCCAAGGACAGGTAATCAAGCGAAAATGTGATTTCCTCATAGGGGCAAAGGGTAATGTTATTGTCATTATAGGCTGGTATGAGGGAGGGATTGCCTTCAGACAATTTGAATATATAGTAGATTTATTCTATGTGGCGCCCCGGGGTGTTCTTATGTAATCAACGCCCCTTTCAGGCACAAATGCCATATATGGGGCGCTCACTTTGTTCAACGCCCCTCCCCGTCTTGGATGATGGTGTAGTGGGCCCAAAATAGCAATTGATGGATCGGCAAGACAGGTCTCGACAGCAATCTTCTTCCAATTACCCATCATCACCCGATCGGGTCTCCGATCACTCCACTTTCGAGCTCTGCTTGGCTTGTGCCGCGCTGTGGGAGCTAACGTGGGTCATAACTCTTCCAATCATTGCCTCCCGAAATGGTACTCCTTCCTTCAAAACTTCCGGCACCCTTACACAGGAAATTTTGTATTCCGGCATAAATCCATCCCTTTTTTTTCTTTTCTCCCTTATTTGCTGCCTGAACCCTCTTCATGGTACGCTTCTATGCTTCTATTTTTTTCTCATCCAAGGTACTCCGGCACAACTGCCACAGCACCGGAGCCAGGCAATATAAAGAAAATGATTTAACAGTGAAATCATCGAAGACCAGCTCAAATTCTTAGCATTCTGGTTCGGTGTTTGAACGAACCAACTTTCGGTTCAGCAAATTGCTGACTAAACACCCCCGATATGTTCAAGATCTAGGCCGATTCACAGTAATTATGAGGGGCACTATTGCTCTTGAAACGCCCCGGGGGGGCACGTGTTTCATGAGCTGCGCCCCAGGGAGCCATATAGAATCTCCCTATATAGTAAGATGGTATTATACAGTGAGAATAGCTATACATTCCCAAGGTACTGGGCCCAAAGGCAAAAATCATGTATTTCACTATTCTCACCCTATTATAGCACTGTTATGGTGCTCAATCTATCCTAATATGCTTCGGAAGGCATGAACAAATATCCCTACCAAGTTAGAACATCCAAAACAGATGAAAGGCGAGTGAGGGACTGATTTTTGCCAAAATTTCCTTTTTGGGACGAAAGCGTTCATTTCCCAAAACGGAAAATTTCACTGCAAATGGCTGATCCCTATGCCCAAATTGTAGAGCTCATCAAGGACTACAAGAGTCCTCTAGATGTGTTTTTCAATAGGTGGCCTCATTGGCCTGCAAAATGCAAAATACTTTCTAAGAGCCGGCGCTTTCAGAATGAATATTGGCTTTTTCAAGCAAAAAAACCATCAATAGGAGGTCAGATGCATGCATCTCATCAATTGTAAGGCAGGCAGGCACCCAATACGGCAAGCCATCAATATTCTGAGAATTGCCAGGGCCCACCCTTTCCAACCCAATGCGGACAGCCATCAATTTCAAGGCAAATTCCAGAAGCTGTTATTTTGAACCAGGATTATCTAAATAAATAGAGGTTAAATATTAGTTTCTGGAGTTAGCTGAAACATTGCAGTTTTGATCCCATCTGATCCATCATATGATGATGGGGAGCTGACAAAAAATTCTGAGCACCTCGTTCTCCACCTCAACACTCAACCTGGCAGGTTTCGTACGAAACCTGGCAAATCTCGTATGAAACCTCACATTTTCAATCTCAGACCTGCTAGTGCAACCTAAAAAAAATGGCTAAACCTCAATCCTCAACCTGATATTTTCACAAAACCTCAAACCTCAATGTCTTAAAATGCTGTTCTGAACCTCATTTCTCAACCTTATAATTTTCAGCGATAAATACTGTCATAGGATGATCGCAAGCATCTCCTTGTTGTGGATCTCGTAGTTGCGCTGGACGTCACTCAGACTCTTGGAGTAGAACGCGACCGGATGCCACTTCCCGTTCACATCCGGCTGAGACAGGACGGCTCCGGTGGCGTAGTCGGAGCTGTCCGCCTCGACCCGGTACGGACGCGACTCGTCGGGCAGGACCAAGACGGGCTCCGCAGTCACCGCATCCTTGAGGGCTTGGAAGGCGGCGGCCGTGGCAGCGGTCCAGGTCCAAGCGACGCTCTTCTTTGTGAGGTCGAAGAGGGGCCGCGCTATGTCTGAGAATGCCCGGATGAACCTCCGGTAGAAGTTCGTGAAGCCAAGGAACTGCTGCACATCCTTCTTATTCTCCGGAGCAGGCCAGGCAGCGACTCCGGCGACCTTGACCGGGTCCATCTCGACGTGGTTGTGCGAGATGATGACGCCGAGGTTCTCGATCAACGACTTCTCGAACTCGCACTTCTCCGGCCGGAGGTAAAGCTTGTGCGCCCGGAGCCGCCGGAGGACTTCTCGGACGATCTCTCGGTGGCGCGCGAGATCGGAGTGAGCGATTAGGATGTCGTCAAGGTATACCATGACATCTCCGGACAGGATGAGGTCTTGGAAGATGTCGTTCATCATCGTCTGGAATGTGGCCGGAGAGTTGGTGAGGCCGAAGTACATCACCAGGGGCTCGAAGAGCCCTCGGTTGGTACGGAACGCGGCCTTCCACTCGTCGCCTCCCCGGATCCGGACGTTGTTGAAGCCCCACCGGACGTCGAGTTTTGTGAAGAACCAGGCTCCCTTAAGGCGGTTGATGAGATCGTTAATCAGCGGGAGCGGATACCGGTTCTTTACGGTCATCGCGTTGAGCGCCCGGTAGTCCTGGACGAACCGGAGGCTTCCGTCCTTCTTTTTGATGAAGAAGACTGGAGACGCCATCAGTGATTTGGACGGACGGATCCGGCCGGTGCTCAGCCCATCCTCGATGAACGCGTCAAGTTCCTTCTGCTCAAGGGGGGAGATTGGGTAGACCTTGCAGTTGGCCGGTTTCGCATCTGGGACGAGTTCGATGGCGTGGTCCCACGTCCGACGTTCCGGCAACGCGTCGAACGACTCCTTATTGAAAACATCGGAGAAATCCTCTACCCAGGCCGGAACCGAGGTCCCAGGCGGGGCCGAGTTCCGGGCGTAGGCCTCCGCGAGCCGTTGAGAGACGGTGCTACCCACGCGGATCTCTTCGGTCGGAGCGAACGCGGTGTAGAGGATCCGGTCGCCTTCCTCGAGCTCATCGTCGTCATCATCATCGTCGTCCGAGTCCGGAGTGAGGTCCGGAAAGTCGTCTCCGTTGTCGTCCGGATCGTACCCGTCGTCTCCGCACCACTCCTCCGAGTCAATGGCACAGATAGACGGGATGGGACCTTCGCGGAGCTGCTGGAGGATCGCGGCGGAGATCTTCGCATTGCGACGGACGGCGCGGAGCTCCTCCTGGCAAGTGCTGCAGCTGGTCGGGCAGCGGGTCATCCGGACTTCCTTGGTCTCCCAGTCGATCTCCGGGTTGTGCTTCTGAAGCCAGGAGTAACCGAGGATGACGTGCTGCTTCCCGAGCCGCGTTACAGCGAGTTGGATGCGTTCGGAGTGTCCCTTGTAGTTGACGACCATATCAACTACGCTGGAAATGCCTCCGGACGCATTGGGCGTGCCGTCGACGTTGAGGACCGGAATTGGCTGGGAGAGCTTCCGGACGGAAAGGTTGCGGGAGATCACGTACTCCGAGTCGATGAAGTCTCCGGTCGCCCCGCAGTCAACCAGACCTTTCACGGACATCGTAGCCGCGGTTTCTACTGATTGCATCTCCAATGGAATGTGCAGGGAGTTCCGGCCCTCCACGGAATCAATAACGTACTGCCGGGGCAGTTTGCATTCCCACCTCGGACGGCGGACGCGGGGAATGGAAGGGGGAAGTTCTGTCTTTGCCTCTGGGGCATGAATAGGGGGTGCGCCTTTCGTTTCAACTGCTGATTTATTGGGTATATCTTTGTACAAGCAGGAGTAATGTTTGGGGGACGCGACCGAGGGCGCACCGCTCACTCGGCCAGGTCCGGAAAACCCTCCGGCTCCGCGTCTCCGGCGTCCGGCTCGGCCGGAAGCCCAGCGGTGGTAGAGAGGCGCGCGAAGAGTTCTCCGCGGAGGTCGTCACCGAGTTGACGGACGACCTCGTCCAGGATGTCTGCGTGCCGGACGTCCGAGGGCGTCGGGCAGTCTCGGGCGAGGTGTCCGGCTGCGCCGCAACGGAAGCAAGTGCGCAGTGTGACGAATGCTTACATGGGGTGGAGTTCAGCAATGTCGGAGAAGGGCCTCGGCGGTGAATACGACCAACCTGAGCACCTGGTAGTGCAAGACAAAGAGCAGGTGTGGGTGGTGGATTTATTTTGTAAGGACCAACATCTTCCTTAGTTTTCTATTGCTAATTTAGGCCTGGATGTCTTGATAGCAGTGTACGCAAAGGATGTCCCCATAGTGCAGGGGGATGCGTTCCTTAGCTCGGCGTACATCCGCCAGGGTCTCATGCCAACTACCCCATACGATCCCAATGTGCTCATAACAGTGCGCGCGCTCGAAGTATTCCGCACCTTGCAACTCCGATGTCTCTGTCTCGGGATTCAAGCCTTTGTTCGCGGACTGTGCGACCTCCATGGTGTTCCGCCGTGCCCAAATCTGGGTGCTCAATTCTCAATCGCTTTCGACGTATACTTGTCAATCCGTGCAGCAGTAGATGCACACGTGCAGAAGGCCCTTTCGCGCGACACCCCAAATTGGCGGTTGAAGAATGCATGCCCTGCGTGCATGTACAAACTCGAGGGCGAAAACGACCTTCCCCTCCCTTTTCTGGCGACGATGGACGGTAATAATTCGCTTAAAAGATTCTGGCGCTGACGACGCGAGCAGCTTGGCGTGGACGGCCGCACGGTCCCTGGAGAATCCAAAGAGAGGGGCGACAATTGTGTCGTGCCCGGGGACTACTCCTTGCCGCGCATGGAGGTAGATGCTTGGGCGAAGGACGGGGTGGATGAATTGATGAGGACCTTTGAGCCAAGCTCCGAGGAAGATGAGGGCGCCGGCTGCTCAGAGGGTTGGCAAAATATGAAAGAGGATGTCACGGCACGTGCGTGGGGGATGTACGACGAGACGGGGATATTCCTGCCCTGTGTAGGCACGGATTCGTGCTGGTGGTGGTGGACATGATGAGGAGCGGCGAACTGTAAGCTTTCTCTGATTTTCTGCTACGTGGATGCGGACTGATTCCGTTGGCGCTGTGGAAGTGCCTAACGGCACGCTCGTCGCACATAGCCCTTAAGCATGTTGCGAACGAGCTCCTTTCCGGGCGTTAACAGCCACCTCTTTCCCACTCCATCTCTCATATTGTACACTCTCATCTCTCCAATCCTACTCTAGATATTCAAGCCGAAATCTCCGCAACGCTCCGAAACGATCTCAACGGGGTTTCAAAGCCACTCCTCTCGCTCACGTGATCGCGTACACATTCGAACGACATGCGCGTATTGTTGAAGGACACGGTTACGGGACTTGGTGCTCTAATATCTTATTCTTTCACCTCATCTCATCGCAAATACACGCGCTTATCATCTCTATAAAATTCCCAGATCATATTTCCCTCTTACCTTATATATCAACCACCAACGCGACGCCGTATCCGGAGGACCTCGCCAGCTCGGTGCGCGCTGGGGATCGAGACGCCAGAGGCATGGGCTACCTTTGGCATGCGTCTGACGGGGGCAGCGCGCTCTCCCTATTCTGTCTTTGCGTGTATCCCGGCTGGAAGAGTCTGAAGGTGCGGATTAGTTGAGGTGTGTTTTCCCTGTGACGGACTCTTATTATCTTTACCATTTGTATTTGTATCGTTTGTATGGGCTCTGGTGACGCAAGAGCACGCGTGTCAGCCATCCCCGATCGCAGTATATAAACCCAGACAATGGACATATAGGGGACTTCCCTTTTCTTTCTCCCACATCTTTCTCTCACCTGAGTACGAGTCCGAGGCGCTTATCATCAAGAGTACGAGTACGAGAGGTCCAGAGAGCGACCTGAATCGAGAGACGAGTACATTCAGAGCTAAGTTAAACTGTTGTCTCAGTTATTACAAGCGCTACTCTATCCTTGCAGCCTAGGGTATATAACCGACCTTCTCCCTCTGGTCCACCGAGCAACCGACCCCTTCTTCTACAGTGGAGCCCACCGCGAGGGCAGAAGGTTTTCCGTGCCATTATACCAGCTGCGTGTTTCATCCACCCCTTTACCCCTATTTTCCCTCACTGCTCCTAACGTCTAGGACCCTTGACAATGGCGACCTCACCCAATGTTCTTCAAGTACCCATGCCGTCGTCTCGTTCAGCTAGCGCCCCGCGCTTCGAGGGCAAGGAAGTTACAAGCTTTCTTACCAGTATTGTCCAGCACGGCGCTAATGCGGGCATCATCGACCTCGACAAGCTTGTTTCCTACATTCTCGAGTATTCTACTGAAGATGTCAAACAGCTGATTCGTTTCATGCCAGAATTCGATCCCGAAGTATCTGGAAAGTCGTGGACCGCTGCTAAGGATCAGCTCATGTTGTTATACGGCTATGCCGAGCGGGTTCCGGATTATACAGAAGCCATGCTAAAGGATTTTATCGAGCAAAGCTACGCTAGTTCTTCCTTCTCCAACATGGCAGATGTTACTAATTACTATAGGTCCTTTTCCCAAATCGCCGTTCCCCTTATCAAGAAAGGGAAGATTCCTACCACGGAACGCGACTTTTACTTTGTCGCAGGCCTTCTGAAAGACGTCAAAGATTGGTTCCTTACCCAGGTCCCCGACGCTAAACGCAAGCGTTCGGCCCCGCCAACCGTACCTGAAACTATCGCCATCTTGAAGAAACGTTTCAATGAGGATTCGCTCGCGTTCCAACCATGGACTGAAGAAACAAAGGCGAGTGCCGTTCAACCTTCCAAGTCATCCGTTCTTCCTCCTGCTACCTCTAACATCACCGGGAATGCGCAATTACCAACAACCTCGGTTGACGACATCGCGCGCCAACTCGAGTGACTCACATTGGCTCTCAACGTCCAATCCAATAACACCGGAGCATCGAATGGTGGAAATCAACAATCGAACGCCCAATCGAGTCAAAACCAAGGCGGCCCAATGGAGGAACGTAGGTGTTTCATGTGCACTAAAGTTGGAACTCACCGTCTAGGGCTGCGGAATTGCAACGAGACTCAGGAGTTATTGAAGGCGAACATCATTCGCCATGACTTGAATATGTCCCGGTATGTTCAGGCGGACGGATCTGACTTACCACGTACTCCTCCAGGTTACCCTGGAGGAGTGGCTGATTATATGCGCGCCCTGCAATTGGGAAATAACCAGAACGCGAACCCGCCCGTCGCGAGAACAAGTGCGATTGGTCTTTCATACGGCGAGTCTCGAGTTTTGACCGGCAATAACTTCGCTGTCTCTTCGCTTGATTTACGAGACAGGGATGTCTACCCGGAGAACCGGGAACTTCCGCCGCATCTATCACAGCAACCCGCGCAATCACCACCTGCCGTTATCACGCCTACGACGCCTCCACCACCTACTACTACGCCTCAACCTCCCACTAACCCTATCAACAGAGCGGACGGCTGGAAGGACTCGCGCCCATCCAACTCCAAATCGCGTAATGACGACATAGTCATGAGAGATCCCAAGAAACCTAACGGAGATAAGTATTTTATTACTTCCGATTTGCAAGAACAAGCTAACGCCAAAGCCGTTTTTGAAGGACTGATTAAAACCCAAATTAATCTGCCTTTACTGGAGCTCATAGGACTTAGTCCCCAATTACAGAAGCTCTTTACGGATTCGACACGCTCACGGCGCGAGTACAGTACCAAACTCGTGGAGTATACTTCTTCAGATTCAGATGATGTTGGAACTCCGGTACTGTCTTATCAAGGGCACGGCTCGACCATGGGTACTAAACACGCTTACGCGGACGCCTCGATGGACGAAATCACGGAGTTTCTCGTCAACTACGGAAGCGCGGTGGCGAAGGTTCCAGAAGGGAGATATTACGCGATGAGTACCGGTTCCTTTACTCTTACCATTGGTCAAATTGAACTCTCTGCGATGATCGACACCGGTTCTGAGCTTAATCTCGCGGCACGCTCGGTCCCAGAACGTTGCAACTTGCCAGTCGACTTCGAAGGCATGAAGTGGGCACTGAAAGGAATCCACGGATCGCCCGAGCAGTTACGTGGCTGCGCCACTGACGTTCCCATGCGAATCGGCGGCCACGCGTTCCCTCACCACATCTTCGTCTCACACCAGGAGATCGGCCACCACGATTTGATTCTAGGTCAGCCATTCCTACAATGGTTCGCCGCTCGCATCGATTACGAGCGCGGAGGAGGTGTCAATCTCTATCTGTGGAAGTCAGGATCAAGGAAAGTTAATCCGACTTTGAGTATCACTATTACTGACCCGAGTGACTCGCGAAACACGACTTCCATCAACCGGTCGCACTCCGTAACGATCGAGGAGGTGGAAGACGAAGACGACCGCGTAGAGGATTTTTGAATCGGGGTAGCGCCACTTCGATCTTCCGACCCTCCCCCTTGAATACCCTAGGAAGATCTTTCGAAGCGTTAATGGGCAAAGCTGAGTATTCTGATTTTGATTCCTTGTTTCAATTATCGCCCCCCTCCTCTTTTGACCCCCTACTGTACAATTACTTCCGAGCTACTCATTCCGATCTCTCTTCTGTCACTTATACCCCATGGACTGCTCGATTATTTACTGACTCTCTTAGCCCCGACTCCATAGCCTCTAGTTCAGCAGTCCGAGCGGTTCGTGCACACAACCGTGCGGAGTTTTCCTCACGTTGGATTAACACCACCACGAAATCACCATCCAAAGCGCCTGTCAAAGGACGCCGCTACAAGCCAGTCGACCGTAAGGTCAGACCTGTCCCCACCAATCAGCCAGATTCCCAAGCTGCGTTATTCCGCCCCATTCCTCGCTGCACTCCTACTGATCTTCCTACACATCCTCCCGACTACAAATCGCTCAAGTACGGCCAGCGCATCACTCCCGAGCGTCTCGAAGCGATGCTAGCAAAAATTGAACCGAATATACTTTCGGATGAGGAGATAAACCTCCTTGCGTACATCGCGGTTATTCGTGAGTCCGCATTTGCCTTCGATTATTCCGAGAAGGGTTCGTTTTCCAGAGAATATTATCCCGACTACGTCTTCCCAACCATCGAGCATGTTCCATGGCAGAAAAAGCCTATTCCAATTCCTCTTGCGATTATCGACGACGTGCGCGAAATCATCCTCGACAACGAGAAGAGCGGCCGTTTCGAACCAACAGTGTCAAGTTATCGTTGCGCGATGTTCGCGGTTATGAAGAAGCCCGGTTCAGTTCCCCCGGTGCGACTCGTCTTGAATCTGGAGCCGCTCAATGCTGTCACCATTCAAGATGTGGCAGTCATCCCCAATGTTAACGAATTCGCTGAGTCGTTTGTCGGGTATTCTATATACGGTCTTGCTGACTTGTTCTCTGGCTTTGATGCGGTCTGGATTCACCCTGATTCTCGCCCTCTTCAAGCTTTCCACTCCCCGGTTGGACCCCGACAGCAAGCTACGATGGGACAAGGATACACTAACGCTATGCAACAATTCATCCTCCGAGTCGCACACGCACTAAGGCCTATTGCCCTGAAGAAAGCCGATCCATTCATCGAATGACTGTGGAGTCAAGGGCCCGCGATCCCGGTACAACAACGTCGCTATTCCCGAAAACTCCCGGATTCGTAAGTTCGTTTGGGAGTACGCGCAAAACCTGGACGACTTTCTTGGCACCCTAATCATGGCTGGGATCACTGCGTCAGGTGCGAAGACTGTTCTCGCCGCATTAGACCTTCATATTGTAGGTTCGGTGGTTTCGTATGAAGGTTGGAAGGTGTCGCCGAGCCTGGTTCAACGTATTCTTGACTGGCCAATCCCGTCTTCAGTGAGCGAAGTTCGCAGTTTCTTGGGCCTGGCGGGCGGTGGTCGTCGCTGGATCATGGGGTTCGCATTAATAGCTAAGCCTCTTACTGTTCTTCTCCGAGTGGTCACTGTCGAGTTCCGTATCACAGACGAGGCGATTGAAGCACAGGAAATTCTCAAGCTCCGCCTCACCTCGGCACCCGTCCTAGTTAGGATCGATTACACAATTGCTAAGTCACATTCACAGTTACCTAGAACGTCTGACGAAGGACTTATGGTAGTTGGAGTCGACTCTTCCTGGAAAGGTGGCGGATGGGCCGTGTATCAAATCCGTGAAGGTCAAAAGCGGCCAGCGCTTTATGGGTCCTGCACCTTCAACCAAACCGAGCAAAATTACGGCCAGCCCAAGACCGAAGTTTACGGTGTTTTCCGCGCCTTCAAGGAGCTTCGACACCGAATTTGGGGAGTACATTTCCGTTTGGACCATGATGCAAAGTCGCTCGCTAAAATGCTTAGTGAACCGGACGATGTGCCCAACGCACCCTTGCTCCGCTGGGTTGCGTGGATCCGACTCTTCGATTTCGAACCGAACCACGTCCGCGCGGAGTCCTTCAAGGTTGAAGATGCCCTTTCCAGGTGCCCGCCTGCACCCACCGACACGGACTACGATGACCAAGACCCGGAGGAGTTTCTGGATGCTTATCTGGACATGATATATTCGGGAGTACACAACGCGCCCACCGGTGCAACGGCGACAACAGTGGTGAAGTTCCTGCTTGATTCTACATATTCTCGACTGTCTTCCCCTTTTGTTTCCAGCTACGCGCCTCGTTCGAGCACGCTTCCGATATTCCGCACGAGTTTCGCGTTCCAGAACGAGCCTACGTTCGAACCGACACTTTTCTCGAATCTGCCGTTCGATCCTGCCCTCCCGAATTCATACCTGGTGTATTCATCCATGCGATGCCTTACATCGAACACCTTGCGCGACCTCCCAGATTTTCAAGTGCATAAGATCTTCGTGTCAAGAATTGAGGATTTTCTTGTAGGTGACGAACTATGGTCCTTGGAGTTCTTCGAGGCTGGGGTTCATGCCGAAAGTATCCCCCTCGGAAACTTGGCCA
This sequence comes from Mycena galopus ATCC 62051, assembly GCA_014925785.1. Lineage (NCBI taxonomy): Eukaryota > Fungi > Basidiomycota > Agaricomycetes > Agaricales > Mycenaceae > Mycena > Mycena galopus. The sequence continues at coordinate 168,292 of WIQG01000008.1, read as the reverse complement.
ATGCGAACAAAGGTCACGTACATGGTACTAGAGACGATGACTCACCCGAGATGTGGTTAGAATTGCGCAACTTTTTGCGTTCCGGAGAATATCCCTCCCAGCTGCGTTCCGATAAAGATAAGTTGGCCTTTTCAAAGAGAGCTCATTGCTACCTACTTCACCAGGATCGACTCTGGTTGGCGCCCAAGAAGACCACAGGACACTTACCTCGGCTCGTGATTGAAGACGTGGAGAAGCGCGGCAAGATCACGGCAGAAGCTCATAACGAGTGTGGACATAGAGGCCGCGACGCAGTATATGCACAGTTACGTGAACACTTTTATTGGCCGAATATGTACAGCGATATTGCTTACTTCGTCAGACCATGCCTCGAGTGCCAGAAGTCCATCAAACGCATCCCTATTCTCCCTTACGACGTCTCCTGGCAAGCCCCGCTACTTCATCACTTTAATCTTGACAGCATTCATATGTGCGCTGGAGTTGGAAACCTCAACTATATCATTCATGCCGTTGAGCCGACTATCTTGTGGCCGGAAGCGAAGGCTCTTCGAGTTCTGGATGCTAAATCTGTTGCGAAGTTCATTTACGAGCAGATCGTGTGCCGTTTTGCGTGTGTTCCCTTCATCACAATGGACGGCGGTCCGGAATTCAAGAAGGAAGTGTTATTCATGCTCTCCTCCCTTTACAACTGTACTGTCATAATTTCCACAGCCTACCATCCTGAAGGGAACGCTCCCGTTGAACGCGCGCACGAGCCACTCACCAACGCACTCTACAAGTGTACCGGAGACGTTAAGGCGAACTGGCCGCGCTTCCTACATGCCGTTCTATTCGCAATCCGAGTAACTGTCAGCCGCGCCACCGGGTTCTCACCTTATTACCTGCTATACGGAGTCCATCCGGTTTTCTCCTTCGACATGGCGGAAATTACCTGGCAGACACTAGACTGGCATACGGTGCGTTCCCACGAAGAGCTGCTCACCATCCGCGCAATCCAGATTAGTCGTTGTGATCCCAAGCTCAAAGAGGCTAGCGAGAAGTTACGCAAGACGCGTGAGCGCGCCATCGAAGATCTTCACAAACGCAATCATTTCGCGTTCGACTTCGCGGACTACGAGCCGGGGATGTACGTGTGGCTACGCGAGTCCAAACTCGACGAGACAAAAGGAGACAAAGAGAAGTGGACCTATTCCGGCCCTTATATCATTCACGAAAAACGCGGCAGAGGTTCCTTTATTCTTCGCGAGCTCAGCGGCGCAATTCTCAAGGGGCACGTCAATATCCGGAGGATCCGTCTCTTTTACTTCCGTCCCGACAATCAGACATTGCGCACTCAGACACCTCTTACGGACGCACTTTCTCTCATGGATATCTCAAACTCAAAGCTCCGTCTAGACATCGCGTTCACGTTGCTATCCATCCCAGCTGAGTATTCCTCTTCCTTCTTCACTCTTCCCGAGTCGTTTTGCGTCCGCGATCCCTTGCACGGAACGATGATGATAATGGAATGATCAGCGACTGAGTGTCAAAACTCTGATCCGCCGGCTCCAATTCTGAATACCTCCATGATTCTCTCTCATCTTTCCTCTACCCTCGTCTCGTCTCACATCTTCCTCAACGATACTCAATAATCTCTAGCAACGATGTCAAACTGGCCGGCCCTTTCTGCTTGGATCGCTCAATACAACACTCCTAAACCTCGCCAGCCCTCGAATATCACCCGCCACGGATTCCACAACGTTTCTGGACTACCCTTAGGGTTCTACACAGGCGACTTTCTAGGTTTCGAGTGGAACAAGCTTTGCGTGGATGAGCGTCCGAACGCGGACAGGAATCGACATGATCTCGCGATGCGCTACGTCTACGAGCAGGAGCAGGAATATTGGCTTGGAGGTGAGTTGCGCGTCTTCCCCGTGATTCGTTACGTGTATCGCAGGGACGCGGAACTTTGTTGGCACGAGATCCGCGACTACCTCCTTCACCAAACCATCCCCTTCCGCTATCCTCCTCGAGTTCCAGGTGGTACATTCCACTGGCTCAACGAACCAATGAACTCCGAGAACTTCGAGAGGATGGTGGCGAGGTTTGAGATCGATCCGGATGGAGACCACGGACACCATTTGAACGTGGCGAGGATTCTCGAGCGCGGCACCAAACGAGTCGTTCAACATCACTACCTTGACTTCGAGACCGACTTCTGCGGCACCGTCCTCACCACGCTCTCCCTCGACCACGTCGCTTCCTTCTCCGCGACTGATCTCATCGCCGAGATGCGAAAGCGAGGGTGCGACCGCTGGTACCTGGACGCCGAGGCGCGCGCATCGGCCGCCATCATCTTCGTGAAGTTTTGCGTCACCAAAGATATTTCGTTTAAGCCCGAGGTGTTCATGACGTTTGCGCAGAGCCGCTGAGTACCCTTTTCTTATCCCTATTTTCCCTTTCCATCTCTCTTCTTTCTTTCGTTCACTAATTTAGCGGGATTCCGAGGGCGGAATCCAAAGTACCCCCCTCTGTGGAAGTGCCTAACGGCACGCTCGTCGCACATAGCCCTTAAGCATGTTGCGAACGAGCTCCTTTCCGGGCGTTAACAGCCACCTCTTTCCCACTCCATCTCTCATATTGTACACTCTCATCTCTCCAATCCTACTCTAGATATTCAAGCCGAAATCTCCGCAACGCTCCGAAACGATCTCAACGGGGTTTCAAAGCCACTCCTCTCGCTCACGTGATCGCGTACACATTCGAACGACATGCGCGTATTGTTGAAGGACACGGTTACGGGACTTGGTGCTCTAATATCTTATTCTTTCACCTCATCTCATCGCAAATACACGCGCTTATCATCTCTATAAAATTCCCAGATCATATTTCCCTCTTACCTTATATATCAACCACCAACGCGACGCCGTATCCGGAGGACCTCGCCAGCTCGGTGCGCGCTGGGGATCGAGACGCCAGAGGCATGGGCTACCTTTGGCATGCGTCTGACGGGGGCAGCGCGCTCTCCCTATTCTGTCTTTGCGTGTATCCCGGCTGGAAGAGTCTGAAGGTGCAGATTAGTTGAGGTGTGTTTTCCCTGTGACGGACTCTTATTATCTTTACCATTTGTATTTGTATCGTTTGTATGGGCTCTGGTGACGCAAGAGCACGCGTGTCAGCCATCCCCGATCGCAGTATATAAACCCAGACAATGGACATATAGGGGACTTCCCTTTTCTTTCTCCCACATCTTTCTCTCACCTGAGTACGAGTCCGAGGCGCTTATCATCAAGAGTACGAGTACGAGAGGTCCAGAGAGCGACCTGAATCGAGAGACGAGTACATTCAGAGCTAAGTTAAACCGTTGTCTCAGTTATTACAAGCGCTACTCTATCCTTGCAGCCTAGGGTATATAACCGACCTTCTCCCTCTGGTCCACCGAGCAACCGACCCATTCTTCTACAGCGAAGGGCGAAATACGGCCTCTCTGTCATCAATCATCTTATACGCATACTCGGCGAGGTCGGGATGGGCCACGATATCGGTTGCAAGACCGCCATTATTGTGAAGACGCATTCGCACCTCTCTCAGCTGGCGAGCGACAACAAATTCAGATCGTTGGTTGGGTCATTCCATGGGCATGGTCATAACCGGCTATGCCAGGTCTCAAACTTGGCGACGTACGTGGAGGGAATGGGTTTGGAGGATTGTGAGGGTTGTGAGAGTTTTTTTTCCAAGTCCAACGTGCTCGCGTCGACAACGCGGTACTCGACCGTGTTTCATCAGCAGCAGCTGATCGTGACTTACCTCAAGCACACCGATGACTGCGACGCGTATCAAGGTCTCAGTGAGTAGCACATGTTTCTCCAGCATTATTTTGTCACTCCCTTTCCTCCCTCCCTCGTGTACTTACCCGCGTCGCACAGCTGTGGTCATCGCCAACAAGTACTGTTGCGCGTTGAAGATCAAACAGAGCCTGCCCGCTTTACACGCCGCCATGAAGAGTCTCGGCGTCACCGTGCGCAAGGAATTCGCTACATGGCTCGAGAAGGAGAAGAAGTACCTCCGAACGTTGTCCAAGGAACCAATTCAAGAGACCCTGGAAATGGAGTATTACCAAAAGCTCGTGAATCACTGCGACAATGAGTACGTCTACCTAGTCCTTTATTATCCAGAGCTGACTCGCCACACAAGGGAGCGCGTGGGCAGCATCCAGAAGGTTTCGTGGATGCAGTTCATACCTGCCACTGGGGATGCTGCAGGATACGCTGAGGCCGCCAAGCAGATGCGCCGCATCGAGACACAACGCCGCCATGCGGAAGAGGTGGCACAGAAGGGCCTCGCCGCCGTACAGGACCTAGAGGTCCGGCTAGGAATCACGACACGCTGGGTGCCAGGGAGCGAGGAATGGGAGAAGGCGGCGAAGATGGTCAGCAGCCGCCACTATCAGTGTGCGCTGGACCAGCTCCAGGGCCTTGTGGTCGCGCGGATGTTTGAGTTAACTAAGGTCAACATGTCGGGGACGGGTAAGATCTCATTGCAATAATTTTTTCACGACACTGACACTTTCTTTGCAAGGCTACAAACTGCGGAAGCATATTGCGAAGGTGCTACAAGTGCGTTCGAAAGCGGTGAAGTCGGCGCTGGAACGTTACAACGTTGCAGCCGCCGCAATGGCTCCGCCCAAGCCACAGCTGTCGTGGGCGCAGGTGGTCAAGTATGCCTTCTTGGCGGAATTCGATCTCTTGCGCGAGGGCCGCGAGGACATCCGCGCTGAGCCATGGGCCCTTCCCGCGGGATGTGCGGCCCTCGACCAGCATTACAAGATGCTGAGGGCAGAAGAAGAGATCGAGCGTCTCAACGTCGAGATCGCCCGCCTGGTGACATACATGGCCGACGAGGAGGAGTTCCTCGTATGCCACAAAGAGCGCTTGCGGCAGGAGGGCGAAGACGCACTAGCGCATCAAGTGTACATCCATCGTGGACGGCGCGGTAGGTTCAATGCGCTGCACATGGAGCGCCTGGTGCGGCTGTCCAAGGAGCCGGGGTTCACTGCGGATATCTTCTCCCGCAGCGTGAGCGTCTCGAAGGAAAGACGAGTACCCACCGGTGCCGCAGGCGATGCTCCCGCGCATGATGTCCCCATGCCGGATGCCGCCCCACCGCCACCGCGGGGCCCTTCCAATGCTGATGACGAGGAGGATGAAGATGAGGATCTTGAGGGCGTAGCAGAGGCATTTGAGGCCATCGTGTGCATCGCGCACGATGTGGAGGCGACGGGAACGTGATTCTTTTGGCAGGGAACATTGTATTTGTTTTGTTTACGCCCATCCCTTGCCTCTATATTTTTTATTGGAATTTACATCGATTTCTGGCCTTGCAATAGTGGAGATTGAGTCTTTTGATGGCTGCACTGGCCCGCCATCATCGCGCCATCACGATTTGATGGCGCAGATGGACGCGTGATGGTAACACGGCGGTATATTAATAGTATGCGCTTGTGTTTAAGAGATCTCGGAAATAGCTATAAAATAGCTCTTCAAATAGCGCTGTTAGCGCTATTATTTGAGCATGATTAGCCCGTGCTTGCGATTCTACGGGAACGACCACCTCTTAGAGGTGGATATCACGTACATATCCACCTGTTATTACAGGGGATACCAGGGTAGTATAGGTGGTCACGGAAGCAGATATAAGTAACCTGGCACACGACCACCATTTCTGACTCACCACTACAACACCACGATGAGAGCTGTCTACTCGGGTCTCGCAGGCGCTGTTTTGTCCTGCGTTTCCGTCGCCGCTGGGACGAAAGTATCCTCCTTTGCCGGTGCCACGACTACGTTTCAGTTTCCTCCCGCCGGGCAGACCATAACCGCGCCCGACCCTGCGTTCCCCGACACGAACCAAGTAGGCTTTGCTGGGCCAGCTCCCAGTGTGTCCCCTCACGTCTCTTTGAAGCACTCGGATTAATCGATCTCGTGTCCAGCCGGAAACGAGGCCTACGCCATCGCGACGGCGCTGGCCACCCCCAAGTTCAACAGCGTCTTCCCACTCGTCAATCCCGCCACAGCGGACTCAGACACCGACTTCGACGTCCTCCATAACTTTGGCAACCTCGCCCCATGGTGATCGGTTGACTCGAGCTGGCTGGGGCTTCCCAATGCATTGCCGTAGATCCCAGCCAACTGCCAGCTTGAGCAAGTGCATCTCGTGCAACGGCACGGCGCGCGCTACCCGACAACTGGCGCGCCGCCGCGCTACATGGCCTGGCGGGACGACGGGTGTCAACGTCAGTGGTCCATTGGGATTTTTGGCGACGTGGGAGTATCAGCTTGGAGCGGAAATATTAACGCCTTTCGGGCGTTCTCAACTGTGAGTGCTGTTTCAGTTTGTTTGATGGAGGGAGAGCACATCATGAACCTGATGCTAGATTCAATTTGGGTGTCGGGTTCCGGGTGAAATATGGTGCGTGGCAATCACAACTCATTCCGGCGTTTCGATCGGACTAATCAATCCTTTCTGGCTAGGTGAACTGCTGAAAGGATGCACTGAGGTGCCCGTCTGGCGAACAACCTCACAAGGTACAATGTCCGTATTGATTTTTCTTCACACTCACTGATCCTAATCCCCAGGCCGTATGGTGGACTTAGTCCGTTTTTAAGCGCGGGGGTCCGATCAGGGTAGAAGCTTGTTACATAATCTACACAGCCACTTCCTCCTTAAACCGCGACAAGGGCAGCACTATAGATGGAATTCACGCATTTTAGTATCTAATATTCTTTATCAAACCCCTCTCAAGTTCCTCGAATTTATTTGAGCTTTTTCCGTGCCATTTGAGCTTGGTGGCTGAAAGTCATGTGAGAATCAATGAGATAATTGGGGATTTTATCCAGTGGATTCTGGTGTGTTAACGGAAATTTTGAGTCAGCAATATGGTGTAAACAGGTGTCTAGAGTCTATCCGAACTTAAAAATCACCCCAAAACATGCAGTACATGGCGGAGAAATGAGATATAACAAATGTGGCTGTGCAGATTATATAACAAGATCCTACCCTGAACGGACCCCCGCGCTTAATAACAGACTTCAACAAATTGAGGTACGAGATCAAAACTGTTGAAGCGTCTGTCTGCGAGAGACTATGGTGGACTCCGCGTACATTCAATTTGTTTTTGCAACACTTCATCCTCATCAACTCGTACTTCAGCCTCCACTTCGCCGCCGGCTTCTTCGGCGTCTAATCCTACCAGCAAGACTACCACCAACTCATCGAAATCGAAGCGCCGGGCTTCAACTCGACGCTCGCCCCATACGACGCCTGCCCCAACGGAAACAACTCCATCGCCGCATTCGGCACGGCGCAGGCGCTGCAGTGGGCTGCAGTGTACCTCGCGGACGCCGAGACGCGCCTGCAGCCGTTCATCCAGGGCCTGCCGCTGTCGCCGAGCATCTTGGTTGCGATGCAGCAGCTGTGCGCGTATGAGGTGCGTACCACTCCACTCCATCTCATCCACCCACCCCGACTAGGCATGAGTTGGATTTGGCTCATACATAATCATATTCTGTAGACAGTCGCGCTGGGATACTCGAGCTTCTGCGACCTGTTCACTCAAGAAGAGTGGATCAGATATTCGTACTTGAATGGTATGTTGTATGTCTCCGATCCGTCCAATACAGCGCCGCCTCACCAGTTTTTTTTTGACTGCTTGACGAAAATTTCTTTTCGTCTAGATCTCGCGTTCTGGTACAGTTACGGCCCCCGAAACCCCGCAACAAGCGCACAAGGCATCGGCTACGTGCAGGAACTCGTTTCGCGGCTCACACAAACCCGCATTACGGACTTCAACACCACCGTCAATGGATCCATCGTGTCGAGCGATGTGCTGTTCCCGTTCAGCCAGCCGATATATGTGAACGCGACGCATGATACCGTCATCTCTTCGAGTACGTGCTTGCTTGTTGCTATGTAATACTGGATCGGGATCGGCAACAACTCACTTCACGGTGTGCTAGTTGTGACCGCGATGAACATCACCGCCCTCGCTGCGGAAGGCCCGCTGCTGCTTGACAGGATCCCTGAAGACCATGTATGCTTCTTTCTTTCGGATTTCCACAACATCACTTGAATTTCTCTCGCTCACCGACCTTGCCTCTATCTAGGTATACATAATCAACAACATCGCCCCCTTCGCCTCCAACCTTGTCGGCCAGGTCCTCTCCTGCCCCACCCCCGCACACACCGCCAACGCGTCGTTCATCCGCTGGATCCTCAACGACGCCGTGCTCCCCCTCACCGGCATCGCCGGCTGCGAGAGCAATAGTGATAGTGACGGCGATGGGGGCGGGGGCGGGGACGGGCTGTGTCCGCTGCCGGCGTTCGTTGCGGGGATGCAAACGCGCATAAAAGAGGTCGACTTTGCGTTTGACTGTTTTGCGAATTATACGATTCCGAGTCCGGATGGGATTACGACGGGGCAGTTTCCGAAGTAGAAATTGGCGTGAGGCAAAAGCGTACCATGTCTAGTAGAATTCCGGCCGTAAAATACCGTATACGGCCGGCATTCTTACGGGTCCGTACGGTATACGGTACGGGCCAAACCGTAACCGTATCGAGGCGCGTGAGGGCCTATACCGGACGGTTACGGGTGCGTATACTGTTCGATTTCCCTCAATTCGTAGGGTCACAGGTCACAAGCCCAAAAATCTACGAAAATTTTCGTAGGTCACAGGGTCACAAAGGCTCAATACGAAAGGTTCCCACCAGTTTAAGACAAAATTTTCGCTCCGGGCGGCCCTGCGGGGCAATTTTATACGAAAAAATTCGTAGGTCACACGGGTCGCAGGCCCGCATACGAAAAGATCAATTCGTATGCGGTGTCACACGCCAAATGGTCCTACGAATTGAAGGAAATCGAACAGTAACCGTGACCGCATTACGGTATTGTACGGTTACGGTGGGGATCCCTACTACTGTACTATTACGACCAAGTGTTCAGTGACGCGTGACACTCAGATTTTTTTGATGTGTGCAAAAATCACTTTAATTCAAAAGAAAATTTATCGGGCATCCCGGACATCGAAAATTCCGAAATTGATGAACACTTGGTCGTAATAGTACAGTAACTAAGGCTCCAACCTTTTTCGTTTTTAAACGTTTCTAAACGTTTGTAAACGGATTAATAATCTGTTTTGTTTACGGACCCCTGTAAAAGGTAAAAAAAAGGTAAAAAAACGGTTTAAACGGTTTGTTGTGTGGGGACGCTTCGTAAGTTACATGAGTCATTGTTCCGCCTGATCCTAGTGATGGCGTGGATATTTATCACCTGCTAATTCCGCTACTCGTCTCCGAATCGGAGTCCGACCGTCTCGTCTGCCACAAAGCTCCTCCCAATGCTTTCAAGATCATGTGCTGGGCGTCGCACGGACCACCAAGACCAGTTTAAAAAGCTGTGACTTTTTACATCACTCGACGCGTCTCCCACTTTCGGCTGCCTGGATTATCGAGGACGATCTTGCGTTCACAACTGGTGAGACCCCCGGGATTCGACGGGTCTTTGATTATATAGGTTCACGATTTGGTTTACCGAGCGACACCACCGTGCGAAATACGTTGGCGAAGCTCTTTTGCGAGATGTTTGAGACTCTCAAGTCCGAGCTGGCGGTGAGTAATTTTCCCTTCTATTTATTTCGAGTCTGAACCCGGTCAGAATGTAAAATCCAAGATTGCAGCATCTACCGATACATGGTCAACTCGCTCGATGATGTTCACTTTTGCGGGAACAATTGCCAGCTGGGTCTCCGAGGACTGGCAACTCATCGAGCGTGTTATTGACTTCCACCCCATCGGTGACAAGGAGCACGAGGGGGTTTATGCTGCTGCCGGTTTGGCAAAACGGCTTTCGGAACTGGATATTCTTGAAAAGATATGTCGACTTCAATCTTCTGGCCTCACGAAGCTAACAAAAAATATCTATTACCTTTTAGCCCTCAGCCTAGACAATGCAAGCACAAATGACGTCCTCATCCGTGCTTTATCCGATATCCTCCGGCAAGGTTTCAACATTCAGTGGACTCCTGAAAATTCTCAGATCCGCTGCATCGCACACGTCGTCAACCTTGTCGTTCAGAAGATTCTCGCCACACTCGACGAAGCACATGATCCCGAAGAGCAAGATTATTTTGTCCCGAACAAGGACCTCCCATTCCATTACGATCCTGACTCCGATCCTGAGCTTACTGCGCTCGAGAAGGAACAGTTCGAGAAGGAGCATTACGCTACCACTGATGAAGATTCCGAGATCGGGTTGATCACAGCGCTCAAGCCCGAGTTTGAAAAACTTTCTGCGATTGGAAAGGTGAGCGAACTCTCTTTTCTCCTGCAGTTATTCATTTAGCCATCCAGTTGCGCACAATAACCATTAAAATTTGCTCATCACCTCAACGCCGTCAACGGTTCAAAACTGCTTCAAAAAGCGTTTATACGGTTGATGAGCGCGCACCGTCAGGGAAGCCGCTCAGCTCACTGATGGTGATTCGAGACGTGAAGACCCGATGGAACTACACGGAGGCGATGATCACTCGTGGGTTATTACTTCGCAAGGTTTGCATTTCGTTTTTTGTTTTCCTTTTTTGCAGCAGAAGACTCAACGTGTGGTAGGCAATTGATCAATGGGTGTTTGACCGAGAGGAACTCCGCCCGCTTCTCCTCACAACGGATGAATGGAAGATGCTCCAGAGTTTGGGGAAGATTCTGAAGGTAAGGTGATTCACGATGCTATTCATGTGTAATCTTTTTTTTCTCTCAGGTATTCACTCAAGTTACGCTTGAAATGTCACGTTCCGGGACACCCACGCTGCCGTTCGTGCTCCCGATGTACGAGACGATGATAAACTCCCTCCAAGAGCATGCTGCAAACAAATCGCTTCTGCAGCCACTTCGGGTTGCTGCCACTGCTGGTCTTGCCAAGCTCACTCTATACTACGAAAAGGCTAAGCAATGCCAGTTTAACGTGATTGCGACGAGTAAGTCAATTCCTTCAGTGTGTAACAACTTCTGAAGAAATTTCCAAGTGCTACATCCGGGCCTTGGTCTGGCCTGGTTCCGGAAAATTAGCTTGGAGCGTGCAGAACATGCGCGCATCTTATTTGAATTCGTCTTCGGCACCTACAAAAAAGCTGCGGATGCGAAGGCTCAGGATTTACCTGCAACTAATCAACCACCCAGCTTGAAGCCCACAACAACCGCGAGATCTTTCCTCCACACCGCGTGCATGGTGGATGTTGTCCTTCCGGTTACTAATGTGCTCCCGCCGGAGCCTGAATTCAAGCGATTTTATGACGCAGCAATAATGTATGGGTCTGGTGAGCTCAACGCACCTTTGGCATGGTGGAAGGTACAGCACTCCTTATTTTACCTGTCTTCGCTAATGATCTGGTCTTTTAGATACATGAACACGACTTTCCTGTCATCGCCGCAATGGCGCGCGACTTCTTCGCCATTCCAGGTACCAGTGTATCTGTTGAGCGCCTCTTTTCAAAATCACGACACCTCTGCCGCGAAACCCGCTCCTCCATGCATGCTGACACAATCATGAAAGCAATGCTTACGAAGATGTGGATCAAGGCTGGGTTATTCAAGTTAAGACAGTCGTAACTATATAGTATTATTTACACCGACAATCTATCAAATTCATCGGGCTCAAATCTATCGTTTTTAAACGTTTGTAAACGTTTGTAAACGTTTTCGAACCACTTTTGCGAAATCGCCGCAGAACTCCTGCCTAAAATGGGAATTTGATGGGGGGCAGTGTAGCACTGCCCTGAGGCGCTGCCACGGCCAACATTTGATGGCCGCTAGCAGCCGCTCTGGCAGCCGCGCTGAAGCTGTTCACAAACAAGCCCCAAATATTGTGCTTTGCCATCTTCCCCCATCCCACCTAACAATCCGCCATGGCTCCATCGATGCGGAGTGGTAGTACCTTATATTTAAACTAGTTTCACCAACTATGTGTCCTGTTTGCCTCAACGGCTATTCACCTTTCTGGCCTAAATTGCTTGGCCGCCTGCCTCAGGTTCAATCCTCGACCACACCATTTATTTTCAACACCATCGTTTTTTGTCACAATGCCGCAGCCGTTTTATACGGTCTTGTCAGACTCGTCACTCGTGGCCCTCATCTGGGACATTGTACTTATAGTGTTGAGTAGTTTTATTCCATGCCATAGTCATGTAAGCTTGCGCCGGTCCTCCAATGCTTGGCAATACTGGCCTGCACATTTCACATTTGTCATATATAGAGTACATAGAGTCAATTAATTTGTAAATTCCTGCGAGTGGGCAGGGACAGGTAGGGATCACGAGCTCGCCATCGGCATTGCCGGCATTGCTTCATACACCAAAATCAAATTTGTTGGCTGTGCCGCACCGCCCCCATCAAAATACTATATATGGTATAGGGGTTGCGGCATTTTGGAAACAAGTTTTTCGAACCGTTTACCGTTTTGTTTACGGGCCCTCGTAAACGAAAACTAAACGGTTGGAGCCTTACTACTAACCCCCACTTCCAATGTAATCTTGATCATCACCGCGCGATTTACCACACACTGCACCCCCATTATTTATTTGCGCCTGCAGCAATCGCGTCTTAGTAGTTAGTTTACTTGTTGCGGTATAGAAATGCAGAAACAAAAAGAAAAAAGAAAAAAAAACAATTGCCGCTCACATGATCATGACGGCGCTTACAAGTTACGTTTGAGTTTACGTCTTGCCGTCTTCCGCCACAGTTATAGACTCGTACCTGCTCGGTCTGCTGATGCTCTACTCCTCACCTGCTACAAACCATCTCGAACGAGCCTTATATCTGCTTCCCCGTCGAAAAATCATTTTCTTAGGGGTTCCCTTTCTCCCTTAATTTTTGGGAAAAATCAAGACTAAATTATAACTCTGCTTGCAACACGCACCTGAAGCTCGAAACGCTGCAGCAGAAATCTCCTGTAATCCTTATCGGTACGTGTCGGCGCTAAGCAGGCCTCAGCGCCTCCCAGCCGTTCCCATGCCGCGTTAACGCTGCTTCGACGCCTGGTGGGATCATTATGGTCTGTGGGCACACCATGTCGCTTCTCTTCCACAGTCAACGAGGCACCTCAACGGCGATGCTCCGTCTGCTCCAAGTGCTTTGCTTTATCTGCTCTGCCATCCTGCATGTCCAGACTATTTCTGTCAATCGCACGATCGATGACACCTACGGAGACCCTAGCACTGGCACCTACCCGACGTACAATACTGAAGATTGGATTCCCTCACCCGCACCCGTTAATGGGTACGCAGTTGACGATACGCTTCACGGGTGCGGGAGGCCCACAGTAGATGGGGCCTGCCGCATGACGCTTCATTTCGAAGGTAAGAACCTCCCTAATGCTGCGTGTCCTGCGAGTCTGAATATGTCCATGCACTCAAGGAACCGCCATTTATGTTTTCGGGTATTGCGAGTCATCGTCCGATCTTAACTTCAATACCAAGGTGACGCTGGATGGAGGTCCAGCTGAAGATATTCCCTTCACTTCGCCTCAGGAGTTTGTGTACAACTGCTCATTGTATTCCAAAGCTGGCTTGGAAAGCGCCAATCATACCCTTACCTTGGCAGCAATTACCGCAGTTGAAGATGTGCGGTGGTCTTTCGACTTTGCAATATATACGTGAGCCAGTATTTCCGTGCTCTCGACCTCGCTCTCACGTGCAACCCAGGCACGAGGAGCCAGACTCAGTGTCGCCCACTTCGGCAACATCATGCTCATCGGCACCCTTACCTGCGTCGACGAAAAGGAAGCTCGCAGGCTCCATTGCAGGCGGTGTAATTGGTGGTATACTTCTTTGTAGCGTTCTTGCATTTCTCGCTTGGCGTGCCCGTTCTAAACAGCAGACCCACACGTCTGTCTCTGCCAACGGCAATGATGCCGCTTCTGAAAAGCAGACTCCTCCTTGGTTGCCACAGACCATTCCCGCCGCAGGCTCTTCTGAATTACCGGGACCCGTGCGACCGTATGAGGAGTGGTCGCCTGCGCCGGACCGGGACACTGCTTCTGTCCTCGCTACCACCCACCTCGGCGAGACCCAAGTCTCACTCGCGGAAAGGGCAGTCGCCACCGGGGTTCTCGCCACGGAAGACAAGACTGCGCAACGGTTGAGTGCGTGCCAGGACGAGATTTTGCCGCGTACCCACACCGTCCTCGCGAACGGTGTTGACGTCGCTTCGGAACAGCGGTCTCCTCCTTGGTTATCGCAGCCTGTAATTTCCTCCGAATTACTGGGACCCACGTTACCGCACGAGGAGTGGACGCCCGGGTCAGCCCGCGAAGCGGCATCCGCACTCGTCACCACCATCCCCAGTAACGAGATGCCCTTTGTCGCTCAACGGTGCATCCCTTCCCCCGATCTCGCCATGGAGGATACGAGCTCACAGGAATTCAACACGAACCGTGACGAAGACATTTTTCAGCCGCACATGCAAGAGCTCACGAACACCTCGCAGCCTCTTGTTGCGGAGACAGATGCGCAGCTTATGCCTGAGATGGAAATTTCTTCAAGAGCTATTGGAATCGATTTGGGAACTGCGTACTCGTATGTAACCATCTCAGTCCGTGTCGACTTGTGACCAACCCCTTTTTCATTCCACAGCTGCGTCGGCGTCTGGCAGGGTGATCGTTTTGAGATCATCGCCAATGACCAGGGTAACCGCACCACACCCTCGTATGTCTCGTTCTCCGACAATGGGCGGCTCATCGGTAATGCCGCGAAAAATCAAGTCCTGACGAATCCGACTAACACGTACGTATTTTTTTTATTACGCTGTTCGTTAGCGATGTTCTGACTCGTTGCGTGGAGGGTTTTTAACATGAAGCGGCTCATTGGCCGCAAATTCGATGACAACGAGGTACAGGCTGATATAAAACATTTCCCTTTCACCGTCATCGGTCGGGGAGGCAAGCCGTACATCCGCGTCCAGTACCGCGGTGAGCAAAAGGAATTTGTAAGCCTTTCCTTTTTCTCCTATAATGGTCTTTTGGTTGACTGTTGTTTCCATCATAGTCGCCTGAAGAAATTAGCTCCATGATCCTTCTCAAAATGAAGGAGATTGCTGAGGCGTACCTCAACACGACCGTCAAGGACGCCGTCCTCACCGTGCCTGCGTACTTTAACGATTCGCAGCGCCAAGCCACCAAGGACGCCGGCACCATCTCCGGCCTGAACGTCCTCCACATCATTAACGAACCTACCGCTGCTGCTCTCGCGTTCGGTCTCGACAAGAAGCTCGCCGGCACGGGTGAGCGCAACGTTCTCATTTTCGATCTCGGCGGCGGAACGCTTGACGTGTCCCTCCTGACCATCGAGGACCGCATTTTTGAGGTCAAGGCCACTGCCGGCGACACGCACTTGGGCGGCGAGGACTTTGATAACCGTCTAGTTGATTACTTCTCTGCGGAATTCAAACACAAGAACCAGAAGGGTATGTTCGATTTTATGTGACTTTTTCTGAACACAGTATTGATATTTGCTTCGTAGATCCCTCTGCCGATCATCGTGCCATGCGGCGTCTCCGTACAGCCTGCGAGCGTGCTAAGCGCACTCTCTCTGCCGCCCCACAGGCCTTCATCGAGATTGATTCTCTCTTCGAGGGGATCAACTTTCACACGTCCCTCACCCGCACACGTTTCGAGGAGCTCTGCGGGGACCTCTTTCGTAACACTCTGAAGCCTATCGAGAAGGTGCTCCGTGATTCTAAAATTGACAAGTCGAACGTGAACGAGATCGTCCTCGTTGGTGGCTCCACCCGTATCCCGTGCATCATAACACTTGTGTCGGACTTCTTCAACGGCAAGGAACCCAACAAAAGCATCAACCCCGATGAGGCCGTTGTCTGTGGGGCCGCTGTCCAGGCGGCCCTCCTCTCTGGCGCCGTGCAGGCGGCCAGCCTCTTCGGTCCTGAGCAGCCAACCATACCTTTCGACGAGCGCTGGAAGGAACCAGACTGCGTAGGCCTAAGCCTTCGCGACGTCACACCGCTCTCCCTCGGCATCGATACTATGCCATTGGGCGTCATGGCTATCCTCATCTCACGCAACAGTGTCATACCAGCCAAAAAGAGTGACGTGTTCACGACATACATTGACTATCAGACTGAGGTGCTCATTGAAGTATACGAGGGCGAGCACGCACGCGCGAAGGACAATAACATGCTCGGCAAATTCGAGCTCTTCGGCATTCTGCGTGCGCCGCGCGGTGTCCCGCAGATTGAAGTCACTTTCGAGATCGACGCGAACGGGATTCTCAACGTATCCGCATACGATAAGTCGACCGGCACGTCGAACAGCATCACCATCAACACCGACAAGGGTCGGTTGTCGAAGGAGGAAATCAATCGCTTGGTTGAGGAGGTGAGGAATTAGTATATGGTAGCCTTTGTTTCTTCCTTGTGTCTCCTTGTGCTGACTTTCTTGGAGTGGCTGCGCCCGCAAAGTGACTAATACTAAATACAACAAACCGAACCACTCTGGCTTTATTTGTTCGTCCTACCCTGATCGACTCTCACCTCTAAATCGCTCCACGGCTGCAGTATTGGGTAAAGCTGCTTCAGATGAAATCGAATATAAATTTATGCGTGAAATTTGCACCCGTTGCCGTTACAGGGCTCGGGTACGGTGTTTGTTGGTTCCCAAAAGAATTACAAAAAAAATGCGCCCAAAAAGGAAAGAGAAAAGGAAGAAAAAAGGGAAGATTGTGTGCCAACCTACCCACTGCTGCCACTGTGCCACCCCGTTTTCAAACTGTTTGTATTGAGTATTTGGCTCCTGTTATTACAATGTTGAAGTTCACAGTCGCCTGCAGATTTCATTAGAATCAGAACGATCTCTAGTTCCAAATGCTCCGATTCTTCGAGGCTGGGTCAATGGTAATCTATACATCCAAGTCAATGAAACAGTCGGGATCTTGGAACCGCCGGAGAACACTAGACCAAAGTGTTTCTACTTCAAATGTGGTGAAGACACCTGTAAAGGAGGTAGCAGAAAGAAACTCTGCCAGAATCCTTGTCGCGACTGTAAGCAATTGAGTTGTGAGAGAAGGAACAGGGCATCTCCAAACAAGTGCCATGTACAGGCCAAGCATGGAGTTTGACTGGCTGAACCAAAGGTACAAATTAAGTTGAGGGTGCTATTAGGGGTGCTCAATTCATTGTTCGGTTCGTGCGGTTCGTGAATTTAATAAAATAATACTCGTTGTTTGTTCCTGTCAACAAAGTCAAATAAAAATCTGCCGCCCTTGTGGACGCTTCCACTATGTTCCACACACGCGCTCCGATTCCAGTACGTGTTCTATTTCGAGGTACGAGTCCCCACGTCACTTATATTCTCATGTTCATGGAGATTAATTAAAGCTTTTGCTCTCACGGAGTCCGGACCGCGCGACCACACCTTGATACCCTCCAATTCTATGGCAGATATTCTGTAGTTCTATGACAGATAATCCTCACTCAGTTTACATCCATGCCAAAGTAGTTATTCATAGTTAAAACAACCGGTTCAGTAGCGCAATTCGTTTAATTCTACCCTGCTCCTTCAAATAGTTGTCTGTTTCATAGGCTGGCACCTGCGCATCTCCAACGACATCGCCCACAAGAGCTTCTCCATCTGGATTTGCTATATCTGCGTGGTCTTCAGGACTCTCGTCGATACGCCACGAAACCTCAGGATGATTATTGAAATCGATGGCTATGTTGTGTAATACCATGAGCGCCTCGATGGTCTTGTAAACTTCTTGAATGTCGTTGTGGGCCTCCATTCCCCGTAGCGAGGGAAATCGGTCCTTCAATAGACCGAAGGCATGCTCAATAACAATTCGGACAGAAGAAAGCCGGAGGTTGAAACCCCGCATGCGCTCTTTCTCTGCATCGGCAGCAACCTCAATTTCGGGCTCGTCGAATGGTCGAACTGTGAATGGGGTGGATGGGTATCCTATTGACAAAGATCAGCCACAAACATCAGAAGATATCAATCTAAGAGACCTTTATCAACGAGTATGTATTCACCGTTCTCAAAATACCGGTGCCGACGCATCCACAAGTCAGAATTTTTGAAGATCTTTACATCTGTAACAGCACCAGGCCAACCAAGTTCAAAGGAGGTAAATTGTTTCTTGTTATCACAAGTGGCCTGGATATTTGTCTAGAAACATGCATGTTATCAAAGTTTGTTAGATCTTGCGTCAAATAAAAATACCCCGAACTGTTTCTTTCGTGTCATGAAATGATGCCCCTGCTGGAGAGGGCGCTCATTGAAGAAAATCAAGGAGCCGTCGCCTGCACCAAGGCATCTCGGGAAACCGGAAACATTCTCGATCTCCGCTTTAATGATAGCCTTGCCTTAATGAGTAGGCCATCCAATGAATCGGGGTCGTAATTCACGAAGTGCTCGCCGCACTCGTTTTCAATAAAGGAAGACAGTCCCATAACCGATTGAGAGTTTCTGAGCAGTTCCGAGGGAATCTGAGCCAACCATGCCATAGCGTATCAGGAAGCATCCAAGCTGGTATTTGACATGACGCTGGGGACGCCAACCGCGAGACTAAGAAATCGAACATGTCTCTACCAATACTTCATTTCTTTGTTGTTAGATTTTGACAGAACCAATTATATGACCCATACCGAAACATGTGACGAAATTCCCGGTCTGGGGCCCGCAGGCACACAGAGAAAAAATCGGTTGACTTCGGTATCTAGTTGTAAGGTCCCCTAGACTCGGGGGATGCCATCTCCTCGGCAATTGCGATCCAATTCAGTGCAGAAAGCTCGAGCATATCAATGCCATCGTCTGTGATAAAATCATCTAAATCATCTAGATCAGTGAATAGATCAAGATCAGAGTCGTCATCAAGTGCAAAGGAAGCTGCAAGAAGCTCCTCTGCAATGTGGAGAGCATCCAATTGAGTCTGTGCTTTCGTAGGTCGCGGCATAAGAGAGAAGCAATGTTATTTGGATTTGTTTACAGGAACAAACAATGAATATAATTTTATTAAATTCACGAACTGCACGAACCGAACAATGAATTGAGCACCCCTATTTTGTATGCCCCAGGAAAGGCATTACACCGTGTGAATAAATTTAATTGAATGGTTATCATAAAGCTAGCGTGATTTTGGGTGGACTTTCAACTTAGACCTAAGCAAAATATCAAGAATTGAGCAAGAACGAAGCAGTTGAATAGCACCTGCATCCGGAGTGCATGTGAATAAATTGCCTTATTAAAATAGTAAGTTATTTGGTTTCACTTTTGTGCACGGGACGGAGTCACGTGAATAATTATTACCCTTTCTGGTTTCACTTTACCCTTCTGTTTTCACTTTAACAATGAATACGGTATGGCAAATTTGGACCCAAATAGAGGCGGCGATCAAAAGCTGTGGCAGGTTCTTGACCAAGATGATGGCAGATCAACCCCATTTCTTATCTCCGAATAGCTTCTGATTGTCTTGCTTGTTTCTCCACCAAATCTTCAACAATTCACAAGTTTTGGGGCTCATTTTCATACCTGACTTCGAGAACTCGCCCCACGTTGACACCCTCTTCGAAAATGCATTTCTCTCGGCTCCTGGTACCTCGAAGACAACCGCAGGCCGACCTGGAGCGGCTCAATCCGACGACCTCTATAGCGAGCTACCCCTATTTGTGATGGACCTAGCATTTTGCTGGTGTAGTCTGAACAACCAATCCTGTATTATCCCATCTTTATAGGCTGGTAGGTGTCCACCCTCTCGCTCACGATGGACTATCACACAGAATCACCAATTTCACTTGTGCAGGAAAATGGATTTTTTTGGGAGGGTTATATGGATGTAGGGAGCTTATTTCGCACTTGGGGGTATATTCAAATACGTCATATGGAGTCATCTGCACCTCAGTTTAGGATGTTGATAGGCTCTGTACATTGCAGGACACAACATTCCGTCATCCTCCCAATTCCACCCATCGTGCCTGACTAGCAGGTGCGATATTTGTGGAGACAAAAAACTTCGGATATAAATTTTTAGTGTATAATAGCATATCTACATCTTTTAAATGACTGGGAATGCACTAGGGTGAATGTGAACAAGCAATTTGACGGGGTGGCCGGTCAGGCCGTTTATCGCCGTTTCGGAGTGCCCGCCGAAATAAATTCGACAAGTCACCGAATTGGCGTACAAGAATTCAGATGATGGTCATAACTCACTTGTGGGATGCATATCTTCATTTCACAGCCCATAAACCAGCACTCACTTAACTGTATACCTGCGCTGGAGGGCCAAAGTGCTAAGGTGGCCGGTTGCCCAGTCAGATATAGTAACATTTCAAGTTTTTCCGTGAGTGAAAGCTTATATGAGTTTTTCACCTGTATTTTCAATCCGATGTCTCATGAAAAACTCATAATGGTTTGATTAGTTTTACACATTTTTCGCATTTTTCACCACATTACATGGAAACTGGTGAAAAATGCATAATTCTTCCATAGTATGTAAACTTCTGCATGAAACACTGATAGAAAACTTTGGAAATTTATCATCAGTTTTTGACCTCAGAAACTTGAATACTTCAACCAGCGTACTTTGAAAATCAGGATCATATAAATCAATGAACCAAGAGTTCGATACATTCATCTCATCCAGGCAGTACAGCCGAAAGGCCCCGGAAAGGAACGAAAAAAATACCAAATCGACGAACATATGCTGCCGGGAGGAATTGAACCTCTGTCTCTCCCCGATCTGATGGCATTGCCCCGACGGAGGCAAAGTCAAGGAACAAAGCAGAAGCTTTGCATTGCGATGTCCTTGTAAGGCTCGAGGAGCACTCACAATCAGAAACATTATACGCCTGCCATGGCAGGGGATTGAGTGTTACTGAGTGATAGACGGCTGTCTATTCAAGAGACAACCTGGAACTTTCGTGAACTTGTACTATCCCCCCCGCCTCGCCGGACATACCTAGTACTCGGACGAACACTAATATCGCGCCCATTTCTGATTCGTTTGACTCGAAACCTGATGTGCTGTGAAGCCTAGGATCCGGGATACAAGATACATATAAGACATGCACCTCAAACATGTTCAAATCGCCTCAGGAAATTCAAACAATTCTGCAAGTTGGCTATTTTTAGACAAATACATTTTCCGAGCGCGCTGTGGTCATGTACATGTGGGCTAACGCACCTCAGAATGTTCATACAGTACCCATGAATACCTAGACCAAGTTTAATAATATTCCGTGGCCTGGCTGCTTCGCAATATCGATTTTTCTATGTTGTCTGATATTTGCTCCTGTCTGTTATATGGAGCAGGGCGTTGTCGGAGGTCTTCATCTCATCCGGGTACAATCCCGAGCTTCAATTAGGCTTTGAGGTACAGTTTTGTGACAATTTTTGGCACTGGGGCATGCCAAGATGGGAATTGAGGCACCGGTGTACAGATGCTCCATCAATGGGACTGATACTAACGGGGAAAGTTTGCCAAACAGCCGACGGGCATCGCATACCTCTTGAAGACTTCTAAAAAAACCTTAAAAATGTGCCAATGTGGCTATTACACTGCAAGAGAACCATGTGGAGGATTGGCACTGAGAATATTGAAAAAGCGCACATTTGCACACTGAACTTGTCCCAGTGAACCCTTCAAGAGCCCTACGGTCCAAAAACATGATATAAAGTGAGATCGGATGGAGAAAAAGTGGTGTACAAAGTTTCATAGCAGTCCGTTCAGAAATGGGCCAGGGAGAACAAAAGCAATACCAAATCGGGCAATTACCTAGAACTCGGACACGTGCACTCATCCAAAAGAATGGTGTTGTTTGCTCAATTCTCGTCCGTTTTTCATAAAGTAAAGACTCAGAACAGGGTAAAAGATCAAATGCTGGTGATCTACGTACTCAGCCTGGTGCCAAATAATGTAGATAAAAAGATATTGACCGCCCTTCCTTAGGTGTCCGGGTTCTAGGGGGGGATAGTAATGGTAGTCTTGGAAATTTTAGCTCTATTGTCAATCTAGTGTTAATATTTGGCCTCATCAACTCAATATATCCCCCCAAATTCTCAACCGTGAAACTCAAAGTCTGCATATAGATCTATCGGCAGACTTGTATTTGATATGTCATTGGACGGGAATGGAGTTTTCTCTCCGCTTGAATCTCTGTCTACCATTCCTGCTTCAACCAGGTGTTTGTCGAAATTTGACTGGCATCAAGATGACACATCAAACCCAATAAAACTCGGACGTGGGGATGGATCTATGTGTTTTTATTCCTCTCCGGCATTGAGCGGGCACCCATAGGACACAGCGAATCAGGGTTTCAAAGGAAAAACCGTGCGAAGAAGACTCATGCTATTGGGAGGAATCGAACCTATGCCTCTCTCTGATGATACGCTTCCTTGAAGATATTACGAGCAGAGAGCGACCACCCGCGGTCCACAGTAGTGTTGCCGCGACTTCAGACTTAAGCTGACAAAGTCGACTCGAGGTCGCCGACTTGAGTCGAGTCGAGTCGAGTCGGGATGGTCGACTCGAAGTCACTCGAGTCGACTTGAGTCGGTTTCGGGGTAGGTCGCGTAATTCAGCCCGAAAACGCGATTGGGAGCATGATCAAAATTTGTGACATAGGTGTCACCATCACATGTACGTGGGATTCTGTGACAGCCAAAAAAATTATTTTTGCCTTTTGAGTTTTTACGACCTCCGGAGGGCCTAGGATCAGTTCCAAAAATATGTCGACTTGACGACTCAAGTCGACTCAAGTCGACTTGGCCGAGTCGACTTCCAAATGAAGTCGACTCAACAAGTCGCGACTCGACTTTTGGAGTTGCGGCAACACTAGTCCACAGTAGCTTATGTTCCTTGCCTTGTGGCATAGGGCACAGTAGTATACTACTAGGTCAACTTACAATCAAGTACAGGATTTCTGAGGTTAGGTTCACAGTGGAAGTTGAAAACTATTCCGTTTGAAGAAAGTCGAACCTCAGTAGGTATCACGTAGGGCAAGGAACCCGGAAAACGTTTGATACACTCCGAGTCCTGTTGCGCGTTCGCAAAGAGGAAAGGACACCAGGAGTGACGAAAAAAAATGGGTTCAACTCGTATGCCGCCGGGAAGAATTGAACCTGCGCCTCTCTCTGATGATACTTGCACGGCTTTGAATAGGGCCTATCACGAGCAGAGACCGACCAACCATGGTCTACAGCAGCTTATTGGACCTATATTGGAAGTTACATTAGGGAGGTTGTGCAAAAGCCGCACGAGCCGCATGCGGCTTTTGTGCCTTGTGCAAAGCCATGGGATAAACCAATGGATTTATGAGTGAATCAATGTTTATTTCAGGGAAATATGGCTAGATTAGATGCTATACAGCACATTAAACCACTTACCAAATATGATGTGGATCATTTTTGACGTCATTTTCCGGCGGCCCCACAGCTGCTGTGCGGCTATGGCCATGATGCTGCCAAAAAAAGCCATTTTCCACGCTCCCAGCTCTAACCTGATTGCCAAAATCGACATCAATAGCTTGCAACACCTACAACGCACTGTTGGTATACATAGTTAATAGGGAAACAAAGCCGCACAGTGCCGCATGCGGTTTTGCACAATGCAAAAAAATTGTATGCGGCTTGTGCGGCTTTTGCACAACCTCCCTATTAGCATATCACTTTGAAGCAAAGAGAGGTCGGACGGCTGAGGTTTTGGTCGGACTTTGATGTTCAAATATTCATAGTGGAAGTTGGAAAATTATTCCTTTGGAGGAAGGTTGAACAACGGTATCAGGCCAGCATGACAAGGTGTTTGTTTGAGAATTGAATCTTCAAATATTCAACAATAATACCCGTGAATTACGCACAAAAAAGCTCAACATGCAGAACATAGAATTACCCAGCCATTGTCGCCGATTGAGGTGGTAAAACAAGATGAATGGACCGAAACATTCCGCTCGGAAGAATCGAACCTCCACCTCCCCCAGTGATTGCAAGAACAAAATACAACACAATCAAGGGGCGACTGACCATGGTCTAGAGCGGGTTATTCTCGCTGTAGCTGCGTCCTGTGGTATACTATTGCTTTTTTTCACCAATCCAACATAACAAAGTGCTGGGTTGTGTCTTGGATGTTGAAATACGCACGATGGGATGAAACCGTGTAATTTAATTAACCAACAAAAAGAGCTGAACTTGCAGAACATAGACCAACTCATCCCAGTGATATCAGCTCGGCAGATTAATCCTGCCCCCAAATCGCCGTGAGGCCTGATTAAATCCTGGCCCCAATTTTTGGGGCCGCTATTTTTCTCGATTAATCTTGTAATTAATCTTGTAGTAGTACAAGCTGTATGTATGTAGGATTAATCTAGACACCCCAACCATCTCTGCGATTAAATCTCGAAGAAGAGGCCATGTTTAATCCTGCAATGCGATCAAACATCGATCTTCTGCCGATTAATCTGGAGTCGCAGGGATTGATCAGGTTTGAGCTCCCCGACGGCTTACCGCTAAATAATTTTGGTATTGATTTAATCATCGATTAATCTGGGTGTCGATTATACAAAGGAAATCGTAATCAGGGTTACTGGGCAGAAGAAATGATTCAAAGACAACGACACCTCGTTAACAATGACCACTGTGGCAAACACGGCATTGTAGCCTTTGTTGCTGGTTGCAGTGCAGGCTGCCATCCCACTGCACCTTGAGGAATGCTGAGGCAACAGGGAAAGAGCTTAAGGACAGAAAACCATGGTCATGCAAGTAGAACATACCAATCCAGAGACATGGTGCCATGCGCCACAAGTAACTCTGTGGTTGGAAAAAAAGAGAACAAAGTCAGTAAAGCAGAAGGACAAGGGATCCAGAGCAACGCACTACAATATGTGGAAAGCCAAATTCAAAAATGCACAACCTTGGGTCAAGAATTTATGGCATATGTCATAGCGTGACATCAGCCAATGCAGCATTGATTGATGTGCCAACACCGGCATTGTGGCTGGGAGGCCGGCAATCCTTTGTATGCCTTTGTGCTCATCCCTCTCCCCTGTTCCTTTCTCTCTTGGTGTTGAATAGCAGTTCAATTTTACAGCTGGTCTATGCACAGTTTTCTTGACAGAATGGTGTTACTAGCAGCTGTTAAGGACTGCACCAGAATCAACTCGAGCTGAGTGCTCTTTTAACGCCGAGCCAATCACTTCTTTCTTCCATTTTCTTCCTCAACATCACCATCTCTGCATTCCCCACACACATTCCTAGTAGAACATCTCCGTTGCATTTCTGTGCTTAGTTATTCTAGTCTGAAACCAAATAAGTCACTTGCCGAAGTTTGAGACTCCGGAAACACATCAATGACTGTCACTTTTTTTTTTTTTTTTGTCTTGCGGAGCGTTTGAGTAGTGGGGTTGGAAAGCACTGCAGTTTTGTCTGCGCTGTTTCCCTTCCGTGCTGTTTAGCGCTTTTGCGCTTCCATACACTTTCAGGCTGACATGGTCGGTTGCCCCACCCGCTATAGTTTGAGGCCATGGACTTAAAACCCAGCCAGAGGAAAGAATAACATCAGCCGCCCGAGGTAATGCGCTAGCGCACTTATGCCCGACTTAGTCGCTGCACATGTGTGGGGCTTCACGCAACCAGCTCCGGTGGATTTAAATGGTAAGTACCATTTTCCCCCATCATTGCCAATCACCTGATACCCACTAAAACCCCGGTCTCCCTTGTCCAGTCTTTAGGGAGAGATTCCTCATTTTTGCCCCACTCCAGGTTTTCAACACTAGTTTCTTCTTGATGGCTCTTTTTCCATATTTGATCTCATTTGTTGCCGCGCAGTCCACCTTGAGTCTATTAGAGAGCTTGCGCAAAAGCCGCACAAGCCGCTTGCGGCTTTTTTGCATTGCGCAGAGCCGCGGGGTTATTTGAATTATTACGTTAACAAATGTCATGTTGAAGTTGAAAACTGGTCTGTAATGTCGGAATCTGTGTATTCTGTGGACGCTGTGGTGGCCCATGTGTGGGAAGTCTAACATTTGACCGCATCAATAGCGCTTGGTTTCCACTCCGCCTCGCCACTCAGGTTCTATGATGTCACTGACATGATATCTATAGCCGTTCCGTTCACCTGACAACATACCAAATGCCCACAGACGGCTACCGCATGTAGAAAATTATACAAATTCTATTCATATGCATGTATTACAAATCACCAAAGCAAAGTTTTCCCATGCGGCTCTGCGCAATGCAAAAAAGCCGCACGCGGCTTGTGCGGCTTTTGCGCAAGCTCTCTATTATTAATTGCGTGACGGCACCGGTTTTGTACTTCAGGCAGGGATGCTTCGGGTTTGTCCTGGATAACTCGTTCATTTCTTATTCTCCACACAAGGTGGGCGGACTCCGAGACTAGGATCCGGAATAGACGCATGCTACCAACATCACCGCGCGTAATTGCTGCGCAGCCCATTATTTGCCCAAGTGTCGGCGGCGGTAGGTTTGTTCCAGTCTTCATACGCCATAGCTCACTTGCGAGTTCCCATATTTCTTTCTGACCTGTCGCTTCGCATTTCGTCAATATATGTTCCATTGACTCGATTGTTCCGTATCCGCATTTCTTGCATTCCGCTTTATCTTCGTGGCCGGGGATATTGGTCCAGTGCGGGCCCACTTTGTATCCGCCGTGGAGCATCATCCACAGGAAGAAGCGGGCACTTCTTGATACATCTTTGTGGGTTGTCGATTTCCAAATCTTCTCTTTTGGGGGCAGCTCATCCGAGGGGTCAGCCACGGCGGCTTGGGTGAGTTCTATGTTTTTCTTTGTTGTTCTTTGGTCTAGTAACTTTCTATATCTCCGGAGGCTCCGTTTGTTCCTCTGGATTATTTTGTACGCCTTTGACTGGGTCAGTGCCTGGAGCTTCACCCCAGGTAGCACAAACCTCGTGTCTGGCTTTATTTTCACGTCATCCTCCACTGCTTTGGCACAGCCGGTTGCAGCCAGTTCAACCGCTGCTTTAGTTCCGGTATCCTCTGCCGGGCTTTTCACCCAGGTGAGGGTTGTCCTTGCTTTCCGTCTTCTCATTTTGGAGACAATGGCCTTTAGGATTTGTCCATTCTCTATATTCAGGAATCCCTCGTCCTCATTCCTTGTCAAGAATTTCGTCATTGCGTCACATGTGGTCACACATCACCGATTCCAATTATGTGCCAAAAGGTTGTGTAAATATAGACCGCCACCCAGAAGTTGTGTCTTTTTCATTCTTGAAAGTTGTGTCTGTGCTTTGGGTTGCGCCTTGTTGAGATTTTTTTTACAAGGGTTCAACGTGTGCATATCCTGTATGTGACAAACCTGTGCTTTTTTGCCATGTCATGTGTAGGTAGTGCTATGAATTTTTGGGACTTCCAGAGGTTGTGTTATCTTTGGGCACAAGTTATGAATTCATGGGTGGTTACCTTCAACCTGTGCCTTTTTTCACTAATTCAGTTGAAGTGGTGTAGATTTTGATAAAAATACCCGAAGTCGGGTCCCAAATAATATTGCAATGCTATTGCAACCATACGATTGAACTTAATTAACCTAGAAAAGAGCTCAACCTGCAGAACATAGATCAACTCATCCATCCTCGACGATTGAGGTAAGTAAAAAAAGAAGAATGAACCAAAAAAAGCGGTCTCAGTACTCTCAAAGCATTCTGCCCGGAGGAATCGAACCTCCACCTCCCCTAAGCAAAGCTTCGAAAAACACAGCACAATCAAGGGGCGACTAACCATGATCTAGAGCAGCTTATTCTCCCTGTAGCTGCGTCCTGTGGTATACTATTGCTTTTTTGTACCAATCTAGAGTAACAAAGTATTGGGTTGTGATTTGGATGTTTCAATACGCACGTCGATTGGATGAAACCCCGTAACTTAATTAAACAAAAATCAAGAGCTCGACCTGCAGAACATAGACCAACTCATCCATCCTCGATGATTGAGGTAAGTACAAAAAGAAGAATGAACCAAAAAAGCGGGCGCAGTCGTTTGAAGCATTCCGCCCGGAGGAATCGAACCTCCACCTCCCCCAGGCACGAGGGAAGCATCACAAGCACAGGGTGATCAACATGGTCTAGAGCGGCTTTATTCATGTAGCTGCGTCCTGCGGTATGCTAGCGTTTTTGCTAACTGTAACCAATTCAGTGTCGCAAGATATTGGGTTGAGAATTGGATCTGAATCATCAAATATTCAACAATCATACCGTAATTTACTGTAAAGCAAGAACTCAACACTGTGCCGAATATAGAATTACTCGATGTAGCTGTGTCCTGGGGTACGATAGGTTTTGTTTCACCGGTTCAGAGCGACATGGTGTTGGGTCGGTTCAAATATTCAACACTCAGACGAAACTCAGGAGCATATCGTAAATCAATAAAAAACAAGAGCTCAAGGTGCAGAAGATCGAACCACTCGTTGATTCTCGCCGATTGAGGTGCAAAAATATGACGGTCTATCCGTCACATTTTTCATTTCCAAAAAAAAAATTGAGACCCAAGAAAAAAAAAACCCGCAAAGCTCAGAATACCTCAGGACTGCATATATATATACTACATGGATGCTATCTTTTTTTTTTTTTTTTTTTGTGTCAAAGTTTATTCCCCTCTGTGTCTAGGACATATGGTAGGGATAAAACGAGCTGTAGTGGTACGTGTCGTAGGTAAATTTGGAGCTGTCGTAGGTATCTAACATAAGCCTAAACTTTGCGACACCGTGCGAGACGGGCGCGAAGCGGAAATTCCGCCGAGAGCAAATGATTATGCTAAGGTTCATGAGGTCGTGAGTGGGTATAACAGGTGTAACGAGGTGAGAGAAAAGTAAGAAATAAATCTAATGCCTATTGTTCGCCTCTTGGTCCGGTAGTTCAACTTTCGCGAAGTCGCCGTATGCGGCGTGAAATCTACCGGACTCTTGGATGAAGTTGAACAGCGCGGGGAGGAGCTTGAGGGAACTGAGGAGGGTCTTCGTGCGTCGGGCAGATCGACTGGCAGCGTATAGCTTCGAGCGGGCGGCGGCATGGGCGGGGCAAAAGTGCAGGAAGTGGTCGACGGTCTCGTCGACCCTTCCACAGCAGAGACATAGTGGGGTGGGGGATTTCTTCAGACGAAAGAGGTGCTTGGATAGTGGGATGTGCTGGGCTCGTAGTTGAAATAACAGGGAGGAGTGTTTCCGTGGTAGGCATGCGGTGAGCTTCAGAAATTTGTTGGATGGGAGCGATGGGTCAATCTCCTTAATGCGAGCGAAGCGCGATGACGCTTTGAATTGCTTCGTCGCAGTCGTCTCGAGTAGGCGGTGGTGGGTTAAGGCCAGGGCGGATTTACCAAACGGCAACCTCGTAAGAGCCGCAAGCGGCTCCCCGAAGTTCCCAATCTGCGCCGCGCGCTTGGCCGCCTCGTCCGCTGCCTCGTTCCCCGGTATGTCAACATGTCCTGGTGTCCAGTCCACCCGTAGTTTGAAGTCGCGATGCACCCGACGAGTTTCTCGCAGCCTGCGATGGAGTATGTCCCATATGTGGCACCCCAGGCCCGGTGCGCCGCTCGTGGTAGTGGCTATCGCTGCCCTATTGTCAATGCCCAATGGGATGACCCCCTCAATTACCTCGTCCCCTTCTTCGCGTAGGCATTCCAGTGCCAAAACCTCTCCGGCTCCCTCGGCCTCGTACACCCCGTACCTCTTCGCCGTCCCCAAACGCACGCCCTTGGCCCGCTTGACTATCCCATCCACCATTAGCAAGCCCGCAGCACCCACGAAACCATCAATGAGCGAGCCGTCCGAAAACAGCTGCACCCTCGATGTCTCCGCGAGCGCCCACTCTTTCGCCTCGTCCTTGTTCTCCGCCACCCGCACCCCCACCGGGGGCTTCCAGTACACCGAACGGCGCGTCACCGGGATCTCCTCCACGAGATTCTGCTTCACATCCTTGTAGGCGTTCATCAAGAAGTGCAAGGGGTGTGGGTGGCGGAGGACGTGTCGGCGCCCTGCGTTCTGGACCGCCTTGTGTAGAGGGTGCGTGGGCGGTAGTGTCGCATACCGCAGTGCTGCCTTCTGCAGAAGCTTGTCGATAGCTAGGTGAACCAGGAGGAGGTTAGCGTGCGCGCACATCAAATCGCCCGGGGAAGATGAGATGCCTCCAACGATGAGTCGCGCTGCGCGCAGCTGTATCGAAGTGAGCTTTGTCACCACTGCCCGCCCGTCATGTCGCCTGTTCGCTCCCCTCTCCCTCTGTCCCATTGGAGCTAGAGCTACCTCCGCCCCGTAAAAAACGCGAGGGAGGCAAATCGAAATGTAGAGTCGGCGGATGTACTTCAGCGCGACACCCCTCGAGACCTGGGCGAGCCGCCGAAAGGCGGCGACCCACTCGTTTCCCTTCGCTACCATCGCCGCGCGATGCACGTTGAAGTTGAGGTCCTCGTCCAACCAGACTCCGACCAGCTTGACAGCCGCGCTGGGCTTGATCACCACGCCGTTGATCACCAAGTTGGGTCGCTTCTCCGGTATGAGCTTGTCTTTCTGTCCGAAGTGCTGGTGCTGCGTCACGGTGTGCTTCGAAAAACAGATGACCTGGTCCTTCTCGGGCCCGAACGCAGGATGCTATCTTATGATGGTCAATCTACATTATTTTTTCCAAAAAAAAAAAAACTTGAGTCTCAAAAAAAAAAAAAAAAAAAAAAAAAATGGAATCTCAGAATTACTCGTACATTATCGAGATGCCTCGAATCAGAGTGCATCTGTTTGTACTGCCGAAATTTCCCCATTCACTATCTCAGCTGACCCCGCTGTCTTCCTTTTCTCCCACACTGCCCCATTTCCCAAGGTCAAATATTTGTTTTCAACGGAGCGCCCACTTGGCGCTCATGTTGCAGCATCAAATCTTGGCGATTTCGCCGATCTACGTTCGCCAGCCTTGGCTTAACTGCCTGCCGTTCAATTCCGAGAAATCACGCGGCCTTTTCCAAGCCTTTTCTCTCGCGCTCAAAACCCGAAGATAAGGGAGGGCCGTCCGAAGGCGTTCTTTCGTTCTTTCCCCCATCATCTATCCCTCCCGCAATACTTCTCTCTCTCTCCGCTACACCGTTCAACATGATTTTCTGCCCTCAAGCCACCACAAGACCTCGCAAGTGTTCTGGACTCCAAAATATCTGGTGATAACTCAAGGCGCTCAAGCCCACTGGTCAAGACAAACAAGCACCGCAATCAGATCCCGCAAATTTCAAGGCTTCAAATGAACGCAGATTTTTCACGTTTCTCAAGGTCTATGGGGGTCTTCCCTCGGTTTCATATACACAGTCGTTAATGCTCATAGCGCTCGCCCCATCCAAGATTTTTGAGGAACTGCGTCCAATTCACCTGGAGCTTAAGTTTCAACGTTACAGCAATAGACCATTTGAACTGATCTCATCCCCGCCAGCGTGCCTCCAGCGGTAATCAGCCCTGCGCCGAACCAGGTGTGTGGGACCCACCCCTTTGCAGTCCTGAGTTTACTGACCTTCTATTTGGTGCTTCGAGATGCCGCTGCCCTTCTTTCATCTTCGCCTCGCCGCTCTCACACAAGTCTTGCGCGGCACGATACGTAAGCGCATCCCAATATCAATTCAGCGTCCCCCCGCTCGCCCTGTCACCATCCCACAGATTGTCGTCGTCTGGGCGTTCAGCAAGGCAGATGCGGTGATATTAGACAGGATGCGCACGCGCCGCATGCGGCTTTTGGCTCTTTTGCAAAGCCGCGCGGAATTTTTTGTTTTTTATCCATTGAACTAGCTCTATTCTACCTCTGACCATGTTTCACAGCTCAAACCCTGCACCTCTACTTAAGGCTTGTTGAGTTCGTCCCGACGGCAAGCGTGGGAAATGCCGTACTTTGACGGCATCACTGCCTTTGTCTTCACCACCACGCCGTTCTCGACGCTTTGCCATGGCGCGCTCAAAGAAACGACCCGGGAAGGATTCCTCCCGTCCAGCAACACGTCGTTCGACTCGTTTGAAAGCCAAAGAGCACATGGAATCTTCGGATGAGAGTCTCGAATCTCACGCAGCAGATGCGCTCGAAGTCGAACGCGAAGACAGCCCGCCCTGGGCCGGTATCAGTGATTCGCAGTTGCCAGAGGATGACGAATACACGAAATCGTCGTCTCCCGAGCCGCAAGACGACACCGATAACGATCCGACGCTGTCCGATTTGGAACAAGGCCCTCACGCTGTTTCGTCGTCTCAAGTAACCAACGCGCGCTCTCCTCGCTGGCAAAGCTGGCAGGATCGCTATCTTGCCTTGGCTGTCGACCAGACGCGTCCTTTCTTGTTACTCCCTTCCGAGCGCGAGGCGGGCTGGAATAGGACCGCCGAAGTCCTGCTTCGGGACAGTAGTGCTGGTGGCCGGAATTCAGCTGTTGATAGAACTGGCTCAGCTTGTAAGAATAGATTCATAAAGCTCATGAATGAGCATAAGGTGTGTCGCAGCTCTCTCAGCTCGCCTTCGGCTCACCTTCTCCCTCAGAAAGGCGAAACAGAGTCGCGGATGAAAACCGGGGCTGTTGAAGAAGTATCGAACCATATAAAAGTATGTTTGTGAAACTCCATCGCAGTTGACAACTCACCGGTTTCAGCTGATGACAGAATTACAAGCGATTATGGATGACCACCAAGGGTCGGCGAAGGATCTCTCTGCAAAAACCAAACGGAGAGCCAACATCGAGGACAAGGCTGGACAGCAACTTCGTGATGCAGCAATGAAAGGCTTGGCTCGTCGTGAAGGGCTGATCGACATTTCTGAGCTTGACGGTGCCTCTGTTCGCGAGAAACAAGCCCAGAGAAAGTGAGTCTGTCTTTCTCTGCTGCGAAACAGATCAAGAACGGTTTCATAGGCGTCCTCGTCCTGCACTTTCCACTTCCCACCACCACGATCATGCTGGATCATCTGATGATGATTCGGACGTCGAGCCGCCGCCGAAGCGCCGACGTAATCGCACCCAAATCTTTCACGATGTCCTCCAGCGGCGCACTGAGCAGGATACCCAACGTCTCAACAACGCTCGTAAGCATGCGGACCAGCAGCACAGCGAACTTCTCCATGCTCAGAACGAGTCCCTCCGCGTCTTGTGCGACTTAACCAACGAAATCAAGGGTCTGAGGGAGGATAATCGTGCAGCCCAACATGCCGCAGAAATGTCGCGCACCACCGAAATACTCGCCGAGATCGTCGCAAAGAAATTCTGAAAGCGCTCGAGTCGCACGTGGAAGGATCTTGAATCTGTATTTTATTTTTACCATGCTTACTGTCGTCTACTAACCACTCTACCTTACATTAATATTTTAAACATATTCCACTGTTCCATACGTATTCTTGTCCTTCGCTACATGGCTACATGTCAAATAATTCTAAACTACTCTTCCGGAACGTCCATCTCGGCCCACGGAGCCTGAAGACACCATGCATCGAGGTCTTCGTCGGCGACCGGCTCACCGTGGAGATACTCCGCAAGTGTGGGCGGTTTGCATCGAAAGTATTGCGAGATTTGTGGGTGATGAAGGGTGGTGTGGCAGTTACAGAGGAGTACTGCGACAAGGTAGAACAGCCCCACAGGCTGTAGAAGAAGCTTTTGATTATTGGCGAAGTTCAGAAACCCGAACTGCTGGCCGACTTCCTTGAACAGCCACTCAACTGGTTCGCGGATGCGACTCATTCGAGTGTTGAAAAGCTGCTGTGCGTCGGTCAACACCGCACCTTTGTACGGAGTGCACACATGGTTGGACACAGTGTATGCGGGGTCCCCGTATACGACAAGGGGCTGACGCGTCTCGGGTGTTCCTGGAGTCCAGAAGTGCTTTTCGAGTATTTCCAGCACACCACTCTGTTTGAAGCACGTCTCGTCGTGCCTCCGGCCCTCGATCGGACCAAAAACGTGAATGATCATGCCATCAGGAGATATGATGACATGATACTTCAAACAATGCATTCGCTTCCAGCCGTTGTACACGAGTCGCTGGTTGTGAATTGGGCGACTGATTTCTTCCAGTGTGCCGTCCATGAGAGAGCAGACATGAGGGTGAGGTGACCCCTTTGCACACATGCATTGAGCAAACCGTTCGAGTGTGTGTGGTGTGAGCCGAGTTGGATCGAAGCGAAGTAGGTGTTTCCAGCGATCGTAGATGTACTGAGCAACGAGTCGCGTGATGCGGGAGAAACGCGTAGCGGTCCAACCAAACTGCATTTCGACATCACAGTGTCGAGTAGGGTAGGCGAGGCGACGGAAAAGCATACATAGTGCAGTGAAAGAGTCTTCTTTGATCCGACTCTGCGGACACACAATCTCTGCAGGCAGATCAAGGCGTGCGACCAGCTCTTGGACTTCGGGAAAGGTAAACCTAGTGTGCGCAACCTGAGATAGTGACCACTAAACTGCATCGAAGATACAACGCACCGAAACTGTTCAAAGAATATGGCCGGGCCTAATGATGTAAGATCAATTTTTCCACCCGGACGCATCCGACCATCCGCGTGCGAGAGCCACTCCGCATCGAGGGCATCGAGTAAGTCACCAAGCAGTTCATGAAAGCTTTTGGCGGCGAGCAGGATTTCAATCTCTTCCGACATCGTCGATGAAGGAAAGCGAGGAGCAATGACATCACATATGCAGCAATGGATTAATCAATTTGATGCGACTCTCAAGTCACCGGACTCAACGAGATACCTTAATTATACGTATTATATTCAAAAATACGGTATTGAAGCCCGCCCAAAAGAATTTTGCCGATGCGGCTTTGCAAAATGTCCTAAAGCCGCATGAAGCCGCATGCGGCCCATGCGGCTTTTGCGCATCCTGTCTATTGCGCTGTTGCAGGAACAATTGTATTGGTTGAGCACAGGTGCATACCTTACGGCAAACGCACGAGCTGAGGCTTCTGCAGCTAGCTCAGGGCATCGCCATGGAAAACTTGCGCCTGTACGTACACCTTGATCATCGCGCGCTTAATACGCTTACACATCATGAGTAGGATACATGCCACCCCGAGGAGGTTTGTCGCACTTCCCCATCTCGATAGTTTGCGTTTTACAGTATGCATATCTGCGCCAACTCGTGAGGGGACAGAAAAGGTGCGGCTGCTGCTGCTCTTTTGTTTTCACCGAGCCTGATGTGTTACACTGGCAGATGTATGTGCGCACTGCTTCGGCTGTGCAGGATCCCGTTCATTGCTGTCACAGTATTGTGACGCGCGTAGAGAATTCTCTGTGTTAACTAATTCATTGATAGGGGTATTTCTCTTGGCTGTCTGGTTTTTTTCCAGTCCATGGGAGTGCGTGACTCACTGCGTGAGGACCTCATAGTATATAATAGTACATAATGCTGTAGTGACTTTTAACGATTCAATTTTTTCTACCAACCAGCGCCTGAGTTCGAAATAACTTCAAATCGGATGCAAATGAATCTACAGAACGTTGAGAGTGAAAACCAACAGTAATCTACCAGCGAATGTTATGGTGAGCCGGTACTTTAAGTTCCCTCGCAGGAGAAGGTTGTTATTTGACATATTTACTCTGCCACTGAGCACGAAAATTACATTCGGTCATCTATCATCGCAAAGTTGAATCTGTTGGGATTTGGCTGTTATGTTCACTTGATCAATACTTTGCCCACTGGCGCACTGTCACGCACATTACCGGCTATACAACTATAACCAGCCGGAGCGTAGCTCCGGCATATCTTGTACCTTGATATCAGATTGCTGCATACATAGGCAGTGTATTATACACTCAATCTCGAAGGAACAGGGTGACATTTGAGCAGATCGGGCGCAGGATACGACTTCGGTCCAATTCCCGATATTGCACAGCCACCATGTCAACAATTTGATCAGGTGCCTTTCTTCCAGAGGGGGTTGAAAATCCGCATTTGGGAAGCGCCTCGTCGCCACATCCACCGGATCATATCTGCAGGATACCCACGGATTTCTGGGTACGCGGCAATCGGAAATCTAAACCAACCAAGTTTGCATTCGCTCTCCGCCAACTTCAGTACATAATTTTCTTGGTCTGCCAACAATTTCCAGATTGAATTTGCTTAGCCTGACAAACTTGGAGGCAGGCGGGGAGAGGCGGGAACAAGGCGGGACCAACTGGAAGTCAAGAAAGGCGCCCGATCAAATTGTTGACATGGTGGCTGTGTGATGTCAGCAATTGGTACAAAATTGTATTCTGTGCCCGATCCACTCAAATGTTGCCCTGTTCCTTTGAGGTTGAGTATAACACACTGCCTAGGTATGCAGCAATCCGATATCAAAGTATTCTGAGATTTCAAAGTTTTTTTTTTTTTACTCAAGTTTTTTTTTTTGGAAACGAATAATGTGACGGATAGACCGTCATACAAAAAGACGACTGAAACCCCCAAAAAAAAAGGTATGCAAATAAATATTTACGCCGCCCGGAGGAATCGAACCTCCACTTCCCCCAAGACAATGATTAAGAAATTTCACAAGCAGGGGTGACGAATCAAGTATAACCTTGGGCGGCTTATTTTGCCCAATGCGTCTGTGGTACTTATGCCATCGTTTTTCTTTCACTAGTCACGAGCGACAAGGTGTTAGGTCGAGAATTCGGGGTATTCGTCAACCATGATAAAGCAAGAGCTTAGACCGGAGCTGGTCTGTCTAGGAGCAAGCTGCCGTGTAGATCGAGACTCATCTCTCATCCACAGGCTGGTTTAACTTTCGAGCCTAGCAAGAGCTCAGCATGCAAAACATAGCACCACTCCTCCATGCAGGCCGATCAAAACGAAGAATGAACCAAAAAAAGCAGTCGAAGATGCCTATACATTCTGCCCGGAGGAATTGAAGCTCAACCACAAATTAATCAAGAGAGCACAACATGCCGAATAGTTTCCGGCGATTTCGTCGTTGCTGTTCGGGCCCCTTGGGGTAGTACTAGCGTGCTCACAGTCTACAGAGCTAACGACCGCAAGCACGGCTATAGCTGATTGATCCGATGTCGTTCCGTTGACGGTTGTCCCTGGCTTTATCCATAAAGGACCAAGCTCGTCATTATTCACGCGGTCTCGGAAGCAGATATAAGTAACCTGTGGAGACGCTCACGAGGCTCGAAGCGCTGGTGGAAGCAATCTTGGAAAACTGTCTACTCGGCTGCTCGCCTATTTACATGGTGCTGCCAAACAAGGCCAAACACACTCTCGTCCTGCAGCACAGCTGCAGGTTCCCCCCTCCAACTTTTGTGCACGTCCTCGCTGCGCCCCACTAACACCTCCTACTCAAACTCCTCCCCCGATAGTCCCGCACTCTCCACTGGCATCCGCTCCCCAATAATATCCCCCAGTCTCGATCCTGGTGTGACCACGAAGCCCCTGAGATGATTCCCATGGAACGAGCGCTTGAGGGTGCTAGGCAAAGGCCGAGGAGAACCTCCCGTGGGGAGAACTTCGTGGCCGGGAGGATCCGGTCGTTGAGCTCCGCGATGCATTCATCAAAGAAGTCTGGCCAATTGGCAGGTGTCAGGGGAACCGCCCGTCCGTCCGGCCATCCGTCCGTCCGTCCATCCGTCCGTCCGGCTCCGGCCCATCGCACGGCTCCGCTTCCTCGTCCGATCCTTCGTCCGGCCTCCGGACCCGCGCCCCAGCCTGCGCCTCCACCCGACACGCCACCTCCCGTCCCTCCGGACTCGGTTCCCTTCCGTCCGTCCGTCCTTCCGTCCGGCCGCTCTCACTGGCACGTGCTGTGTGATCAAGCTCGAGACCTCTGCCGAACCCTCCGGGCACGTGCTACTGGCTAGTACTTAAAAAACCTCGCCTAGCGTGAGAATCCTCATCCTTTCTTCTCTTCGGATTCTCCCGCTAGGTGCGTATTCTAGAAGCCTGTATTTAGTACCATTCAATTGAGTTACTTCGGATTCTCCCGCTAGTCTCCCGCGCTCTGCGCCGAGCCGAGGTTGCCCTTACAGCAGAAGAAAGGATCTAAGGGATCAACCGGTCAAGATTGCGAAGTTCGGTGTTGACTCGGACTCGGACCGCTACGCTAGCGCTCCGGCCTCCCCGACTTCCGATCTCGACCCCTCCTCCTTGATGGACGCTCCGACGCCCGGAAACGGATCCGCGCCACCCGAGCTTCCGGATGTTTACATCCCGGAGCCGGCTGCCGACCCCGAATCCCGGCTGACCGCGGTCGAAGGCTCTCTCGCAAACATCGAAGCGCTACTCCTCCGCGTTTTACACAACCACCAAAATCCACCCGCGACTGCCCCCGTCCCTGCCGCTCCGGCTCCGGCGGTGGGTCCAGACTTTACCACCCTCACCCCCGTCGCAAAATCGGTTCTTCGACCGAACCCCCCGGCCGTCTTCGATGGCGACCGGACCCAAGGACGGATGTTCCTCCACTCCGTCCTCACATACCTCCGACTGGTTCCGGAAGCCTTCATGGTCCACGGACAGCTCGTCGAGGAAAAACTCGTGCGGTACGCCATGTCCTTTATGGCGCGAGACGCAGCCGGGCGATGGGCCGAACGACAGTCCGCAATCGTTCCGTTCCCCTTCCCGTCCTGGGCGGAGTTCGAGTCCGAGTTCCGGCTCCGGTTCGTCGAGGAAAATGAGCAAGACCAAGCTCTCCTCCGGCTCGAGACCCATAGCTACTACCAGGGCTCTCGCGACGTTTACCGGTACACGGACGACTTCGAGGAGCTCGCCGCCACGGCCGGGTACACGGATCCGCTCGTCCGCGTCACCAAGTACCGAACGGGGCTCGACCCGAGGATCAACGCAGCGATCACCACGTCCGGAACCGCTCCGGCGCTGCTAGACTACGCCGGGTGGCGTCTCCGCGCCTTCCGGCAGTACGACGCCCTCGCCCGCGTCCGAGCGGGAGCACCTCCGACTCGCGCCCCGGCTCCGGCCGCACGCCCTAGCACTGGGACGTTCCTCCCAGTCCCCTCCTTCACGCCTGCTCCCAAAGCCGCGCCGGCGCCCGCACTTCCGCCTGGCATTCCGATGGAAGTCGACCGGACTCACGCGCGCTTCACGCCGCGCACTTGCTTCCGCTGCGGTGCGGCCGGACATCTCGCCCGAGACTGCCCGACTCCCCCGGACGTCCGGCACGCAGACGTCCTGGACGAGGTCGTCCGTCAACTCGGAGACGACCTCCTCGGAGAGCTCTTCGCGCGCCTCTCCACTACCGCCGGGCTTCCGACCGAGCCGGACGTCGGAGACGCGGAGCCGGAGGGTTTTCCGAACGCGGTCGAGTGAGCGGTGCGCCCTCGGTCGCGTCCCCTAATCGTTACTCCTGCCTGTACAAAGATATACCCAATAAATCAGCAGTTGAGACGAAAGACGCACCCCCTGCTCCGGCCTCCGTCCCCCGGCCGGAGCCCCCTATTCCCGCCCCGGAGGCAAAAACCCCTTCCATTCCTCGCGTCCACCGTCCGAGATGGGAACGCAGACTGCCCCGGCAGTTCGTTATCGATTCCGTAGAGGGCCGGAACTCCCTACACATTCCGCTGGAGATGCAGTCGGTGGAAACCGCGGCTAAGATGTCCGTGAAAGGTCTGGTCGACTGCGGAGCGACCGGAGACTTCATCGACTCGGAGTACGTGATCTCTCGCAACCTCCCCGTCCGGAAGCTCTCCCAGCCTATCCCGGTCCTCAATGTCGACGGCACGCCCAATGCATCCGGAGGCATCACCGGAGTAGTTGATATGGTCGTCAACTACAAGGGTCACTCGGAACGCATCCAACTCGCCGTGACGCGGCTCGGGAAGCAGCACGTCATCCTCGGTTACTCCTGGCTTCAGAAGCACAACCCGGAGATCGACTGGGAAACCAAGGAGGTCCGGATGACCCGCTGTCCGACCAGCTGCAGCACTTGCCGAGACGAGCTCCGCGCCGTCCGCCGTAGCGCGAAGATCTCCGCCGCGATCCTCCGGCAGCTCCGCGAAGGTCCCGTCCCGTCTATCTGCGCCATCGACTCGGAGGAGTGGTGCGGAGACGACGGGTACGACCCGGATGGCGACGGAGACGACTTTCCGGACCTCACTCCGGACCCGGACGACGATGACGATGACGAGCTCGAAGAAGGCGACCGGATCCTCTACACCGCGTTCGCTCCGGCCGAGGAAATCCGCGCCGGGAGCACCGTCTCCCAACGGCTTGCGGAGGCCTTCGCCCGGAACTCGGCCCCGCCTGGGACCTCGGTTCCGACCTGGGTCGAGGACTTCTCCGACGTCTTTGACAAGGAGTCGTTCGACGCGTTACCGGAGCGCCGGACGTGGGACCACGCCATCGAACTCGTCCCGGACGCAAAGCCGGCCAACTGCAAGGTCTACCCGATCTCCCCCCTCGAGCAGAAGGAACTCGACGCGTTCATCGAGGAAGGGCTGAGCACCGGCCGGATCCGTCCGTCCAAGTCCCCGATGGCGTCTCCGGTCTTCTTCATCAAGAAGAAGGACGGAAGCCTCCGGTTCGTCCAGGACTACCGGGCGCTCAACGCGATGACCGTGAAGAACCGGTATCCGCTCCCGCTGATTAACGACCTCATTAATCGCCTAAAGGGAGCCCGGTTCTTCACGAAACTCGACGTCCGGTGGGGCTTCAACAACGTCCGGATCCGAGAAGGCGACGAGTGGAAGGCCGCGTTCCGTACCAACCGAGGGCTCTTCGAACCCCTGGTGATGTACTTCGGCCTCACCAACTCCCCGGCGACGTTCCAGACGATGATGAACGACATCTTCCAAGACCTCATCCTGTCCGGAGACGTCATGGTATACCTCGACGACATCCTCATCGCTCACTCCGATCTCGCGCGCCACCGAGAGATCGTCCGAGAAGTCCTCCGGCGGCTCCGGGCGCACAAGCTCTACCTCCGACCGGAGAAGTGCGAGTTCGAGAAGTCGTCGATCGAGTACCTCGGCGTCATCATCTCGCACAACCACGTCGAGATGGACCCGGTCAAGGTCGCCGGAGTCGCCGCCTGGCCTGCTCCGGAGAACCGGAAGGACGTGCAGCAGTTCCTTGGCTTCACGAACTTCTACCGGAGATTCATCCGGGCGTTCTCGGACATAGCGCGGCCCCTCTTCGACCTTACAAAGAAGAGCGTCGCTTGGACCTGGACCGCTGCCGCGGCCGCCGCCTTCCAAGCCCTCAAGGATGCGGTGACCGCGGAGCCCGTCTTGGTCCTGCCCGACGAGTCGCGTCCGTATCGGGTCGAGGCGGACAGCTCCGACTACGCCACCGGAGCCGTCCTGTCTCAGCCGGACGCGAACGGGAAGTGGCATCCGGTCGCGTTTTACTCCAAAAGTCTGAGTGACGTCCAGCGCAACTACGAGATCCACGACAAGGAGATGCTCGCAATCATCCGGGCCTTAGAGGAGTGGCGACACTTCCTCGAAGGTACGCAGCATCCGGTCGAGATCTGGACGGACCACAAAAACTTGGAGTACTTCCGGAAGGCGCAGAACTTGAACCGGAGGCAGGCACGGTGGTCCCTATACCTGTCCCGGTTTGACTTCGCGCTCCACCACCAACCCGGACGCCTCATGGGCCGTCCGGACGCGCTGTCTCGCCGTCCGGACCACGGGGTAGGCTCGGACAACACGGACGTTACCCTTCTTCGCCCGGACCTGTTCCACGTCCGCGCGCTAGAAGGCGTCGTGGTGGCCGGACCCGAGGTCCCCCTCCTTCGCGACGTCCGAGAGGCCTTCACGGGTGAACCGGACCTTGAGGACCCCGTCGCGCTTGTCGCACGAGAACTCCTCAAGAACCGGAACGTCCGCCCCCCCCGGTCGTCCGAGTGGCGCGTTGCAGAAGGGCTCCTTTACTACCGCGGTAAGGTCGTTGTACCGCGGAATAAGGACCTCCGGCGCCGAATCATCGCCCTGCACCACGACACCCGGGTCGCCGGACATGCCGGACGGTTCAAAACCCTCGAGCTCATCTCCCGGAATTACTGGTGGCCCCAGCTGTCCCGTCACGTCGGCCAATACGTCCGGACCTGCGACCCGTGCAACCGGACGAAGGCGCTTCGGAAGCTGCCCCACGGAGAGCTCCACCCGACCGAAATCCCGGAGGAACGCTGGGACACCGTCTCGGTGGACTTCATCGTCGAGCTCCCGGACGCCCACGGGTTCGACGCGGTCATGGTCGTAGTCGACGTCCTGGGTAAGCGGGCCCACTTCAACGAGTGCCACACCGGCCTTGGCGCGGTCGGAGCCGCTCGGCTCTATTACCGGAACGTCTGGAGGCACCACGGAACCCCCCGGAAATACATCTCCGACCGTGGGCCGCAGTTCGTTGCGGAGTTCACCACGGAGCTGTGGCGCCTCATTGGGATAGAGCCAGCGACTTCCACCGCCTACCACCCGCAGACCGACGGCCAGACCGAACGCGTCAATCAGGAACTCGAGCAGTTCGTCCGGATCTTCACGAACTACAAACAGGACGACTGGGACGAGCTCCTCCCGGCCGCGGAGTTCGCGTACAACAACCACGTCCACTCCTCGACGCAGCAAGTCCCGTTCATGACGGACACCGGAAGGCTCCCCCGGATGGGATTTGAGCCCAACGGACTGCGCTCGAACGTGGAATCCGCGAACGAGTTCCGCGACCGGATCGCGTCCGGAGTCTCGGAAGCCAAAGCCGCGCTCGTTAAAGCCAAGGACGAGTTCAAGCTGTACTACGATCGCCGACGCACGCCCGCCCCGGAGATCAAAGTAGGCGACCGAGTCTGGTTAGACGCCTCCGACATCCGGACGACCCGTCCGTCCGTCAAATTCGCGGACAAACGGCTCGGCCCGTTCAAGGTCGTGAAGGTTGTTGGAAAGGGTGCGTACAAGCTCGAGCTCCCCCCCCGGTACTCCCAGCTCCACCCGGTCTTTCCGGTGGTGAAACTCCAGCTCGCGGAACCGGACCCGTTCCCCGGACGCCCCCGGAACGACGAACCCCCACCCGTCCTTCAGACGGACGACGACGTTCAATGGGAAGTCGAGGAGATCCTAGAAGCGAAGGTCCGTTACGGCAGCCTCTGGTACATGGTGCGGTGGAAAGGCTATGGCCCGGAACACAATAAATGGGTAAAGCACTCCGACGTCTTCGCTCGAGACGCCATCGATGCTTACTATCGTCGCTACCCCAACGCCCCGCGCCGGATCGCCTCGGCCGCTTTCGACTCGCTATCGTTCCGGAGGCGCGACGCCCAGGTCCGATTCATGCGTCGGGACGCCGCATTCCAAGGGGGGGTGATGTCAGGGGAACCGCCCGTCCGTCCGGCCATCCGTCCGTCCGTCCATCCGTCCGTCCGGCTCCGGCCCATCGCACGGCTCCGCTTCCTCGTCCGATCCTTCGTCCGGCCTCCGGACCCGCGCCCCAGCCTGCGCCTCCACCCGACACGCCACCTCCCGTCCCTCCGGACTCGGTTCCCTTCCGTCCGTCCGTCCTTCCGTCCGGCCGCTCTCACTGGCACGTGCTGTGTGATCAAGCTCGAGACCTCTGCCGAACCCTCCGGGCACGTGCTACTGGCTAGTACTTAAAAAACCTCGCCTAGCGTGAGAATCCTCATCCTTTCTTCTCTTCGGATTCTCC
Source organism: Mycena galopus ATCC 62051 (assembly GCA_014925785.1). NCBI lineage: Eukaryota > Fungi > Basidiomycota > Agaricomycetes > Agaricales > Mycenaceae > Mycena > Mycena galopus. The sequence goes on along the minus strand of WIQG01000008.1, from coordinate 124,698 downwards.
CGCTAGGTGCGTATTCTAGAAGCCTGTATTTAGTACCATTCAATTGAGTTACTTCGGATTCTCCCGCTAGTCTCCCGCGCTCTGCGCCGAGCCGAGGTTGCCCTTACAGCAGGTAAGGATTCTGGATCAATATCGCCCTCATACTCCGCCTCGTCAAGGTTTGGGCAGCACTTGCGCTTGAGACGAGAGAGCAAGAGTTTGTTGGTGTTCTTGATGAGGCCGTTGACAAAAGGTGCGTAAGCTGGTGTCGTGATTTTGACAATGTTGAGCTCTTCACAGGCACGCCTTAGATCCTCCCCGCGGAAGTGTGAGCCCCCGTCGACTTGCCACACCCTCGGCGAAGCGTACTCCTGTGAGATGTGTCGGAGGAGCTTCTCCGTCGTCTTTGAGGACCCTGGCGCGACCTGTTTCTGTCCCCAGACGAACTGTGAACATGCGTCGATGAATAACAGTACGTGTGACATTTTCCCCTTCCCCCGTGGGAGCTTGAGATAATCTGCGGCCAGAAACTCGAATGGTCGTCCGCGTATGATCGGCTGTAACAGTGCGTTCCGCTTGAGCGGCCCGAAGTTTTTGCAGTGCCCGCACATGAGCATTGCGAGGCGCGCGTCCGAATCAATATGAGGCCAGAAGTAGCGGTCTCAAACATGGAGTTTGACGTGGTCTACGTCCCAATGCCCATTGTCCTGGTGAATTTTGAATGCTGTATTGAACCCCTCACGCGAAGGTATGCACTCGACGCGAGATGTGCGAGTGGAGTATTTATCCGCGACTTTCCAGAGGCGACCTTCCTCAATCATATAGTCCCGTGCGCGCCGGACTGTATGTCGAGTTTCGGCGAGTGTATTCCCGCGCCGAGAAGGCACCCGATGATTGGCTCGAAAAAGGTGTCCCACTTGAACCTAGTGCGTAGTTCCAGTTCACGCATTGAAGACTCGGCAACGGCCCACAAGCTGTTTGTCATCCCCGAGTTCGCATGCCAGTCCGCTGCCACGGACCAGCTGGAACCATCACCCTGCACACGCTCCTGCCCAAATCCGCGGCTAAGGCCATCCGCCACAGGGTTTTCCGCCCCCGGTCGGTGACAAACATCTACAATCCGGTGCGACATGATGAATTGCTGCCACCGTGAGTGCGTCGCGTTGAGTTTCTCGTTTACCAGCAAGTCCCGAAGGGCCTGGCAATCCGTGACCAGGATTATCGGCGATCCGAAGGTGAGTTTTGCGAAGTCGTCAAGGGCGAATTTTAATGCAGCAAACTCGAGCAGGAATGGCTCGTATCTCGCTTCACTCCGCGAGGTGCGTTTGGAGCAAAATCCTACCGGGTGCCACATGCGCTTCACTTCCGGCTGCATGTCGAGGAACTCCTGCTCTAGCATTCCGCCGAACCCCAGCACTGAACCATCTGTAGTGGCCCGGAATGGACGCCCGTCATAGACAGGAGCGCAGAGGACAGGTTCGCTTGTGATAAGGACTTTGAGAGCGAAGAAGGCATCCTCGCACTCCTTACTCCATTTCTCCCCGAGGACCGCATCGCGCAGAAAGCGCTTGTAGTTGCCTTTCCGCGGCACTCTCCCGCTTTTGGACTCGCGAGCAACTGCCGCTGCCTCCGCCTCTTTCCGCGCGTCGCGCGTCAAATCTGTCAGCGGCTGCGCAACCTTCGCATAATCCCGGATAAGATGGCGGAACCAGTTCGTTATCCCGGTGAACTGCATAACCTCGTGGATGGTCTTCGGCCTCGGAAAATCCACGACCGCAGCAACTTTGTCCAAATTCGGTTTAATACCCTCCTTGGACAGTCTCGCCCCTGCGAAAATGAATTCGGTTTGAAAGAGTTTCATCTTTGCTGGCGCAATTGACAATTTTGCTAGGCGGACTAGGTCCAGGAAGCGAACGAGCGCGTTTAGGTGCTCCTCAAAATTGTTGTGCGCCAAGCAAATGTCGTCCATCCAATTCTCGAGGTCTGTGCCGAGCATTGGTCCGAGCGCTTGCACTACCATCTCGCAGAAGGTCGTGGGAGTGCCTGTTAGTCCCATAGGCATTCGCAGGTAAACGTAGTAGCTGCGCCCTGGCACGTAAAAGGCGGTAAACGGGACTGACTCGTCGTCCATTGCCACTGCGTAGTACCCCGAAGCGAGGTCGATCACGGAGCCCATCGCCTTGCCCGCCATCTTCTGCTGTTTCGCATGCAGGTCCCCAGGAACGAAGTTGGGAATTTTGGTCGTGTCATTGAGTCGCTTGTATGCATGCACAATTCGCCACTTGGTTTTCGGAGCGGCTAGATGATCTGCAGCCGCTGTCTCGAATGTCTCCCCGAGTACGTCGACAAGAGGTGAGTTGGGTACTTCCTCGAACATTGGTGGTCGTCCAGCCAGTCTCAGTTGCTCATTGCACTTGAGGATGACCTCCGACTTTGTCATCCCCACCTTGCCTGCGTCTTTTGGAACTAACTTGGTGGGTGAGACGCATTTGACGTAGTCTGAGTGCACGCGTGCGAGAATGCCGCCCGCCTCCATCTGGTCTAGCATGTCGTAGTACCAGATTTTCTGGGGCTCCGTCAGTGGGGGTTGCGCAACTTTGGTGGGCAACTGAGTGTTTGGCTCCACGTGCAGTTTGTGAGTGACAAAGTTGACAGGGAGCACTTCTTTGACCTCCTCCGCATAGCAGTCTCCGTAGCGCCTCAAGACTTCGACTACGTGTCCGCGTTGTTCAGGGGTTACTGCATCGCTGATGTCAATCTTGGCTAGGATGCGATCCAAGCGTTCGGCGCCATTCGGGTTCGTGATACGCTCGGACTGCATCACTCGGTCAAATGCAATCTGCACGGCATCTGCTGCAGATGGTGGTTTCGGAGGTCTCGTGGTCGACTCCCATGCCGCTGCCACCGTGTTCAGCTCCCTGAGCTCACGCAAAGGTTGCAGTTCGCGTTCCCTCTGTTCGGCCGCATCTCGGAGGGCCTCGTCTAGCAGGTGCGCAGCTCGCTCCGCGTTCTTCAGACGCTGCTGCTGCGTGTCCTTACGCCGCTCGGTGCGTGTTTTCTGGTAACGAGCTGCATATGTGCCGCCGAGCTCGAGAGCCGCCTCAGCTGCTGGACCCGATAGTGAAGCTTTCCCGGAAGGATGCCAATTTTTCGCAGGGGACAATTGCTCCTCGTCCATCTCTTCGACTGCGAGGAACGCTGTGGAAGGGTAGGATGGACCGTAGGTCGCCTTCCCTCTATCTGCTATTTCCGTACGTACTTTACGATACATCGGGTATCATTCCGTATATTAGTTTTGTACGTACGTACGTATGTTACGGAATCTCTCTTTTGATCCCAAACCACCACCATCCGACGCGACCAGTGACCCGAGCGCTCCAACGCGAGCGCGTCGCCAGTGAACCACTTCCACCTGAGCTCTACATCTTTCCCTCCAACAAGCCTTTTACGAGCTACACCCGTACCTCACGCCCGCACGGCGCATTCCCTATTTCACACCCGATTTTCATTCCACGCCTATACGCTATCTCCGGGACCTTCCGCCGACCTTCCTGCTTCACCCGTACCTTCCAGTATCCGGACTACCGACCCACCTTTCTGTCTACCAGCACCGAACTCCGTTCTGCGACAACGCCCAGCGTGTGGATGTCCTGCAGCGGTTGTGGCCAAAGAGCGGGGACAATTGCATGGTCACAACTGCTGTGGGTGCGTCTGCATGCTGCAAGTTCTCGCGTATGTCGTTCCCGCGCTCAAGGAAAGATCCGTCAGCGTCCCTCACGTCAAGAATGTTGTGGGACGCACATGAGCTCGGCGGGGCCGTGCTGCTTGGTATAGCAGCAGTACTTCGGGGCCCCGTCCGGGAAGGATTTATAACGCGGTGACCTTCGTCCGCGCAACCCGTGCAATCCTCAACAAGAACTTCCTCCTTGTCAGCGGACGTACACAGGTCTTCGCTTAGGTGTGGCAGCACCTTTAATGCCTGTTCGCCGCTGTCAAAGGTGAGTATCTCTTTGGGCTGCAGGTCTATCACGTCCTGTAACGGCTGTTCCAGTTCCGCCATAACTCGTCGGTCTTCCTGCGCTGGCTGTAGGCGAACAGGGACTCCATCCATCTGTACCACAATCTCGTCCGAGCCATAATCGTGCACTGCACCTAGGTCCCGTAACCACGATCGGCCGAGGATCATCTCCACCGCCCCTTTCAAGTCCACGATCTCCCAATAAGCCATGGTTCTCACCCCATCCGCATCCACGACTCCACGCCACGCCCCCAGTGTGGGTAACCAGTACCCGCCTGCACTGTGCAAGTCGGCACCAACCCACAATGCACCCAACTCCTCCGCAATACCCCGATAGAACGAGGTATCAATTATGTTACGGCTTGCGCCCCCATCCACGAGTGCCGTAGTGTAGATTACTGAATTATTGGCTGTAATAATTGAAACTTTTTGGAGTCTTGCATTTGTCGCTACCGTGAACGTCCCATTCGCATTGACCAGACTTGATATCTTCATGACTTGCAGTAGATCATCGAGATGCGCAGGATCGAGTTCATTGTCAGACATTAGTGCTTGACTTTCGGGTGCAAAACGCACCATTTTGGGTTGGGACCTCGCCAGTATTTCAGGCGAATGTACTTCGGGGCCCCCGCCGGAAGAGTTTGATGACGCAGCAGTATCCGTTTGCACTTCAACTGACCTCAACCGAGGTTCTCTTATCTGCGGAGTCCGCCGATCAGGATCACAATCCGTCTCACATTGGACCGAGGCATTGCACGCGCGCGAATAACCGGATGGAAAAGCTTGAATTGGCATTGCTAATACATCGGAATCATCCCGCGCCGCTGGAGTCTCGCTATCGAGCGTCCCCAAGGGCTGGTTGACACGGGTCGGGTGGTTCCCTACATTCCACTCGACCCGCTCCCATTTCCCGAATACAATTCGGGGTACCCGTCGTAAACTTCGTCCCATTCCGCGCTGCCATACCATTGTGATGCGTCCACATCCCCGTAATAACCGCCGTGTGCATCGACGAGCATGAGCACGTTGTTCTGGCCAAAGTGAGGTGGTGGTTGGCGACGGAACGCTGGTGTTGGCATCTCGGGTGCACGTGGGGGGGTGACAAATCCGAAAGGGGTCCTCGGGTACGCGCGCGAGCGAAGGGTTACTGGCGTCTTCGGTGCTGCAGGAGAGCGACTCTGTGACTGGTTAAATTGGCGCCAGTACACTTCCTTCGGAGGAAGACGGTCAGCCTCTGGCGCTGTGCAATTGCGGCTGAAATGCCCATCGTCCTTGCCGCAAGTCCAGCAGCCTGATGCCCCAAGATCTCAGCCACCGGGCTGCAACGGGTACGGCTGCACGGCTGTCAGGAGCATATTCGCACCCCATTTGTCGTCCCAGTCGCGCTGCGCCTGTTGGTACTCCTTCCAACCCTGTACCATGTTCTCATGAACCAGTTTGATGACTTTGTTGGTCAGCGCTGGGACGTCAGCAAGAGGGTCGACGAATGCTGCCGGGGAGGGCGCGGGAAGCCTCGCTGCCGGAACACGCAGCACATAACGTGGTGAGGCGTGTGTGAAGGGAGTGCCATATCGCTTGGGATATGGTGAAGTGTTACGCTCTGGGGTATCAACCGGAGCAGCTGGCGGCGTCGCGGAGTCCGATGCTTTACCCTCAATTTTCGCGAGCCGTTCTTCGAGGGATTTCTGCTTCCGTTCCTCCGTGATCACCTGCTCTATTTTCGCGCGCGAGACTGCTTCTGTCTTAGCCAACAGTTCCGCCCAGGTCTGCGTATCGACGAAGCTGTCGCCAATGGCTTTGGCGAGCCTGGTGGGAATACGCGCGATCGCTTGGGGGAGCATGAGATTTTTCGCGTCGGAATCTCCCGCAGCAAATGCCTTTTTCATCAGCTCCTTCACGAACCAGACATGCTGGGGCGACTCAGCTCCGAGACTATCCAGATGTGTCCTCCCCACCTCCTCGTCACTCAACACGAGGGCATTAAACTCCGCCATCTTCTCGTGTTGCTTCTTCGGGGCAGCGCTCGGCGCGGGCCACATGGCCTCGAACGCGTCGACAACGACATCAATATCGTTCTTGTCCTTCCCCGCCCACAGCGCTCCATCCTTCCACCATGCCTTCGCCTCTCCTTCGAGCGTGAGAGCCCAAATCTTGACGATCTTGGGGTGCGCGGGCGCGTTGTAAATGATACCGGCCTTCTGAAGCTGTCGGATGTAGTGGAAGCCGGCTTCGGCATCTCTGTCGTCGCCATAGAAAGGGCCCGGGAATTCGATCTTTGATAGATCGTCGATCGATGGGAACTGCCATCGCGGGCGGAATAGGGGTTCGAGGTGGAGGCGGGGTATCTGGTACAGGTGAGAGAGGGGAGTCTGGGGACTCTGGTAGCTGTACGAGCTGTGGGGACTCGCGTGCGAGCGAAAGGGTATTGGGTTCTTCCGCGTAGAGGGGGCGGTAGCTGTCAATGCCGGCCCGGGTGGAGTTGGCGGAGGATCGAGGTATTTTTGTGTATTTTGTGTTTTGGAATAGCCAGAGGAAGGGAGGTGAAGAAAATGAGAGATCGAAAATTTTTTGAGGGACTGCCGTTTTGGGAAACTGGTGAATGGCGGCGGCTAATAGACAGCAGAAAGGGCTAGGTAGGCAGAGGCACGTAGCACTCGAATCCGACTCTGATCACCACGGTGGAGACGCTCACGAGGCTCGAAGCGCTGGTGGAAGCAATCTTGGAAAACTGTCTACTCGGCTGCTCGCCTATTTACATGGTGCCGCCAAACAAGGCCAAACACACTCTCGTTCTGCAGCACAGCTGCACCTGGCACACGACCACCATTTCTGCGACTCACCACTAGAACACAATGATGAGAGCCGTCTACTCTGGTCTCACAGGCGCTGTTTTGTCTTGTTGCATTTCCGCTGCTGCTGGAACGAAAGTATCCTCCTTTGCCGGTGCCACGACTACTGTACAGTTTCAATCAATTCTCCTGTCACAGGTCACAGGGTCCAAAATTTAAGAAATTTTTCGAACCTGTCACGGGTCACTGGGGGCATTTTCGAATATGCAAAACAGGTCACAAAATCGATGAAAATGGCTCAACAAATCCAAATTTCGCGCGTGGTGCATCATGTCTTTCAAAGCGCCGCAGTGCTCCCCTCGAAGGTCGGTAGGCAACAGTAGGAGCTTTTCAGGCCCATTCGGTAATTGGGAAGACCGCTAATTGCAGTGCATCAGTGCAAAAAAGGACTCGCATAATCTGAATTTCCGATTTCGGTACACACTTGATAAAGAGTTATAGTGGTCATGTTGGGGTGCTCCCCGACAAAATGGAAAAACTGCCCCACCACTGTCTATGGATTTATGAATTTTTTTGGGGTGTCACGGGCTGCTTGGGACATTTAAGAAAACCCAAGTTCGAATCCACCGGTCACAGGTCACAGCCAGGGAGAATTGATCGAACCTGTACAGTACGTTTCAGTTTCCTCCCGCCGGGCAGACCATAACCGTGCCCGACCCCGCGTTCCCCGATGCAAACCAAGTAGGCTTTGCTGGGCCAACTCCCAGTGTGTCCCCCACGTCTCTTTGAAACCCTGTGACCAACGATCTCGTGCCCAGCCGGAAACGAGGCCTACGCCATCGCGACGGCGCAACCACCCCCAAGTTCAACAGTGTCTTCCCACTCGTCAAGCCCTCCACGGCGGACGCGAACAGCTCCGCCACGGACTTTGACGTCCTCCATAACTTTGGCAACCTCGCCCCATGGCCATCGGTCGACTCGAGCTGGCTGGGGCTTCCCAGTGCATCGCCGCAGATCCCAGCCAACTGCCAGCTTGAGCAAGTGCATCTCGTGCAACGGCACGGCGCGCGCTACCCGACAACTGGTGCGCCGCCGTCGCAGTTCGCCGCCGCGCTACATGGCCTGGCGGGGACGACGGGTGTCAACGTCAGTGGTCCGTTGGGATTCTTGGCGACGTGGGAGTATCAGCTTGGAGCGGAAATATTAACGCCTTTCGGCCGTTCTCAACTGTGCGTGCTGTTTCAGTTCGTTTGATGGAGAGAGCACATCATGAACCTGATCCTAGATTCGATTTGGGTGTCGGGTTCCGAGTGAAATATGGTGCGTGGCAATGACAACTCATTCCGGTGTTTCAATCGCACTGACAAATCCTTTCTGGGTAGGTGAACTGCTAAAAGGATCCACTGATGTGCCCGTCTGGCGAACAACCTCACAAGGTAGAACGTCCTACCGTTCTTCTTCACACTCACTGATCCCAATCCCAGGCCGCATGGTGGACTCCGCGTATGTTCAATTTGGTTTTGCAACACTTCATCCTCATCAACTCGTACTTCAGCCTCCACTTCGCCGCCGGCTTCTTCGGCGTCCAATCCTACCAGCAAGACTACCACCAACTCATCGAAATCGAAGCGCCGGGCTTCAACTCGACGCTCGCCCCGTACGACGCCTGCCCCAACGGAAACAACTCCATCGCCGCATTTGGCACAGCGCAGGCGCTGCAGTGGGCTGCAGTGTACCTCGCGGACGCCGAGACACGCCTGCAGCTGTTCATCCAGGGCCTGCCGCTGTCGCCGAGCATCTTGGTTGCGATCCAGCAGCTGTGCGCGTATGAGGTGCGTACCACTCCACTCCATCTCATCCACCCACCCCGACTAGGCATGAGTTGGATTTGGCTCATACATAATCATATTCTGTAGACAGTCGCGCTGGGATACTCGAGCTTCTGCGACTTGTTCACTCAGGAAGAGTGGATCGGATATTCGTACTTGAATGGTACGTATATCGTCTGAAAAAGCTCCGCCTCACCAGTGTTTTGACTGTTTGTTGAATCTTTTCGTCTAGATCTGGCGTTCTGGTATAGCTACGGCCCCGGAAACCCCGCAACGAGCGCACAGGGCATCGGCTACGTGCAGGAACTCGTCTCGCGCCTCACACAAACCCGCATTACGGAATTCGACACCACGGTCAATGGATCGATCGTGTCGAGCGATGTGCTGTTCCCGTTCGGCCAGCCGATATATGTGGACGCGACGCATGATACCGTTATCTCGTTGAGTACGTGCTTGCTTGTTGCTATGTGATTGGATCGGCAACAATTCACTTCACGGTGTGCCAGTTGTGACCGCGATGAATATCACCGCGCTCGCTGCGGAAGGCCCGCTGCCGCTCAACAAGATCCTGCAAGACCATGTACGCTTTCTTCCTTTCATCTTTCAGATTTCCACCACATCTTGAATCCCTCTTCTCTTCTCTTCTCGCTCGCTCACCGACCTCCCTCGACTCTATCTAGGTATACATAATCAACAACATCGCCCCCTTCGCCTCCAACCTCGTCGGCCAGGTCCTCTCCTGCCCCACCCCCGCACACACCGCCAACGCGTCGTACATCCGCTGGATCCTCAACGACGCCGTGCTCCCCCTCTCCGGCATCGTCGGCTGCGAGAGCGATAGCGATAGTGACGGCGACGGGGGCGGGGGCGGGCTGTGTCCGCTGCCGGCATTCGTGGCGGGGATGCAGACGCGCATAGGAGAGGCTGACTTTGCGTTTGACTGTTTTGCGAATTATATGATTCCGAGTCCGGATGGGATTACGACGGGGCAGTTTCCGAAGTAGAATTGATAGAAATAGAAGGATTGATGTTGATATTAATATTGATACGGGGATGTAGGTAGGTGCGAGCGCAAAAAAAAGAGGCTTGGGCGGGATGTGTCGTTTCTTGATATATATTATAATTTATTACCTGCGGTTCTGTTCTGCGTCCTTGATATCTATATTCAACATAAGTAATCGATCTTTCAGTGGGAGGGACATCGAGGTTTTCAAGTTGATGATTGCAGGATTAGATCTACGTGGACGTACTTACAATACAATAAATGTCGATCCACGGTGGCTTACTTACATAGAACCTATCTCTGCCTAAATCTTGCTATCCGGCTTGGTTAAACCAAATCTCTGCCCGTTGCTTCACCGTTGACCCCGACGGACTCGGCACATCTTCGCTGCCCCACAAACCACGAATAGCAACACCGAGACCACCATCCTCAGAAAACTGTGCGATGACAGTCGGGTCTCAAATGCCATGGACCCAATACGGGCCATCGGAGGAGTTGGAATTCCTAGTCGCCTGACGAAACAATAAGGATCACCCTCGAGGATGTTAGTAATAATCTCAGACTTACAATGATGTTATGCGGTAGTGAAATGTTACATAAACACATTGTGGTTGAAATGAGAGAAAACGAGATGCGTCACTCCTCCCCCGTTCCACCGAGTCAAAAATGCGGGGACGCGCAAGTCCAGCGTATCAGGAAGAGTGATGGATATCTTCTCTATAGACCATATCCAATCACGAATATATCCATGTCTCTCGGCACTGTAAACCTGTTTTGTTTCTCCACGGATATTGCTATTGGACCGGAGATTCGACTCCTGCGCCGCATCATTCGTTCAACTTCATTTTGTTCATTACGCTCCTAACAGGCGATACACGGAACGCTTGGTTGAGTTACCTATGGCTAGCGAATTTCAAATTTGCAATCCTCAGCCAAAGACCCTTTCTCGTCTTTATTCCTGTCAATCCCTACATACGCCTGATACCGCCCCTGCCCCCTAGAAACAATGACTGTCGATTATTTGAACGTGCATTTTAATGGTGGCATTGAAGATTTAATCACAGGTTGGTTGGGACATTTCATCTAGATTAATCCTACATATGTAACCAGTACTACGACAAGATTAATCTACATGGTGGTCTTAAAAATTGGGGCCAGGATTTACAGCTAATTGCAGTACCTAAGGCGCGGATTAAAAATCTGTGTTTTGAGATGTTTTCAAAGGATTCCCGATGTCTCAGTCGGTTCTTCACCGATTCGCATGGGAACTATATAGATCTACTCAGCTAAATCATACGCAATTGGTGATAGAAAGAAATCCATGAAAATATTATGTATTTGGAATTTTCTGGTTTTGGGCTGTTTTCACACCAAAAGCTGTCTAGCATTCCGAGAACATATCCCAGTGGTCTGATATATTGGGAAGGACAACATGTATAACTGAGGGAATTAGTGATAGAGCCAGAAATACGGATAAATTACTTTACAGTCCCTGCAGCTCTGTCAGATACATTCACCAGTTTTGGCCTTGAAAGATACTGTAAACATTGTATTTATTGAGGAATCTCATATGTTTCTGGCTCTATCACTGATTCCCTCAGTTATACATGTTGTCCTTCCCAATATATCAGACCACTGGGATATGTTCTCGGAATGCTAGACAGCTTTTGGTGTGAAAACAGCCCAAAACTAGAAAATTCCAAATACATAATATTATCATGGATTTCTTTCTATCACTAATTGCGTATGAATTAGCAGAGTAGATCTATATAGTTTTCATGCGAATCGGTGAAGAACTGACTGAGATATCGGGAATTCTTTGAAAACATCCCAAAACAGAGATTTTAAATCCGCGCCTTAGGTACTGCAATTAGCTGTAATCAAGAGTCACAGGAAATTGAGGCTAGGATTAGTCTGCTGAGCGGATATCACTGCAGTTCCTTGCTAGTTTCCAATCAGTGAGCAGATGAATACTTCGAGTTTTAATCGGGCCTTTTGAGAATGGATACTTGACACCAGAATGCATTAGATTAATCCAAGCTATTGCCATTAGATTAATCCTAGCCAGTTTTTGCACCCTGTTTGTATGTAAGATTAATCTAAGACTAAGCCCTTGGATTATCCAAGGCAGGATTAATTAAGCGAGCTGATATCACTGTCTTTGGTTGAGAATTGCAAATCTGAAATTCGCTAGCCATAACTCAACCAAGCGAGATTTCGTGATGTCACATTCCCCTAGTCTCACTGGTAGTCAGACTCCACAACATTTATGATAGTCGATAAATGTTTTATATGGAGTCTGATTTCGTTGGCAGGTCCGATCATGGACCTGGGTTTTTGTTCGACACGTGATCACTTCCCCACGCCCAAATTCGGACAATCTCGCCTCACCAGAGCCTCGGGCACCTGCATTATCACTGAATACATTTGAACGAAGTATTGTATCATTTTTACCCTTTCAACGAAATAAATTGAATCTGAAATGCATACAAGAGGTGTTATTTATGTATGTGACTTGAAATGGCAATAGTACACCAAGAAGGACCTCAAAATTTTTAGAGAAATTTTCAGTACCTACTGAGAGCTTTCAATAAAAGTTTCATGTCGTCGGAATGGCTTCTACACCGTTGTAATTGGCCAAATCCCGAGTATCGTCCCGATTTGGACGTGGGAACTGGTCACGTTTTCCATCAAAGACCCAGGTCCTTGATCGCACCCACCAACAGATTCAGACTAACATTCCCCACCATATCTCAACATATCAGCATTACTGAATACTTAGTGTTCTTTACGACACTGCCTATCTGCGGGTGGTCCTGTAGTGTCCTAGGCGAGTTAGGGAGTGCGCGGATAATAGAGAGTTTGCACACAGCCATCTGATGGCTCAGATGGCTTTCGGTTTTGGCCCTAAAGGACAACTCGGTCCTGTAAGGGCAACCTCAGCTCGGCGCGTGAGCACGGGAACTAGCGGGAGAATCCGAAGTAAACTCAATTCATGGTACTAAATACAGAGTTCTAGAATACGCACCTAGCGGGAGAATCCGAAGAGAAGAAAGGATGAGGATTCCCACACTAGGCGAGGTTTTTATAGGTACTAGCCAGTAGCACGTGTCCGAAGTGATCGGCAGTGATCCCGAGCTTGATCACATAGTACGTTCCAGTGCGAGTGGCCGGACGAAGGGGGATGAGGGGGAATGGAGTCCGGAGGGACGGAGGACGACGTTCCGGGCGAGGGCGGACGTTCGGGTGACGCAGGACGGACGAGCGAGGCCGGACGCGGAGTAGGCGTAGGACGAAGGATCGGACGAGGCCGCGGGGCAGTGCGATGTGCCAGAGCCGGGTGGACGGACGGACGGACGGACGGACGGACGGGCGGTTCCCCTGACATCACCCCCCCTTGGAATGCGGCGTCTCGACGCATGAATCGGACATGGGCGTCGCGCTTCCGGAACGAGAGCGAGTCGAATGCGGCCGAAGCGATCCGGTGCGGGGCGTTGGGGTTGCGGCGATAATAGGTGTCGATGGCGTCTTTGGCGAAGACGTCAGAGTGCTTTACCCATTTATTGTGTTCCGGGCCGTAGCCTTTCCACCGCACCATGTACCAGAGGCTGCCATAACGGACCTTCGCTTCTAGGATCTCCTCGACCTCCCACTGAACGTCGCGGTCCGTCTGGAGGACGGGCGGGGGTTCGTCGTTCTGAGGACGTCCGGGAAACGGATCCGGTTCCGCGAGCTGAAGTTTCACCACCGGGAAGACCGGGTGGAGCTGGGAGTACCGCGGGGGAAGCTCGAGCTTGTATGCACCCTTTCCGACGGCCTTCACGACTTTGAAGGGGCCGAGGCGTTTGTCCGCGAATTTGACGGACGGACGGGTCGTCCGGATGTCGGAGGCGTCCAGCCAGACTCGGTCGCCTACTTTGATCTCTGGGGCGGGCGTGCGTCGGCGATCGTAGTACAGCTTGAACTCGTCTTTGGCTTTGACGAGCGCGGCTTTGGCTTCCGAAACTCCGGACGCGATCCGGTCTCGGAACTCGTTCGCGGATTCCACAGTCGAGCGCAATCCGTTGGGCTCGAACACCATCCGGGGGAGCCTTCCGGTGTCCGTCATGAACGGAACTTGTTGCGTCGAAGAATGAACGTGGTTGTTGTACGCGAACTCCGCGGCCGGGAGAAGCTCGTCCCAGTCGTCCTGTTTGTAGTTCGTGAAGATCCGGACGAACTGTTCGAGCTCCTGATTGACGTGCTCGGTCTGGCCGTCGGTTTGCGGGTGGTAGGCTGTGGAGGTCGCTGGCTCTATCCCGATGAGGCGCCACAGTTCCGTGGTGAATTCCGCGACGAACTGCGGTCCGCGGTCGGAGATGTACTTCCGGGGGGTTCCGTGGTGCCTCCAAACGTTCCGGTAATAGAGCCGAGTGGCTCCGACCGCGCCAAGCCCGGTGTGGCACTCGTTGAAGTGGGCCCGCTTGCCTAGGACGTCGACCACGACCATGATCGCGTCGAACCCGTGTGCGTCCGGGAGCTTGACGATGAAGTCCACCGAGACAGTGTCCCAGCGTTCTTCCGGAATCTCGGTCGGGTGAAGCTCTCCGTGGGGTAGCTTCCGAAGCGCCTTCGTTCGGTTGCACGGGTCGCAGGTCCGGACGTATTGGCCTACGTGACGGGACAGCTGGGGCCACCAGTAGTTCCGGGCGATGAGCTCGAGGGTTTTGAAGCGCCCGGCGTGCCCGGCGACCCGAGTGTCGTGGTGTAGGGCGATGATCCGGCGTCGGAGGTCCTTATTCCGCGGTACAATGATCTTACTGCGGTAGTGAAGGAGCCCTTCTGCGATGCGCCACTCGGTCGACCGGGGGGGCGAACATTCCGGTTCTTGAGGAGTTCCCGTGCGACAAGCGCGACGGGGTCCTCAAGGTCCGGTTCACCCGCGAAGGCCTCCCGGACGTCGCGAAGGAGGGGAACCTCGGGCCCGGTGACCACGACGCCCTCGAGTGCGCGGACGTGGAACAAGTCCGGACGGAGAAGGGTGACATCTGTGTTGTCCGAACCTACTCCGTGGTCCGGGCGACGGGACAGCGCGTCCGGGCGACCCATGAGGCGGCCGGGCTGGTGGTGGAGCGCGAAGTCAAACCGGGACAGGTACAGGGACCACCGTGCCTGCCTCCGGTTCAAGTTCTGCACCTTCCGGAAATACTCCAGGTTTTTGTGGTTCGTCCAAATCTCGACCGGATGTTGCGTACCTTCGAGGAAATGTCGCCACTCCTCTAGGGCTCGGATGATCGCAAGCATTTCCTTGTCGTGGATCTCGTAGTTGCGCTGGACGTCACTCAGACTCTTGGAGTAGAACGCGACCGGATGCCACTTCCCGTTCGCGTCCGGCTGAGACAGGACGGCTCCGGTGGCGTAGTCGGAGCTGTCCGCCTCGACCCGGTACGGACGCGACTCGTCGGGCAGGACCAAGACGGGCTCCGCGGTCACCGCATCCTTGAGGGCTTGGAAGGCGGCGGCCGCGGCAGCGGTCCAGGTCCAAGCGACGCTCTTCTTTGTGAGGTCGAAGAGGGGCTGCGCGATGTCCGAGAATGCCCGGATGAACCTCCGGTAGAAGTTCGTGAAGCCAAGGAACTGCTGCACGTCCTTCTTGTTCTCCGGAGCGGGCCAGGCGGCTACTCCGGCGACCTTGACTGGGTCCATCTCGACGTGGTTGTGCGAGATGATGACGCCGAGGTACTCGATCGACGTCTTCTCGAACTCGCACTTCTCCGGCCGGAGGTAAAGCTTGTGTGCCCGGAGCCGTCGGAGAACTTCTCGGACGATCTCCCGGTGGCGCGCGAGGTCAGAGTGAGCAATGAGGGTGTCGTCGAGATATACCATCACGTCTCCGGACAGGATGAGGTCCTGGAAGATGTCGTTCATCATCGTCTGGAATGTGGCCGGAGAGTTGGTAAGGCCGAAGTACATCACCAGCGGCTCGAAGAGCCCTCGGTTGGTACGGAACGCGGCCTTCCACTCGTCGCCTCCCCGGATCCGGACGTTGTTGAAACCCCAGTGGACGTCGAGTTTCGTGAAGAATCGAGCTCCCTTCAGGCGGTTGATGAGGTCGTTAATCAACGGGAGTGGGTACCGGTTCTTTACGGTCATCGCGTTGAGTGCCCGATAGTCCTGGACGAACCGGAGGCTACCGTCCTTCTTTTTGATGAAGAAGACCGGAGACGCCATTGGGGACTTGGACGGGCGGATCCGGCCGGTGCTTAACCCGTCCTCGATGAACGCGTCGAGTTCCTTCTGCTCGAGGGGGGAGATCGGGTAGACCTTGCAGTTGGCCGGTTTCGCGTCCGGGACGAGTTCGATGGCATGGTCCCACGTCCGGCGTTCCGGCAGCGCGTCAAACGATTCCTTGTCGAAAACGTCCGAGAAATCCTCGACCCAGGCCGGAACCGAAGTCCCAGGCGGGGCCGAGTTCCGAGCGAAGGCCTCCGCGAGCCGTTGAGAGACGGTGCTACCCGCGCGGATCTCTTCGGTCGGAGCGAACACGGTGTAGAGGATCCGGTCGCCTTCCTCGAGCTCGTCGTCATCGTCATCGTCGTCCGGGTCTGGAGTGAGGTCCGGAAAGTCGTCTCCGTCGTCGTCCGGATCGTACCCGTCGTCTCCGCACCACTCTTCCGAGTCGACGGTGCAGATAGACGGGACGGGGCCTTCGCGGAGCTGCCGGAGGATCGCGGCGGAGATCTTCGCGTTGCGACGGACAGTGCGGAGTTCGTCTCGGCAAGTGCTGCAGCTGGTCGGGCAGCGGGTCATCCGGACTTCCTTGGTGTCCCAGTCGATCTCCGGATTGTGCTTCTGGAGCCAGGAGTAGCTGAGGATGACGTGCTGCTTTCCGAGCCGCGTCACCGCGAGTTGGATGCGTTCGGAGTGTCCCTTGTAGTTGACGACCATATCAACCACGCCGGAAATGCCTCCGGATGCATTGGGCGTACCGTCAACATTGAGGACCGGAATGGGCTGAGAGAGCTTCCGGACGGGAAGGTTACGGGAGATCACGTACTCCGAGTCGATGAAGTCTCCGGTCGCTCCGCAGTCGACCAGACCCTTCATGGACATCGTAGCCGCGGTCTCTACCGATTGCATCTCCAACGGAATGTGTAGGGAGCTCCGGCCCTCGACGGAGTCAATAATGTACCGCTGGGGTAGTTTGCGCTCCCACCTAGGGCGGCGGACGCGGGGAATGGAAGGGGTTTTTGCCTCCGGGGCGGGAATAGGGGGTTCTGGCTTAGGGGCGGAAGCCGGAACAGGGGGTGCGTCTTGCGTTTCAACTGCTGATTTATTGGGTATATTTTTGTACAAGCAGGAGTAACGATTGGGGGACGCGACCGAGGGCGCACTGCTCACTCGACCGCATCCGGAAAACCCTCCGGCTCCGCGTCTCTAGTTTCCGGCTCGGCCGGAAGCCCAGCAGAGGTGGAGAGGCGCGCAAAGAGTTCTCCGAGGAGGTCGTCACCTAGTTGACGGACGACCTCGTCTAGGACATCCGCGTGCCGGACATCCGAGGGAGTCGGGCAGTCTCGGGCGAGATGTCCAGCCGCACCGCAATGAAAGCAAGCACGGGGCGTGAAGCGCGCGCGAGTCCGGTCGACATCCATCGGGATGCCGGGCGGAAGGGCGGGCGTCGGCGCAGCTTTAGGAGCGGGCGTGAAGGAGGGGACTGGGAGGAACGTCCCAGTGCGGGGGCGTGCGGCCGGAGCCGGGGTGCGAGTCGGGAGTACTCCCATTCGGACACGAGCGAGGGCGTCGTACTGGCGGAAGGCGCGGACACGCTATCCGGCGTAGTCCAGCAGCGCTGGAGCAGTTCCGGACGTGGTGATAGCCGCGTTAATCCGCGGGTCGAGCCCTGCACGGTACTTGGTGACACGGACGAGCGGGTCCGTGTATCCGGCCGTGGCTGCGAGTTCTTCGAAGTCGTCCGTGTACCGGTAGACATCGCGGGAGCCCTGGTAGTAGCCGTGAGTCTCCAGCCAGAGGAGAGCTTGGTCTTGCTCGTTTTCCTCCACAAACCGGAGCCGGAACTCGGACTCAAATTCCGCCCAGGACGGGAACGGGAACGGAACGATTGCTGACTGTCGCTCCGCCCACCGTCCGGCCGCGTCTCGCGCCATAAAGGACATGGCGTACCGCACGAGTTTTTCCTCTACGACCTGTCCGTGGACCATGAAGGCTTCCGGAACCAATCGGAGGTATGTGAGGACGGAGTGGAGGAACATCCGTCCTTGTGTCCGGTCGCCATCAAAAACGGCTGGAGCGTTCGGTCGGAGAACCGATTTTACTGCTGGGGTGAGGGTGGTGAAGTCTGGACCCGCCGCCAGAGCCGGAGCGGCAGGGACGGGGGCAGTCGCGGGTGGATTTTGGCTATTATGTAAAACGCGGAGGAGTAGGGTTTCGATATTTGCGAGAGAGTCTTCAACCGCGGTCAGCCGGGTCTCGGGGTCGGGAGCCGAGTCCGGGATGTGAACATCCGGGAGCTCGGGTTGCGCGGACCCGTTTCCGGTCGTCGGGGCGTCCATTGAGGAGGAGGGGTCGAGGTTGGAAGTGGGGGAGGCCGGAGCGCTAGCGTAGCGGTCCGAGTCCGAGTCTACACCGAACTTCGCAATCTTGACCAGTTGATCCCGTAGATCCTTTCTTCTGCTGTAAGGGCAACCTCAGCTCGGCGCGTGAGCGCGGGAACTAGCGGGAGAATCCGAAGTAAACTCAATTCATGGTACTAAATACAGAGTTCTAGAATACGCACCTAGCGGGAGAATCTGAAGAGAAGAAAGGATGAGGATTCCCACGCTAGGCGAGGTTTTTATAGGTACTAGCCAGTAGCACGTGTCCGAAGTGATCGGCAGTGATCCCGAGCTTGATCGCATAGTACGTTCCAGTGCGAGCGGCCGGACGAAGGGGGATGAGGGGGAATGGAGTCCGGAGGGACGGAGGACGATGTTCCGGGCGAGGGCGGACGTTCGGGTGACGCAGGACGGACGGGCAAGGCCGGACGCAGAGTAGGCGTAGGACGAAGGATCGGACGAGGCCGCGGGGCAGTGCGATGTGCCGGAGCCGGGCGGACGGACGGACGGAACGACGGACGGGCGGTTCCCCTGACAGGTCCGTGAATTTGCTGCTATCGGCCATATTTTGCGAGAGGTCTCTCAGCCCTACCAGATCCCTGGAACGAGTCGTCCTCTAGGGCCAAAACCGAAAGCCATTCAAGCCATCAGATGGCTGTGCGCAAACTCTCTAATGGTGAGGCACGACAGAAGATGATGAGAACATAAATCATTGTACTTGAGATCGGCCGGTGTGGTCATCTGATGTCTGGAAAACAGGACCCCAGTAGTCACAAGGAGGATTGGGCCTTCGGTGTGGTGAGACCCAATCCTGAGGGTCCCTCTTGTTGCGGAACGTTAACATTTGATCGTACAGACATGGACACCGCCTCCACCACCCAACCTTCCCGTGCACGCGCAGACACTCCATTTCGGATTGGATCTGTGGATTTATGGACGGGACGAAGCCCTCTGCCAGCAGGTGCCAGGGGCACGACAATATGGGGAAGCTTGAATCGGCGTGGTGAGGCTACGGCGCCGGTTCCTTCTCTTTCTTCGGGAACTACCGTATCCATAGTATGGTGAACTTAAGGTTCAAACTTCAAAGGTGAACGCAGTACAGAGGTGCCTTGCAGGGGGGACAATGGTGGATTCTCACGGACGGGCAGAAATACAAGATCTAAACCAGTGACAAATACTCATAAAGATGAAGTTATAAATGCAGATACAGAACACTTGGGCATGATGAGCTGGCGAGTGTTATTGGGTGGGGAGAGTGGACACTGAAAAATAACGACTAGAAAAAAATATTCAGGGGAGGTACCGATAACCAAGTGTATAAGAGCACCCGGGTCAAGAATGACGGGGTCAAATTGCAAGTACACGTATAGGTATCTCGAAAATAAAAACACTGGGTATAAATAATGATGTTGTAGCTCAGCGAATCGAACTCATGACACATCAAAAATTTGGATTACGATGCGTACAGCCACGAAAAGCTAATGAGCTTTAAAGAAAGCTAATGAAAAAATGGCACTGCCACTATTGAGCATACAAAAACTTATTGGATTTAAAGGACAGCCACTAAAAGTATCAACACCAGCAAATTGGACAAGAATTTGCCAGGGACTTTTGGACGCGGTCTCGAAAGATTATGAACGATTCCTCAAGTACTCGTAAACGTCCGAAATTCAAATCACAGAATCTGCGGTATCGATCGAAAGTTCCGCCTTCGGTTCCACTGGCTCAGAATCTGGCTTATTGGCGTCGGAAGGCCGCCCAATAATACCGATTCCGCGCAAGCCGATCAAAGCAATGGCGAAACTGATCATGGCAGCGGCAAAAAGAGACCAAGCGCCTGCTCTGAATCCAACCATTAACACCTGAGGGTCGCTGGAAGCAAGTTCTGGATGAACTGATTGAAAGCCTTTGGAGAGAGCCGTGGATATGGATGTTGTTACTGCCATGCCAAGGGAGGCGCCGAGCTGGAGACACGAATGAACAACGGTTAAGTAATCGGTCAAGTAAAACATACCCTTGTCGCTACGGTGAAAAGTCCTCCGGCGAGCGACTTAGAATCATTGTCAAAGGCGGAAGATACCTGGAGTGTTCCGGCTGGATAAATTAGGTCCGCCCCCGCTGCAAATTATACCGACATTAGAAGTTGATGAATTCGAGTAAGGAAACAAGTACCGAGCAATATCATCATCCAAATCGAGAGTTTCCAGAATCCTGCGTTGACCTGCAAGAAGGCAAAAAGTAGGGCGGCTACCTATGGCGAGTGTTAAGTTTCGTGTCTGTCAAGGCGGATTTAAGTAGACCATGTTCATTGTGACAGCTCCGAGGATGAGTGAGAGTCCAGATACTCGATTGAGAAGCCAACCGCCGGCCAAGTTAGTCGCGACCCCGCTTGCAATTGAGGGAAGGAACCGAAGCGAGGTTTGCAGAGGCGACAAGCCGTTGACCTGCTGGTAGCTGATTGTCGCTGGATTAGCGCTGGTAAGATGGTTCTACTAACGTCACACACTAAAGGGCGCAGAGATATAAAAGGGTGTTGAAGTTCCACCTGCAGACATTTCGTCACCCAGTCAACGTATAGTGCAAGAGCAATTTACCAGGCGAAGGACACCATGCCTATCACGGCGGGCATTCGAGCGGTCCCGTGTCTCCAGATGCTGGGAGGTATTAGCACGGATTGTTCTGTCTTCTCCCGCCATAGCTCATAAAACCATAACATGATCAGGAGAACCACGGACGCGCAGGTCAAGCCTATGGTATACGGTGTGGCCCATCCGCGGGGTGCGGAGGCAGAAGCGCTGGAACACCCGTCCAAGTGAGTGGGTTTATTAGGAAAGTTCACAGTTCGCAACGCACGCAAGGCTGTAGGTCAAAAGCCCGAGACTGAGATAGAGAGTTCAGTAAATGAATTGATTCCGGCAATTCGCAACGTACGAAAGACAACTCAACAGCGCACCTCCCCAGTCGAGCCCCTTCGCATAGAGTTTACTGTCAGTGGGCTGTTTGTCGAGGTTGAAGAACCCCGATACGACAAAAAATGCTCCTAGTCCTGCTTGAACGTAAAAGATGGTACGCCAAGTCGCGCGGCTCTCCGAGAGCAGGCCGCCTGTGAGTTCATCATGTGTAATCTGAGGGTAAAACGATTCTTCGGCATACCCAGAACGAGACCCAGTATATATCCTAGAGGCTGACCGGCGCCGAGCACACCGAATGCGGTGTTCCGCCGTGGACCCGGGGGAAAGTGCGATGCGATAATACCGATCGCCGCAGGAGTGTTTGCGGCCGCGCCCAAGCCGAGCATCGCCACAAATATGGTGATTGAGGTCAGGTTGGGAGCCAAACCAGCGCCAATACTCCTGCGGGAAAATTGCTTCAGCCTGTGTCATGAACATGAACGGAGGTGGGTTGAGAACATACCACGTCGAAAACCACGCAGAACCAACAAGGAACATGATTCGGCCTCCGAAGATATCGCCCATGCGACCAAAGAGGAGAAGCGTGCAACCTAGTTTTTTTCCATACGTCAACAATAGCCAAAAAGAAGAAGATAAATGCAGACCATAGGCCAAAGAAAAGATGGTAAGCGGCCATTGCAGATTGGCCTCCGGAGTACAATGAGAAGAGGTAAAAGTCGAAGAAATAGAAATAACCTCGCTGATGTTCAAATCTTTTCCGATACTTGGGAGAGCCACCGTCAAGGCTCCAGATAAGAAAACCTGACAATTGATCAGACGTCATCTCTCTTAGAACGTTCTGGAAGTACCTACGTTGAGAGTCGTCGCACCACAGACCTAAAATACGAAACGGGCGTCAATTCTTAGCAGCGTCCGTCTACGAGAAACTACCACAGACCGTGGCCACAATGAAAGCATCATGCAGAGGCATAGCGATGAGAGGGACGACGCGCACAGCAGCAAACGCGGGAGGGGCCTTGATTCAAGAATGAAGGAGTGGACGCCTGATGGACGATATTAATACCAAATTAACTTGAAGTAGATTTCACTTACGATGAAAACACCGAACAGGACATGAGATGAAAACAAAACGACGGGCACAGGGCAGTGCTCGATATTTCACGGTCATCAGACATTCAACCATATGCACACGGAGATGCGGTACTCGGCCATGGGGAAGATCAAGAAAGAGTCACCGTGGGAGTCCAATTGCATGGCAAGCGGCAAATGATCCCGAACCTGGTATTGATTTTTCAATGCTTATTCTGTCTAATTTGTGGAAGTAGCTAGCACACCAGATGCCTTCCTTCAGCTGACTTGGATCTCGCATTAATCATAACACGAGAATTGTCCATACCAAGGACATTGAAGAAAATTGCGGGATGTGTAACTTGGGTTACCCCATTGTTTTTTGCTCCGGGCTTGTTTCAGAGAATACGCACGCCGTATCCAAGTGCATGATGCGTTATTTTTTGGCAGTACCGCGGCTGCGCCTTGAAATGCATGACCACCCCGAGTCAAACACGGGATTTATTCGCGCCCTGACTTGGAAAAATGTTCTCCACGCGCAATTCTCATGTTCTTCTCTCACTACGGCCAGGTTTGGATTGTCCGAGACACTTGGACAACGGCGTCCTTCATAGGTCGTTTTTCCGCGCGGTTTCACCGCGGGTGATTGCGTGTTTTTCGGACGGAGTCCGCGCGGATTTCTGATGAGCTCCCTCCGTCTTCTGTGGTGCCTCATTCCATTTTACATAACGGATGCCAGAGATTGAATATCAGGATCTCTAATTCAGGTCTGAGATTCGTCCTCGAGTTTTAAATTCACGATGGTGAGCAAATAAAAATAATTTTGAAAGTTGAACCGGTATTCCAGCGGGGATCATAATAGTGTTCCAGAGCCGATGGCATCCATTTTCGTGGACCCCGGGAACTCGTTCGGATGCACTTTTTTCGGAAATGCCGATGGGCCTGTCGAGGCAAGGTTGATCGGTATTCCTGAACTAGAAAGCGCCGACGTTATCGGCACCGCCCTTGCCCCACCACATTTCTACTTGTGGAATGCCCAGAACCAGACATCACGTCGCTGCCAGCAGGTCATCAGTTCAACGGCCATTCAACTTGAACCTTAGAGGCAGGTTTCGTCAGACGTTGCTAGTGAACAGTTGCAATCCGCTCACATGTACAACAGGCGGAGCTTGAAATCATACCGGAACGTTTCGGTTGCCGTTACAACGCCGTGCTCTGTGCCAACCTACCGTCCAGAATTCCCGAACTTATGTAACAGCGTCGGCGTTTGGTAGAATAATTCATCCCGTCACCAACCGATCCTGACTAGGACCTAGACTCTCCGTATCCCAATCCATTGAAATGACCTCGCATCCACGGTCCAACATCGCTGTCAGCTGAGGTTAGACCGTTTACTCTATCTCGAAGGGGTAAGTAAATCCGGCGAAGCTTTCATTATTTTGTGCCAATTGTGGCGGCGAAGTTCAATGACACCAGCGATGAAATCCTGTAGAGTGAGTGAGTGATCTCCTTGGTTACAGTTGAACTTGAAGCACAAAGCTGGCGAGACCGTGAAACCCAATATCCATCAAGAAAACCTCTCGTTTGTCCGTAGTCAATTCGTTTAGTCCAGTATTTTCAAACACCTCTGGTGATCCTGCGGTCTGGAACCGTGCCAATGTGATGCCCTCTACAGACCCGACCTGGCGACCCTCCTTTGACCTCTACGAGTTCGAGCACATAGTTGCGAGCATCGATATCAGGTGGGCAGGTGAGCTACCAGTTGCCGAGAGTCGCAAGTAGCTGCACCGGATGCTCAGCGCATCAGGTCAGACCAGTCATATGCCGCACACAACGCCGACGATTAGGGGTTTCTCTGGCAGCGCAGACCATTTAAAACCTAACAAGTTCAGGCGCACGGAAATTAACGCATGGAGAACAAAGTACCTTGCAATTTCGCGCCCGGCAGCGACCGCCTGCGAGACACATCCATCGCGAACCCAAAGTAATGGAACCGTTTCCTATTTTACGGCCTCTTGTACCACGAGAACAAGACCATATGAGTGCTGAAGGCTCTGTTCAACGGGAATTCGTCATCAGAGACTTCGGACACTTTCTCGAGTACAACGTCCTCGATGTAGCCGGCAGCCTTGAAGGTGTAATCAGCTCTGCATAAACTCAGACACGTCTAGTTGGATAGAAAAACAAGTGCTCCCTTGAGAAGAATAAGCACCGCGCGGCCTTCTGCGCCAGTATGCTTGTCTTCAGGTCTGATTTCACAACGTGGTCAGTCACTGAGCTGTCATCTCAGAGCGTCAGCGACGTACGCAGCCTGGATTTCTTCGAAGCTCTTTCCTGTATCAATCAAGGCAGATTGAAGGCAGAGATGCGCTTGTGTGCAAAAATGTTAGGAGACAGCTCCCGGAAGATATGTTGCGTGGCCAAGGAACATAAAACTGCTGCTACAGACTCCCGTCGGGGCCTTGCGCCGCTCAATTGTTACCGATTTCGAAGGGATCCCTTCCATTCTTCTCATGGGAAATCAACCAAACAATTTCTGAATTTCAATTTGGCTTTGATTGCCGATTGCAAGCTCCGGTATCCCGATTTGGCCGGCTGGACCCCGAAGAACTTCATAATGTTATTGCATCATTTGAATCTTGGCGACATCACCGAAGCCCATGAAGGCATGCCCCAGTATGATTTACTTACTTGAAGCCGTTTCAGCGCATCTATTGCAGGGAGTCCGCCCGCTGTGTGTGCATCTTCTCAGGACGCAACTATAAGATCCCCGGTGATTTTGACCAGGATTCTTCATTGAACCGCTGTTCCTTCTTGATCTGAACATGTTTGGTGAAGGCAAAGCGCTGTACGGACTGGTCTACTTCCTTGTTATCTGCGGGTTATGTGTGCTGCACGCTCTCTTTTCACGCAAATCCGCAAGCCGCATCCCAGGCCCCTTTCTGGCGCGATGGACTCACCTATGGCTGGCATACCACGCCTATCGTGGTCGCCGATACAAAGCAGTTCATGCCGCCCACTTGGTGAGTATTCGTCACCAAAATTAAAAGTAAGAAAGGTCTAATCTATATCCCACAGCGGTATGGGAGGTTCGTTCGCATCGCGCCAAACCATGTCTCTGTGGCCGCTCCAGAAGCATTGTCAGTGATTTATGGTCAAGGTCCCCGAGCGCCTGCGAAATCCGCCTTCTATGACTCTTTTGTGTGCAACGGGAAGCCGTCCATTTTCTCAACACGGGACCGACAAGATCACTCTACAAAACGACGCATCGTCTCGCATGCGTTCTCCAGCTCTGCCTTACAGGAATTCATTCCTTTGATTCACTCGACTATCGGCTACTTCACGGAACGGATGGACGAGTTTTGCAACACGGGGGAATATTTTGATATTCTTCTTTGGGTCAACTATCTTGCTTTCGACGTTCTATCCGACCTGGCCTTCGGCGAGCGCATCGGGATGTTGAAACAGGTGCTACAGAATTTTCAACCAAACGAAGATTCGCTCACAAACAGTCCAGGGATCTGATCTTGTTGAAATTCAACGCGCTGGTGAGGCTTTAGTGCGCGAGAATGCAATTGCTCTTGTCGATGAGGTACGAATATTCCAGCTCTATTTCTCTCAGGCGCTGACATAAAAAACCAGCGAGAGCATTTAGCTGCCATTGTTGGAATTCACCCATTTTTACAAGTGGCCGTTAACGCTCTACCGTTTCTCAGCGGGAACAAAGCGACTTCGGGTCTAGAAGAACTCGCTCGCCGCCAAGTTCTGAAGCGCCTCTCGTCTAGGGACAATCGCAACGACATTCTCGGCAAGTTAATTACGGCACGCGGATATGATGTTCGTCCACCAAACACCGATGAGGTCGCCGAGCTCACTTCGGAGGCTGTGACCCTTCTGTGCGTTTTCTTCGGTCTTCAAACAATGAAATTGACTTTTCCATTAGGATTGCCGGGAGCGACACTACGTCCAACTCCATCTCAGTTATCCTCCATTTCATCGCCACCCATCCCCGAGTCTATACGAAATTGATGGGATTACTCCTTGAAGCTTCCTGTGGTGAAAAAGAGTTGAGCTACGAGCGGGCGAAGGACGTCCCATATCTTCAGGCTGCCATCAACGAAGGGTGCGTTCCGACATAATAATTATTCGAGATCTATTAACGTGGTTTCAGATTACGGTTACATTCTACAACAGCCATCGGCCTGCACCGCTCAGCACCTGTCGACGGTCTCGTTTGCTGTGGACAGTTCTTCCCTGAAGGAGTTCGTGGCCTGGCGGTCTTCTTGTATGTTTTTTTCTGACCCAAAACCCAGACCGAGCTTTCTGTTCCTGCCTGGACAATTGGGCACAATGCGGAGTTATGGGGCGACCCAGAAAGCTTCCGCCCTGAACGGTGGCTGGAACAAAAGGAGAACCGCCAATATCTCATGACAGAAGGGCCCTAGAGCATGTGTACGCTGTCCATTCTTCAAACAACCTACGCTGACCGCTCTCTCAACCCAGATCGGCCAAAAGTAAGCCTGCTTTTTGGTTCATACTTCACTGTGAACATATTACTCACCCAAATTCGACAGCTTGGCCTACATCGAGATGATTTCAGTCCTCGCAACGATCCTCCTGCGATACAAGGTTGAAGTGAAGTCACCGGTTCTCGAAACTACCGAGGGATTCATGCACAAGCCGCTGCATTGTTGGATCAAAATGAGTCTTCGATGAAGATACATTTTTTCAGTTATTTATTTATTAGATTGTGATGGAATTCGACATTGGCCGGTACCAGTGGGCGGAAAATATTCGAACTGCCCGATTTACGGGTTAGCGGGATTTCCTTGTGTACGGAGTAATTGGTTGAAGCCCAGGCCATATTTCAGAGAAATGAAGACCACGTCATACACAGTCCATGAAAGGATTAGATTGATGGTGTCGCGAGTGATGACGAAAGTGCAAACAAGATGAATGCGCTTCGAATGAAAGGCGCTGGTGCTAATTTGCTGTTGCAGTGAGCGCAACTTGGACAAAGAAGTCCGACTCCCGTGGGATATGAGTACAGGAAGAGGGTTTGAGTTTACTCTCCAACAATAGCCTTGGTTTAAACCACCCCCCTGCTATTTTATAGTGGGTTCAAACCGCATAGGTACATCAAAAAAACTTGATCCTCTGCGGATTTTCCACGTGACTCTAACGCACCCATTCTCAGGGAAATCTGATCAAAACTGAGCCCGTCGCGGTTGCTCTAGTGAAAACAAAAAGAAACGGTCCGCGCCTTATGTACTGCAAATTGCTGTAAACCAATGTGGTTTAAACTGGTTCAAACTGTGGAATTTCGCTCTGGGGAGGACTTCCAGGCAAGGAGAATGCAAAGATAATCCAGTGGGTTTAACAAACCAGTGAAGAATCTACAGGAAAGTACTATAGTATTTATATGTGGGTGAATACAGTGACAAACCGCGAAGCGAAACGTGATACGGAAGCGAAACACTACGGTATTTAATACTTACAGATGCCCAATAAACTGGATACATCAGGATATGCATCTAGGGATGTGAATGTTGTCCTCCAGAAAAGGAACTGTTGAAATACCTCCTGTATATTCCGTTATATCCAGTTTCTTCATCATCATTGTTTATTTTTACTTGTCTACCAAGTATAAGGAGTTCTGTGCATGCAACCACCACTAACACCGGGGGCAAAACCCAAGGCATATGGAATCTATATGCCTTACAGGCATGTCCTTCGCATGTGATTAATCTGTAGGACAAAGGTGTCAATTACCTTTATCCCATCTTTGTTTTTGGCCTTGAGTCACTCCCGGGGACAAGGGTGGGACAAAGGTGATTGACACCTTTGTTCCATGGATCACCCACATGCGAAAGACATGCCTGTAAGGCATATGGATTCCATATGCCTCGGGCTTTGCCCCCAGTGTCACACAGATATGAACTGGATCCAAATCTGGGTTTTTGAGGTCCTAGATTACGATTAACAGCATCCCAGATACTGAAGTCTGAGGGAGTAAGTACATGAATTTATTTTGTAGTGTTGCGTTGCTCTATTATTGATTCACATTTGGCCTTCTGGAATGATGTCTCTCGTTCTTGGCAACCACTGCACTAAATCACACAAAATTCAGCCTGGCCGGAAAGCCCAGATGGCATTTCATCGCCTTGAAACGGAAAATCACAAAATTTTCATACTACCGGAGCCTCAATTGCTTCCACAACCCGGGCATTTTGCTTCCCGATTTGCAACTGTTCCTGGAACCTTTAGGTTTCAGGTCTCCAAGAAGTCTTTTGAAAATCCGTGTCCCGATATGGTAACGCGAACATTTCCTTATTGGGAGTGAAACCGCTTTGGGAGGATCACCACGTGCAAGCCTGGGCGGCTGGCGCGGCAGCGCAGAATGCCGCCTGTGTATCTTCTTCCCAGACCAGCACCTCCAAGTCAAGCTAAGAACAACTGCTAGGATCCTTGGTTCCAGGAATGCACGGAGGCCCTTTGAATATCAAATAAAGATAAGGAATAGCAAATATGTGGGTCAAGTGCTATGACAACATTTGAATCAAAGATAAGTGTGTGTATCTGCATGGTAACTGCATGAACCATAAGACGGAACACAAGCTCAAGCTTGTATTTCCAACACAAACTAGTTCTAACCAATGTGGTTTAGGCTATAAGCTAGTTATAACCAAAATTGTTTGGATCCTTTTTTCTGCTTCTTCTTGTATATTTTCATGCAGAAGGTGTCGGGGGAACCCCTCCTTCGGCTCCGTCCCTGGCTCTGTCTGTGCCTGGAAGTTCCTCCTCTGTTTCCAGCTTCCTTTCCAGCAACTCCCGCTCCTTTGATCACTTGTGCTGGCATGTGTTATACGACCTGGCCCTGGATCATTGTAGACCCCTTCAGACACATGCTACTGGCTAGTACTTTTTAGTTTTTAAGCTTCACCTAGCACGGGAATCCTCATCCTGTCTTCTCTTTGGATTCCCCTGCTAGGTGTGTAGTATTTCCACTCTTTGCTAGTATGTACAGCTGGGGCCTCCAGGCCAGGCCCTGAGATTCACTAATAGCGTGTTTGTGGTGGAGCCACCCAGCGCCACCAGGTGGCTCTTCCAGCATACAGTGCTAAGTGGCTACATCAGCTGGTGGTTGCTCAACATCCGAAATGATTGGAGACCAATTTACTGGCAAATTGTGCGGGCATCTGTGTGAACTATTCTGCCCAGATCTGCAAGGAATTGGATAATGAATTAATTCCGAGGCCTTTGACCAGGCCAAAAGTGCCAAAAGGTGCCGGGATCCACCTATCCTAATTGAGAACACTACCACCAATGATCCAGAAAGGGAATTGTTTCCAGCACCATGCTGCAAGGCTCAACTCGGCATAATTTCAGTCAGTTCTTGTCCAAAGGCATTCAAAATATTCGTTACGACATTGATTTTGGTATTCAATGGTGGAAACTGGCGCAATGATTGTGCTACCTAAGGTTGAACTCTTATGGTGATTGGGTCACCAATATGTTTTCAAGAACAGATTGGGGTGATATATGCATAGCATATATTAATTCTGGGCGCTATTTGACAAGTTGGGCCTGGTGTCCCTGCCAATTACTAGAAATGAGCAGAATAGGAAATTTGTTGAAAATTTGAGATTTGGCTAGAAACCGGTTTTGAGTTGACTTTGAATAATTTCCACTGCGACAGAGACATTCATACAGAATTCCCGAGACCATGATCCGAATTTTTAGGGTGTTTTTTGTCTGTCCCAGCCACACCCCAGAAAGAGCCTGTTTCAGCCTTTACCCCCCCTCCCCCTCCTATGAATCACTGTGGTCTCACTGAACACACTTCCCCTGTCATATTCATGACAGGTATTTATTTTGTGTCAGTAGTTTGAGGGTCCTTATAGGACAAAGCATGGGTTTGTGCACTTTTCGAACACATTTCCTTGAGATCTTTGAAGAAATCTCAAGATCTTCAAAAATCTACAAAGAAGTTATTTCTTCAGTCCATCAACATCTTTTCAGTGCACAGCCACACCACAATTTCCAAGCAACTTCTTTGAAGATCTACAAGAGCGCGGGGAGCCGCTTCGCGGCCCCCCACTTCGACTGGATATGCGGAACCGTATTGCGCAAGGCGGGAAAGGATTAGCTTTTTTGGAACTTCGCTCAAGCCGCATAAACCACGCTTTGACAGAGAAGCGAAGGGAGGGGTTTGTGTGAAAGCGACAGTGCCCGCCGAATCGGAGCCGTCATCGCGGCCCGTTCGAGCGAATATCTCTCAACTCACTTCCTTAATTGCCGAGAAGTCACAAACAATGTGGAAGATGAGGTAGGAGTTGATAATATCTCACCATAAATTAAGCCTAAATTCATTCAGCAGGTAGAACCGAGTGCGGAGCCGGCGGAGTTGTCGGAGTTTAAAGGCTTCAGACAGACGACGTAATTTTATAAAGAGAGTGAAGTGATGACAAACATCTTGCTGCTGGAGGAATAAGGTGGCTTGCCTGAAATTTTGAGGTCTTCATAGAAAGTTCAAGATCTTGGGCATTATTTTCATGTTGGTTGTTCATTGCCTTCATAATCAAAATTTCGTGTTGGGGTCAACAGAGATGTCTCAGTTTGCAAATGACATCTACTTCTTCAAAGATCTCACTCTCGTGTTTGCCATGATTCCTGCATCCAACAGTAGATATGTATGTGCCCACAAACCAATATCTTATTTGAATGGCTGAAGCCGCCAGAGCACATTCGGAAATTCAGCTGAAATGTACTTTGTATGCAGACATGCATGGTGGAAGTTAAATCATAAGTATGTACAGTATATTAGGAGATAAGAAAAGAGGGAAATAATCTCTCATTGGAGGCATCATGGAAGGCCTCCAAGTGGGGCCCGGGCCTTCCTGGTTGTCCCGTCAAGGGGATCATCTTCCTCACCAACCAGTTCCTGGAGTGTATATGCTAGAATATGGGATCAAGGCCTTGGCTCCTGTCAATTCCAGTCAAGAATTCAAGAAAAAGACGCATCATTACCCAGCGGGCGCCGATTGCTGGCAGTACGCCTGGGAGGAGCTTCACTCAAGCTGGTTCTCCCTGTCCTCGAAGTGAAGCCTTGTTCAATATGCTGGGTGCCTTCTGGGAGATCTGGCTGAGCAGAAACATAGTGACGCCAGTGTGAGAGGGCAAGTTTTTTTCGAGACATGTGATCGGCTACGACTCAGCGGAAACAAGCTTGAAGGACTTGAAAAACCAACTTCAGAATTGCAAAAATAACATGACATTTGATTCAATATGGGCCAGGATAAAGGCCAGAGAACAGACCATTGTCACATCCGATGTCTGTCCCATGTCGGGACATACTGCCCCAATATCCATTTGGGGAAGGTTCGGCAACCATCTGTTGCCGACCCGTCTTCGACTCAACTTTGACAAACAAAGGCAAAATTTTGGACCATATCGGTGAGTAAATGGCTCATGTGTTTTATCCCGAGCCATTAGATTTTTTACACTGATTTCTTGGCTCTATCAGATTGACCTCCTTCTACAGAAAATTTATCTGCGCGCAAATAGTGGTGTATTTGGGGAATCGAACCACCGCCTGTCTCCGATGGGATCTCATCTTCAAGGCAGGGACAGAGAGCGATCGATCATAGTCTACAGCGGCTTATTTGCCATGCAGCCAAAGGCAGATTTATCACTTTCAACCAAACAGGTTGCGTTTGGAATTTGATGTCAAAATATTCACAAAGTACTTTGAAAATCGGGATCATATAAATCAACGAACCAAGAGTTCGATACATTCATCTCATCCAGGCAGGACAGCCGGAAAGGCCCCCAAAAGGAACGAAAAAAATACCAAATCAACGAACATATACTGCCGGGAGAAATCGAACCTCGGTCTCTCCCCGATCTGATGGCATTACCCCGACCGAGGCAAAATCAAAGAAAAAAGCCGCAGCTTTGCATTGCTGCATCCTTGTAAGGCTCGAGTAGCACTCACAGTCGGAAACGTTGGGGATTAAGTCTTACTGAGTGATAGATAGCTGTCTATTCAAGAGACTACCCGGAACTGAACTCTCGTAAACTCGGAATAGTTTAGAAATTTTAGCTCTATTATCAATCTAGTGTTAATATTTAGTCTCATCAACTCAATATATATCCCCCCAAAATTTCAACCGTGAAACTCAAAGTCTGCGTATAGATTTATCGGCAGAGACTTGAATTTGATACGTCATTGAACGTTTTCTCTCGGCTTGAATCTCTCTCTACCATTCCTGCTTCAACCAGGTATTTGTTGAAATTTGACTTGCATCAAGATTGACACATCAAACCCAATAAGACTCGGACGTAGGGATGGATCTATGTGTGTTTCTTCCTCTCAGGCATTAAGCGGGCATTCATAGGACACAGCGAGGGCACAGTAGTATACTGCTAGGTCAATTTACAATCCAGTACAGGGTTGCTGAGGTTAGGTTCACAGTGGAAGTTGAACAATATTCCCTTTGAAGAATAGGGCCGTGTATATAATTCCCAGCGAAATAATAAATAAAAACTGGTTTTTAAGGTTGGTTTGTAAACAGGCCTTTTATAAACCGGTTTAAAAACAGGGTACGCAAAAAATTCGTTTTCCTGGCCTAAAAACTGAATTGTCGCTCCCCCTCTCTACTTTTTGTTATTGTTGTGTTGTTTGCAGCATCTGCAACTTCGTCTGGACTCCGCGGCTCGGCACTGCTGTAAAAAACTTGGGAAACTTGATCTGCATCCCGCGTCTAGCAACATTTCGGATCCTCAGTGTTACTCAACCCAGGGAAATTGCACCGCGTGTCCTATTAAATCGATGGAAGTGATTCTTGACCAAGAGAGTGGACTATTGGTGACATTAATTGTGGATTTTCAACTTTTGATTTCAACCCATGAATTGCCGGTGGCCCGAGTTGCCGAGACGATTAAAAACCAGTCACTTTGCCCAATCATTGAAAAACTGGTTTATAAACACCGGTTTGTAAACTGGTTTACAAACAGGCATTATATACACGACCCTATTGAAGAGAGTCGAACCTCAGTAAGTATCACATAGGGTCAGGAACCCGGAAAAGGTTTGATACACTCCGAGTCCTGTTCCGCGTTTGGTAAAGAGGTAAGGACACCAGGAGGGACGAAAAAAATGGGATCAACTCGTATGCCGCCGGGAGGAATTGAACCTGCGCCTCTCTCTGATGATACTTCCACGGCTTTGAATAGGGCCTATCACAAGCAGAGACCGACCAACCATGGTCTACAGTAGCTTATTTCACTTACATCTGAAGTTACATTAGGGGAAGTCAAAGCGAATTTAGAGGTGGATTCTAGACTGGATTCTGAGTGGATTCTGAAGTGATTCTAGCATCGGAATCTGCTCAGAATCCGCTCAGAATCCATCCAGAATCCACCTGATTCCCTGTTTCAACTCCAAGAGGTGCAGCAGCATCAGAATCCACTTTAGAATCCACTTCAGGATCCACTGGCACTGATCTGGGCGAATTTGCGTGTGTGAATCAACATCAGAATCCACCAGAGAATCCAGTCGGAATCCGCTCCAGAATCCGCCTTCGAATTCACTTTGACTTCCCCTATTAGCATATCGCTTTCAAGCAAAGAGAGGATGGCCGAGGTTTGGTCGGACTTTGATGCTCAAATATTCATAGTGGAAGTTGGAAAAATATTCCCGCACAACGGTATCAGGCCAGCGTGGCAAGGTGTTTGTTTGAGGATTGGATCTTTAAATATTCAACAATTATAGCCTTGAATTACGCACACAAAAGCTCAACATGTAGAACATAGAATTACGCAGCCATTGTCGCCGATTGAGGTGGTAAAACAAGAGGAATGGACCGAAACATTCCGCTCGGAAGAATCGAACCTCCACCTCCCCCAGCGATTGCAAGAATTCTGACAAACAGGGGGTGACCAAACATGGTCTAGAGCGGCTTATTTTCCCCAATGCGTCCTGTGGTATGCTATGATTTCCCCTGTCAACAGAGAATGGCAAGGCATTAGGGTGAGAATTTGGTGTTCAAATATCCAACGGTCATACCCTAAATTAAAGGAAGAGCTCACTCAATATGCAGAACATAGAACCACCCATACATTCCCGCCCGCTCAGATGCACAAAGAATGAAACCAAAAAAAAAAGCCAGATTGCCCTTTATGAGCTAGGAGTCCGCCCGGAGGAATCGAACCCCAGCTCCCCCAGACATTGTCTCGAAATTTACAGGCAGAGGGCGACCAACCATGGTCTAGAGCAGTTATTTTGCATGTATTTGCGTCCGTGGTACGCTATCATTTTCCCCTTTAACACTAGAGGCGAGGTGTTATGTGGAGAATTGGGGTTCAGATATTCAACAATCACTTTGGAGTGAATTAACAAGGCAAGAGCTCAACATGCCGAACATAGACCAACTCATCCATCCTCGACGATTGAGGTAAATACAAAAAGAAGAATGAACCAAAAAAGTGGGCTCAGTACTCTCAAAGCATTCCGCCCGGAGGAATCGAACCTCCACCTCCCCCAGCGATTGCAGGAACAAATACAGAGAATCAAGGGGCGACTAACCATGGTCTAGAGCGGCTTATTCTCTCTGTAGCTGCGTCCTGTAGTATACTATTGCTTTTCTGCACCAATCTAGAGTGACAAGGTGTTGGGTTGTGACTTGTTCAAATACGCACGATTGGATGAAACTGCATAATTTAATTAACCAAAAAAAAAAAGAGCTGAACCTGCAGAACATAGACCAATTCATTCATCCTCGCCGTTTGAGATAAGTACAAAAAGAAGGATGAACCAAAAAATAGGTGTTACATTTCAAACAGATTCCGCCCGGAGGAATCGAACCTCCACCTCCCCCAGGCACGAAGAAGATCTCCTGAACAAGTATAGGGTGACCAACCATGGTCTAGAGCGGCTTTATTCATGAAGCTGCGTCCTGTGGTATGCTAGCGTTTTTTGTTAACCAGTTCGGCATCGCAAGATGTTTGGTTGAGAATTGGATCTGAAAATCAAAGCAAGAGCTCAACATGCCGAATATATAATCACTCATGTAGCTGCGGCATGTGGTATTATTGGTTTTGTTTCACCAGTTCAGAGTGAAATCGTGTTAGGTCGGTTCAAATACTTATTCAACACTCTGATGAAACTGAGGAGCATACCGTAAATCAATAAAAAGCAAGAGCTCAGGTGCAGAAGATCGAACCACTCGTTGATTCTCGTCGATTGAGGTGCAAAAAAGACGACTGAAACCCCCCCCAAAAAAGGTGTGATAATTAATACCCACGCCGCCCGGAGGAATCGAACCTCCACTTCCCCCAGACAATGATCAAGAAATTTCACAAGCAGGAGGCGACCAATCGATTATAGTCTAGAGCGGCTTATTCCTCCCGATGCGTCCGTGGTATGCTATCGTTTTTCTTTCACTACGTAGTCACGAGGGACAAGGTGTTAGGTCGAGAATTCGGGGTCCCAATATTCGTCAATCATGATAAAGCAAGAGCTCAATATGCAGAATAAAGCACCACTCCTCCATGCAGGCCGATCAAAAGGAAGAAGACACCAAAAAAAGCAGTCGAAGATGCCTATGTATCCGGCCCGGAGAAATTGAACCTCTAGCTCCCTTATAGAAATAAACTGAGAAGCAAAAGGTGACCAAGCCTGGTCTGCAGCAGCTTTTTTTCCTGTGCTGCGTCCTGTGGTATACTTTCGTTGTCGTTGTTTCACTGGTCCAGGTGTCAGGAGGTTCAGGATTGGATGTTCACAATATTCGTAATAAAATCAGCTAAAACTGGGCATACCACCAATTAATCAACCTCAACACGCCGAACAGTTTCCGGCGATGTCGCCGTTGCTCCTTTGGAGTACTAACCACCGCAAGCACGGCTATAACTGATTGATCCGATGTCGTTCCGTTGACGGTTGTCCCTGGCTTTATCCATAAAAGGATCAAGCTCGTCATTTCACGCAGTCACGGAAGCAGATATAAGTAACCTGGCACACGACCACCATTTCTGCGACCCACCAGCACCACGATGAGAGCCGTCTACTCTGGTCTCGCAGGCGCCGTTTTGTCTTGCGTTTCCGTCGCTGCTGGAACGAAAGTATCTTCCTTTGCCGGTGCCACGACTACGTTTCAGTTCCCTCCCGCCGGCCAAACCATAACCGCGCCCGACCCCGCCTTCCCCGATGCGAACCAAGTAGGCTTCGCTGGGCCAACTCCCAGTGCGTGCCCTACGTCTCTTTGAAGCACTCGGATTAACCGATATCGTGCCTAGCCGGAAACGAGGCCTACGCCATCGCGACGGCGCCGACCACCCCCAAGTTCGATAGCGTCTTCCCACTCGTCAATCCGTCCACGGCGGACTCGGCCACGGACTTCGACGTCCTCCATAACTTTGGCAACCTCGCCCCATGGCGATCGGTCGACTCGAGCTGGCTGGGGCTTCCCAACGCATCGCCGCAGATCCCAGCCAACTGCCAGCTGGAGCAGGTGCATCTCGTGCAACGGCACGGCGCGCGCTACCCCACAACTGGCGCGCCGCCGTCGCAGTTCGCCGCCGCGCTACACGGCCTGGCGGGCACGACGGGTGTCAACGTCAGTGGTCCGTTGGGATTTTTGGCGACGTGGGAGTATCAGCTTGGAGCGGAAATATTAACGCCATTCGGGCGTTCTCAACTGTGAGTGCTGTTTCAGTTCTTTGATGGAGAGAGAGCACATCATGAACCTGATGCTAGATTCGATTTGGGTGTCGGGTTCCGCGTGAAATATGGTGCGGCTCATTCCGGCGTTTCAATCGGGCTAACCAATCCTTTCTGGCTAGGTGAACTGCTGAAAGGATTCACTGAGGTGCCCGTCTGGCGAACAACCTCACAAGGTACAACCTCCGTCTCGATTTTTCTTCACACTCACTGATCCCAACCCCAGGCCGCATGGTGGACTCCGCGTACGTTCAATTTTTTTCGTAACGCTTCATCCTCATCCCTCTTATCAACTCGTCCTCCAGCCTCCACTTCGCCGCCGGCTTCTTCGGCGTCCAATCCTACCAGCAATCCTACCACCAACTCATCGAAATCGAAGCGCCGGGCTTCAACTCGACGCTCGCCCCGTACGATGCGTGTCCCAACGGAAACAACGCCATCGCCGCGTTCGGCACGACGCAGGCGCTGAAGTGGGCGGCAGTC
Organism: Mycena galopus ATCC 62051; assembly: GCA_014925785.1. Classification (NCBI taxonomy): domain Eukaryota; kingdom Fungi; phylum Basidiomycota; class Agaricomycetes; order Agaricales; family Mycenaceae; genus Mycena; species Mycena galopus. The sequence continues at coordinate 87,304 of WIQG01000008.1, read as the reverse complement.
TACCTCGCGGACGCCGAGACGCGCCTGCAACCGTTCATCCAGGGCCTGCCGCTGTCGCCGAGCATCTTGGTTGCTATGCAGCAGCTGTGCGCGTATGAGGTGCGTGCTGCTCCGTCCATCCACCCACCCCACTAGGCATGATTTGGATTCGGCTCATACATAATCATATTCATATTCTGTAGACAGTTGCGTTGGGATACTCGAGCTTCTGCGACCTGTTCACTCAGGAAGAGTGGATCGGATATTCGTACTTGAATGGTACGTATGTCTCCAATCCGCTCACCAGTTTTCGACTGTTTTGAATTTTCTCGTCTAGATCTCGCGTTTTGGTATAGCTTCGGACCCGGAAACCCCGCAACGAGCGCACAGGGCATCGGCTACGTGCAGGAGCTCGTCTCGCGGCTGACGCAAACGCGTATTACGGACTTTGACACAACGGTCAATGGGTCCATCGTGTCGAGCGATGTGCTGTTCCCGTTCGGGCAGCCGATATATGTGGACGCGACGCATGATACCGTCATCTCTTCAAGTACGTGCTTGCTTGTTGCTATGTGATTGGATCGGCAACAACTGACTTCACGGTGTGCCAGTTGTGACCGCGATGAATATCACCGCCCTCGCTGCGGAAGGCCCGCTGCCGCTCGACAGGATCCCCCAAGACCATGTATGTTTCAGATTTCCATCACATCTTGCTTGAATTTCTCTCGCTCACCTCCCTCGCCCCTATCCAGGTATACATAATCAACAACATCGCCCCCTTCGCCTCCAACCTCGTCGGCCAGGTCCTCTCCTGCCCCACCCCCGCACGCACCGCCAACGCGTCGTACATCCGCTGGATCCTCAACGACGCCGTGCTCCCCCTCACCGGCATCGCCGGCTGCGGCACCGACGCCAATGGGGACGGGCTGTGTCCGTTGCCGGCGTTCGTTGCGGGGATGCAGCAGCGCATAGGAGAGGTCGATTTTGCGTTTGACTGTTTTGCGAATTATACGATTCCGAGTCCGGATGGGATTACGACGGGGCAGTTTCCGAAGTAGAAGTAGAGATAGAAGTGTTGATATTAATGTTAATACGAGTATGTAGGTGGGTGCGAGCGTAAAGAAAAGAGGCTCGGGCGGGGGGTGTCGTTTCTTGATATTTATTATAATTTATTATCTGCTCTTTTGGTCTGCGTTCTTGATATCTATATTCAACATAAGTAATCGATCTTTCAGTGGGAGGGACATCGAGGTATTCAAGTTGATAATTGACAGGATCGGATCTACTTGGACGTACATACAATAGAATAAATGTGGATCCACAGTGGCTTACTTACATCGAACCTATCCCTACTTGAATTTTGAGACTTATCCGGTTGGTTTAAACCAAATCTCTGCCCTGTCCTTCACCGTTCACCCGGACGGACTCTGCACATCTTCCCCTGGGCCCCACAAACCACGAATAGCAATACTGAGACCGCCATCCTCAGAGACCTCTGCAATGAAAGTCAAGTCTCTACGGGCCGTCGGAGGAATTCCTCGTCGCCTGACGAAACAATAAGGATCACCTTTGAGGGAGATGTTAGTTATAATCTCAGACTTACCATGATGTTATGCGGTAGTGAAATGTTAAACACAAAGTTGTGGTTGAAATGAGAGAAGACGAGATGCGTCACTCATCCTCCCTCCCACCGAATCAAAAATGCGGGGATGCGCAAGTCCAGCATATCAGGAAGAGCGGTGGATATCTTCTCTATAGACTATATCCAATCACGAATATATATACATAGTTGTCTCTCGGCGCTGTAAACGTGTTTTCTTATTCCACGGATATTTATTTCTATTGGACCCGAGGTTCGACTCCTGCTGGCCGCATCATTTGTTCAACTTCATTTTGTTCGTTACGCTCCTAACAGGCGATATACGGAACGCTTGGCGTCTTGAAATCTCGCTTGGTTGAGTTATGGCTAGCGAATATCAACTTTGCAATCCTCAACCAAAGACCCTTTCTGGTCTTTATTCCGGTCGATCCCTACATATGCCTGATAACGCTCCTGCTCCCTAGAAACAATGACTGTCGATTATTTGAACGTGCGTAATCGTAGTATTCTTCTTGCATTCTCGTCCTCGCCATCGCTTCCCGCTCGCCGTCTCCTGCACTCTCTGTTGCATGGATTCTTTCTGGTCTTTATTCCGGCCGACCCTTACCTTATACCGCTCCTGCCCCCTGTTGCTCACCCACGGGTGCAGTCTGAAACCGCACCTCCGAAAATCAACAAGTCATGTGATACATCCATCTCCTCGAGCTACGTCGAGTCCCAGGGGACGACGAGTTCCACTTTCGCGCCCGTGCCGAGGCGTTGGTGGATATTTGGCGCGGAATACTCACTCGCGACGGAAAGGGACCGGGTAGCCTCAGCGATTTGGCTTTGGCCTTGCCTCAGGAGGGGGAAGGCGACCCAACTATTACAGACTACGATAGACTAGATCTAGGTGAGCGTTGTTCGTCGATCCTCGTATTGTGTTTCAGGGAGGATAATGTCATTATGTTTATATAAGCTGTGACGCTGTTGAGCTCAGGCTGACAGACGCAGCGGAAACTCTAAAAGAATGGCGACAATTTCTTCGTTCATTGCGCATCAGCAACTCTCTTGTCCATCTGACATTCCTTGGAGATGGATGCAACTGTGAAGGAAGTGACATCTGACGCGATTGACAAGCACATGTGCTCACTTCATCAGACTTTTGACAAAAATCTTGTGAGCTTGTACAAGGTCAAAGTCACAAGACATCAAAAACGCCACAAGCTCGCAAGACCACAAAGATAGTCGAGATTTTCACAAGATCACTCTTCGACTCCGGCTGGTGGCTACATTTGTCAAAATTGGAAGACTGGTGGGTACAGCACGGTTGCGAGAAATTGCAGGAGGACTCCTTAAGACTCTCACACAGCCTTCTCCGAGGCTCGTGTCCTATTTGTGTATTTTTTGAGAGGTTTTTTCTTGCACTTCAACCTTGTGAGCTTCCTGACAAGAGGTCGCAAGATTTATGTCAAAACGCTGATGTTGGAGTGCCAGTTCGTATACTACGGGATTTGGCCGAAATCACCGAGGTGGTGAACCAAGATACAGCTTGTGGCTGACATCAGTTATACCGCTGTCGGTTCCAATGACGATTGGCAGGAGTACGCACTACGCCCATCATAAGCTCCTTCTATTCCTTCCACTGTCCATGTCTGCAGAACAATCGGATCTCTTAGTTACATATTGATATCTGGGCATCCGCAATATGGACGCAAAAGTGAACTCATGGTTCTTGAGGGTCGCTTTTGTCCCGTCGTCACCATCGAAACCACTCTTCAGTATAAAGGTTGAATGAAGGAACGACCAACCTCATTCACTTCATTCACCACCTCCCGACCTGGTGTCTTTGTGCCTCCTTCTCATTTTCCCCTTCATACCCCTTTGATCCACTCTTCCCTCAATCCCTTTAGCCTAGCCACCAGCCTAGCCACCATGGTTCGCATCCTCTCTGTCATCTGCACCGTTTTTCTCGCAGCCTTCGCTGTAGCAGGTGAGGATTTATTCATTAGGCGAGGGATAAAATGCTCATCAGCCATGCACAGCGCCTTTGGGAGTACGCCAGGTCGGCGACCTTAAGTGCAACATAGACCGCGTAGCCACCGTCGGTGGTCTCGCTGCAACCACTGCTGCAGTGAATAAGATTGACACAACGTACGCACCTGTGTTCCGGCACGGCGTGCTTGGTGCAGATCACTAACTCGCCTCACTCACAGGGACCCCACGACCGCGAGCGCCGTTAAGGCTGCGCAGGCGGGCTTGCAGACCGCGTCTCAAGGCATCGCGGGTATCGCCAAGGCACTGATCACCCTGCAAAATGCCCCCGCTGCAGACCGGAACCAAGTCTTCGCCGGGTTGACCGCGGCACAGACAGCGCTTACTGGGATCAATGAGTGAGTTCCTCGGCGGTTTAAAAATCGAGCACGATACGAAATTTACCCTGCAGTCCTGCCGCCAGCGATGCCGTGACCACTGCTTTGGGAAAGCTTTCGGATACCATCACAGCTGGGAAGGGGGTTACATCCAACTGCACCTAGGGTTACGGGGACTCGGAGTACGGACAATTGTGACATTACCTTGCCTGCCATTTGTATAGCTTGTGAATATCAAGTGAATATCCTGTCACTTTCCTCTCGATCTGAAAACGACAAATAGTTCGAGGTTGTTGCAGCAATTCACCCATGACTTGAATTCTTTAAACTTGTTCGGTTCTGTATCTTGTGCGACTCGATTGTGTCGGAGACTCGGAAGCGTTGTCTCGGCCAGGACTTTGTTTTGCTTTTTGTCCACTCTTGAACAGAGGTTGGCGAATACACCCCCAAGGCCGTCATGCGTATGTCACAGTCTTAACCCCGCTTCCTGCTGAGTAACAACAATTTTAGTTGGAGTGGGACTGGACGAGTCCCACTGAGGGTATGCAGCAGCGCATATCCGAGGTCGACTTTGCGTTTGACTGTTTTGCGAATTATATGATTCCGAATCCGGATAATATCACGACGGGGCAGTTTCCGGAATAGAAATACGACCATGTAGCTGCAAGCGTAAAGAAGCTCGGGTGGGGTCTGTCGTTTCTTCACATTTATTACCTGCTTTTCTGTTCTCCGTCCTTGATACCTACATTCTAAATAATCGATCGTTCAATCGGAGGGACATCGAAGTATTCAAGTTGATGATTGGGAGGATCAGATCTACTTAGACGTACAATACAATAAATGTCGATCCACAGTGGCTTACATAGAAACTCTCCCTACCTAAATCTTGAGACTTATCCGGCTTGTTTACACCAAATCTCTGCCCTCTCCTTCACCGTTGACCCGGACGGACACTGCACATCTTCCCCTGGGCCTCACAAACCACGAATAGCAACACCGAGAACACCATCCTCTGCAATGAAAGTCGGGTCTCTACGGGCCGTCGGAGGAATTCCTAGTCGCATGACAAAATAATAAGGATCACCCTTGAGGGAGATGTTAGTTATAATCTCAGACTTACGATTAAGAGTGGTGAATATCTTTTCTCGTAGCTGCAGGCATGCATCGGAATCCGTCTCCTGTGAAAACAGACACAATTCGATGGGTCCGTATGCCTGATCTTGGTATTTTCCGGCCAGTCATTGAAATGGAAGGGAAGGTAGAGTCGGATTATTCGGTCGAGGGGTGGGGATGGTACGTTCAGTGAAGGCTTCAGTGATGGCCACTATGGATGTCAAAGCGAATGAATTTCATCCAAGAAACCATGAAATTCACATATCTTAGCTCCGATTCATCACGAAATTCAGCCCAAAGTACATGAAATATTAAAAAAGGTATCTGAAAGTCAGTGATTTCGAGGCTGAATTTCACATACTCGACGGTGTGAAACCCATTCGCTTTGACACCCATAATGGGCTGACTTGTACCTGCGCAACAATTATTTCATAAGGGTCAAGGTTGAAACGTTCAAGTCTAAATGGAAGGTTGTTGTACCGTGTCAATAGGCTCGAGTTTCATTGCCTCATCAATGATACGAAATTTGATTACCTCAACAATCTGTCCGCCAAAAAAAATCGACATTCGAGAGAACTGTGCCACCAAGATTCTGATTCGGGATTCGGGTCACTTGTGATTTGAACCCCGAAGAAAAATCCTCAGTCGCAAGGCTGAGAACTGAGGCAGAAGGAGGACCTGGTACAGCGCCCCCATGCTGTAATTCATTCAAGTTGGTCAATGAATTGCGTTTCCACGGAAATAAAAACTCGCCCGAGTATATTCTAAAGTCACCTTTCTCGTCACCCTCTTTATAAAATTATTGCATTCTGTCTGTCTGAAGCCTTAGAGACTCTGCTGTATTTTTGAACTCTGCCACTCAGCTGACCTTTGCTTCGGTCCGGGCATTCTGTCCGAAGCCTTTTCAAGGCCCGCGATCTCCGCCCTTCCGGCATCCACTTCCCCGAAAACTTCCATCAAGTGGTGTTTCTTCCTTTTGCAAAGCTCAGGCAACTCAGATACGTTCAAGACAACTCAACTCAAAATTAAGGCAACTGAAATAAATTCTGCTTTCCATTTAGACAGAATACGCGCAGTTGCAGAACCCGGTGGCCGATCCAGCCGTTGATGATTTGGCACTGCCGCACAATCGCCCACCATCACTTCTCTTGCAAATACTGCATACCTCGGTCATGGGTCAGCCTTTTCTTCTTCCACTAATAAATTCAATAGTTAAACCTGAAAGGTGAAAATCAACCCCACGGAAGAGGGGGGCCGCTTGTAGTCCGAAAAGACTTTTGCCAAGTATTGCGTCCAGCTAAATTGCGCAAGAAGTCAATCAAATGCCCGACGAACTCTGAAAGGAAACAGTTTCTTGGAACCAACTCTGTTCAGGCCCACCGAGCAGGAACTACTATTATCCTTTCCCTAGTGCTCGCTTAAGGAAAATCCATGAATATCCTTGCTCACAGGGCGATTCAGATAATTTTAAGCGGACGGATCACTGATAATGTGGAAGATGTGTTGGATGGGGGAAAAGAATTCTGTGGAGCAGTTCAAAACTCGTTGAGGGAGACGAATGTCCTTAACAGGTCCGAGTGTCCAAGTGGTAAGGATCGCATCATTTGCTGAAGCCTGATTACCGATCTCACCTCAACTGCGCCCTTTGTCGCATCAGCATGAGACTTTTTAGGATAAATCTTGCATATCTACCCTATGTTTATTCACCAGGAAAAGTTAGGCCGAGTCCTAAAAAGGTCGGAAGCCATCCCAAATTTTTTGAACCAAAGTTGAATCCAAGGTCACATCCACCGTGAGCTAACCAGAGCACCTGGAGACCTGAGATGTTACATGGGGTCTCGGACGATGTGTATGCATCCTCCGATGTATTACTACCCTGGTACAAAGTGCCACAGAGCTTCAAAATACTGAAAATCACCCAAAATCACAATACTCTCCATTTCTGGGAATTTGCTAGATGGGAACCACACAAGCCCTGATAGTTTTTGGATACAGGATCCTTAGGGCATATGATACAGATTAAATGAAACCAACAGTCATCGGAAACGGCTCTGTATTGCGTGAGAAATCTTCATGTGTCCAAGTTGTAGTTATGTCCGGGGGGTGGGGGAGATAGTATTACACGGTACTTACGGATTCCAGGTGATTTTAAAGCTGGCGCTACCATGGCTACAGTCGTCCTTAACCGATTGTCCTGAGATGAAAAAAGTGCACAGCCATTACGTAGTTTGACCACTCAGCGCTCGCGCGGAAGGAAGAGAAGAGATGCGGTACGGCGCTGCAATGATCGTTCGCGGTGCTCCTGGTGTTCTAGGTGTCCACACCCCGGGAGAAGATGTAGAAGATGTAGAAAAGTGCGCGGAGGCAAATTGAGTCAGCGTCGTGATTTGAAGGCCGGCGGTCACTGGTAGAGGAGGGAGTCCTTTTTTCGGCGACTCTTGACTCTGGTGAATAATGGTAAGTTCAACCACCCTTGAGTTGATAATTGTATTGCGAGAGACTGACAACATTCAAAAGGGAAGCCGGGGGCCGGGTTTTCGCATTTATTGAAAAGAGAGCACCGTCGTCACTCTCACCTCCGCCAACATTCCCAGATGAAGTGCCGGACGGGAAATTGAGTAAGAGTGTCAACGCATAGATCCGGCCCTGGCACGAGAAAAATAAAAAGAATGCTACTTCGCATAGATGATCAACGTTGCAACAGAACCACGACCTAAAACTTACCAATGCTGCGTTTCAAGAACAGGATCACCATCAAAAAGGTAGTTGACGCGACGACAACACCGGAGCTGACGCTGAGAACAAACACCCGGAGCACGCTGCGAGCTTGGTTAGCGGAGGAAAATCGTATCAGACAACGTCGAACCCCGAATTGGAACTCTGAGTCCTCCTTATTTTGAACAATTCGTATGCCAAGCAGCCCGCAATCAACAAATCATTTATCCCACACGCAATGGCGCCAGCCCTGAAGTCGTAAAAATTAGAACAACACATGGAGAGGATATATAATGATAACTGTCGCTCACTCGGCGACGGCGAAAGTCACGTGGTCGATCGGCGAAGTGAGGAACATAATAGCAGCAGAAAACGAAAGCCCGACCTTGAGCTTTTTGAGTCTGTTAAAGACAACGATAAATGACCAAAGACTCACATGGACTAGTCCAAGAAACCCCAACCCAAGGCTAACGATCCGTTTCCTTGTTCTAATATCCGTAAGTATTAAAAACACGGTCTCGCGGTGAAGTTTCCCAACATGATGAAATATAAATGACACCAGAAAAATTGCGCAATGACTGCGGTCGAGTTTGTGAAGAAAATGTTCAAGGCGCTTGGAACCACCAAAGCTACGGGGGACTCCTTCTGAATGCGAACCAGAGAAATCGTGAGAACGTCCGCGTCAACGGAGATTGTGGATAAAGTGTCGAAGAAGATTGTGGCGCCGACACCGATCTTGTGCGGCAAAGGACGAAAAGTACTGCGTTGAAAGTACCGCACGCACATGACGATCTCCAGCATGTAGAGCATCATGTTGACCCATGAAGATGCGAGCTCCACCCTGGATGTCCTGTTGAGTAAACATCCTGAAATGAGAAGGTTGCACGCACGCATTGGCCGTCGCGAGGTTCTCCACAGCCATCTGGGTCCCGCCCTTCAACAGCCACTGAAGAAGTTGAAAAGCGAAGAAGGAAGTGGTGAACAAAAGACCTGAGACTAACACCTGCTTTAGGCGAACCAAGTACTCACTACATTTGAGCGGGGCTGATCCTTGGCCCGCCGATTAAGGTCAATCAAGCTACAAACTCAATCCGATGATCAGCCTCAAGTTGAAATGAAGTGACTCGGTCACATAGCAACCTGATATTGATCAAGTCCCCATGTAAGAAGTTCATTAAAGAAGCTTCTGGGTTCTTTTTTTTGTCCAATGAAAATGAACCGACCTTAACAAGATCTGCCGAGCGTCTTCACTGTTGTAAGCAGGCGCTCCAATAATGCCAGTGTTAATCTGCCTCTCAACTGCCTCGGTCTGTTGCAGAACGCCAGGTAATGAAGCTCGGGGCCTTTCCGGACGTTCGGATTCAACCTGTGTCGGTGGTTGTGACTTCATGATGTTGTTATGGAGATGGCAGGACCTATCGCTTAACTGTCACGATGTTTTGGCGGGAGCGTTCAGAGAAGAAGGATTGTCTGCGTAGCCCGAACATTGAACAGCAGGGTCGATATTATGGCATATCATACGTAACAACGTATGGTCCCCGTTTCTAAATGGCAGGCCTCGATCATTGAACGCGAGTGAGTCATGGCAGAAAATTAATGAAATGAGAGGTTGTCTCACCGAAGTGCACGCAGAAGCAGGTCTCTCCGGATACGTGCATAAATTCGAGATTTCTGTCCACATAGAAGTATCGTTGGCGGCTTGGCGCCGTGCCGTACGGAATGATGGCCTTAGGCCGGCATATTTCTCCTTGTTACCAAGGGCTACAAAACTGAAACCAGCCATCGTTGCGCCACAATCATCTGCGACATGATGAGCCAAGCAGTGAGCTACAGTGAGAGGTAATGAGGGAGGATGTGAATTAGTCTCTCGTAGACAGACGCTTTATATAAACGCTCGTACCTCGCTATATAAAGTCTGTTGTTTACCGCGGGAGTCCGATCGGAGTGCTTCCTTATTAGGTAATTCGGAGCTTCCCGGGGCACGTGCAGCTCGCGTCTTGAGACGCGTCCGCTCTCTTGAGCATACCCCGCCTCCAATGCAGCCACTCTGACATGTAAGTAGCAATTATTTGGTTCAAATTAATTATTAGAACTCCTAAATTAGACAATTGGCAATCCAGAAATTTGTTGAGGCCAGACCGAGTCCGGTATGCGTACTTGGTTTCAACTTTCAACATATGCGTCAAGGAAACGTCAAAGTGTCGTCCTATGTGATCCTTTGGATGTAAAGCGCGTATCGCGGAAATTAGAAAGCCATTTCGTAACGCAGGGGCCAAGAAAACGCGTCGTCTGCGGCAGGAGAAAGGATGCACGTGCCTCGGGAAGCTCCGAATTACATAATAAGGAAGCACTCCGATCACACCCCCGCGGTAAACAATAGACTAGATGTGAATACTGTGGGGTAGTTAGCCCCATTCATCAGGAAAAACAAGAGGTGCTCGATCTCGGGATTATGGACTCCTTCCCACGACCCCCCCCCCCCCCCCAGAAAAGGAAGTTCCCATCAAATTCATCAAATTCACCCATTTTTGCATTGCTCGACGCACCTGCGACCCAGATCATGTAAATCTTGCTTAGGATGAACAGCTAATATCTCATAGCCTCACTGTGGAGGTATTTCTGGGCCATAACCTTGTCTATGGTGCATATGGTTCAAAAAATGAGTTCTTCCTCGGTATTTTGGGCTCAAAAACAGGCTCAGAAATGAGTAGAAACTGAGCAATCAACTTCTCAGAGGTATGGAGGACTGAGGCAAGCTGAGCGGGCTCCCAGGTGCAGTGTCAGTGAAGAGACATCAGGTCTTGCCGTGATGCCGCAAGATCAATCACGTCTCGCGTAATAACACATCATTGTCCAAGATCCAGAGATCGATCACCCCTTGAGGAAAAACCCCATTTTGCAAATTGTTCGCATTGTGTTGCCATTTGTTACAGCTAACTGCAAAATTCTAGGCCGTTTCGTTTCGTCAACGAGTGGAGCTCTGGCAGCGTGTGAAGGTTGGTTATTGCGTGCGGCAGTAAACGGCAGCTCGCGCCGTCTACTTTATGACGTCGTACTGAAGTCTCAATGCAACCGGGATTCTCCGGCTCCACATCTACGCGAATCGAAGTGGCCTAGAATATTGCAGTTAGCTGTAAGAATTTTTGAATGCTGGAAAGTGCCGAGATTTGGTTGTCATTTCTCAACATTTCCACGGGCAACTCCATAAATGGGCTGTCACTCCACCCAGGATGCCTGTCTACACTGCAAGGATGCTCAAGTAGATCAGTTGTACCAAGTCGCGATTTGCTTCAACTCCGTGAAGGTCTGCCGAAACCTGCTCTAATGTCCACGGAGAAGGCAGCTCAGGGGCCTACTCCAAGTTACTTACAAGGCCTCTAGGGCCGGTTTCGTTGTATAAGTAAAACCCCCCTAAGAGGGGTTGGCAGAGGAAGTCCTGTCAAATACGTAAACTTCCGTGCTAACCCAATTAAGTAGGTTGCCACCGACGCCTTCTCCTTCTTCCACCACCGTCGTCTCTGTTTGTACTGCTGGAACTTGGCTTGAACGCGGCCCTGTCGCTGCCAGCTCCACCTCATTCCCCGTGGATTTTGCGAAGCGACTGTAAGATTGTTGCCATCGGCAAATCGTGAGGTCTTCCACACATTTCATAACTTCCGACCGTTTTCTAGCGCGAAACCATTCGAGCTTCTTGTCCAGAGACTTGACTGCATTTCCTCCATTAGAAAACTTAAAGTGTCGTGTTGTGCCAGATAAAATCACACACCAATCGCGACTGATCATTCAAGGCAAATTTCTTGGGGACCGTGACAGCGCATGCCGCGACACGCACCATCGCGTTGCCTCTGGATCGTCCCTCACAACCTTCAATGAGGAAAGAAGGTCTTCGAGAACACAGATGGTGTCCGCGATCAGCGGTGATCCGGACTGAGAAAAATGCAGTGCCAGGTCCTCGAACAGCTGCAATGCGAAGACGGTGAGCTCCGGAAATTAGGAGGGTACCAACATACAAAGAGCACATCGGAAATTTTGTCAACCCATTCAAACTGTGTGTCGTAAGCTGGTACGTGGCTAGCTTCAGATGGGACATGGCGGTTCATTACTGCACCGTAACTTTGAAGACACTGAGCACTGAGACAATCAAAATCGGAGTTCCATTGGGTCGGGCACCGTCGGTCGAGCGCGTTCTTCTCGGATGAATCTTTCCTGAGGCCATGCCGGCATCTGCGAGCGTTTTGAACTCCGCACTAACTGGCCCACTGTCGTGGACTTTCTTGGCGAGTCCGGCGACCTGGGGTTGCGGTTAAACATCGTAATGGAGCAGGGATATATAGTTCGCTCATGCGCACACCTTGGGTAATATGCGGAGCGCGTTTTTATTTCGTGCTGCGCTGATCACCACTCTCTTCCTTCATCTTGGCGATCACTTTATCACCGACGGACCTGGCGATGTGGGTGTTCGTCTTGACTGGCGGTCGCTCCACCAGATGCCTCCGCTGTGTCTTCATTTGCATCCAAAGCCCCTGCGAGCTCTGTCTCTGCACGAGTCAGCTGCTCCCCGGCCTTGGCAACGACGACCTCCGCAACCTCAATATCAGCCAGTAACGACAGTGTTTCGAGTACGTCGGCGAATTTGCGACCTCTAGATGCTTTCACGGCGTTAGGGAACGACCAACAGTAGACTTAGTCCACAGTAAGCACTATAGTGTGGCGTTATTTTATTTTAACCATGTTATTGGGTAAAGAGAGGAACTGGTGCTTGACCTCAGTGCAAGAAGAGACTGAGTCGCTTGGAATTTATGTAAAATATGGTCGGAATACTATGTGCTCTCATCCATGCATTCAGGATTATGGAGGCCAAAAACAATTGTTGTCTGCCACTGGGAGGAATCGAACCTCCGCCTCTCTCGAGGAGTAGTCAAAACTAGGGGACCAAAAGAGAAGGACCAACCCTGGTATACGGCAGTTTTTTCTCCGTGTAGCTGAGCACTGTCGTGTACCACCATTTTTCTTTCAACGGTCGAGAGCAACAATGTGTTCGGTTGACGATTGGATCGGGGTCGAAGGTTCAGTGTACATTGAAATTCGGCAGAAATTAACCAAGCGAGAGTTTAATTTGCACCACTTGCCCACCAATTTGAGTACTGAGGGGCGGAAAGATAAGGAAGTGGCCGTCGAATGCCAACGGTAATGGACGGGGGAATTTTGCGATCATGAAAACACAATAAGAGATCAATTAAAGCCCGAAACATTGGAATAACCGGGACTTACCGAGGGCGCGGGAGTGCTGAGCTACGAGGCTCGCAAACTCAATAAAGGCAGGCGCGGGGAACTGAGGCATGATGCTGGACGGAAACATGTAAAAGGCATTGGCAGGTGTCCGCCACTCACCTGTGCACAATGAGGAAACATTTTGATTACGGAGGTGGCGTACGCGGGGATCAAACGTACAAGAGAAGGAGGACGAGACGGTCACGTGATCGCGTGACAGGTTGATATTTTGCGATCAAATGCGTTCCAGACGCGATATGGGACGTGTTTCGGCGTGTTCTAACGCGACGATGGACAGCCTGTAACCAAAGGAGGTGTACAGGGTTGTCTGAAATGGTTTCAGGACCAGAAAGAAGCTGGCAATGCACTGGTTGAAGAAGATTGTCAAGGATATTGCTAGGGTATGAAGGAGACGTAACCAAAGCACTGCTGAAACCTGGATACGAGAGGCTGCGGACCCCTGCTTTGTTTAAGTAGTGACTTATTTGGAATGTACAAACAGTAAGGGTATATAAGGGGCGCGAAATGTACTAGGTAGAATAACAATTGCCCGGGTTTTATCACCTGTGTTCTCTTTTGGCTTTCGCTTTGGGTTTTGAACGGAACAGTTTTATGGGACTCTACGGAACGGATTAACAGATTTATGGGAATGATATACGGAACAGAACGGACATACGGGTTAGGGTTGGATTTTGGAACATTGGAACATTTGGGATTGGGATTATTGTTTTGGGACAAAGAAAATTTCGGCTATTGAATTTTAAACACCACACACCTTTTGCTATACACCAAATTCGCATTCGTGGTTTCTTCCATGCGAATCCCCGAACACAACACAAAGGCTATTCGGAATTTGTTTAGTTTGGTTGAACCTTTGAATAAAGGTTTCACCGACATACACATTTCAATCCTTTCACCGGGAGGAATCGAACTCCCGTCAAACTTGTTGAATATGCGCGATATACACGCAGACGACGACCTACCATGGTCAGCAGCAGCTGATTTTCTCTGCAGCTAAGAGCACCCTAGCGGGACCGTAGTGTCAGCATCGAAACCCTTGAGACGGGACCCACCAGAATGTCGTGCAATTCTTGATTGAGAAGGTTGAGGAGAGCGCCACCAAAAATGCACATGGCGCTTTGGAGTCAGCGCTATTCCCATTGCCGATGGAATGGATTGGATCTGGTGAAACAGTGTATAGATCAAACAAACGACAGTTGAATATGCACCACTCAGATGTTCTCGCCGAGGCTCTGGTAGGTGCGAGGAAGACACGGAAGCAAAAAAAAATACATGGAATCTGTGGAATGCCGCCGGTAAATCCTCGGCCTCCGTCCGATCTGATGGCCAGCATGGTACAGGCAGAGGGCGAGCAACCCAGGTTTACAGCGGCATTTTATTCACATGGCTGAGTCCTGTGGTATCTTATCATTTTTCTTTCAACAGCTGAGACTCCTGGGCTGAAGATTGCACCGGCTCGAACGTTCGATTGGTTGCAACCGGGTCTACATTCACGAATTGAACAGCGCTCACCTGTTCTAACCCTTGCGCGGGTCTAGCAGAAGAAATAAGGAACCAAATTTGAAAAACAAACTGGGGGGGCATTTACAATGCCGCCGGGAGGAATTGAACCTCCGGCTCTCTCTGATAGTCCATCTCCCCTCACACGAGCAGAGAGGGACCAACTCTGGTCTACAGCGGCTTTTTCTGGTCCGAGCTGGGTCAGGTGGTATGCTATCGTTGTTCTTTCCGCAGTCGAGCGACATGGGATTGGGCGGAAGATTTAGGTCAAAGGGACAATGTGTTGAAACTCGGTATAAGTCAATCAAGCTAGAGTTCGATATATTCCTGTCGTGCATTCGGTGAACAAGGAAAGATCACAGAAAACAGAAAAGTCATACTCCCTACTCAAACGACCAAAGGTGAAGAAGGCAAGGGGAGAAAAAAATACATGCACTCCATACACCTCCGTCCAATAGGTCATAGCGGGATCGAATGAGCACAGAGTGACCAACTATGGTCTACAGCGGCTTATTCTCCATGCAGCTGAGAGCACCTTGCGGAGACTATATCGCCTTTGATTTGACGCTCAAATATTCAATCAGCTGAGACTGGGTATAAACATAAGTTCAACATGCAGAGAATTCTATGCACTACTCACCTAACTTTCCTCGTTGACCGAGCGGGATCTCGTGAATGCAACAGAATGATTGAACCGAACCAAAAACATTTGAATATTTGAGGCAACATAATTCTGACTCACAGAGGAGCAGAGGACGACCAACCGCGGTCTACTGTGGAATGCACTGCAATCTCCTATGAATCTTGCTGTTGGTTCCAGAAATCATTAGTTGGCATTCAACCTCAATGCAACTTAGCGCAATGAACCCAACCACCTTCTTCCTTTGGAATAATCCTTGCCGGATATTTCCATTCCTTTAATTCACAATGTGAATGGAATAATCAAACTCCTCCGATTGACCCGAACCCGTGTCCCATTTCGACTTCAACAGAAGTTCAATTCGAAATTCAACTTGTGATCTCGATTCTTGAGTGGTTCGTACTTTCACCTCCCTATCCGGTGTAGAATTCCCGTCATCAAGCCGTCTTTAGCTCAGTTGGCAGAGCGCGAGACTGTAACCGGCCCACTGAGGCCAACTGAGCTATCTCGATGTCACCTGTTCGATCCAGGTAAGACGGACTTTTGCTTAGACGCTTCAGGAACCTGTTTATCGATATAACGGCGAAAGCTGGCACTCAATGTCCACTTTCGTTTTGGCCGGACGAAGAAACAAGCATACTCCCCTTTTCCTGCGTTGAGGTCATCTTCAATCATATACTGGCATGATTAATAGATCCTTTCTCTGGATCATTCCGGCTCCGAAGAAAAATGCGTGGAGGGCAGTATTGGAGGGGTCGACCCTCGGGACCTTAATTACCGTACACAGTCCACGGCGTGGTGTAGGAAGAAGGTGACCGCCAACGGTCCAGGATGGCTTAACATTGGGAGGTTACCCCCGCATTCTCGGCGCCTTCGGTTTGGGTTGCTTCCGGCAGATATAATATTTATCCGAAGAGGGGCAAAAGTACCGAGTTGGAGGTAAGGATGTGTTCAAGTCAGGGGTGAAATGCATTGCAAGCCGCCCCCGGAAAAGGAGTAAAAACATTGTCCATGTGACAAAGTATGCCGTCACGGGGAATCGAACCTCGGCTTCGCTTCCTCTATACCTTCAGATACGAGAACGTATTTATGGTGGAAAGGCGACTGGCCGTATTCCGCGACAGCTTATTGTGGCGAGCAAGTTGGCCTGCAGTATCTATAACGCCAAAGCCACTGAAGGAATTCCAGCTGGACATACGGTACGACTGATTGCTCAGAGGATTGGTCAAGATGTGAAAGCCAAAATTCAAATAATCATCGGTGTGCGGACGGCCTGAACACAGTGCTACGTAGAATTTCATATCTGCGCCGTCGTCCGCGAGTCTAGGAGAAAACAGGTAAAAAATACCGAAGAACGGTATTATCCATTGCTCGTGAGGAATCGAACCTCGGCTTCCTTTAGACCCATCGGGAATCGTCTCAATGAGGGAAAGGCGACCGGATCTCGTCCACGAAGGCTTATTTTCGGTCCTGCGTGAATCCATTCCGAAAGGAGGAGAGTCTGAATCAATTTTTCGGGAAGGATATAGACATACACAACTGCGGTAGCAAAACGTGTTTTCCCCGTCGAATACCTGCAGGATCTGTTCTTTGGGCCAAAAGGAGAATCAAAAGAAAGAAAACGAAAACAGTCAATATACCGTCACGAGGAATCGAACCTCGACTTCCTCCGTGCCACTGTCACGCCTTTCTTATGGTGGGAAGGCGGCTGATCAGCATGCACGACGGCGCATTTTAGCGGCCCTGTAATGTACGCCAATAAAACCCAAAGTGGAGTGGAAGCCGGGCAACGGCGGGCATCCTGTCAAGTACGGAGTTTGTCGTTGAGCAGGAAGTGAGATGTTGGTCGGCGACACAATTCACAAAAAGATGTTTACCGCCTTGTGCCATCGCGAAGACACGAACTTCGTGTTTTTTTCTGAAAGGCGGCGTTACCGCGACCAACATTCGAACTAGGGATTTCGGAGCACCGCAATCTGCCACTTTGGACCACCCCATCCCAGCACATAGGTACCTATAATCCGAGAAATAATCCTGAGTGCGGGTTTTTAATAGAAGCAGACCACGCCCGAACCTAGAGGCTGCGAGAGCTAAGGAGGGATCGGGCGGAAAAGAGTGACGGCACTGCGTCAGAGTCGAGCCGTGTGAGACTGCGAATTTTAAACGAAGAAGGGGGAAGGGCTCGTTAGATTTGCCACCAATTTTCGAGAATTTTGGCGCTTGGGTGGCGCAGGCATTTTGCAGAACCGCTGGTCGAAGACGAGTGACCACTGCCCATGGGGCGAGCAAGCTTGATCGGCGAGAGTGTGTCGAGTACCGGATAGATTTCCAGTCGATTGCGAGGACCGTGACGAGTTCGCAGACATCAGCTAGAATCCGGATGGAAGTGGCGAAAAAGATGTTTGCGCAAGCTTGGCATACAGCTTTCGTCACCCGGTCAGCGCCACTGATCGATGATGGCCGATCTCTTTCTGCCTCTCAGTATTGTACTCAAGACATCTACCATTCACGTCGTCCGTTCGTACATATCTTTTCAAATGCGCGGGGGCCACCGAATTCTAACGCCACTCGCCACGACGTCTCCCGTGTGGCCACAGCCGGCTTCACCCACCAGTCGACTCCGACGATTTACGTTCGGTGGCTGGTGCGTGGCTCTGATCGCTGAAGCAGAAGATTATACGTGCTGAGAGTGCGTATGGTCTCTCCCATTTCTCTCATTCTTTGTTAAAAGGTTTAGAGCGGACATCCGTCATCTTCCGAATATCGTCCAGGGATTAAGCTCCGAGATGGGATAGGACAAGGCCGACGTCGCTGCGAATCGTACCCAGGCATCTGCGGGTGAAACAGTGCGGCGTCGTGGTCGGTGAGCGAGTATTGATCTGCTGGAGCGAAGCCAACTTCCCCGCACTGCCACTCTTACTCGGGGTTGGATGGTGGGCGTTGCAATTTGGAGCTCACAAAAAGCTCCTGCTACGTTACACGGCACCCTCCCCTCTTTTACATATTTTAGCGCGGTTCCCTTTGCTTTTTTCTTTCCTCGTCCTTCTCGCTCCTTGGACTGCTCATCGCCCTCGTCCCTAGGTCATCATCGCGATGTTGATCATCCGTCAGCACCTTGCGACGGGGAGGTCTTTCTTATACCTGCCGAGCTGGCTCCAATAGGATGTCACTTCAATTAGAGCTCAGACCGACGTCTACGGGGGGGTTGAATGCTACTTGCGGCGGTGCGGGACCATTTTGTCGAAGCTCTTGGCCGGAGTCCGGACAAAATGGGTCGGTCGGGTGGAGCAGCCCCACGACAGATGTGCAGTCTTGATTCCTTTCGCTGACACCAAGGCATCTTCCGCTGGCGAATGTGGTGCAGGGACGAATGGCCCTGTATACTGGTCTCATGCGCGCGCGCGACGTCGCTGTGAGGGATATCCCGCGGACGCCCCTCTACGTTTGGACAAGAGTCGGGGGCGCCCAGGAACCGTTCATGACGTGGTATACTTGGGCGAATTCAGAGATGTGCGAAAATTCATTCCTAACTTGAATCCAAACTTCACACAGAATTTCTTCCATACGGTGATCTTTCCCTCGGAATTCTGGCCTTTTGTCGGGATAACCGGATCCCGGGCTGCATTCGTGACGTCTTCCCCAATTCTGGCGAACGAGAAGCATTGTTGATTGCTAGCTCCACTCGGTTGCAGAGACTTTGCCCGATGCTCTGTCTCCATTACCCGAGTTTTAGCATCCACGTCCGGGTTCAAGCACATACGCGGTTGACCATCCTCGCTGAGACCACAACACCCCGGACGGCACCAGCACTTGGCAGAAAAACAAGTAGCTGGACGGTTCTACTACGGCGCACTGCCCTTCGGGAGTGCAACAAAGATGCGGCCTGTGCGCCACTAGATCTTTCCCACGTCCCGCTTCAATTCCAGAGGCGCATTACTTATACTCACAATGGGACATCTGACCGTCTCTCCAGAGTGCCATCTTCTCCTCTCCGCTTCCCGTACTAACCTGCGATGCAGTATACCGTGGACTCTCTGCAATTCGATTCGTCCTGGGACTTCTTGGTCGAGCTCCTCTCCGACGCTGGAGTCAGTTGACCATCTCATTGATACTAAAACCATTGTTTCTAATGAAGGCATTCAGGTTTGCCTATTTCTCTACGGTCCGTCTTGCATTGTGTCATTCTCGTATTCTCTGACATTGAGCGACAGGCATCTATTTCAACCTCTTCCTGCTCTCTATCTACACCCTGTCTCGTCGCCAGGAACAGAAAGGGAAAAGATTCCTGATAGCTGCGAGTTGCGTTATGGCTGTTGTGGGAACGACGCAGATAGCTATCGATATTGCTATAGCAGTGATAACTGCCCGTGTTGTTCAGCAACAGGTTCAGATGGAAGCATCAAATGGACCCCATTCTGTCACTATGCTCCAAATAGCACAAGATTTTCTGCTCGGGGTAAACAAGTCAATCGATTCACCCTACACTTTAAAATTAAGACTCACAACTTCATCAGCGCCATGACAGATACTCTGTTTGTTGAGTGATCTCTAAACCCGAGTCAACACTATACTGATGTCCAATCCAAGATGTATCGATGCTACTTGATATGGGGGTGCCGACGGAAGGTACTCGTTCTGCCTGCACTCCTCATGCTATGCACCTTGCGTGATTCGCCATCCCTGCATTTATATACAGCACATGGCTTACGGATGGACAATAGTCTTGATCACCTGGGGGTCCTTTCAATCCACCAACGTTACCCCTGCACGAATTGGAATTGGTCTGGCGGTCGCCACGAACCTGGTTCTCACCGCCCTCACCGGTGAGCTACGAGGTTTTCCAATGTTGACCATTGCTGAAACGTTCACCAAGCCGGTAGGATAATGTGGATCTGGCGTCAGTCTTCGCATGTCGGTCTCGACACCGCATACCGTAGTCATTACGGCAGGGCAATAGGACTCATGTACGTATCCGTACGATGGATAAATGTCTTTGTATCAATTTGGTTTCTCAGATTGGAGTCGGGTGCAATCTATTCCGTTGCAGGAATATTCCTGTTTATCACTGCTTCTCAGGCAGAGATCTTCGATACTGCGGAGTCCATCGGACAACAGATATTGGTTAATATTCGCACCATTACAAAGGTCACATCCCTCTTAACTGTCTCCAGAACATAATTCCAACCTTCACGTTGGTATATGTTGGCTTGGATAACATGGCTGACCGCGGCGCTGTCGCACGTTCCAGCCAACTCAACCACGACATTCACCACCGGTTGGCTTTCCGGGCGGTGCAGCTGCAGGAACCTCCTCGGGAACTCAATATGGACCCAGAAGGAAAGGCCTCCAACTGTGCGTAAATCTGCTTCTAAGGCCATCGTCGGGCAGCGACCTTCATCTAAGATCCTGGCCCAGGAGTCCTGCATATAAAGATTCTCTCTCTCGCTGTCACAACCCTCTGTTTACCCTATTTATTTCAGAACAGTTGATGCTTAAATCACAGTGACACTCGGTATGAGAGGTGATCATTTTGTGCAGGCTGTATGAGATACTTGATTGTCGTTCGAGATCTGTTTTCTTGCTTGACTACTTTCTTCAGCTAGAGATCGGTGTTCTGTTTAAGTTGAGCTTCAAAGTTGATGCCCGGCAATTGCCGAGATTGATCGGGGAGTTTGAACCACCAGTGCAGCAGTCACTAGAAAACGGAAAAGATACATTTCTGACTGCGCCGACTGAAGGGAAAGTTTGATATCCTCAATATTCCTTCCTGCCCAGCCTGCAAGGTGAACTTTCTATACTATGCGAAGCGGAGCTCAATTGGGGCGAGGGTATTGTTACATTAGTTTTTGTTTTTGACGGCCGCCACGGGCCCACCAATCATTTCAGAGTATTAATGCATGTCACGGCTGATTTGCAGCGTGCGTCAGGTGTGTCGCATTGTCTGCTCCATGTCGGAATACAAAGAGGTGTCGGGTTTTAGGGAGCCTCCACTGGCGTCAGGTCAGAAATCCTCCAGATGTTCTTTGATTTGACCGCACATGTGTCGAAAGAATTTATCGAAATGGTACAGTAAATTCGATGTCACCACAGAAACAGGTCTTCAAGCCGCATCGATATCAGCCGATGTCGCGCCCGAACAAAGTTGGACTCTGTTTAGAACAGGGCAAAAAGAAGCGCAGCCGCCGACTCTAGAGCGATCTCGGCGGGTGTTTCGCGCCTGAAGCCAATCAGCACCAAGAACAAAGGTTCCGTTTCACTACTTACTTCTCTGCGGCAGCTGAGATGGGGTCCGCGCCAGAGGAAGTGGCGGCGGTCGCAATTGAGATGTTGGTCTGAACGCGGCCATTCAGCACACAATGTTCAAAGTCAGGCGACAAGAGTGAACGAACCTCGCCATTGCTGATTTCCTGCTTGATTTGCATGAGTTGCCCATAGACGTCCTTGATGGCAGCTTGATGCACCGGACTGAGGGTGCTCGTGCGGGCCTGTGAGGAAGAATATGGTCGGCGGGATTGGGGGAGCACTGAGGATAATACACACCATCATCTCAGAGCGATTGAGAGCCATGGGGAAACCGGCAGCGGCGCCGGCCAGGCAGGCAAGGAGGGGAAGAACGGCGAATTTGCACCACATCGTAAAAGAGTTGAATTTGAAGAGGGATGAATCAAAAGCGAGGCGAGAGCGAAAGAGAAGAAGAGGGACCACCTGGGTTAACTGTGAATGTGGAAATGAAAGGGCAAAAGAGCACGATGCTGTTTGGGCTCGCCGCTGCCCGCTTTTATACTCTAGATTCAGTCTTGTATTTTTTACCGAGGATTTGCGAAGGAAGGTAGACCTTTCCAGAGCAAGCGATGGAGGCATGACCCCGTGATCGTTGCGTCGCAACGATTTAATTTCCGCCAAAATATCATTCGAGGTTGGGGATCCGGGTCGGAGATCCGAGTAGGAGTTGAATTCGTAGCCTCATGCCCCCAGTATGAACAACGGTGTGCTGCGACCAATTTTCAGTCGTGTGCGCGTACCCGTCCGTACACACCTACGGTATGCGGGATAGTTGAGGTGGATTTTTCCGATTTTTCACACTTCAGCATCTGCTTTCGGCTAGGGCTGCCACCCGTGTCCGTAACGGCAACGCCCGTGGAATCGACGGGTGTTCCACGGTACGGGCGGTGGCTTTCGCGGCCATTGAGGTAACTGGAAAAGGTTGGACGGGACGGCAAACGGCACGGCCGTCACGACCGAGCCTCGAGGCTGAGAGCTAGGAAGGAACCGGGGGGAAAAAGAGTGATGGCACTGTGTCAGAGTCGAGCTGTGTGAGACTACGATTTTTTAAACGAAGAAAGGAGAAAGTACGACGTTCCAAACGTCAAATTATTTCTTTTGGGAAAAAAAAATCGTTGACACTGTGCCCTGAATCGTTTGCAATGAGACAGACACCGGGCTAGCGGCACAAGAGCCTAAGCATTCTGGGTCGTCGATTTCTCGTTGATTCATTGACGAGACTTCATTTCAGAAACCTGCTCGATGTCACCTGTTTGATCCAAGCAAGAACGATTTTTGCTTGGACGCTTCTGGAACGGCAGGAGGAGAACCTAGTGCTGGCCAAGAATATGATACCAAAAATTAAATTTTGAATATACTGTACAATTTCGATCAATTCGGCATAATTTCGGAAATTTTAGTACAATTAAAATCCAAAAGAATTCGGATAAATTGAGAAAAAATTATTGCCGCAATAAAAAAAAATGGGCGTGACGCGTGACTGCCGAATTGAATGAAATTGTACAGTATTCAAATGAATACAGATATGATACAGCTCTGGAGCATCCATCTGAATATGAATACAGCAGCATATGAATATGAATATGATATGGATACAATATGATATAGGCCTGGTGTATTCAAATACATTTGAGTACAGCAAAGTATTGATTTCAGCTGCCGGCTGTCATGCAGCTGAAGGTCGGAGCATTAAAACTCCTCGGCCGACATGGGAAGCTGACCCAATGCCGACGGCAACCACTACAGGCATAGAATCCGCCACCTGCTGCACTTTGTTGACGGCATCAAACTTTTTCTTTTGGACTCCACATAATTGTACTAAAATTTCCGGATTGGTGCCGAATTGATCGAAATTGGACAGTATCTTGACATAAGTTCAGCCAACCTGGCTAGTTGGAGCGACTTTCGCCTGATTCAAATTTTTGACATGCACTGTAACAGCATAGAAATGAGCCATTGTAAGGACTTATAACATAACAAGTATAAAATTCAGAGCTTCGGATAAGCAATAATGGCCGATGTACCGCAAATCGAATATATTAGGCACGAACGCGATGATACACGTACAAGTATTACTGAAAGGAGGCAAGAAACGTAAATGGTTCGGAAACGAAAAGGACCATGGCTCTTCCCCATGCACTACCATCGTTGTTTTACGGCGGCAGTCTGGGAGCTTACACGACCAGGTCCGGTGTTTTCAGAATCGGGGGCTCAAGGATGACTTCCGGCCCGTGACTCTGCAGGGTGAGGTCGATCGGGGCCTCGAAGATGGCCGGCCCGCGACTCTCCATGGTGAGGTCAAGGGGGGACTCGAGAACAACCGGCCCACGACTCTGCTCCAAGGTGAGGCCCGGCGTCTTGAGAATCGGGGGTTCGAGTATGATCGGCCCGTGACCATTCTGACGGGGCGCGTCCACGGATTTCGGGAGGAGGCCATGAGTCAGATTGAGCGGAGTACCGTTGAGAATGACACCGTTCCCGTTGACCTTTCGAGGTGCTGCGTGAGATCAGTGAGCGACATAAGGAGGGAATAGCCAAGAATCTGCTTACACTGGATTGGCGAAGAGAATGAAGACGGAGACCGTGACGTCGCGGGCTTCATGGTCAAGATCTCCGCGAAGCCACCCAGTTGCACGATGAGGTCACCGTTCGGCGTAAACACCGGGCCCATGAGGCTGTAAGTCTTCGAACCGGCGCAGGAGAGCTCCCAGGCGCCTTCGAATATATACTTGAGCTCCTCGATTACCTCCCTGACGTCGATGATACGCGGGAGGTGCTCCTCGAGCAGCTTGTGAGTATCAATCTCCCAGTTGCCCTCAGCCTCGGTCTTGTCGAATACAGGGTGAACCTGGTCGACGATGGTCACATGGAGGCCGCTAGCGTCGGTGTTGACGTGGACCTTGACGCTCCACTTCGCAGAGGAGCGTTTACTGGGATGCAACAATAAGAATCACATTGAATGAAAGTGACAAATGATCTTACGTCCAGTTTGAGTGATCTTCGTCATTCTTGCGCTTGAGCTGCAGAACCGACTCGCCACGAACGATGATTTCCATCGAACGGGGGCGGTACGCGGTCGGGATGCAAAGTTGATTCTTGGTGTGACCTACGCAGTGGCAATGAGACTCGCTCGGAAATATACGAAGAAAAACTTACAGAGGACCGCGTAGGCGAAGGCTTGGTTGTGGGTACCATCGTGTTCGTAGGTCCACTCGTCGCGATGCTCCCAAGCGTACTCGAGCCAGCCAGGGTTGACTTTGGCAACAGGCTTCCACCTGCACAGCTCGTTCCTGCGGTAGGGGTGTTCGTCCCAGGTGGTGAGGTGTACCTTCCACTCCTCCTCGTGCGCGCCGGGGAAGCGAGGAACAACGGTGGTGCGCCGATTGACCACCTCGAGCGCGGCGAGCAACCTGGCCTCGAGGAACGACGCCCGAGAAAGGCACAGGGTGCCGTGCGACGAGACCCTGCCGGGAACGACCCAGCCGCGGCCCCAAGCGATCACCTCTGCGGGCATCGGGCGGCCACCCATCATGCCATAAACGATTAGAACCGGGGCCTGGCGCTGGAATATGCAGTTCGCAGCGTTGACGACGGTTTCGGACACGATCTGGAAGGACGCGTCGGTCAAACCGAATCCATGGGTGTGCGAAAAGATAGGTGTCGAGTGGATGATGTTGTACCCCCCAACCGAGAGATCGACGAGGTACTTGCGCATGAAGTAGATGAAGCTTCTGAACTTTTCCCTGGCAACGAGAGAACCGTGCTCCCACATGTCGGGCTGCGACGAGTGCTCGTAAATGTATTCGGCGTCTGGAAACAATGAAACAGGAATCAGAACTCAAGAAACACAGACTTGGGTGAAAACGGACGCACTGGCGAAATCAAGGATAATGTGCCGCACAGTGCGGTGAGGCCCGCAGCCCTCCCGTGTTTTAACGATCAGGTTGTCGAATTGCGTGACCCAGCCCGCATCGCAATGTAATTCGGTCTCATCAACCATCTTGATATCGACTTTATAGGAGATGGTCCATGAGGAAAAGTCGTACGAGTTGTGGCCGCTGGAACCATCGTTAGACTCGAGCGGTCGTTGTAGGAGATAGACTTACTCGGCGAGTGTTAGATGGCCACTATCAACCGTAAAGGTGACGAGGGCCTTGTTGCCGGAAAGTAGTTTGAACTTGATGTCCGAGAAATCGGCACGGAAGGTCTCCTTATGGTGCCACTCCACGAGGCACCCGCGGGACTTCAAGACAGTCTTGCGAAGGGAGTTGAACAGTGCGTTGATCGACAACTCTGAAATAGCCATCACATGGTCGAATCCGTAGAGTTTGATTTCCCTGATGATATCCGTCCAGATGGTGACACTGCCAGACGACTGGCCAACTTCTTTAATCTCCCTCCATTCGCTGTCGTCTTCACTGATCCCGTCGAAGTCGGGCGCCGGAATATCGCCAATGTACCCACCGGGATAGTAGATGCAGAGCATTTCGTATTGGAGGAGGAGGTCGATATAGTGGACTTCGAAGAAGCTGATGAGATGCGTGAAGTAAATGCTCAGTTCTCCAGTGAAGATGGTCGAGAGGTGGTGGCAGAAACGGGCAGCTTGAGTCTGCTGAGCAAAAAGCAATACGAAAAGGGAGGAACACGCACTAGTAGTGTCGATCTTGAGGCTTGGTTCGGCCGCGGAACTGAATTTATCTTCAACGACGTCGACAACGAACGCAAACTCCCAGTCGACGAAAGACTGGATTGGCCCGCTGCAAAAATTGTGAATATCACAGTCGTTAATATTTCAAGTTGAAAAACATGACGTACCAAGTGAAGTCCTGGCTTTCGTAGAAGTGGACCTCCGCCGCCGTGAAGTAGAGAACAACTTCATGGTTGCAAAGCGGCTTGATGCGGGGCGGACCGAACTTGATGCTAAAGTGCTGGTCGACGCCGGCAACCCAGGTGCTGTGAATCTCCGTCAGGCAGCCCGAGAGTTTGTCGCTCGGAGGCTCCCCAAAGAAGCCCTGGGTCTTCGAGACGACATTGAGCCATGTCTCGCGGAGGAATGCGTTGATTTTCCACTCGTTGATGCCATGCACGGTAACGTTTGCGAATAGCTCCTCGTTTTCAAGGGCGCGAGTCACGAGGGAGTAGTTGATGTGAGGCTTGTACTTGTCGTCGTCGAAGTCGGGGAGGTCGAAACGCACATGGTGTCCGGCACTCTGAAGGAAACCCAGGTATTTCTTGAGGTACCACTGGAGCGAAACGAAAGAGCTGAGCGGGAGGCTCGGGCTGGACCAAACCATCTGTGCGTCTGAGATGGAATATAGCTGAGTGAGGGTACTGCAGGATGAGCCCGACTACTTACTGGGAAAGTCCAAAATCATCATCTGGATCAGGTGCGTGCCGCTGCCGATGCGCGTGTCCTTCCCACCCAAGTGGCGGCGAGAGAACTTGAGACGGAAAGCGACCTCAAGGTTATCGACGACGACATGGTTTTTGCTATCGATCAGCGGTCAGGAAATCGCAATTTCAGAAACCAGGCAAAGAAGATACATACACGGTGGTCTTGTATCCTCGGACGACTTTCAAATTAGGGAACGCCATGTCGAAGTGGCCCCTCTCGAGCTTGAGGTAGAGGACAGCTTCGTGGTTGCAGATGAACTCGAGGCGGGGCTTTTCAAAAGTGCCATTGAAGAACAAGCCCTCCTTGGCGATGGAACCCCTCGAAGGCGCGTCCCCAGCGAAGTGGAACTCGGCGAGACTGCGGGCATACTTGTGTTTTTGGTATTCACCGGACCGCATGTCGACGGTGGGCTGGATGTCGTGGCTGGCACATTCGCGGGCATTCTCCCACATCGCTGTGAGTTGCGCATTGATATATCGCGCAGAGAGCGTCGCGCTGTTATCGCCGAGACACATAGTGGGCTAGTTGGTCGAGGAGAGACGAGTGGTAGCGGGGGCGCTGAGGATTTCGACGCATTGGCTTCAATATTTATACCGAGATGATCCATTCGAACTCTATTTAGTTCCGGCGATACAGAAGGAGCGTATCCGTACTATATTAACTGTCACGGAGTCGTGTGTCGCTCCAAGCAGATGGATTGGCGGCTCGTTTTCATCTAGTTATTCCGGGAAATTAGGCAGCGCGTGAAAGATGGTATGCTCCTGCGTCAGACACAAGAACAGCCGAAATCTGCCAAGGAAGGCACACCAGATATGTAGTAGGCACTGTGATGCAATAGCAAGGCGTAGAAAGAATCATTGAAGCTTTTAAGGCTGAAGAGTCAAAGCTCGCGGGCAGCTGGTTCCACGCTGCGCGCAGGCGGAATCAAGATCCGGTGAAATAGGGTCGCTCCTTGTTTCGGTGATGTTTGAACGGGTCTCTTAGCATGGTATTGGAAAGTCGGGATGGCGACAGTGGCTTGCGCTTCAAGCCGACCATCGGTGATTGCCGATTCAATTGGTGATCGCGCGAGTGTATGTCAGCTGCGACTGTGCCTTTACCTTTACATAAATATCTTTATGCGTCTCTACATATCTGCCTACCTGCGCATGTGCTTACCCGGTTTGACAAGTTTACCGCGCGAATGGAAAACTGCCTGCTGCGCTGCGGTGCCGCGTCGGCGCAAGTTGCGCCATCCGAGTAGTACGCTTCTATATATTTCCATTCTGTTAAGTAAATGGTCACGACAGATCCATCGAAATATATTTTCGCTGGTTGAATGTGCTCCGCGTTGGCCGGATACCGATGTTGGTAAAGTCTCGTGCATCCTGTCAGGTTTATTCATTCGGCGGCTCCGCTTTTCGGTATGCGGCCCTCGTGTTGTGCCATGGGCGCCGTGTTCGCTGTCGTTTGATCGCTTCTGAACCAGGCGAGTGTCGTGCTCGCTGTCATCCAAGAAATCGATTAATCAATTTCCATGTCTCAGGCACAGTTGAGCGGGACCTTGAGCATTAGCCACCATGAAAGAAATCCCTTGTTCAGTTGATAGCTTGTCATTCTTGTTCCGTGCTCTTTCAATTTTGCCAATTCAGATAAATCGAACGCACAGTCTCACAACAACCTCCACCTTCCGTGAGATTCGGCTACTTAGGAGCTCAATATTTGCAATTTCTCGGGCCGATTTTGCGCCTCTTCAGATTCAGGTTTTAAAGTTCAAAATCATTTTGCTGTCACGCATGTGATAAAATGCTTGTGTGGCTCTTCGGGTAATGATGTGGTGGAGCCTGGCTAGACTGGCCCAGCTCCGGGTAAATTCTCCCATTTACGATGTTTCCGGAGGAGGGCGAAATAATGTGCCGAGGTTGTCGCGACCGTTTTTAATACCCCCGCCATTGTGTGTTGTTCACGTTGAGTTTGTCAAAGAGCTCGCGTTCATGGTTGAACGACGGACAGGTTTGAAGCTCTGTCGGTATTGCTTTTGAGATATGGTACGCTAAGCGGTTGCAGGCC
The DNA here is from genome assembly GCA_014925785.1 of Mycena galopus ATCC 62051. Taxonomy (NCBI): domain Eukaryota; kingdom Fungi; phylum Basidiomycota; class Agaricomycetes; order Agaricales; family Mycenaceae; genus Mycena; species Mycena galopus. Next base: position 58,388 of record WIQG01000008.1, on the reverse strand, counting down.
CGAAATCGACTCTGTAATTGGTCGCCATCGCCTGCCCACCATCTCCGACCAAGCGTCGCTCCCATATCTCAGAAGTGTTGTCACTGAGGTTCTCCGACTAAATCCTATAGCAGAATCCACTGCCTCGCATTAGTTTAGGGATGAAACTAGAATATTTGATGAAAAATGAGTTTATAGCGTACATGCAAAGGCGGCATGCGTGTAGATATAGCTCTCCTCCGCACTGCTTCAAGTTGTCTGGTTCAAAGTTCGACTTGAAATTTGCTTCCATGAATTCAGTATGAATCCGGACAAATTCAAGGAGAGACTCTAATGGAATGCGAAGCTAAAAGTACGGCTTGCATTTCAGCCTCTGTATCGAATTTTACACCATGGAGACTGGAAGATGAAGCGATTGATAAGAATGGTGTGGTGGATTCCATCTTCCAATAAAACCTTCCTCCAATTTCTTGTTCTGCTCACCCCGCAGCAAAGGTTTCCGAATTTCAGTGGCAGACTTAGTTCAAAGACCCCGAGGATCAGATGACTGATAATGCTAGCCAATAGAAGCGATTGTAAAGCCATGTGCCTACGCCGTGCAGAGGTACCCGGGGGTCCCTTAGACACAGCTACTCGTAGTCTCCGTGATATAATACCGGCTACTATTTTTTAGTCGAAAACGCCTATTTTTTGATAAATACACGTTTTTTTGGCTTCAATTCGTGGATCTCACTCCTGCTACTTTACCATTCGTATGCCCTATTTAAATTCTGTAAGCCCTAATCCTTTCGAGAATTTTAATCCATATTTTGTGGTCAATGGAGCGAACAACGTTGAAGACATTTGATCGCGGTGTGATAGCAATGATCGCTGCTGTCCCAATGTGGATAGCGTTGGCCAACGCCCTCAACAGCGTAGCCGGGTCATGTCTCAAACAGGCGACTTGCTAAGGCGATGCATCACCCTCCCTCTACTGAGAGGCAACGATGTATCACCCTCAGTCTCTAATCAGAGGAGGCGATGCATCCTTGGCCCAGCATCTGGTGGAGATAATACTGTATCATAAGTAGAGGATGCATCCCGCCGGCCGTAGGTGTATACGGACGGGTACGCGCACACGACTGAAAATTGGTCGCAGCACGCCGTTGTTCATACTGGGGCATGAGGCTACGAATTCAACTCCTACTCGGATCTCCGACCCGGATCCCCAACCTCAAATGATATATTGGCGGAAATTAAATCGTTGCGACGCAACGATCACGGGGTCATGCCTCCATCGCTTGCTCTGGAAAGGTCTACCTTCCTTCATAAATCCTCGGTAAAAAATGCAGGACTGAATCTAGAGTATAAAAGCGGGCAGCAGCGAACCCAAACAGCATCGTGCTCTTTTGCCCTTTCATTTCCACATTCACAGTTGACCCAGGTGGTCCCTCTTCTTCTCTTTCGCTCTCACCTCGCTTTTGATTCATCCCTCTTCAAATTCAACTCTTTTACGATGTGGTGCAAATTCGCCGTTCTTCCCCTCCTTGCCTGCCTGGCCGGGGCCGCTGCCGGTTCTCCCATGGCTCTCAGTCGCTCTGAGATGATGGTGTGTATTATCCTCAGTGAACCTCCCCCAATCCCGCCGACCATATTCTTCCTCACAGGCCCGCACGAGCACCCTCAGTCCGGTGCATCAAGCTGCCATCAAGGACGTCTATGGGCAACTCATGCAAATCAAGCAGGAAATCAGCAATGGCGAGGTTCGTTCACTCTTGTAGCCTAACTTTGAACATTGTGTGCTGAATGGCCGCGTTCAGACCAACATCTCAATTGCGACCGCCGCCGCTTCCTCTGGCGCGGACCCCATCTCGGCTGCCGCAGAGAAGTAAGTAGTGAAACGGAACCTTTGTTCTTGGTGCTGATTGGCTTCAGGCGCGAAACACCCGCCGAGATCGCTCTAGAGTCGGCGGCTGCGCTTCTTTTTGCCCTGTTCTAAACAGAGTCCAACTTTGTTCGGGCGTTCATCGGCTGATATCGATGCGGCTTGAAGACCTGTTTCTGTAGTGACATCTAATTTACTGTACCATTTCGATAAATTCTTTCGACACTGAGTGTACGGTCAAATCTAAACAACATCTAAACGATTTCTGACCTGACGCCAGTGGAGACTCCCTAAAACCCGACACCGCTTTGTATTCCGACATGGAGCAGACAATGCGACACATCTGACGCACGCTGCGAATCAGCCGTGACATGCATTAATACTCTGAAATGATCAGTGGTGGGCCCGTGGCGGCCGTCAAAAACAAAAACTAATGTAACGATACCCTCGCCCTAATTGAGCTCCGCTTCGCATAGTATAGAAAGTTCACCTTGCAGGCTGGGCAGGAAGGAATTGAGGATATCAAACTTTCCCTTCAGTCGGCGCAGTCAGAAATGTATCTTTTCCGTTTTCTAGTGACTGCTGCACTGGTGGTTCAAGCTCCCCAATCAATCTCGGCAATTGCCGGGCATCAACTTTGAAGCTCAACTTAAACAGAACACCGATCTCTAGCTGAAGAAAGTAGTCAAGCAAGAAAACAGATCTCGAACGACAATCAAGTATCCCATACAGCCTGCACAAAATGATCACCTCTCATACCGAATGTCGCTGTGATCCAAGCATCAACTGTTCTGAAATAAAAAGGGTAAACAGAGGGTTGTGACAGCGAGAGAGAGAATCTTTATATGCAGGACTCCTGGGTCACGATCTTGGATGAAGGTCGCGGCCCGAAGATGGCCGTAGAAGCAGACTGACAGGTGGCGGAGCATTTCGTCTCTCGCGTATGGCCTACTGGCCACACGGACACTTTCCTCGAGTCGCGGGTTGAGGATTCAAAATGCTTTGGTGTTATTCCACACAGAACTTCCATTCTGGCAGGGTCTTCCGAAATCCGCACGGATGAACGGTACATAGGCATCTGACGAGACGGCGTACTTGGGCCACGGCGTATAGACGTCCGCCACTATCAGAAAATGATCACAGAACATGAAACGTGTCCTCGGGACTGAGATCTGGTTATCGTCTTCTTCATATTCTCCCTCATTATGGGATTGTAGTGCCGAAAGCCACGTCAGATTTTCAACTGATCAACGATTGAACTGATGAGCGTCGAAGACTTCACTTTCATGTTCTCGGCTTGACGATTCGTTGACTCGCATTCGGCTGATTTGGCCACTTGCAAGGACGTAGATACTCTGTCTCAAATAAATCGAGTCTATAGTACAACATTGAACGCAGATGGCGGGGCCCGAAGCCGGGCCACACTCGCGGATATTCTATAAACGAAACGGTGCGAAAAGCAACTCGTGCCGAGACCCCGTTCTCTCGAAGCTGGACCCACAAATCTGCGCCTGATCAATTCACCGTATCATTACCGGGACTCGGTACTCTTTCTGAGCCAACGAGAGCATGGCTCAGATCCTGGTCGTTCAGCAACAGAGTGGACATTTCTATAGAAGCAGGATTTAGCGCTAACCCATCATAGTATCCGTAAATGTTCAAGGCGACACTCAGAATTTTACATAGAGGTAAAACCTATTACTGGATTATTTCGTTCAAATCGACAGGAGGCGTGACGCGTGACCCATTTGACCTGTTCGACATTTCGACAGGCCCCCAACTGAGCGTGACCGGGACAAAAAATTCGAAATACAGCGGAAACAATGCTATTCCATTAGCCAAGAGCCCTAGTACATCCTAAGAATATTCGGATCCAATTCACCTTACCTTCTTTATTTCTATCAGTTTGCTTTCCTCTGGCCTGAATTTGGGCCAGAACACAGTGGTTTGGCGTGGAAAGGCTCCATGCAAGCATAAAAATGACAGAAACTGTGGGATTTTGGTCCTCTGAAAACACTGAGCACTCTACAGATTTATTTTTGAATTTATACCGATTTTTCAGCCATTTTCGTGACATTTGACCAATTCGACACTTGCCTGCGTGACGTGTGACCTCGACCAAAATTCGCAATCGACAGGGGTGTGTGTGACGCGTGACTGTCGAATTGAACGAAATAATCTAGTAACTTTACAACAGCTTCGGGTTCGGAGTCACACATGTATAACAAAATACGTGGAAGCTGCGGCGGAGGCAAAAGTCAGCGTGCGCGAAATAAACGCCAATATCCGGGCAGAATGTGCGCTACGGAGACCCAAACCTAACGCCAAAATTTCAGTGGATAACGTCAAAGAACTTTCGTTCCATCACGCACGTTGTAGTAAAAATATGAATTTCTATCTTCTTCAAGCGTGGTGTATTTGACAAACCTCCCGCCGGCATAGGCACCGAGGATTGTGAACGCGATGGTACTGTAAAGGTCAAGTTTCCAGATCAACGAGAGTCCGATTGACCATGCGACCACTCCGAACAGCAGAACCGTCCTACTTGGGCTTCCAAAACGAAGGGGGATGGTGTCGCGGCTGATGAGGCGGTCTCCAATGACTGACACGGAGTGAGTTGTGATCCAGCCATTGATGGATTCCGTACCATCTCGAAAATCTAATGAAAGGTAAATATTAATATTTGATCAACTCCGCCTGGAGCGGCCGACTTGCCTTGCGCGTAAATTGTCGTCGCAAAAATGCTCCCGCTCAGCAAGATGGCAAGCCACCCAGCGTGATCGAGACAACTCTTATCATCCTCTAGTTGAAGGGAAGACGTGAGTGATAGGTGCGCATACCGAAAGATTGACTCACTCGCAACCAGAGTTGTTCCTGCTTCGAAAGCCGCGAAACCCAGCCCGTTTAACCCATATCTGGTCAAGAAATGCGCCCCGGACCCTCTTAACTCATTATACATGAGAACGAATACCGATAATGTCATGCTGGAGAACATGGCCTCTTTGCTATAGGCCAAGGAAAGTGCCCAACACATAGGCATTAGTGTCCAACGGAGGACAAGTGCGGCTCGAAGACTGATTCTGCCGGCGGGGAGTGGCCGGTCGGGCTTGTTCATTTCGTCCTCCAGAGACGCAGTTTGATTGGAGGTGTTGAAGGCCAAGAGATGAAACCAGAGCCAGAAGACGAGATGAGGAACGTTGTGGATCGACGTCAAAGGTGCCGCGAAAATTGCGAATATGGACTAACCGCACTCATAATTAAAGCCGTCGAGGGACTGACAGTGGGACGACTTACAATGGGAAGGGTCGTCGTCATGAAGTCGGACTCTGTGAAAAGCCAAAGGGTGTTGAGGCTGTATGTCACAGCGTTCACAGACTAAAAAATATTGTTGAATAAGGCCATCGAAGATAGTGGAGACTAACCTTTAATATTGTATCAGTGAACCGTGTCTCGTAGGGGACACTATTGATGTGGCAGTGGGGGATGTTCAACTTCATTTGAGCGGACAATGAAGACTCACCTCAGGCCTTAAGAGGCTTTGGGAGCCCGACATATGTGTCGGTTAGCAATAGTCGTAAACGGTGTCATAACTCCCGTGGTGCAAGTGGCGAAGTCGCTCGGAAATGAAGCAAACTATCACGGCCTTTACAGATTAGGCATAAAAGACCGTCTGGGGAACCTAGAAGGAGGACCGCATGATCATAGCTCCAGGGAGCGTTTGTATTGGATCGGGAAGACATTGTCAATTCCTCCCACACTCACACGATATCCATCTGCAAATCTATCACTCAGGACCACCTGTTATTCTAACGTACACGCACTATCTAAGGGTCAGTCGCCTTCTTTCGTAGCATCTGCATAACCGCGAAGGCGGCCCCATTTCATCCACCAGTCGTCCGCAGCATCCGCGGGATCATACCCAAAGCTAGAAAGAGCTTGAATTGGTGAAAGCCTTAATCGCGGAGAACTTACAGCGTCCTCATATCTTCCCACATCTCTTGCAGATTTAGTCCACCAGAATCCATGACGTTGCGACCGGCGGCGTGATTCGCCCGCATGGACGCTTCCTGGCTGGCGCGCATTGGCCCGTCTGGTAGGGCCATGGAGGTGATGTAATTTTTTTCTGCGATGTCAATGTGGAGCGTCCGGGGTTTCCTAAACAGTCGCACAAGGTGAGCAGGGTGGTAACCGGACGGGGCGGAGCAAACCTTTCTTCCTCAAATGCGTCGAGAAACTCTGAGATACGCCTGGGATTCCGGGTACGTGAAAACATCTTGCCGATAAATGCTCCGTCTTCGATGGCGACCGAGTATGTGTGGAGGGATACCGTCTTTTTAGGCATATTAGGGCCACACATACGGACGAAGAAAGCACCCACTGGAAATGGGTGCGCGGCTTCGCCAATCAGCACGGCTTTTCCGCTATCGGAGACCCACGAGTCTAGGTCATAGTAGTTCTTGATTGGGATGCAGATTGCTGGCCCTGCGAGTGCGGCAAGTCTCTCGATCCTGTCGAATGGTTATTTGAGAACGAGGAACGCCTAGTAACTCACACTGGATCACAGAGACCGAGGACTTCTTTAATATCTCCCTCGGCGTGCTGCGACCAGGTCCCGTCCTGAGGACCGTCCGGGGTGTAGAGCCAAAACACGACATCCTCATCTTCTCCCTAATCCGATGGTCATGTAGCTTCACAGAGTGAAAAGATACCTGCACGTACCGCGACGAATGCTTGCGCGCCTGAGGAAAAGCAAGATTAATGTCGGAATACCACCAAGACTTATCAACACACCTCTGTTGGGTCCGACGTAAAATGTTACCATCTGCGAAGTATGCACGAGAATTAGCTTCAGCAGCAGCAGACACACGGCCACAAGCCGAGACAAACCTGAGGATTGGTGTAAAGTTGTCCAAGTTCCGAATCCGCCACCGCTACATTCTTTGGAATAATGGCGCTGTCAAAATGTCATTGTTCTGCAATTTATCAAGTGCGAAATAGGGTTTGACCTGTAGACAGCGAGCCCCGTAAGCTCATCATGCCCAGGATCAACTTCCTCGTGAATAAAACGTTCGCGCATAAACCCAGTGGCACCGTCCGCGCCGATTATTACGTCCCCACAGTGCACCACACCCGACCTCAAAGTCACGGAAGCCAAATCGAGATCCGCGTCCACGACCTCGGCGTTGAACTGAATATCCATGGTCGGAATGGAGGAGTCGCCGTTTGGATTTTTGGGGGCAGGTTTGCGCAAAGCGGCATCATAGAGGATCTGCAGAAGGTTTCTGTGCTGAAATTGACCCTTCAACTCGATCTTTGAGAGACACGCTAAAAGCACCTACCCGCATTTGCAGAAACTCCCCCCGAGCTTCGCTTATCAGTTCTGGGTCCCATAAATGTGTCCCAATGTGATCTCGACCTGAGTCTTTGCCTTCATCTGGCGGGTTTTAATGTTGCATTAACACAAAACCCAGAGAGGGAGAAATTTCACTCACATTTGTACACGTTGAACCCGGCCCCGAGGATGGCGTGCGCTTTGATCTCGTCTTTCAACCCCCAGTCGAATAAAACCTTGCATCCATTGGGAGGCAGTCTGGAAAAGATGAGATCATAGGTAGATGGTCTGCACAGCACACTTGCCTGACACCTCCAGTCGGTATCTGTGGGACTTTCACTCGATAGACACTAAAATAGTTGAACAAACGTGCCTCAGCTGAACCTCCGAGCTCAGGATCCTTTTCCAATACGAGAACATCATGTCCCGACTCTCTTAATGCGACCGCTGCCGCAAGACCTATGCGAGTTCTTGTCATGCTCATGCATGAAATATCGGCAACCTAGGACTCACCCGCTGCAGACGCGCCAATTATGATCTGTCAATGAAGATGCGGTGAATGCGGTTTCCCCGAGATAGCAACACGTCCACTAACAAATTTGAGGTTGGGAGCGATCGCCATAATAGATACTGTGCTGGGCAAAAACGTATCTCTGGTGGAGGAAAGCTTTTAAGATGAAATCCAAATAGCATCATTCTTGCCGGTAGAGCTCCGAATTCCGGACTATGCTGCTGCCTAGCGCTGCGCGACTTGCCCGCGACATCTCGCCGCCCCAAGGAGGGCGCGCTGAGTGATCTCCGCTTGAGCTCCAACGGCCGTCCCTTCAGGTTCTGGTCAAAACGGTAAAAACGCCACATGCGGAAACGCTTAGTACTTTACGATATGGAATAAATCGGCCTCGGTTAACGCTGCGACCCTGCGTATGTGGGTCCGCTGGTCGTGTACTCCGTGCTCGCATGGATCCAGCGTGACAATGAACAAGAACATGGTGCGAGCGCAAGTCTGCGGATGCGGGCACTGGGTCTGGACAAATCAAAAGCCATGAGACGGTAAACTCGTGGAGGTGGTCGCGTACATGACCGGTGCGGCCCGCACACGCCGTGATTTCCCCGCTCTCTGCGAACGTAGAGCACGCCAGAATCATCGTAATCAGGACAATCTTTTTGGTTTCCAATAAAAGCCATATCTGGGTTAGCCGCAGAAATCGTTGTTCCGACGGTATCGGCGAAGGACAAAGGCAAAGTCCATTGAAGTCATCTACATTTCGGGAATCGCCGAAAGCAGATGTTGAAATGTCAAAAATTGTAAAAATTACCCTCGCCCATCCTGCCTACCGTACACGCCGCCGTCACTCGCGTGGTGGGGCGGCCATGTCGTACCGTATGTCGTACCGGCTACCCGGACACTTTCCCGAGCCGTGGGTGAGGATTTTGTGATGATTCAAAAATTCTTTGTCGTTCTACACCGAACTTCCATTCCGGTAGTGCATCGTCAGCTGGCTCTCTGAAGATTCAGACGGGCGGAGCGCAAAATATTGCGGCGGGCGGCCTCTTTGCCCTGCATCGATGTTGCTGGTCCGCATGGTCCGAGCAAACTTGGCCTGTCCGTCTGGTCCGCCTGCACGGACATATTCTACTGTCACTGGGGGAGCGACGGGGTTTCCTAAAACGTCCCGCGTGAGTAGTGGCGCCCACACAGTCCTGCTCGCACCCCGGAATTTACGATAGAATACCAGTATGCGGGTGCGCGGTAGGTTACTGCCACTCAGCTGGGGACGGTTTACGACACTCTGCTGCCCACACATAGATCAGTCCGAAAGGCGGTACATGACCACTATAGTGCTTTCAGATAGACCTAGACAGGATGCGGAAAAATCGGTCACAAGGGCCCATCAGGGCCCTGGGCGGAACGTCAGGGACCCCGGTGGTCTCAATATTCAGCCAGCTGGCGCACGGTGACGAAAAAGAACATGAATCGTACGGAGCACTTCATCCTGCGCGATGATCAAGGACATCAAGTAATTTGCCACAGCAAGACATATGTACCTGGTTGAACCGGCACCACAGTGTCATGGTGGCTAGCAGGCCCGTCGAATGAGAAGATCACCCCAATAATTCCCGGATTTCGAGTTCCGAATCCGTGATCCTGAGGAGAATAATCACGTTGTGCAACAGTCATTGTTCCACAATTTACCAGAACTAGGGGCTGACTTGAGAAGAATCGATGACATCAAGGAGTCGTCGCCGCACAAATCGGGATACGCCACCCACATCAGCGAGTATGCACCTAACCGCCGCAAGGAGGGCGCAATGAGTGATTTCCGCGATGGAAGTCGAGTCCGTTGTCTTGCGTCTATTCTAATTCTGGCCAAAGCTGCAAGCGTAGTACGAGCGAACTTAACCTGAAGTTGGCTTTGCGGTATAAAGTAGAATCGGCACTGGCTAACGAATGGCCTAACGTGGGTCTGCGTGGAGGAGGAAGAGGTGGTGTGGTTCTGAGAAAGGATGAGTCAATATCCGAGAAGGCGTAGTAGTTCTATAGTAATTGGAAGGGGCTGAAGGCTGGTGCGCCCAAAAAGGCGGGGCCCGCGGCGTGCGTGCCGATATATTGGCGACCTCGAGTATGCTAAGATACTATACTTAGGACAGGCGGTGGCAAACGACGAGATGAAAGACGTGCTTGATTCCAAAGTTTCCAAGAATACCAGACCACGATGGCTTATCTGAGAGTTTGTGCGCTTGCAAGTTCTGTTCGCCATGGTGGTTAGGAACAAGAGTCGTCGGCCGAGCTGCCGACGCGACATCGCATCATGTTACACCCATGTCCGAAATTCCGCCGAAATCCTTCTTCTGCATCCCCACGGCCACCTTTATTCCCGGACAACTTGGGTAGCTGGAACTTGCCCCATCTTGATACAGGCAAGTTCGGTTCCCGGGATTTCACAATTCCAAGCATCTCGCCATTTCCTTCAATCATGACTCTGCTTGCTCGTGCCACTTTCCGAGCCAGCATCAGCGAAAATGGATTGAAGATGGGGCGCATTCCCCTTCCAGTCCCGAAGCGTTTCCCCTTTTCCACAACCTCCTCGAGATCTTCATACTCGGATACCATCCAAAATTTGAAGATCGGTACTCATACTCGGGTCATCTTCCAAGGCTTCACCGGCCGCCAAGCAACGGCGAATGCGATAGAATCGCTCGCCTGGGGCACCAATATTGTCGGCGGTGTAACTCCCGGGCGCGATGGCATGCACCCAGTTCTCCAGGACCTCCCCGTGTTTCCCACTGTCCAGGCAGCCGTGCAACAGCTCAAGCCAGATGCGACGGGCATCTACGTCGCCGCACACCAAGCTGCCGCAGCGATCGAGGAAGCTATTGACGCAGAAATCCCTCTCATCGTTGCTGTCGCGGAACATATTCCGGTCCATAACATATTGAAGGTAAATTCATCCGACGTATCTTTGCAATTGCAGCGCTAATTCACCCATAGATACACTCCATGCTGAAATCCCAGTCTAAATCTCGTCTTGTCGGGGCCAATGCACCGGGAATAATTTCTCCCATCGGGCGCTGTCGAATCGGATTTCAGCCACTACCCGCATTTGCGGCGGGACATGTGAGCATAGTTGCAAAATCGGGCACGCTTAGCTACGAGACGGTCGCCTCGCTGACGCGAGCTGGGCTGGGGCAGAGCCTCTGCATTGGCATGGGTGGAGACATTGTCGCCGGCACGGACTTTGTCGACGCGCTTACTGTCTTCGAGCATGATGCTGATACTCACGGTATTATTATCGTCGGAGAAGTGGGTGGGCAGGCTGAAGAGGAGGCAGCCGAATGGATCAGAGACTACCGCAAGCGTACCTCGCGACCAAAGTACTCTGACATTCGTTTTGCTTTATTCGAAAACTCACGGTAGAATTGTTACAGGCCCATCGCCGCACTTGTCGCTGGTAAACTCGTCAAACCGGGCTATGTCATGGGCCATTCGGGAGCATGGGCGGGACGAGGAGAGAATTCTGCTCAGCAAAAGTACGCCATCCTGCAGGCCGCTGGTGCCGTCATGGTCGACCATCCTGCTCAGTTCGGTGAAGTCATGCTCGGGCTGCTTGCTGAGCCGACGAAACATCGAAGCAGCCCCAATCCAGCATCGGTAATTAATCAACGCCGCCAATACCACACATCACGTCGGCCCGGGCCCGCATTACATGTTTCCATGCAGCGCCGCACTCTTTATTTACAGGCGGGCCAAGCTTCCGACCTACTCCGCAAGCACGGATATCCTCTTGCCACGCGTGAAGCAACCGCGGATGAAGTTAATTGCGTGGTTTCTATCACAATCGACCGTTCAGGGCGCGGCCCCTGTTTCGTCGTACAAACTCTCGACGCCGATCGCGACCCAGTACAGGCCAGCACAAGATACATTCCATTCGACTTCCCCGAGAAACCATCATATTGCATGCTAGACGATGTGCTCAGCGCCCTGCCCATCGAGATCACCAAGCCCAGTGCCTTCGAAGCCACGGAGACGCCTAACTCCGCCGCCCTCTACACGCTCCTCCGTGTGCTGCACGAGATATTCATGAAGTACGAAGGCGTGGCGCTCGAAGTGAAACTCTCCGTTGAGGCCGACACAGGCCGCCTCCTCGTCTACGACCCGCGCTTCATGTTCGACGACGCAGCCTTCAAATCGTGTGGCCGACACGCGGAATTGCACGCCCTGCGCGACGTGTCGCCCGCAACTGTCGATCCATCGGAGCTCGCAGCCGAGGCGGACGGCATCGTCTACGTCAAGCTGGGCCCGCAGGATATACGCGATCCCGAATACGCGAGCTACAACATCGGGACGCTGGTGAACGGCGCCGGGCTCGCGATGAACACCGTCGATGCGCTCGCTTTGCCTCCGCACCACGCGCGCGCCGCGAATTTCCTGGACACGGGCGGGAAAGCCACGGCAGAGACGGTAAAGAGGAGCTTTGAGCTGCTCCTGGCGGACCCGCGCGTGAAGGTGATCTTTGTGAATATCTTTGGCGGGCTGACGCTGGGGGATATGATCGCCCGGGGAATATTGCTGGCGTTCCGCGAGCTAGGGTTGGAAGAGAGAGGAATGCCGGTCGTGGTGCGTATACGGGGGACGAATGAAGCGGAGGGACAGCGAATTTTGGCTGAGAGTGGGCTGAAGATCTTTGCGTTTGATGGGTTCGACGAGGCGGCTGCGAAGTGTGTCGAGCTCGCGCGAGAGATTGGATGATACTTGAGGATGGAAAGAGACTAATTTTTAACGAGCGAGGTACGATGTCTGAACACCTGATATTTATTGAGCATGCGCAGATCTGTATTGGTAACGCGTGAAGTTGAAGTTCAACGCGCTGCTTGTTCTTACCTGCTGAATTTGTGTTCAATATTTATCGCAAAACTTGAAAGTTTGTTCACTGGAAACGGAGGTATGTCAGCCCGGGCACTCACCGAGTGGAGGCTTAGGTTACCAAGCAGAAGAAGAGTTCATCGATATGATGTGGGCTCCAGACCAGTTTCTGAGAAGAGAACTGCTATGACGCTTCGCTCTGTGAGGCCTAACATCCGTCGGAGGTAGTGATTCTGAATGGCCTCTCGTTCATTTCTTCGAACTTTGACCACATCCGGGCATATGTCCGCTGCCGATATGAGGTAGGGATCTACGCGAGCCATATACCAGGTTCGCACATCCCAGACAGATAATCCACTGGCAACTATACGATTGCCCGCCAGGCGGACGTTACACATTCTCTCCGCTTTTTCCAGGTAGACACGATGGTGTTCCACGTTCATGTCTTTGGCCTTGAGATTATGCCAGACGCCGACACATTGGAACATTTGAAGCTTCTTCCAGTAGTTTACCGTCAAGATAAAATTCCTGAAAGATCTTTGGCTTGATACCTATTGGCCCCCATGAGCATTTCAACGTCTGGATCTCACCCGATATTTCCCATATGAATGGTCGTGCCGTTCAATTTAGCTTGGAATCCATGGTCGGAGGTAGACAGTATCATAAGATCGTCGGCATGTTCGGAATTGCCTTGCCATTCACAGTTACATCCTGATTGGGCCTCCGCCCGTGACCGTCGCGACGGTTCGACGGCACCCGTCAAACGGGTGCCGTGCCCGTTCCGTCGGGGTTTTTTTGCCTGTTCCAACGGCCCGTCGAACAGCGGCCGTGACGGCCGTTTAACCGGGTGTTCTGACTGGAGTTTCAAACCAGAGATCTTGGTGATTTTTGTATGCAGGAATCCATCCAGCTTGGCAGACCTACCTTTTAAATGCACTACTACATTTCTTGGGAACAAATCCGAGAAGGAATTCGTTCTATTGTGATATTCGGCAAGCTTGCAAATGATTGCCGAAGTTCAGCCCACAGTGGTTTGTCCTATTGAAGGGTCAGTGAGTGTGGGAATGGTAAGAGAATGTTCAATCAGTGATATTCAAGTTGAAATTCATCGATTTGAGACTGAAATGTGGACTGAATGGCAAGAAACAACCAGACTCAACCCGTTACTGTTTTTACGGCCGTCACGGCCGTCCCCTCGGATAGGCGAAAACGAGAAAAACGGCCGTCGGTTCGACGGCCGTTGCCGTCACGGTAACGGGTGGAAGCCCTACATCCTGATTCGATGGGAGAGGGTCCGAGCCAAGCCCAAATGACTTGCTCCGTTACGGTTTGACATACTTAAATCATGATCGATTGATCTGTCAAACGGTGCCTTGTTCTTCACACCATGGACTTCCAGTGCGACCGATGCGAAAGTCCCTTTTCTTCCTCACTTCTACCTACGCCTGCCCAGACCGCGGAAGTCGCCCAACACCTTCGCTCCAACTCCATTCCCAGCGATCCGTCTTCTCTGCACGCCGTCATCGCGTCCTCGCCCGTCGACGTGGCGCGTTATGATGCCGAAATCCGGCGCCTAATTTCTGAGCGGGATGCGTTGCAACGGTATAGCGATGAATGCCGCAGCATCTTTGCGCCTGTCAGGCGGCTTCCTCCAGAGATTCTGGTGGAGATATTCACGCTTTGTTCTTCGACTCCGACATTATACTGTGACGGTCATCGGTCCATTCCCAACGACAAAGCTGACCCGGTCGGCCAACCGCATCTGATGCATTTGCTACGGGTATGCTCTGCCTGGCACACCACGGTCATGGTAACTCCGTCGCTGTGGGCCAACATCAAAGTGGATCTAGATGCTGTCATTCCCCAACGAATCGACAAAAAAATTAGGCACCTCTCCCGCTCTCTCGATCGCTCGGGTCATTCACTGTTGACTATCCGACTTATCGCGTCCTCTGGGCGCTTCGAATCTGGGCTCAAGTTGTTGGAACGCTATGCCGAGAGATGGCGAAGTGTGGATCTGTGCGTGAGCGAAGGGGCTGCCTCGCTTCTCTCGCGCGTCAGAGGCAATCTTCCCCGCCTAGAATGCCTCGCCCTCGGCGGCGATGGCATGCAAGGAATTGACATCTTCGAACTAGCTCCCAATTTAACGCGCATTATATTATCCGACGTCGATGGACCACTTCCGAAATTACCATGGAGCCAGATGCGCGAAATTACATTCTACAGCTCTCACCCACGAACCCTTGACGAGGATTCAATCGCCAACCGTCTGGCAACCATGTCCCACTGCTCAGATCAGTGCGAGTTCAATATTCACAGCCTAAATCTCACCTATTTTGACGCCGACGTATTCGCTCTCATCCCGCTCAGAGTCGAATCTAATATTCCCGTCCTTCGATTGGCAATCCTCGACAGGCGGGGTGAAGAACATTCTCGCTCGTCTTTGGGGAAAATCCTCGGAGTCCTTACTCTTTCCTGCTTGCAGGAACTTCATTTCCGCTCATCGAGGCCTGATGATGAGCCTCTCTTCTGGCCGCGAGATGATTTCTCGGGCTTCGCCTCGCGCTCTTGTTTCGGCGACACCATGACGAAGCTTTTCCTTTGCGACATGGTTATTACCAAGGATGAGCTTGTCGGGTGCTTGTCCGACATGAAGATTTTGCAGGAACTTTTCATTCAGGACGTCGGCGGGGACTTTGCTGAGGACCACATTCTCATAGATGACGGCCTCCTTGAACGACTCGTTTGGCGAGCGGATTCTTCCTGCCTCGTCCCCAACCTCAACAAATTCTCCTTCGCCTCATTATTTTTCTTCGACGACACCGCGCTCATGGAATTCGTGCAATCGCGCGTGATCTCTGGAGGAACACGCAATATTCTCTTCAGAATTGAGGCATTCAACATCATCGACTCCGAGCCAAATATCGGTATCGTTGGGGATGGGTTCGGTGTCGTCGCCATCGCGGGTATGGAAGCGTTGGAAAGGCAAGGTCTGCTTCGATGGTCTCGGCATGGTCGCAAGACCCTCCGGCAAAAGGTCTCGAATTTAAATTGTGCGTTTTTCCTCGTTGACAGACATACAACGCGATTGATTTTGTGATTCTAGTGTTCTAACAGCGCGCTTTCATCGTTGTTCGCCTCCATGTGAATCAAGTTCATTTGCACGTCCATATATATTTGAACCCCACTTAATGATGTCCCTGGCTGTTTCTCTGTTGAAACATTGCAATTCATCGTTTCTTTAGATCTTTGTCGGCCTACATGAACTCACTCTGAATAGTTCGGCGAGACATCCACTGATTGGACGCCAAACGTG
The DNA here is from genome assembly GCA_014925785.1 of Mycena galopus ATCC 62051. Taxonomy (NCBI): domain Eukaryota; kingdom Fungi; phylum Basidiomycota; class Agaricomycetes; order Agaricales; family Mycenaceae; genus Mycena; species Mycena galopus. Next base: position 42,535 of record WIQG01000008.1, on the reverse strand, counting down.
TAGAGTCCGAGTCCGTCGGAGTATTCTTCGACCTTGTGCTGGGCCTAACATTCAACCCACGGGTATTCCTTTTCTTCCTCACTTCTACCCACGCGCCCGTAGACCGTGCATGTCCTCGAGCTCCTTCGCTCTAATTCCACCCAGAAGTCTTTGTTGCAATCCATGTTAGAATTTGGCTTACCTCAACAAGCCGAATATGGGTTCCTATACTCGGAACCGAAGCACAGTTGTTCGCAACCGAACCGTAGGTAATTATCTGACTTGTATTTCGTTAGTTATGACTCCTAGTAAATTTATTATGACTAGACTTGTAACTAGCCTCTACATTAGACAGGATGCGCAAAGCCGCATGCGGCTTTTTCGGCGCACAAGCTAAGCGCAGGCGGCTTTTCTTTTTGTGGCTCCAGTGGTCAGAGGGTGTCATTCGACACTCATAGTGATATCCTAGAGCAAAAAAAGTATATTGCCACGTGCCGCTTTGAAAGCCGCATGCGGCTTTTGCGCATCCTCTCTATTGAGTAACAAGACATAGTAGTCGTCTGCAATTTTATTCTTCCCAGTTTTCATCGGATTCTTTCCAAATAAATTGCAGACGACTACTATGTCTTGTTACTCAACGTAGAGGCTGGTTACGAGGCTACTCTCTCACCAACGTAGCACATTATGAAGCTAAAATCGCGCGCCTTCCGCCGAATCTCCTGGATCGTCGTCCCAGAACATGATACCTTGAAGCAATATTGCGATGGATTTTGCAGTCTCTAGCTTAAGTTAGCGAGACTGTCCTGAAATAAAACCAAGCGTGAAAAACGTACTGCTGGAGCTCTGGCTTGCAACTCTGGATGGTTGTGGCAATTAATGAGGGGCACAATTGCAAGGTCTGCGGCGAGGGGAGCGTGACAGGGTTCGCTGGCGGAGGATTGGCTCATAGAGAGAAAAAACCCAAAAGATGGAACTTTGGGGCCAAAATATGGGATCAAAAGTGCCTCCAAGCATGTCTCAGCATATTAAACCGCACTTCAACGCCTGGTCACGCATTGGTCCCGCATGGCAACGCGTTCTCTAATGCGTTGAGCGACGCCTAAATGATGAGGCATTGACATACAAGCTAGTTGAAGCAGTGTTGGCCCTAGTTCTCAATGCGTTGAGCATTTATAGTTGCTCATTTATAGAGCAGCTATAAATGCTCAACGCATTGAGAACGCCGTTGCAACGCATTCCTGGAACCTTTAGATTACAGGTCTACGCGCAGTTCAAACAAAATCTTTGCCTTTTATGGAAATATCATCCTGTTTTGGCAATGCTCCCATGATGGTATCCACCCGATCACGCGCGCACATGCGGTCAAACATGTGGAAGGCGGGCGCGGCGGCGCGGAGCGCCGCTCGCGTATCTGCTTACCAAACCTGCCTAAAACTGCACCACCAACAAGTCTCGGACTGGAGCTTGCAACTTGAACTAAGACGAAAAACTCCGGTGGCAGCTGGGATCCGTGGTTCCAGGAGTGCCCGGAGGGCGTTTTGAATATTTGTCACGGTCACCCATTTCAACGCGTGTCTTGTCAAGTAAAGCCTGGTATACAGATTGCTTCGGAACATGACAGCTGTTACTTAGTTGAGCAGGAACCGTGACAGCGGTAACAGTGATGTGACTCGGGCTGTTCCGAGTTCGGGAGGTTCGAATTCCGGTTGAACCTTAAATGATTATTTGATTCCCCAGAGACGTGAATAACATCGGGCGAATGAAACAGGGGCAGATATTGAAATCTCGTGGGTATGCACAACTCAAAACTGAGGGGGAAACTCCGAGTTTGAACATTGCTGGAAAAATTGGAATTAACTGTTCCTCCACCTCATGAGCCAGAAGAGGGAAAGCCCTAAGTGTTTATACAGGACTGCAGAAGCTCTCTAAGTTGCGAAATGACCTCTACTTTGGTCGTAGAAGGTTAGAGATTCCCCAAAAGGCAAAACTGCTGATCTCACTTCTGATCAAAGATCCTTGCAAAGAAAGTGTATAAACAGCAGGGAGAGAACATCAGGAATGTGAACAGGACGGGGGTAGCCCTGTGAATCGTCAAAAGACTTCCATTTTGATCGCAGAGAGTTGGAAAGTCTAAAAATCGCAAACTCTCCGATCTCGCTTTTGATCGCAGATCCTTGCCAAAAGGTGCATAAATATTGAGACCCGTAGGTCTACCACTCCGGAAAGCGTGTCATCCTTGTGCAGGGGCCATGCTAATCTTCTCTGTATCGTTCCAATTTTTCGTATGACACCCCGAAGGGGTCGAAAAGGTAGGGAAATTTCGGGAATTGATCAGCTGAACCCGGTACCTTGTGCGATGTACCGGGATTTGCCCACGGTTGTCAAAGTTCAAATAAATACCGATGTATGTTCGAGCTGTAGTTCTCCCGTCGAGGAAGGATGGTGGATGTGCCCCGAAGCTTTGTTTTCTTCCACATGCACCGATCACGATCACCCATAATTTATTCCAGATTCTATGAATGATGTACATACAGAAAATGATTCAACAGTTGTGTGTTTCAGTGCTTGAAACTCCCTGACCTTTACCAAGGCCTAAGGCTTACAGACACAACACAGAACATCTGCTCACATCTTTCTTGCCGAATATATCATTCCGTCATGCAGACGTGCAGTATTTTCCCTCTGCAGTAGAACCTTCTAGTGACCCTTTTGGAAATGGTTCAGATCAAGGGATTGGCCAGAGTTTTCCTAAGGACATGCAAAAAATCTCAGAAATCTCTAAACCCTCCCTAAGCCTTAGAGCTGACACCTGACGCCTTATTAGGGCCGACACCGGCATTGTGCTTTTCATGCTTGACGCTGACAACGCTGATGATGCGTAGGGCAGATGAAATATGGTAGGACTCTTTTTATTTATCCTCATATCATTGATGCACTCAGAGATGAGGGGTTATTAATAATCTTCCACTCGTTTCTGCGATTTCGGATCCACATTGACACCGCTTCTTGTAGGCACGCTCACTGTCGGCGACTGTTTAAGGAAGCATTGAACTGCAAAGCTTCGCAAGCATACTCAAATGCCGCAAGTAGTGCAGGCTTGTCGGAATGTGAACTCAATGTTTGATTCAGAACACTGAATATATATCCCGGTTACTTGAATGAAAATGTGCCGGCAAAACCCGGATGTTCGGAATCCGAACATCGGATGTTTTTCAGATCCAAAAAGTTATGCGGAATGTAAATTCAAACACTGAATATACTTATATCCGCGCTAATTGAAGATGTGCCCGGAAAAAATCGACGTTCGGAATCCGAACATGAAGGTCGCAAAATCAAATAAACGGGGGTGGATTCCGGAGAAAATAAAGTAACATGGGACCTCGCAAAGACGGAGGGGAGGGTGTTAAGTAGACATAGAGGACATCATGGAGAGAACCACGAGGGTACTGACATTGGAGCAACATCAACTGACTTGACTGCGCCGGTTTTATCATGCAAAGGCACCATATTTCCGGAGCATCCATGATCTGCGTCCTAGCTGTGGAAAAAAATAAACTGAGGTTCAGGAACTTTACAAAGGTGTGGGAACGCATTCGTCCAAAACGGACTTTGAAAGCTTCAAACACCCGCGATTTTATAAAGAAAGAGACTTCGACTTCCAGAATTTTGGTATACCACAATGGGGTAACGTCTACATAGAAACACCAAATTCGGAAGGAATGATGCAAAATGCGTGGGCTTTCCTACCCTAACCCACATCGTACAATCCGCAATTCTACAGTAGGTAGGGTAGGTAGGTATGCGGTGACATGGATCCACAACTGGCTCGACCTCAAAATTCCTCGCATATCTCCCACCAATCATCAGGTGTCAAGATGACAGATTTTCGAGTATATACACATTCAGTAGCATTAGGCTTTCATGAATGCCTATTTTGGTTGCGAGTGCCTATTTTGCACGGGAGCTCCTGCCTTCCCAGCGAACACTTTTTCCACACCGAATTCTTACTTTTTCATGAAGTTTGATCATTCTTGGCTAACGCAAATCAGTGGAGCAGCGATCAAGATTGCATCTCTTCCACTTAGCACCACCACCCCCGACGTCCACGACTCGGACAAGCTGGACGCTTCGAAGCCTCCCCAATGCGGCCATCATCCCACTCCATGGCTGGGACTGAGCTGCCCGTCTGACCTTGCCTTTGTTCCATTGCTTCCCCGCGCGCGCAGGATTTGGAGGGGCGGGGACAGAATGGGTGAGATTTTGGAAATCCAGGTATGTTGCTAGCTTTTTTACGCTCTAACACCCTGAACTCACTCATTTGTATGTTCTGCAGGTATGGCGGGTGCGAGAACTCGTTTGAGTGCTCTGGGTGATGCATCGCAGAGGTAAGTACCACCGGTGAGAGAGGGTTGATGTATCCGTAGTTTTATGGACACAGAACATGTAAATAAATAGACAGTGTCACGAATTGCAACTTGAATCAATTGCAATGTGCGTTGCAGGTGAATTAAAGAATATGATTTTTATAGTCAAATATATCTATGTTCTGCTCGTTGCACCAAGTACTGTACACTGGTGATCATCCCTTGCGGCCGATGTTCCGCGTCTACCATCCCTCCATCTGCGGTATTGCGCGCTCGATCAAGAGCAGCAGATTCTCAAACAAAAATCTGCCTCCTTTACCCAAATGTGCCATACTTTGCTCTATCTGCCTCACATCAAATCAAGAATCTATCTGAGCTTTCCATCTCGTCTATCTTCGGTTGATCTTCAGTGTGAATTTGCTTTAGTGTGACAATACTCCGAGTTGCAATTGTCCCAAGCCCGCCAAGAGACGTTGAAATCATGAAGTAAGCATTGGGAGATCGCAGTAGGCGTTCGGCGTAAGCCCTTGAAATAGGCGCTAGGAATCAAAATAGGTGTTCATACTGAAAATAGGTGCTCACGGGGAAAATAGTCGCTCCTGAGCGCCTGATGCTACTAAAGTTGTCGTGCCTCTAGATTTTCTCACGGGCCACTTAACTTCCCACTGCAGACATCTCGGTACCAACTAGGCAGTACGATTCCTCGTATGATTCGGCCCTGAATAATCCCGTGGCTGTCGATTATCTTGAATCACCGTTTGTACGGCTGTAGGCTCGAAACCAGCCGCTATATGGGACAAGTCCGGATATAGACATATCATAGACAGACACAGTCACTGGTCTAGTACGGCTGTAGCATCTCTAGATGTAACAATCTCATCCAAGACGACCAACTTTGTTAAAAGATCCCCAAATTTTCGATGGAATCGCCGTAAATAGTCCAAGCTACTAGTAGGTGCTTTCTCTTGTCTTTCGCTGTCGCACCTGGAAAGTTGTCGGATGTTGCTACCATCTTCTTCCTTTGGCGGAGGCCGAACAATTCCAACTCGCTGCGATCTCTCAGGCGGTCATCTCGATTCAGGCGGTCATCATTCAGGTACCTATCTCAATTCAGGTACCTATCAACATCTTTCACCGCTTTAAGCGGGTGGTCGGCATTCCCCGCTTGTCACGACATATAACAATATCGACGACGTTGATTAAGGGCCATTCGCTTTCTCTACCCTATTCGTTTTGCCTTCTCATGGCTGATCAAAGTATCGTCTCTGAAGCACTGGCAGAAGCATATGGCCTGTGAGTTCATTCCGTCTCACTCAGAGATAACTGCTAAAATAAACACATTTAGCCAGTTCACAGAAGTCTGGGTGTTGATCCCCATTGGTGGGTACTGAAAACGACAAATCTTTCATACTCATCGGCTTCGGTCAACCAGTTGTTTTGTGCTATGACCATATTCTCACCCTTCAATCCGAAATCACCTACATGTGGAAGCAGCCCAAGCGCCTCAGCTTCTTTATGGGCATTCTTCTCCGATACGGGTCCCTGTTCAGCAACGTTGCAATGCTGTTTCTCAGGTTCGGAAACGTCCCACTGGAGGTATAACCGTCTAGAATTTCTGTAGATCGTTGATCAGACTGACAGTTTTGCTTTTCTAGAAGTAAGAAATCTGGGATTTGGATACGCTCTTGCCTCATCGTTCCCTAGGTGCCATGCCTGGAATCTTGGGAAAACGGTCTTGATAATTCTTCAGAGCTTATTGGTCGGCAGTAAGTTTGCTTAGCAGCACCTATTCCGGAACCAATAATTGAATTTCAACCGCGCAGTTATTCTAGGGATGCGGATCTACGCCATGTATAATTTCAGCAAGACGGTCCTGACCATTCTCTGTGGTGCAGGCTTGATAACCATTATCATGGCTGCGGTAAATGGTCTCTTCTTTCCCTCATTGGAGACGACTGATTCATATTTAGTGGTCGACGGGAGAGGCATCGATAACCGCCATCGGTGTTATAGGATGCGAATATTCAGTGTCCAAAGACAGGTGAGGACTCCGCTCCTGACATTCGTGCCACTACTAACTGGGAGGTCACCCAGCGCCATCCGTGAGCCTCCGGTCTCCGAGTCACCTGAAATACTCATTTCTGTTGTTAGGATTAGCTGGGGCATGGGAGGCACAGTAAGGGCTTTCCCCATGAAGTGATGTACGTTCGCCCAGAAGTTGACAGATTCCTATGCGACGTAACCATCTTTGGGTTCACCATTATCCGCGCGTACCGTCAACCCATCAAAATTATTGGTTCTATCCTCAGTTTCATGGTCCGAGATGGTGAGTACAGTCAGCTATTTCAGTGCGCATCCGACAAGTTAAACTCGGTGGTATTTCAATTTCAGGTGCCCTGTATTTCGCGTGAGTGATATACTATGGAACCCCAGGCAAGATTCTAATAATCTTGAGCAGGGCATTGGCTCTTGTAAATCTCGCAAATATCCTGGTGGACTATGTGAGTTCCATCTCACCGGAAAAATCACGATCTAACAGAAGCTGCTGGCATCTAGTTCGGTGATGTAATTTTTTGCCTCTCGCATTCCTCTCGGGACTCAGTCGGAATATGAGGAACAGTCTTGGATAGCAAGAAGTCTTTCTGCATTCACCTCAGTGTCTGTATTTTTCCCTATCCTATTGCGTTTTCATGAACACAAAATACCTAGGCTATCCGTTACCATGATGTCTCGTCTAATGCTGAATCTCCACGAGGCGGCAAACGTCGGTATATTCAGCACACAATCCGTGCAAACGACTCTGGAGTTCCAATCGGACTGCATCCGCTATGATGAAGAGGCGAACATAGGGAGGGGACTAAAAGCCCAAGTGGAAAAGGCCCAGACTGTATCTTCTGGGTAGTTTTAAATTTCTCCAGATAATTATCAAGACAATAAATGGTACTCTGGCATGGTGGAATGGATAGTAGAAAAAAATATGACCTATGAATGAATGACTCGTTCAACCATTCTGAAAGTGGGGACGGTAGCTTCATTGGGAAACTGCAGATTCGTCTTTGACGTCTTCTCCAAGACATCACGTCTAGTTGGGGCAAAGTTCGACAGGTTCGAATCTGAGCCGAACGCCAGGTTTAAGTTCAGCGTTCGGCAAGGTTGGATTTTCTGTGAACGCGTACTCTGCCAGACGGGCCGTCGACACGACACTGTCACACGACTGCTAATTTACCTGTAGTAGTCTCTGTAGAATTAGTAACACCTCGCGCCTCGCTCGATTACCAAGTAGGCTGCGCCGGAGCACGTGCGCTGCCGCCCAGACAATCTTGACAGAAGCTGACTCTTGGCAGCCTCTGTAGCATAGAATGGCACAGAAGCAGTACCGCCATAGTGCCATTCCCGACTGCTCAGGCATTTTGGGGCCCGCGAAACCTTGACAAGCACCGGGCCGGCCCGGCCGGGGTTCGCGCGATCGCGAATCGTCATACAGAGGACCCGGGCCGGGCGGTTGACTGTGCTCTTGCGTCGCAGATACTAGAAAGGAATCTCCCGGGGCAAGTGAGAGAGCGAGCAATACTGCAGCGATAAATGATTTGGCAGTTGGGAGCAAACTTCAAAGGACAGCCATATTTGGACGCGAAGGCCAAACCAAACATCGGGACTTGTTCTTGACCAACATTAACCCGACGCGTTTTATTCGTATCGCTGCCTTGGTTGCGTGTAATCCCCCACCGGCAAAGACCTCAAAAGAACTCCAAGTCCCTGCTCCTCTGAAGCTCCCGAAAAAACGGCTTAACTAAGGATTCTGGCAAGAAAGCTCAGCTTCCTGGGAGAGTGGAGACTAGAGAAGTCGACAACGCGACCTTCTCGCAGAACCATGGCTCAGGGAATCTCGCTTTACCCTTGTCTATCTTAGTCCTTGTGCTAGGTTTTGAGACACCAATCCGAGATCTTTGATCCGCTCGGCGCAATATTCGACAACTCTATGCGTTTGTGCGCGTTTTCCCCTTCTTTCTTTCGTCCCTGTTGACGCGTATGTAGGATGCTGGCGAATGCACAGTCACCTATATTGGCCTCTAGGTGCGTCTCCGCCTAGTCCTATTCATCTCTTGGTGTGCTCAAGATTCGCTGCTCAGGAATTGTAGGGCTTTGATCCCTGCCCTGCCGAATGAAACGCGCGGTGCGAGCAAAGCATGGAACGGCCGGCACCCTTGGGCGAAACGTGCTTGCTCCGATTCCCTACTTCCATCTAGTCCGTGTCGATTTTCGTCGCTGTGGACTTGTCTTCGTCGGCTGACAGCGTACGAAGTTTCGCCACTACTACCCATAGCCAGCCAGGGCGCTGATGACGACCTCGTTCTTCAGCTTCAGCTGCATCTCGTTCTTTTGGCTGGCGCCGTGCGTGTGCCCTTGGTCTGCCATTACGGTCTGCAGCGCAGCATCTACCAACAAGGCACGCGAGACCTCGTACCCGCAAATTCCTATTAGTACGTCTCCGCCTTATTATTGGGCGCAATCAGCTGCTAATGCGACTCGCCGTCCAGTAGCCTACCTCGTCGTATCGGATCCACCCGACCCGCCCCCGTGATGCGTCCCTCCGTCGGTGGCACTCCGCTTTCCTAACGGACTGTGTCGCTCCTCAGGCTCCTCTCCATACCATACCCTCCCCTGCACTCCTCGGTTCACGCTGCACTTCGGAGACGGTGGCGAACGACTGACCGCTCGGCGCTACACGTGTGTCCAAGGCGCGCGCACGATATCGCTGTCCAGGTGCTTCGGCTGAGCACGCTTGCGGTCAAGCAACGGAGGAGGATTGTGGTGCGATTTCTGGGACTGTATCGGTACTGCCACCGTACCGACACCGCCATCTGCAACAATGTGCGACGTCTAACAACGGAGGATGAACGCGTTAATCTGCACCCCAAGGCTGGTACGCAGCTCTCTCCGTATCCTAGGCACGCTCCCGCCTAACAATATTGCAGGATTTCTTTGTAGGGAACAGGATCGAAGATTCTGTGACGAGTTCCATGCTGCGCTCGAGAGATGACCTCAGGAAGTGAGGTCCACGTTTTCTTCCCGACCCAGTCAGCCTGTCCCCACCCCCGCCGTATGCTTTAGGGAAATCCCCTCAAGACCACGGCGAGAGGGATGCGAGCGACGACGGAGTGCGATCTCCGTGTTCCAGGAGCGCGACATCCCCGACACCAGGCTTGCGGCGCAGTCTCGTAGCCGCCGATCTGCGTCCTCTGTTTGCTCCGGCTGCAAGCGCCTTCCTGCTAAATCAGCAAAGAGGCGTCTTTGATCAGCATTCGAGTTTTGGGGCACGATATCGACGCCAGGACACGCACGAGCCGCTCTGCGAGGGCGACCGAAGGAGTATCACGAGGGATCCATCAACTCGTCCCAGCCGCCGCCGCTGCCGCTGCCGCCGAGAGGGACTCCAGCGACAACGAAGCATCCTGTCCCTGCCCTGAGTCCAGGCGCGATATGTCCTCGATCGCACAGGAGGGTCCGTCACCGCTAATTCGTGTATTGGTAGTCCAGGCGCTGAGCCTGGCCGAGGGCACCACCGCAGCGCAAGCGCGATATAATACAATTTTCGTGCTGTCATATCGACGCTAGGCCCACGCTCGCTCTGTACTTGGGACGCCGCATCATCCTTCCCGTCGTCGCTACCTACCCCTTTGGCGCTCCTCGGCCCTGGCGAAGCAGGAGCAGACGAATCCATTCCCAAGACCGGTGCCATTGTTCTTCGTCGAAATCGAGCTTTCCATCGCCGTCATTCCTAGCCGTCTTTAATTTCAAAACGCGTCTGGTGCTGCCATGCACCATGGCGGATTCGAGGAGAGATGCAGGGCAGGGCAAGGCAGGGCAGGGCAGAAGGGCTCCGGGAGACTGCATCGGGACAGCGAGCAGAGGGACGCGAGCAACTGGCTGTAGTATGGACGGCACAGGATGTGTCGCGCCCATCTGCATTTTGTCAGGTCTTCGGCCGCCAGCGAAAGAAGTCTCGAGCCACCGTACCGACGCTCGCGCTTTCACGTTCCGGGCTGGACTTCGGAGTGCCTCGTCTACTCGGCGTGCTCTTTGCATCACTCACTGCTTTTGTGCTCCTCCGGGGAATCGAGACGGGCAAGGGGACCTTCAGGACAAGGAGCGAAACCAAGGCCGCCGACGTGCCTCCGCATCCTACGGAGGAGGGTCTCGTCCGACTGCGCTGCTCTTTATCGAGCGCGTTGGCTGCATCTCATTTCCTTCTCCGCCCACCTTTCCTCCTGTGGACTGAAATTTCTCGGTCGGCATGTCATTCTCGCACACCATGGGCACTGTAGCCAATGAGTAGGCGTAGGCTCTCCTCCCTCCTATCGCATCAAATGAGCAATGAAGACGCGACGCGACAACGCGCTTGACTGGCGCACCATATTTATCCGCGCATCCCTGGGGATCGCAACGCGTCTCTGCGCCTCCTTGCCGCCAACACCCTTCGCTCACAGGGAGGTGCAGCGCTAGGGGACGGAGGGCTTCCGTATATCGTCGCAGAGGACAACCGCACTTCTCCATGGACCCAAGCATTCACTCTTGGTCCGTCTGCGCTGCGAAATTTCGGGAGAATTGTGTGGGACTGAAATTTTTGGAACCAGGGAACCAGAAGAGCTGGTTAGATTTGCCGTCCGATTTTCGAGAATTGAGACCTTGAAGTCTCGAGAATTGTGGCGGCGCTGGTCAGAGACGAGTAACTAAGGGGCCAGCCAGCGGCGAGAACGCGTCAAGTGCGAGATAGATTTCCAAATTGTGAGCAGACTTGAGTTCAACAGGTAAGTCAGCTACTTACCCCGGGGCCCAGGACGACGATAGGCAAAAAGGAGAAGTCTACGCATTTAACAATGACTGCCCCCACACAAACTATAGTGGCTATGTTTTGACGCGGCACTACCGCGCGCTTAGTACTTATATTTCATCACAGAGCCCTTATTTATCCTCGAGAATAGCCAGGGACGTTCTTTAATGTCAATACATAGCCCTGACCATAAATACGCCACGTTGAACATTAGTACAGATACACTGTTGCACACCCCATTTCCGGACTGAGAGAGCTTACGCAAAACGGCTGACAAAAACGAGGCCTAAACTTGTCATCCCGCGCTGTCATTCTCCAACATCGTGAACTTTCTAGCCGAGCTGTAATCAATTCCTCCGCGCAGTTAACATTCGTTTGCTAACTTTCAAGCCCCGATCCCGTTCGTCTTGGTTTGAAACTTGCGCAGAAAGATTTGCCGTGCCGTAAAAGCCGAAGACACAGCCGATGAAGGCCGATGGCGTAATCTAGACTTCTCAAAAGCCGTGGTGCGGCGCCTTTCGTCTCTTCTCCTTCCTTCCATGTACAACGAGCCTGATGCGTATGCTGGATCTGCTTCGTGAGCACTTCACCTCGCTTGAATCTTGGAGTCTAATGAGCGTCTAATGCAGATATGGTGGCGCTATCTTTTCTGGGTCGCAGCATTTCACTGTTGCGGGTGGCACCTTCACGACCGTCACGAAGAACTATATCACCGCTCCAAATGTGCGCTCCGGTAAGTCTCTTGAGGTCCCATGGTTTATAAGGATCCTGAATATTTATGATTCACTTAGACTTCCGAATGATTCCACTTGGAGAAATAGATCTTCTCCATGAGATACACCTGAATGAGAACACAGGTGTCGTTGTTCGGCGGCAAAATGGAAGACCGAGTTTTCGACGACTATACTCTGCCAGAGTGGAAGGGCGTAAGCTGATGGTGGCAATGTACCAAGGGCAAAGCGCTGAGGAGGTGTGTTGCATCCACATGGCCTGATTTCTTCTATTCCCTTTGTAGGAGTGGCGCCAAGATATCGCAACATATATGTCGCTTCGGCAAGTCCGGCTAAATCTCTGTGTTCCTCGTAATGTGGCTAAACTATATCCAGTCATCCGAATTTGGTTCAGATGTGTGCAGCTGCAAGTTCAGGGGGCATACACGCTACACTCTTCCATGATGGTAAGACCTCTGAATCCGGTCATAATCTGTTGCCGAGGTGGGATTTTTGAATTAGATCTGATACCTTTTCACCAATTCGTGAACCTCTATCGACATTCACCAATCCTAACGGTTTATATTCATGGTTGCAGTGTATGTGTGTCCATTGCCTCCCATCTGCAGGCTCTCATCTGCCCAAAGGATGCAGATTTCCAAGTAAAAAAACTTTTTACTCAGTGCTCAATGTTCCTTACGCTGACGCAGATGGCGAAGGATTATACTTATTCCGCAGTCCAATTGCACCTGGTGAGTCCAGTGATCTTGCATATTATCAGCCTCCCGATGATTCCAGCACGATTATGAATGCACATTTTGGATACGGCCCTCAACTGGTCGGCTATGTGTGGAGTTCAGACGATCTGGTCACCGTACATGGCTTTCCCTCGAGCATGATATTCCTGACAAGGGAATATTTTCTCGGAGAGAACACGACACAGAAGACCAGGTCATTGACTCCCTGACACTGGAAGTGTATCACAACATATGTTCTGCGGATCTGGCACAGTATCGACCTATCATCGCTGCTGCTGCAACTGTGAATCTGGGCACAGTAATTTACTGTGACTCACGCAATGAGCTCGAAGGCTATATTGAAATAGCAGCTTTGCCGAATGCGAAGGCTTATCATAGTTGTTGGCAAAGTCGAGAGGTGGTGGGAGAAGTCATGGAGGACAACTGGACTCGGTACTTGATCTTATTCCTGAGATTGTCCGGTGGGCTAATCATGTTTATTTTCCAAGTTTCAATTCCGATCAGGTGTCGAACATTACCATCGGAATGGGCGCTTGGACGGCGCGGAACGACAATCCCTGGTTTACTCAAGCTAACGAAATATTCACTCGCCTCCACATTGCATCCAACTTGGAGGATTATGGTACCACCCCACAATTTATTTCGTATCTTCGTTAACGGCCGGAAATAGTTTTAGTGCGGGCTGTGGAATTCTGGCTCAAGATTTCCGCACCTGCAGAGCACCCTCCCCTAGGCTTGTCATCTTTCAGATGGCCGGACTGCCCTGCATATTGGTCCCTCGATCTTTCGGGGGCTCGGCGTCTTAGGGCACAGGAGGCCGCACAACTTGGGTTCCCGTCTATTGAGCTGGAGGCAATACTTCAGGGATGGTCCTGGGATACCAGTGTTTATTTCGGACTGCGTCAGTTCCATCAGGGGAAGGGCTTCAATCCAGACACTCAAGACATTGCCCTCCACTTGGGGTACCCGCTTTATGAATTATCCAACGAGGCGGATGTTTCATTTGCCCACGGTGGGTTAAACAAGCTGAACCGAAAAGCGGGATTAACATATGCTCCAAGTGAATGAAGTACAGTTTGATGATGAAGAAGATGAGTATACAGAGTCTGACGGAACCGGGCGGATTTCAGCTGCTTGGGATGTTGGCAAGTCGAATTCCACTAGTGGATCTTCTACTTCTCATAAGTTACAGACACGGATGGTGAACATACTAACAAAGGGCATGAGCCCATCTCAGACAACACAAATGGAGAGTTTGGAAATATGCGGCGGTCGGCCAAAAGAATCACCGCCCAGCGGTCTTTTGAAGACACACCCAACTGTCTGCAGTACGTTCAGTTCTAACATCCGTTTTGTGTCTGGTTGATTCATTCTGCAGAAATACCACTGATCCGGCTGTTCAAAATTACCACCTACTGTGGCGTCTCATTCTCGACGAGAAGGCACAGCTCATTGAGATGTTTCACCTCGGTGTTTTCACAACAGACGAGTTTAAGACTCAACTTGCACAGATCGAGGCCCGATACGAGTCTCAAACCTGGGCGAGCCCTGCCGAACGCCCACGGCTTGCCCAATTATCGTAGAGATGTCATGGATTAGTGTTGTCCATTAATATGATAAGAGATAACATGAAGCAAATGTGGACCCAAAGTCATCGCAATGATCGCATTCACATACTAGGACCTATATGGACCCACGGAGTTGCCTTGTGGACCATCGCAGATGATCGTGAGCTTCTCCTGAGCTCACCGAGTCGGCCGAGAGGTGAGAGACAGCGAGGATACTTAGACGATGATAAGCCGTGAATTCGCCAACACCTGAAAATTAACGTTTTCTGGATTCCTATTGCGGATACACGCGCATCTGGGTCTATGACGAGTCCCAAGTCAGTAGACCTGGAACTACACCGGTTGCGGATGAGTATCCAGAAAACACACATACTGGGTGCCTCTGACTAATATGCCGCTGGTTCTGGATCCTACTGTCGTACTATGGGCAGGAGGTTGCGGATAGTCCAAACGAACATTGGGGAATAAGATATCCATTCTGTGCCTATTTGTGGAACTCAAAGCAAGTGCATCTTGAATGAGTTTCAACATTATTTGTCCATGCTTGTACCAATGAGGTGACGCACTCGATCACGTGATGACCCAGAACCTTTCAGACCGGAACGAGCCGGATCCGGATGTGGTGTCATACACCCATCAAATATCGATCGGCTTAATGTGGCAACCGAGTTCGAACCCAATTTAGGAAGAAGGTCCTAACTTGAGCTATGAAGGGGACCAGGGTGTCTAATTGAAGACATAAGACCCAAGGTTCCGGATTTCCAAGAATCCGTCAAGGGGCACAAGTAGTGTGCCCAAGAAATCCAGAATATTAGGACCACTCGGGTGCCAAGTCAGGGCCCCGATCGCGCCAGAAATAAATCAGACAAATAGGAGCCTGCTCAACCATGTTCCACCTCGACGGGTAGACGGTCTAGGGTAGCTCTTGGGCTGCACACAAGTTCAGGGTGTCTACAAAGAGGCATTTTGAAGGGCTATCCAATTCAACCACAATGTCTGGAGGGACTAATCCAGAACTAACATTTTCAGGATCTAAAATAATCAGTCAGCAAGCTTGGCGATCGTTATTTGATATTCTCGAGTCACGGACATGGTTACAATGATGATTAATGTATTATGTTTGTAGAGTTATTTTTAGATGTACAGTATATAAGGTGGGCGGCTTGTAGGGAGAAGGCATGGACTCCTACCCGGAAAGTAAAGTGGAGAGACTAGCGGTCTGCTCCAGCGAGTACAGAAGGGCGGAACCACCGGCTTGATTCATCGAGGCTGTCCTTGGGGGCGTGCTTGTATTTTCGAGTTATTATCAATCTATCAGTTTTTCGGGATATTCCCTTGCGTGTTCTGCGTGTACGTGTGTGTGTGTTCTATGTGATCCTGCGTGTACGTGTACGTCTCCTGCGTGTCCTGAGTGTTGCTTGTGTGTGTCCTACGTGTTTTGCGTGTCCTACTTGTGTTCCGGATTTGTTGCGTGTTGCGTGTCAAATTGGTTCACTGCTCCTGTCTTACGAGGTTAGAGTGGGTGACCCAGAGTTGCAAAACTATAAATTGAACCATTGTCTGCGGACGATCCTGGATTTGCTTGCTGTGATCCGCAAATAATAAACAACTGTTCCCGTGTATCTTCTATCGGTACACAAAGACCCGTACTCGGTCGCACTCTTTGGGATTGCATCCGGAATCACTAGTGGAGTTTGGTTGGTTGTTGTTTTAGGGATTTGTGTTGGTTTCAGGATTTGTGAATCCTGAACTAGAGCGCACTTCTTCATTGCATTCAGCCCGTCGGATTTGCATTGTAGTGGATTTCACCCATAGACCGCCGGCACACATTTCAACGGACGACCTCGTCTAGGACGTCCGCATGTCGGACATCCGAGGGAGTCAGGCAGTCTCAAGCGAGGTGTCCGGCCGCACCACAACGGAAGCAAGCGCGGGTCGTGAAGAGCGCATGGGTCCGGTCGACATCCATCAGAATGCCGGGTGGAAGGGTGGGTGCCGGCGCGGCCTTGGGAGCGGGCGTGAAGGAGGGGACTGGGAGGAACCTCCCAGTGCGGGGGCGTGCGGCCGGAGTCAGGGTGCAAGTCGGGGGCACTCCTGCTTGGACGCGGGCGAGGGTGTCGTACTGGCGGAAGGCGCGGAGACGCCATCCGGCGTAGTCCAACAGTGCCGGAGCGGTCCCGGACGTGGTGATTGCCATGTTAATCCGCGGGTCAAGCCCTGCACAGTACTTTGGTTTCCGGTGTCGGAGCGTCCATCAAGGAGGAGGGTCAAGGTTGGAAGTGGGGGAGGCTGGAGCACTAGTGTAGCGGTCCGAGTCGAGTCTACACCGAACTTCGCAATCTTGACCAGTTGATCCCTTAGATCCTTTCTTCTGCTGTAAGGGCAACCTCAGCTCAGTGTGTGAGCGCGGGAACTAGTGGGAGAATCCGAAGAGAACTCAATTCACAGTACTAAATACAGGTTTCTAGAATACGCACCTAACGGGAGAATCCGAAGAGAAGAAAGGATGAGGATTCCCATGCTAGGCGAGGTTTTTATAGGTACTAGCCAGTAGCACGTGTCCGAAGTGACCGGCAGTGGTCCGAGCTTGATCACATAGCACGTTCCAATGTGAGCGACCGGACGAAGAGGGGAGGAGCGGAACGGAGTCCGGAGGGACGGGGGACGAGGTTCCGGGCAGAGGCTCAGTTGAGGTTCCGGGCAGAGGGCAGACGGTCGGGCGAGGCCGGACAGTTGGACAAGGCCGGACGGTTGGACGAGGCCGGATGGACGAGCGTTGGACGAAGGATCGGGCGAGGCAGTAGGGCAGTGCGGTGGGCCAGAGCTGGGCAGACGGACAGATGGATGGACGGACGAACGGGCGGTTCCCCTGACACCCACCATCATAGCTTATCTTTCTTGTCACACCCCAAGTATGATACCCCCCCCCCCCCTCATGCCCATCTTCCCCGCCCGCTAGTATAACATCTCAATATCTTGTATAGTGCCACATGGGCCCCCAGGGGCCATGAGCACTATAATTGAAAATGAATTAAATTGATGTCAGGTACGGTTTGCCGGAAGGACTCGGATGGATTTAATTTTGGGAAGTGGTTGACAGTTCAATTCCGGCCAAATGCATTTTACTTGGTGGGCAAGGCTGATACTATGCATGGCAGGGACAAGTACTCATGGTTGTTTAACCAGATATTTCTGACTACTAGGATGCGCCCGCAGTAATATTGGGTGTAAAAAGCTTTAGTAACACTAAACAGTAGTATATATGTTGTCTTTGCAACCATGGTGTAAAGCAAGACTGAGCCCCCAACATGCGGAAACTTTCCCTGGTGGCTATGTCCGGCCGGGGGCCCGCTAGTGCGCACTCTCGCTGCTTGGCAAGGCCGAGCATGCTCTTTCTCATGGTTGCCAGAGGTATCAAACCGATCATTTGAAAGTGAGGTATTTTGAAATAAACCATGTTCAATGATCAGTATTTTCAGCTGATCACTGATAAACCGATGTGCTCCGGCCACCACAGGAAGTGAGTGAACTGGCGGTTTTCGACGGAAAACTCACAAACAAGTCGTGCAAAGTGATGGAGGATGTTGCTACATCATAATAAAAAGAACTAGTCTCAATTTGACCCTCTGTTTTATCATCCATCTAAGTGCCCAGAGATAAGATCACAATCTTAAGCACTCACATGTCACAAGAATTTGTCAAGAAGTCACAAGACAAGGATGAGTCATTGACTTGCATAGAACATCGGGAGGGGGAACAACATGTACAGTCACGGCGAAAAATGATGGCCCACCCCAATTTAGTTTACTTCCGATCAGTAGTGATAACACTTAATGACAGTGATCTCCGTTGTCAAAGTGCCATCAAACACGCTTTGCTGGCACTCGTGCCATGCCTCCCTCGCGTTCTCCTTCTCTAAATCGCACCAAACACATCGTAACAATGTGTACACCGACCAAACGAGCTATTACAGTGGTCTTCAAAGACCATTGTAAATATTCTTTCCGCCACATGACCCGCATCTCGCCATTCAGGCACACGACACTTGATCACAAAACCCTGTCACGCAACTACGACGCAGTGAAGGCCCACAACGGGGACTTCTATTTCGATAATAGAAAGGGCGTTGCAGGTCGAAAGAGGGCTATTTTCGAGGAGGATCTTCAAGAAGCTGTCAATAGGCTCAATAAGGGAGAACTGATTGATGGGGAGGACGTGCGGCGTGAGATGTTCCAAAATGTGCCTTCTCGAACGGTGCGGAACAGTCTTTTAATCATTGTACACGTCTGACACTCATCAAATAATTTTAATCAGGTCCGTGACGCGTTAAATCGCGTGGGGATGCATGGCCATGTTCGGCGTGAAAAGCCCGCTCTGCAGCCTGGCCACATTGATCAGCGGGAGCAAATGTACAACAGATTCCAAGACTGGACCCTCCCCGAGGTTTTTGCTCGCGGAGTTCTCATCAACTCTGATGAGACAAAGATTGAGCTTAAAACTGGGACTGGCCGAGCAAAGTAGACATCAATCTTTCGTGCAGATTCCTAGACGGGAAGAAGGGAGACGGGACGGAACGAGATGGACGACATGACGATAAATAAATTTATGGGAACCAATGTTCCCAAAATTTATGCGGATATCTTTTTTGTGTGTGTTTGTGGGGGGTTTGGCTGGGCCGGCTTTGGCGAGCTTTCGGGGCGCAACAGGAGCAGCCGCCAGAAAAGCGAGACGGGCCGGAACGGAGCGCGGAACAACCAAACCCGTACACAAGGGCTGCAAAGGGAAAGGGAACGAAACGAACCCAAAGCAACCCAAGCGTAAGCAAAACCGAAAAGGGACGGGTGGGTGGGGCGAAAAAATAGCGAGTATACGCAATGAGGAGCACGAGAAAAAAGAGATTTTCCTGCTCAGACGAGGACGGAAGCAGAATTGGACGATGCTGATATGATCTGTCATATCACGGGACACGGGAATCTTATCTGATCTAATCTACTTTGCCTACCACCTAGCGCACGGCTCGCAAGCTCGCCTCTGCTTGGCTTACACATTGGTGCCGCCGCCGCCGAGGTGAGCGTGTGCTTACCGTGGCAACGGTGCAGCCACGCGAGCCACATGGTCTGCGAGGGATCAAGATTAATGTGTGGGGTGCAATTCATCCCACTGGTGTCAGCGACCTCGTGAAAATCGAGGGAAATCTGACAGCTGTCCAGTATGTTGATATCCTTCAGCGCGCGCTGATTCCCCTCTACGACCACTACGAGAATCGTCGCCACTTCTTCCTCTACTTCCAGCAGGACAATGACCCCAAACACACTTCGCGCCTTGCAAAGCAATGGTTCAGGGACAACGACATCACAGTTTTCCCATGGCCTGCCAAGTCACCCGACATTTCACCAATCGAAAATGCGTGGGTGCAGCTGAAGCGAAAAATTCGCATTCACCCACGCTACCCCACCATCCAGACTGCAGAAGAGCTGTTCCAGTTGGCGCGAGAGATATGGTTGTCTGCTGACTTCCTGATGTATGTTATTACACTTTACAAGTCCTTCCCATGCCGTCTGCAGGCCTTGAAGGACAATAACTTCCTGTGGATCGACTATTAACTTGTCTAGATACATTATAGAGTCTGGATCCTTCTATAGAGCCCACAATTCTTCATACTTTAGACTTCACGAGCAATAGGGGTTAATTTGATCGCATTTAATGACATTTGATAACCATTATCCGAGCTTTATCGGTAATGATCGGAGGCAAACTAAATTGGGGTGGGCCCTCATTTTTCGCTGTGACTGTATGACATCATGCCTCATGGAACACTTGCGTATCAGGAAGGCATGCTGTTACAGACCACTTCCCATGCTGTTACGACACACCCATTATGCATGCATTTCATTTCATGTATATACTTGTTATAGTTCACACAGTTCGTTGTACAGTATAAAGTAGAGTAGCATTCGCCTGTAGTAGTTAGCCTTTTATCACATCATTTTACAAGCTAATACCACACTAACCGATCCTTCTTCATACCTCGTCCTCTTTCTCGACTGTTGCTTGAAGGCCCATTTCCCCCATACCAGACATCTACCTCGTCCACAGTGAGTCTAACTAAGTGCAGTGCCAGTCCCTCGTGGTCCAATTAAACAGACAGTTGCTTGGCCACAGGAAATGTTGAGACCGTCCCCATCCACATATCTCATATATGCCGGGAGGGTTGTAGAAGGCCCGGGTATATTCTGATAGCAAGAAGACCACATCTATTTCACCGTACCTTTCGTGGGTCCTCAACACTTTCGCTGCTGTGCCTAAACCATGCAGTCTGCAAATTCCCACCACCACATTGATACACACACTCTATCCTCACTGCTCACACTTCACTTGATGCCTCTGTAATCACTTGATCGCCACCATTGCCTTTCCTACCTCCTACCCACATTTTGGCCCTATTGCTTTACCTACCGGCACACACGCCTCCTGCTGGGCCTTTCATACCCACACCCCCAAGTCATCCGACAACACGTTTGACCCATACGTCTACTCCGTCTTACCACCCACCAATCGGACACCTTTCACCTTTCCCACCTTTCCTACCTGACTGTGTGACAGTGTACTCTGGGCATTTCCAAGGCAGACACTGCTCATCCCTGTATAGTTTCCATCATCTTAGATCATCTTTGTAGTCGTGTAACTGAGATCATGTGATACATCTTTTACTTGCAATCAACCATGATATAGCGAGTCAGCGATCTCTGGCGAATCACCCTCGGTTAGACCCCCTGCTTGCCTGAGCATGCATATAACTGCTTCCCGTGTCTCCTACGTCACAAGAACCCTAGTGAGGGTAACACCCTTTCTTGCCAATGGGTTACAACAGCGGTGAGAGCCTGAATCAACCGCTCTCGTCCATCAGATTCATCCCGGGCTAGCAAGAGCTATTGCGATTCTAGCCCAGGTATGTCCTCAGTTAGCAAGTGCTCTTGTGAACCTGCCCTCAGACTCTCCAGAATGGTGAGGCTTAAACGACTCGCATCACAATGGAGCCCACCACAAAGGCTTCACCATGAGTGGAGAATCCGGAACGAGGCCCGGAGGATGACTCACTGAGTGAGTGTCTGTATCGTCTCATTCCACACTCTGGGGTACAAATTGGTATACCCCCAAGAGCCACCAAAGGTGATCACCCTGGCGGGTTGAGCGCCGGTGACGACCCGGAGCACACTGACATGTTTCTGTACCTGTTCCACACTGACTTGTGGAAATGCTGCAGATCCGGGTATGTGCCCTCTTTCTCAAGAGGATCCCACTCCACTGTGTCCATCAAGGAGCCCCCACAATGTTGGTGAGCGAGCACCATTTCTTTTGGGGCACCTTTCCTAGGCTGGCCAAACTTCCTTAAGACAACACCGTGCGAGATGCGGATCATCAAGGGCTAGCACATCCCGCAACTCATTGCACTGGACACACTCATATTCACAAAGACCCCTACCCAGCTCTGGTGGAAGGGGCGGAGAAAGACACAGAAAGGATGACAGAGGACAAGATTCCAGGACAATATTGGGATTTCATCAAAGTTTTTGCCAAAGAGTCCTTTGACTTGTTACTGAAGAAAAGACTATGGGGCAATGTGATTGAACTGAAGCCAGATGCCAAGGCTGTTGATTGCAAGATCTATCCATTGTCACAAGACAAACAGGAGAAATTAAATAACTTCCTGGAAGAGAACCTGCAGAGTGAATGGATCAGACCATCAAGGTCACCGATGGCCTCTGTATTCTTTTTCGTTAAAAAGAAGAATGGTTCTCTACGGCCAGTGCAGGGCTATCGGAAGTCAAACGAGATGACCATTAAGAATCAGTATCCATTACCGCTTATCTCGGAGCTGGTCAATAAACTCCGAGGTGCGAAATACTTCACAAACTCGGTGAGGATACAACAATGTGCGGATCAGATAGGGAGACAAGTGGAAGGCTGTGTTCCAGACCAACTGAGGACTCTTTGAACTACTTGTAATGTTTTTTGGTCTCACAAACTTGCCGGCCACATTCCAGACCATGATGAACGACATTCTCTGAGATTTTATCAATGAAGGACACGTGATCACTTATCTCAATGACATCTTGATCTTCACCAAGCAAATTGAGGTGCATCACCTAGTTGTTTGCCAAGTGCTTGAGACCCTACAAAAGCACAAACTCTATTTCACCCGAAAAGTGCGAGTTTGAACACACGGAGATCGAGTACCTTGGGGTTATCATATCCCACAACTTGATGAGGATGGACCCAGTGAAGATTAAGGTAATCATGGAATGTCCTGAACCAAAGAAAGTTAAACAACTTCAGGCATTCCTCGGTTTCACAAACTTCTATCAGATATTTGTCTGTGGTTACAGTGAAGTGGCAAAGCCGTTGGCATGGTTGACTGGAAAGGAAGAATGGTCATGGGGAGAAGAACAGCAGAAGGCGTTCCAGAAGCTAAAGGAGAGAATAGCTGATGGTGCAGTCTTAGCGCTACCAACAGGCAATGGTAAATTCTGTCTGGAGGCCGATGCCTCGGAAGGGGCCGTGGGAGCCATACTGAACCAAGAACAGAATGGCAAGTGGCAACCAGTCGCATTCATGTCACACGGATTAGATGAGATGGGGTGAAATTATGAGATCTATGATCAAGAGATGCTCGCAATAATGCTCTCCCTGGAAGAGTACTGATCAATGCTTATGGGAGCAAAATGGACATTTGAGATCTTGGCAGATCACCAAAATCTCGAGTATTTCAATTCAAGAAGCCCCAGAAGATCAATCGGAGATAGGCCCGATGGATCACGGAGTTGTCACAATTCGACTTCACTTACAGCATCAACTGGGAGCACTGAACCGAAAACCAGATCTCTTATCTCAGAGTTCAGATCACGATCAGGGAAAGGATGACAAACAAGGATGTTGTGTTACTCAAACTGGAATACTTCCGAGCCAATGACGTAGTGCTGGAGGGATCAGAGGAGGAGATCCTAGATCAGATTAAAAAGGAGAAAAAGATTAACAAGAGCGTAAAGCCAGTGCTCGAGACAAAGTTACAGGCTGGGAAAAGAAGGACAATATCATTTATTACCACAATATGATTTATGTACCCCCCAACAAGGAACTTCACGATAAAATCATTGGACCACATCATGATCCACCCTTGCTCAGCCATCTGGGAGAGAACCACATGCAGGAGATCATAGAACATAATTATTGGTGGCCACGACTGGGAAACTAGGTCTCAGAATACATACATGCCTGTGAGGCATGCCAGAGGACACGGGTACACCGGCACAAACAAGGATTAAACCCACACAAGATAGCAGAGGGGCCATGGCAGATCATATCCAGGGACCTTATCAGCCCCTTACCGGTTAGCAACAGATATAACGTGATTCAAGTCTGGGTCAACACCTTCATGAAGATGATACATGCAGAGCCAACAAACATGGATCTCACAAGTGAAGGTGTTACCTGACTAACCAGGGATCGTGTGATCCTATACCACGGATTCCCATGGAAGATCATTTTGGACCAAGACACCCGCTATGTTTCCGAGTCCATGCAGGAACTTAATTGATTGATGGGGATCGAGATGAATCCGAGCACAGCATATCACCTGATCACAGATGGACAGACAGCAGATGAATCAAGAGATCAAGAAATACCTCCGGATTTGTATCAATATTATCAGTCGGACTGGGCCGAATGGCTGTTGTTAGCCGAGTTTGCTCACAACAACAAAGTAAGCTTATCAACCAAGATGACATTGTTCTACAATTAACACCAGCTATCATCTGTGGAAGGGGATTGAGAACAATGTGGGTCGAGGTTGCAGACAATTTTGCCAAGAAAATGAAGAAGATCTGTGATGAAGCAACTGCGGCTCTTGAGAAAACCCAAAAAACAATGAAAAAGCATTATGAAAAAAAGAGGAGGGATGCCCCTGACTTCAAGATTGGAGACAAAGTCTGGGTAGAGGCAGACAACATTGAGCAGGATCGACCATCGGAGAAGCTCTTGGATAAACATGTCGGACTCTATAAAATACTGGAGAAGGTTGGGACATCATCATATAAACTAGATATAAACTAGATGTTCCTGGAGAAGACTACAAGTATCCTGTATTTAACGAGTCTATCTTGACTCCCTCTATCTAACCATCATCCCATCGCAGGGAGGAACATCCAGATCCTAAGATCATAGGTGGTCACAAGGAACACGAAGTGGAGGAGATCTTCAAACACAGAAAACGCGGCCGAGGTTATCAATACCTTGTAAAATGGAAAAACTAGCCTTTGGGAGAACACACATGGGAACCAGCGAGACATCTGACCAATGCAAAATGGTTGTTGAATGAATACAACAAGAAACACCATATCGCTATCCAGTCTCTTCCAGTTCTCGAAGCAGGACATTGGGACAAGATTATCCACCGATACAAAACCAAGGAAGAGTCCAAACCCTACTCAATGAAGAAACTATTCATCCCGGAATTGAACTCATTCATCATGATCGATGAGGACACCGATCCTAGAGGGGGGTTAATGACACGATTTGACCCTCTGTTTTATCATCCATCTAAGTGCCCAGAGATAAGATCACAATCTTAAGCACTCACACATCACATGGATTTGTCAAGAATTCATGAGGCAGGGATGATTGATCAGCTAGACTAGAACACCAGGAGGGGAACAGCATGTATGACATCATGCCTCATGGAACACTTTGTCAGCAACGGCCCTTAGGTCAGCTGGACTATGTCCAAGCACAACACAACAGCAGCCATCCCCAGGTGTTGAGAGAGAATCCGCCACTGCTCGAATAGCACGTGGCCTGGTGTTGAGGATCCGAGGATGAGGATACGGCTAACCAAGCCAGCATCCGTAGAATGGGAGCAACACATGCAGAGGAACCCGAAGATGTTGCGAGGAGCAGTGCAACTATGTGCCAGACCCTAGTGAGAGGAACCTGCTCCGAGTTGCTCGAATAGGGGCTTCGGATTACAGGATAGGTGTTGGGGTTTCATCTCAGGAACCCGAGAGGAGGAACCCACCCAGGGGTACTCCGAACAGGGGTCTCGAATGGATCCAAGACAGGGGTCTGAGGGGAATTCACACAAAGTCTCTGTGCGACCCTGCCAGTGAACTAGAGTGGTGATCTCTTCCCCTCGGCAGGTAAGTGTCTCTCCTTGCCACTACCTGATGGGTCAGATCCAACACTGCTAGGTTGGAATTCCAAGGCAAGGGACAGAGGATAGGAGTTCTGGTGTTGTCGAACGAAAAGGGAGTGAAGGCAAGACCAGAACAATGAGATGGTGACAAGAGTACTCCAGGCTCAAGTCCAAGAACCAAGCAATCCAGCCAAAGTAAGGCCTGAGAATAGATGAGGTAGAATCTTGCCATCCCAAGATGGCACCACCGATACGTTGAGCTTCGGGTTCAGCTGCCAGCGATCGGTGGCGCTCGCGGGGTATCCCGGTGCGCCATGGTATCCGCCGCCACCTCTGCCTCCATCGCCACCACCACTGCTGCCACCTCCGCCTCCGCCACCTCTACCACTACCACCGCCTCCTCCACCTCCACCGTCAGGCCCTTGGCCGCCACCGCCACCCCCTCCTCCACCATCTCTGGCATGCAGGAGCCATCCAGGTGGTAAGGGTGCTCCATCAGGGTCGCCGGTAGGTTCATGGTTATTCTTGGGAGGATCTCCTGAAGGGATGGAGGTCTTATTCGTTGCCGAAGCCGAACAATACTGGTAGCTCGTCCAGGAATAGTCATGAGGGGGCAGCGAGGGCACACCCGCGTCCAGGGGAGCAGTTCCTTGCGAAGTAGGCCTCTCGTTGAAAGACAGTTGCTCCTAGTGCGGATGGATCATGTTCGAGATAGGTTCACGAAGCTAACTTCTATGAAAACCAAACCCTAACCAAAACCACTCAACAACACCTTCCTTAATAGGAATGATAGTTTAAGTTCGGGGGTGTAGACCGAGTATTAGGTCAAATAGCCAAGTGCGTGCAGGTTTCAACCGTTCGAGAGAGTCTCGTAGTTGAGCGTGGTACGTTTTGTTGGTTTGAGGAGCGCTTTCCTTTGTTCACGGATGAACGTAGGTTGCTTAGTATAAGAAACAGACTCGAAGGTCTGGCGTGGTTTGTTCCGAGGAACGGGTTTGTGCTAACACATTGGCTTAACAAGCTCACAACGATGGTTCGCGGACACAGGGACACAGAACACAGGACACAGGACACACAAGAACATGTTCACAGACACAATGACAAGACAAACACAAGACACAGGACACAGACACGTTCACGGACACAATTCCACAGTTCAGGTTCACAAGTCCACACGGATATTAATCCAAACCACAAGTCACTTTATATCAGGTGAAAGAACAGTCGCGCTGGGCTACTGAGCTCTCGAGCCAAACCTATCTACAACACTGCTGTGTCTAGAGGCGGGGTCTGCTACTGTACTGTTAAACTGCCTGCTCTTTTATACTACTCTCTTATCGTGATGACTAAATAATATTATATACACTGGTCCGTTTATCCGTGAAATCTGACTCGAAATCCCTGCTCGATTAACGCTATTGGCTCCCTATACCGGTAGATCGAATGCCGGTTTAGACTCGATTGATCGAAGTTGAAATATTATGGTATCTTGGTGATATTGCTGGGTCCGCGACTCGCAGTTCGGGCGACGCTCTTGCCTAGACGCGTCTCTTCTTCATCCTAGCCCTATTCAGATTCTCCCACTGAGGTCGGGGTCTCTTCACGAGCGACTTCTACGGTTCGCGGGCACTATCAAACTCTCACAGTTCAACTATATTGATCGCGTTTCGGCTGTCGCCATCTTTGATCGGACAGCCCCACCTGGAGCACGCTTTGGCACACCCCAATAGGTGCCGGTTTCGCGAAACCTTCCCTATATACCCGACAGGCGCTTCGCGAAGTTTTATGGGTAACCATAAATGGTAGGGAACGGGTCGTGTTTGGGCCTAGGGCTCATGGTCGGCATCCCGGCCACCTCCCCTCAACCTCTAGCCATCAATTCAGCAAAACGGGCCTTTACGGCGATCAAACCCGAGACATGCGGACGTTGGCTTCCCGGATATAATTGCCTATTTGAGACAAAAAAGGCAGTACACTACTCCTTGCGCGCCGCCGTGGGCAGTGGTCCTCCCGCGTCACCACGGTCCTCGCAGCCTCTTAACCACCCACGCCCGTCGTACGCGCCCACCAAGCACCCCAGTCCCGCCCAAAAATGCGCCCAAAACGCGCTCAAAAATCGGGCCTGAAAAGCCCCAATAAAAAATATCCCCTCCTCTCGCGCCCTCCCACGTCCGCAAATCCCCCGCATCATTCACACCGCACGGTACAGCGCCTCGCTGGGTGCTCGGGGCTGGGCGGGCTGGGCGCTCAGGCGCTCGGGGCTCGGGCGCTCCACGGCACACCGAGCGCGGCGGGCGCAGCACGCCGTCCGTCCCCACGCTGCCTTGGTCTCGACCGAGGCGCCCGCCTGCCCCCGCGCCCCCGATTCGGCTGCCGCCGCCCTCGATGGGGCCACACCCTGCACCCTGGTCTGCACGCGCCAAGCCCACGCTTCCACGGTATGGCCGCGCGCGCGTGCCATGACCAGAAAACCGTCCGTCGCCACGCCGCCTTTAATTCGTCTCCGGCGCGCCCTCCACGCTGGTCCGTGCGTGCTGGGCCCTTGGTACGCGCACTGCATCTCCACACGCACATTGCGGTCCCCCCACTCACGGGACCTTCGATTCGGTTTGCGGTGCGCCCTCGCCGGCGCGCAGGACCCGCATGCTGCTCAGTGCGTGCCGGGCGCTCGGTACGCGCTTCGCGCGCCATCCACAGCACCCGGCGCCCACCCGCGCTGGCTTCCTATGGATTAGTGGACAGCACGCTCGGCCACTTCCTTCACATGCAATATCCGCCTCCTGCAGCGACTGTTAATTAATGAATTTCAGCTGCCCGCACTCCCAAAAGAAAAGCTGAAGTAATATTACCTCAAACTCAATCCGCTCGCCCCCGCCTTCCCTCCCACTACATCTTCCCCACCCCACCCTCCCTGCCTCAATCTTCATCTGCCCCTCCATACAGGATGAAGTCATCGTCTGCGACTTCATCCGCCCTGAAGCGCGCGATGCGCCAGGCCTCGTCCTCCTCATCGTCCCCGTCCCCCTCAACCTCCAGCCATTTGTCGTCGTTGACCAGTCGCCTTTTCTTCCCTCGTCCCCGTCTCTCCTCAGTCATCAACACCGTCAGCCAGCCCGCAATGCCGCGATACATCACGGCCTCCTTCAACGCATATGCAATCGCACCCTCAGCGCGCTCAACTGTCCACGCTCCCACACCAGGAGCCGTGCGCTCCCACTCCTCTCGCTTCTCCGCCTCCACCGGCACCTCCCTCGCACGACTTTCCCATTCCCAGGCGCGCGCCTCCAACGTCACCCCAGTGCGACGGACCTCCTCTTAGATTAATTTGACCTCTTCGTCCCATCTGTGCGTGCGAGCCTACACTTTGCACCACTCTATCCGCAACACTAATTTATATTCGTCAGCTCACGTCTACCTCCTCAAGCAAAGCTCTCATCGTACTCACCCTCCTCCAGATCTGCATCCGTCCCTGTGGTACCTGCCATCGTCCAAATCCATGATACTGTGTATTTTCACTGCCTCGGGGACCGGTCTCGCCGTTCTCCCCCTCCCCCTCCCCCTCCTCCTCCACGCCCAGCTCTCCTTCGCCGCGCAAAAAGTCATCACACAAAAAGTCGTCGCACCGTTTACGGCGCTCCTTCTGCGTCTTCCGCTTCGCATTCTCTTTCGCGACCTCCTCTGCGTCGTCCATGCAGCGTATGTCTGCTTTCAGCAGGACATGCCACCCCACCGCCTGCACGTCTCCGCCCACTAGACGTCGTAGCGCTTCCCATGACATCTGATACTTCTCGGAGTGAAGCTGAATTTTGGACTCGTTCCGTGTCACGAGCGTCCGCGTCCGCGTCCGCGTCCGCATGTTCGCTCCCTGGTGGCGCGCCTGTAGTTCTTTGTACGTCAAGAATCGCGACTTGACGTGCAGCTGATTCCGTAGACGCTCCAGCGCTGTTGCACACTGAGCGTGGCGCAACTCTTTTTCCATCGTTGCCAGCACGTCGACCCCTTCCACCACACGCTGCGCCGCTGTCAGTCCCGATGGAAGGAACAGCGGGACATGTTCCAGCTGCTTGTCAACGGGTACGTTCTCGCGCTGAGCCAGGGACAAGATCGCCGCTGGGGTGTATGTCGCCTGTAGAGTGCGTAGCCGCTGGATGCTGCGATTGAGGCTCCGGCGCAAGCCCGCGATGTCGATTTCCTGAGCGGTCGTTCCTGCTTTCTTCAACGCCACCTGCACTCAAACTCGTTGTCTGTTTCTAAAGTCAGCAAATGTTCTCTCTTATTTCGCCCAGCAGACGTACTGCTCGTCTTCCACTTCCAATCCTCCTGAAACAAATGACGAGGGGCTCACGGCGTGGATCCGCGGCACACTGGCCTTCACGCGCTCTGCCTCTTCTTTTTCAAATCCAAGCAGCACCTGTGCCTCGGTGATCGCTACCAAATCATTAGATCGCGTCTCAGAACAATACATATAACCACGTATTTTGCATCTTCATTTCGTACGGGTTCTTCGCCCCAGGATCCTGCTCGAACTTCTCGACCATCTCCCGCCAGCCGGGGATGCGTTCAGCTTGTCGTTGCGAGAATTCCGTGAACGCCTCCGACTGTGCGGCATATTCCTCTTTCGCGCGGTCCAATTTCGTGCGCAGTTGCTCCCCTGTCAAACGAATTCACAAGTTTCACAGCGGCCGGTGTAGACGCGACAAACGACTCACCTAAAGCGACCAGCTTTTGCCAGTTCCACGAGCCCCAGTGCGCATTAAGGGTGTCCTCCCTCGACCCAGGTCCCATCTCCCTCGTACTCGTCCCCACGCCCCCAATGTGGGCCCATGGCCGCTCGATCCCCTCCCCGTTGGTTTGCGCGCTTCCCAGGATGATGTTGAGCAAGTACGTATCTCCGCACGGCCCTCTATGCCCTTTGATGTGCATCTTTGGGATCGCGAAGCGCAGAAGCTTCATCACGAGTATAAGTCACGCTCGGGGTGGGAGTTCCTTCATGTGTTCCTTCAGGCATGCAATCCACTGGCAAACAATATCGTATGAAACAATCTTTCTGAGTCTTGCGTGTGTATGTTGCATGATACACCCGAAAATCCAGTCCATATTCGCGTACCTGCCAAATAACACTGTGTCAATAAAAATTGTATGAGATGGGTCATAAAGTGTCGCGCACCGTTCTCCCTTCTGAAGATCACCCACCCCGTTCGGTTGGACGAACTCGTGGCGCGCGCATACACCCACCCCTACGCTGGTCGCACTGTAACCACGGGAAAATTTTGAGTTGGTGTAATCTAGCGCCGCGAGCCCGCTACATGTGCTCATCTGAAGGAAGATACACTGCGTGAGCTCCGAAAATCACTCGAACCAACGAACGCCTTACCTCTTTCTGATCAGTCACAGATAGCAAATACTCGCGATATGACGCAGACTCCACCATGTAGGACCACCCCGAGCCGAGCGTGGGGTCCTTGGACTCGCTTGAGACGAGACGCCGTTTAAGACGGAAGCATGCATCGATAGCCACAAACATAATATACAAAAACCTAGCCATCTTTCGTTTGAGCTAATAAATCCAAAACGTAACAACACTTACTGAGCTCCAGGGGGCGCGTCTTCCCAATCGTCCGGTAAATTCTCCCCGGGCCGAGGGCAGCAAGGGCACTTTACCGCTAGCTCGCCTTGACCCGTCGCCATCACCCCCAACATCGCGTGGCCGCGACCGGCGCGTTTCAGCATCAACAGATGAGAATATTTGCGAACCATCCGCAGGAACGCGTGATAACGATAGGGAGGTTTGACCCCCGCGTTGTTCGTAAGCTTTTCGAGGACGGTGCAATAATCATACATTGTTGTTTTAGCTTGGTACGTGAGGGTCACGAAGTTGTCGAGGACCTCGAACGTCGCGCATGTACGAGGTTTTTCGTCGGTCGCAGGGAACCAGCTGTGGCGCTGCAGCTGCTCTTCCAGCGGCCCTGCCCAAAGACGGTGCTCGCAGTCGCAGGAGTCGACTGCGACCTCGTGGATACCGTTAATGTGAAGAACAACGAAGCTCGAGTGTAAAGCGTGCGGCTCGGAGCAGCGTTCGTTGGGAGGATGGCCGAGCTGTACGTGTAACCCAAGGGCCTTCAGGGTTGTGGGTTCGAAAAATTGCCCGTTCCATCGCTAAGGGTTGTACTGAGCTCCAACTCGAATCAACAATTACAGGGTTATCGCTTACCTCAATTCGATGCAGGGGATTACTCGAATGGCGGGCTACCATGCAGTCCTCGCAGAAGAGTTTGTCTCCGTAGCAAGATTTGCATCGAAATAGTTTTGGATTGGTGTGGTCGGTGAGAGCGCGACAGCCGAAACAGACATCGGCTCCCAGACACCAGATGCACCCGTCACGGCGGAGCATGTTGGCGAGATAACGGTCTCGGAGAAAGCGGAACCTCGCGAGAGCCGGATCCTGGACCAAAAAAAAAAATTAATAAAAAAGCGAAAAAAGCGAAAAAAGCAGTGAGAGGTGAGCTGCAGCTCCCAACAACCCGAACTCACCGATGGCTTTGTATTTCTTGGCCGTGGCGCCGGTGCTGGTGCGGGCGTCGCGTCGTCTGCTCCTAAACCCATCTGGTAGGGCTCATACGCGTCTGGGGTCGGCTCATTGTCGCGCTGAGTGGGAATAGTAGCGGTTTGGGTCAAGCCCGCCCGATGCCGCTTGACAGGCGACGGCGGCGCCACGGGAACCTCCTCGCGATATCGTCGTTTATTGTCAGTCAAGGCGCAATCAATATATGTGGTGATGGGAGTTTCTCGGTGATCTCCGGTGATGTCGGCCAAAGAGAATGTCGCCATGTGGGAATGCACTTCTGCACCCGTGGCAGGGCGCTTGCCCTTGGCCTTGCACGCATTCAGCCCCGTCGTCCGTCGTCCTTGTGCACGGATGAAATCGCCATCGCCACGTCCACCATCCTCGGCCCAGAGGCTCCCTTGTACGTCGTATTACGTCGAAGACGTCCCCCAAGTCGTCGCTCAAAATTGAGCTCTGCGGAAAATCCGGCCAAGGTCAGCCTCAAAATTGTGGCCCAAATGCGCAAGAATCCAACCGTTATCCAGCAGTTGAGGACACGCATGCTATGTTGGAACCCAATGCAGGCGGGACATTCCGTGACTGTATTCCGCCGCCACTGCTGATTCATTACTCATGTAGGTGCTATAACTTCTATCTAATCTCGAAGCTTCAACCCACCATCCCGGGCGAAATCCATGAACTTACTTCACTCACCCACTGCTTGGACTCGGCCAACTGCCCACGTCTCCACGTTCACGCAGCGATGAAGTCTCCGCTGCGTCCCCGCTACGTCCGCTCTGCGTTTTACGTTGATCGGCACTGATAACAGCCCCTGAGTTCCCTAGATCCTTGAATACCTGCGTTATCCGCCGTCGTGTGGACGGGCCATGGAACCAGGGGGCAGTTCGAGCATGTATAAGCATACTCACCTTCAATCTATCGCATCCCCGAGGTCAAGCCGCCGGCACCGTCACTGGACACGTCCCCAGCACGAATCAGCTTTCCCGAGCGGGCCCTGTGCATGAGTGGGTCTGGGATATACCTCCCGCGATACCGTGTTGGT
The DNA here is from genome assembly GCA_014925785.1 of Mycena galopus ATCC 62051. Taxonomy (NCBI): domain Eukaryota; kingdom Fungi; phylum Basidiomycota; class Agaricomycetes; order Agaricales; family Mycenaceae; genus Mycena; species Mycena galopus. Next base: position 9,529 of record WIQG01000008.1, on the reverse strand, counting down.
TCGTCTCCAATATGGTTACTTCGGATTAATCACGCGTGCGAGGCTGAATTTTTTTTTCAATTTTACAGTCCCGAACAAAACATCGTCATTCTGGGTTGTTGCGTACTCCAACGGGCAAGAGAATTGCGGTGGACACTGCCCCTGACATCCCTCGCGGGCCCTCGACTGAAATTTCGATGGACCGAGGTTAGGACGAAGGACATATGAGACATATGGTGCGCAATCACGGAATCACCACTCCCTTAATCACGGAATCACCACCCAACTTTTATTCCATGAGGTCGTTGTCCTCCCTACCGCTCATTCTGAACCGGCCAAACCATTTCGTTACCGTCCCCGAGCGCAGGGAAAAAAATTGGGAATTTTGGTTACAGGTGAGGTGACGACTCGCAAACTCGCTAAAGGCAAGGGCTGAGAATGCGCTAATCTTAAGCTAGTTTGCCTTGTACTTCCAACTTGACTTTCACCAACTTTCATGTCTGCCACCGTCGACACCTCAAATCGTACTCAGTTCGTGCACTTCTGCCCTCCGTTCCATCCTTCACTCACTCTTGTCCCACCAGACCTCACCACCGCCGTGATTCCCGCCATAGAACGCCCGCCGAACGCAAACAAGAATCTAATTGAGTCGCTTCCACTCTTTATCGCAAGCGGTGCGTGCTCATGCTCTTATGTCTGTCTGCTCAGTATTCATGCCCCGCCCGCAGGAACCGTGAAGCCGTACTCGCTGCAGACCGCTCGCGCAAGACGAAGCGCCGTGATGAGCTCAACGCTGAGGGTCTGGAAGTTGCGCGCCAGAAAGGTCGGGAGGCCAGCGCTCGCTACCGCGAAAAGTGAGTAACCTACGCTGGCTGTGCCCTGCGCCGCTAATTTTGTCCAGCAATTGGGAACAGCTCGCTGCCAAGCAACGCAAGCGCCGGGCGAACCAGTCCATTCAAAAGCATGGTGCCAAAGCTCATTACGACCGCCAATTCCAAAAGGGCATCGATGCCCTAATCGCGTGGAAAGGGCAAGTCGGCGCCCTCATGTGCTAGGCGATGGGCCGCTAGTACCATTACCAACGCCAATTTTTTTGGGACGTCGTTATTGTTTTTGCACGTCGTTTGCTTTCTTGTTTTTAAATGCCCAAATTTGGTTGTTGTTGCACGCACGACTCAAATAATTGTATGTAGATAAAGTGCGGTGTTCTCAAATCTCCAAAAAAAAATTTCAGTGTTACGTTGGATGAGGTGGCGGTGCAATCGCCCTTTTACTCCTACCTCCATGTCGCAAGTCAATGGCCCCGCCGACCTCCAGCGTGGCGAGCGCTGGACGGACCTCGACTTTGTCTTCGCTCATCCTCTGCTTGCACTCTCTCTCTCTGATTCGACGTTGTGCCCCCCTCGTCCTAGCATCCCGACCCAAGCTCCTGAAGAAGAAGTCATAGACTCAAACCCTTTGCCCTTCCAACGTACTATTCCTTTTTACCTAAGTGACCGCCACAGGCTGATACTTAGGCCAGCGGAAACGGACGCCCCCTCCATTCTTCCTTTCCTTTCGCCTCCATCTTTCATCCAAACTTTGTTTTCAATTGCGCACTCGTCCAACTGCCGTCTCTCCCCGTGTCATCTACGAACTAGCTCAATGCCTTGCGTTCCGCCCTTCTACCCATCCCACGGGCATGAGAACATGCTCGCTCACGACAACAACTTGAATTGCATGTACTACGCCGTGTGGAATGGAAGGGTTCGGGGGTATATTGAAATTCATACGTTTGGGCCATTTTCTTCATAATTCATGGACTGGACGATGAAACTGAAACGTATTCGTAGTTGGATTGCGCGCGGTCAGATGGACGGCTGGACGGACGCCCAGCAAAAAGGTTTCAAACGCTGGGCTGATCTACTCGCATGGTGGTCCGCGCAGTGCAACGACCATCATCAGGGCGGCTGCCCCCCCTTCAAACACGTAACCTTCACCCTCGACTCGTCCTCGACTACTCACCCGTCCTCGGCGCCCTGTTCGCGCGTGGTCCCGGCTCCTATGGCCCTTGCGGTGGCGCTCGCTCCAGCCGCCGCTCTCATGTCGCCTGTCGCAGCCGCCCCTCCAATCGTCATCGCCCCCGCCTCTCCCCCTGCATACGCCGCGGGCCCTAGCTCGTCGCGCGTCATGCCCGCTGTGGGGTCGCCCTTCACCGCGACGACGGAACCAGCTCGATGGCGAGCAGCTTTTCGTCCACGAGCAGTTTCACCTCTTCCGACTCCCTCTTTGCGTCGTCGCCCACTCAAGTCAAGAAGGAGGAGCCGCGCGCGCCCGCGTTGAACTTCGGGGTCCCGCCGCGCGTCACACTCGAGACGCGTGTTCAGCTGACTCCCACTGGCCGCGCTCGTGGGGCGGCTCTGGTCGAGGCCTGCGCTGCCAATGCTCCCACCCTCACCGCGTCTCTTGCCACTCCACGCCCCGCTGACCGCGCTGCCGCCCCGATCCCCTCCGTTCAGCTCACCCCGCAGCCTGCTGCTCCCGGCACCGCTCCTGCACCCCACGCGGTGCCGGTCCGAATCCCTACCAAGTACAGGATTCGGGGCGTTCCAATTTTTTATCCGAACGCTAAGATTATGGTGTCGGCGCCTGGGCAGCCTGAGAAGCTGGAGGCTTATATGTTGGGGAAGCTGTTTGTCGGGGAGGACGTCGCCGCCCCCAATGCGGAGTAGGCGGTGCGATGTTTTTGTTCTTGGACCACATCACTGGGACTACCCTATCTTGCTATCGTGTGTTTTGCTATCGTCGTCTTTCTGACCTTGCCATCTTGTTGCTCCTGCATGAGCTGTTGCCTATGTCGTACGCTGTTTGGACAGATCTATTCCCGTGTTGTATCTTGGACTTCCCGCCTGACATGTTATATACATATTCTACCTATACATCCTACTTCACTGTATTTTCTTGCCGCTTTGTTTGTATAATGTCGCTATCTTCAATTAAAGTGTATGTCTTAGGGATGAAAACTTAGAGGGAATTTGAGAGAAATCGACCGGGCTTCGAGGCGAGCAGGGGCGACGCTGAGAATGCAACATGGACAAACAAGTCAACAAGATGCGTCTTCTTTTTGTCTACACTCGTACTCTCGGGTCATCACACCATGGCAAAAAGTAACGACACGAAAAAGAAAACGAAGACTGGCAATGCGACGAAAGGTGCTCCGCGGAAGAAACGTGGGCAAGAATCTCATTTTAAAGGTGCTCGCTTGCAATTCATGACTGAGCAAGTACCTGCATATATCGCCGCGTCCAAGAAAAAAGGAACCAAGGAATTCAAGACGGAGGGACTTACTGCGTTCTGGTCGGAATTCTTCGACGAGTACTGGAAGAAATTCCCGTGGAGACTGTCCTTGAAAGAAGAGCTTGATCCCAACACGCTGGTCGCGCCTCCGCCCCAAACCGCAGCAGACGCCTTCGAAGCTCTTGGATTGAATTTGTCCAAAGAGGAAAGCGACATGAAGAGTGAGATTCAGAGCGACGAAGCAGGTAAGTGAAAGAGAAATGATTATTCATTCATTTGGTGTACAAACGAGCCTGACGTTAGCGGTTAAACAGAAAATCAAGAGATGGTTTGTGCGACAGCGCCCGGGTGCTATGGGCATCCAGGGCAACCCATACTTTGAGCACCTCGCACAGTTAAGTCGCGGAAACTCCAGCAGCGCGCTGCAACGTCCGGCGGACTACCAGTTCTACATGCAACACGAGGATTACAAGGACGCGGTAACCGAACGGTTTGAAGACAAATGCAGAGAGGAGGGAACTGCGAAGCTTATCGCGCTGCGCTGCGCAATAGCAAAGAAGATGTTCGAGGCGGAGTCGGACGACGTGAAGAACCAGATCAAGGCCGAGTGTGACAAACGGCACGCCGAGCAGCTGGAGGCGTACAAGGACGAGGACGAGAGTCTTCCCAGCCCGGACCCGGAGGTGCAAGAGCAGTAAGTGCAGCAGGAGTGTGGGTTCCACCTCATAAGATGCTGGTTTCGCGAAATCTTCTGGGTGTACCCAGGGGCCCTTTCGCGAAATTCTCTGGGTAACCATAAAGAGCATCTGACGGGTTCTATTTGTATCAGAGGCTTATGGCTGGCATCCCGGCATCTCTCAGCTGCCATCAAACGAACCTGTGCCGTTTTTCGGCCTGTTCTCGGGCTTCTCGGGCATAGGCCAAGCCAATTAAATATAGCTAGAAATCCTTATTTGGTTGAAATTGATGTCACTGGCCATTACCTCATATTTTATCTGGCCGCATTTGGATTTAAAATTGATGATGGCTGGAGCTGTTAGGTGGGAAACTGCTGGTTTGGCGTTGAAAAACAGAAATTCATTATTTTTATTCAAAAAGTGACTTGTTCGAAAAAATATTTTGCATTTTGCGGGCTATCTAGGCAGCTGATGGGAAAATGACATATATAACTCTGGTAGCCCTCAACCAGCTCTACAACATGGGCTGCTCAGATCAGTATGTTTTGAATCAATTTCCTTTTTTGGCCACTATGCCTTCGTCCCAAAAAGGAAATATCGTCATTTTCAGGCTTTTTGGTCGGTATTTGGTGGTTCTCAGTGATCTCAATTGGCAGTAAGAGTCTTTCGTACCTTATTGAAGTATTAAGAGCACACCAGACTGTCCCAATGCCGTACTATTCAGTGAAAATGGCTATAATAATAATATTGCTCTGGAACTATGATATCATTGTACTCTACTTGCTATATGTCGGTGGATTGTACCCTGACACTCTCCCGAACTCTATGTGATCTCAATTCATGCATAATCCGAGCTTCCAGATTTTTTCCTGACTGAAATCATGTTAAATGCTATATCCCCTAAATTGCGCACTTCCTGCTATCCATTGGACTTTTCTGGTAAATCTCAACTTTCAATGCATTGTCAGGATATGTATGATTGTAGTGAGCATGGAAATCTCCACTTATAGCCCCATAGGATTGTTATTCAGAGAGTGGTTTACTGACATGGAGATTCAAGTCATTGGCTGTTCCCTGGTGTGTAAGACACCTTCCAAAAGATTCCATATCATATTTCCCATTCACAGAACACTGTAGACTCAGAACTTTGGTTGATATGTGCTCATATCCTGTCAGAGTGTGAAATGTCATGTTTTGGAGAATTGCATAAATAGGCACCATGGAGGCCAGAGAATGTGAAACAAAGGGTCAGAACAGCGGGAAACAATGTCCCACATTCATATTATGCCTTATTTGAAGCATTCCGACTAAGTTTTGGGCAAGCTGGGCTTTTGAGCCTGGATTGCTTGAGTACAGGCATGGGCCATATGGCCAATACACCTGCAATTTGCCGCACTTTTGAACATGGGTCCCTATCTGACCTTGAAAAAAGCTGTGAAAATTTGTTTGGGTGTATCTTCAAAGGATAATCGAATTTGTCAGTTCATAATTGCTATAAGACATTGATAAGGGTGCTAGAAAATATTCAGAGAGTGGTGAGTACGTGATTTAACTAGTGGTGAGTACGTGATCACCCATCAAAGTCGATCAAGCACCCTTTCAATGGTACCCATTTGTGTCCATATTGCACAGTTGAACTCCTCTACTCAGTCGCTTTCAGTCTGGCATGTTTTGGCCTCATTGCATGGTGGGGTGGGGATCTGATTCAGTCATCACTCAAAATGTGATATTTTACATACTGAAGGTTGTGGTGATTATATTATTCATCTGTGGATTTCATACCATTTCTTCATGTGTGGGAGCTGTTTGGGGCAGGTCAGCCCATCCCGAGAACCCAGGGATAGCTGTAATTATGTGGAAATTGAAATTTCAGTGTTTCAGGTTTTAAACCCAACAGAACCACTGGAAGTCCTTGCAGGGTGCTCAGATTACCTTCTTAGAACCTGAAACATTACATATCACTGCTCGGATGAGGAAAAACCACTAAGTGGCGGCCCAGGGAGTCCCAAACGGAAAGATTTCCTTTTTGGGATGCAAAGCGTACTGGCCCAAAAGGGAAAGCGTCCAAAAAAAAAATCAGTGCTCAAAAAACCAAAGTTGTAGGGCGCGCTGAGAGTTATCTGAATGTTCAAACCATTTGTCAAAATACCTACTGGTCATTCCGCAAAATGCAAAATACTTTTTCAGAGCCGGCACTTTTTGTGCTAAATCCATCAAATAATTGAATGCAGGGTATTGGAAGCTATTCCAGTCATCAAACATATAGGAATTGCCGTAGGGAATCAATTTGAACCAAATCCGGGGAGCCATCAAATGCAAGGCAATCCCCGGAGCATCAATTTCCCGGGAATGGCCGAAATAATGCATTTTTAATAGAAATATTCATTTTGATCCTTGGCTGGCCATGCCGAAGTGCTGCCGAATGGCTGCCTGATGGCCTGCATAGCCTATGGGTAGACCCATAGAATTTCGCGAAAGGCTCTCTGGGTACACCCAGAACTTTTCGCGAAACTGTAACTTAATGGACTGTGGGTTCCACGAAGGCTGACTGAAAATTGACGTGTAGGTGCCGTAACAATTTCCTGGCTATCGTGCAACCCCTACTTGCGGGGCTGCACGCGTATACAGGGCTGACGATCAATATCATCGCAGGAAGGATTAACGAGGAGACCCAGGTCTTCGAAACGCTGAGGTTCGTCAATTCGGATCGAATATCTTCTGTCGAATATTTATTGATTTGGACGAATTCAAGTGCCAATGCAGGCGTCGTAGGGGGGAAAGATTGGGCCCGGTGGGATCCTGAAGGATACTCGACAACCCTCAAGTTGTACTTGCACTTTGTGCATGCGGGATACCTTGGTAAGTTAATGGATTAGAATACGAGGTATTTCACTGGCTGATTTTTTGTAGAGGCGCACAACTTGGTCGACGGCATGGTATCCTCATCGCCATCCGCGGGGCCGTCGGTAGTCCCCCCGCCGCCATCCGCTGGCCCGTTGGTTGGCCCCCCGCCGCCCGATGCCTTCGTAGGGATGAACATGCTGCGCATAGACGATCCAGACCACGACGTCGTGATGGACGACCCAAGCGCGCCTCCCCCGCTCTGCGACGACGCCGTGGACGACATGCTCTCGTCAGGGCTGATTCTTCCCGCTTCCCCCGCCGTGCCCGCCCCTCCCACTCCTGCTGCGCCCGCCGCTACAACTGCTGCGAATCCCACCGAGCCTGCTGCTCCTGCCCCTCCCGCCCCTGCCCTCAATACCGGCCCCACCCCTGCTGCTGCCGCTCCCACCCCGCATGCTGCCGCTGCCCCCGCCGCTGCCGCTGCTCCCACTGCCCCCCCTGCCCCCGCCGCCCCTGCTGCCGCCGCCCCCACCCCCGCCGCTTCCGCTGCCGCCCCCGCAGCGCCTGCTGTGTCGCGCCCGAAGCCCAAGCTCACATGGGGTATCCCGAAGATGGGGGAAGAGCTCGGGGACGCGCTGCGCGAGAAGATATTGGGGATGGAGAAGGACAAGAGGGATAGATACCTCTCGGACCTTCAGCGTATGACGCCATTCTACCAACAGCAGGAGATGTACATGGCACGGAATGAGCGGACGGCCCTAGAAATGGGGCTGTTGGGAGCCACCAAGTTCTTTGGTACAACGAAAAGAAAGGCGAGTGGAAATGGAGGGCGAAGGCGGAAGAAGGCGAAAAAAAGATGGGGAAAGAGACGAAGAGGAGTGGGATGGGAGTGAAGATAGCGACGAGGAGGAGGGGGAGGACAGCGACGAAGAGGAAGACTGTGACCAAAGTGGCCCCGAAAGAACCCCGGTCAAGACGAGACGGGGGGGGGAGGGAACGGAGGCGAAGGAAACGAGGCCGGGAGCAAAATTGATTTCAAAAGCGCCTACATGGGCGGAAAACGCCAAGAAAATTCTGAGTGATGACGCGAGGATGGGGGGTGAGTGGGACGAAGTGGTGGGGCTTTGGTGGGCACTGGAGGAAAATTTCAAGTTCGCCACGTTGGTCAGTGGTTATTTGTCGTGCGAAAACGGAAACTGACAGAATCCTTATCATAGACTAAGTCTCGATAGACACCCCGTCGGACGCGTGGAAGGGTGCAGTGGGGGATGTGAAATGGGTACTGGGGAAAATGGTTGGACGGCAAGTTTTATTCTCGGGTCCTAAACTGATTCAAGCTAACGGATATATGAGACAGCGTGCCCGATGCAACGCGCACCGGGGCCAGAACCGACACCAGAAACTGCACCCCCACCTGCCGCCACTCAGGGATGCGAGCGTGAGCTGGCCCCCTGGCCCCGCCTGCCCCCTGGCCCCGCCTGCCCCTGGCCCCTGGCCCCGCCTGTCCCCGGTCCGCCCGCGCCAGTGCCAGCCCCGCCTGCCCTCAAGCGCGTAACGCGCTCTATCTCTATGAACTGAGCCGTGAATCGATTGGACCGCGGGACGCCCCGCCCGGCAGGCGCGAATATCTTTTTGGGGGAATTTCTGGAAATTTCCGTTTTTTTTTTTTTGGTTTTTTGATCTGAAACAGAACGGACACGCCTACCGTGGTACGGAGGCAGGCTGTTAGAAGCCCAAGTATATAAATGCTGTATAAATGTAGAAGCAATGTAGGCAGGCGTAGCGTACGGCGGCAGCAAACGCGAGCGCGCATTTGGCGCACCTTTTCCCGCCCAATATAGTAATTGACCCCCTATATCTGACTTCGGCCACCAACGGCAGTGCTACAAGTGATGAATTGATGTGGCTGATGCCTCCCAAGGCTTGCCGAAACCTCCCCTAAGAGGCCGCCTGATGCCCCACGTGACTGCTGGCCAGAGCCAGAAAACTTCGCAAAGGACCCCCTGGCTATGCCCGAATTTTTTCGCGAAGGTCAAACTTAATGGGTTGTTTGGCATCAGTCACTTAATTCATCTTGGTCATACTCCGGATCTACACGGACCTCGGAGCTATAGCCGTTCGGGGTATTCGCCGCTTTCCGTTCTTGGAGCCCTCCACTTGCATGTGACACACACGTCCACTAATCCCAGGAATGCCGCTACAAACAAAGTGTCTCTGGAGGTGGTCGCGACCACTGAGTTCCATCCGCAATTGCCAAATATAGATTCCTTCTAACTCCTCTGTAGTCCAAGTCAGTGTCAGCGCTTCTAGGCGGGTTCCTAGGTACTGTCTGGTTATTCGAGATCGTCTCCGTGTGAGCGCGACTCTAGCTATATGACTGGTAGCTCTCCGCACGAGGCGTCGCGGAAGCTTCTCAGGATGTCTGCGTGATTATTTATACTGAAAATCGCAAAATAGCTGCGTTTCACGTGTGGCTGCTTTCACGGCTTATCATCATTGAGATTATCCTTCAATTCCCGTATCACCGATGGCCCCCCATGTCTGGACATCGAACTGAGCGTATCCCGAATAGGGCCTTGGCCGGGCAGCGAATTGACGACGGAGATTCGTACAGGCGAACCCGGGGCAAGCCTTACACCGGGTGTCGCGACATTACGGATAGGTGTGATTTCCTCGGCAGCATGAGTTCCTTCTCCCGAAGGCGGGGGGTTTTCTTGGATGGTAGGGATATAAGAGCGCAGTTTGTAGTATTT